>CM070516.1:8629837-9229837 GCA_036346375.1 Guadua angustifolia | reverse complement strand
CATAGCACACGTTACAAAAATAAGTTTTCCATACCCAATTTTAGTGGTAAATATGATCCCGAAGGTTATCTTACTTGGGAATTAGGTGTAGAACAATCATTTGATAGATATGACATTCCTGAGCATGATAAGGTTAGGGTGGTGACTAGTGGATTTGCTGATTTTGCTGCTCTTTGGTGGAATGATTATATGAGTAAAAATTAAGACATTCCTAGCACATGGATAAAATTGAAAAAAAATTTGAGAGCTAGATTTGTTCCTTCATATGTTGCTCGTCAATTACAAAATGAATTGCAACGTTTAAAACAAGGTACTAAAACAGTGGATGAGTACTACCAAGAATTTCTGCAAAGATCTTTGCATTCTGGGTTAGAAGAGACCAAAAAGACTCAAATGAATAACTTCTATTTTGGACTAGATTTTGACATTCAGATCATGATATCTTGTGAAGAATTCAATTCTTTGTCATGTTTACTTAATCTTTCACGTGAAGCTGAAAGAAAGATACAAAGAAGACAATCAACCACAACTCAAGCTTTTATAGAGTTAAATGCTACTCCTGTCACATGCACTCCACCAAACCTTAATGAGGGCAAACACCATGAGCATACCAAAGAAACACCAGAAAATTTGAGGGAAGTAGAGGATAGCACACGTAAGGATGATTCTACTAACATAATCCAATCTACTTCTGTTACTTTTGTTGTTGCTGTTCCATGTTATATTCAGGTTACTTCTGAAGAAGGGGAGCTACAAGCTAAAAAACTAGTGTTATTAAGTGAAAGTTTTGATGTTCCTACTTCTTGAGAGAAGGCAAATGACCATGATACAGATCTGATTTTACAGCAAGAAAGGGAGCAAATTTGTGAGTATATTCTTGCTATACCTAAATCTAATGAGTTACCACCTTGTGCCACAATTGTAGAACCATGTGATGAATTACATGCTTATAATTTTGATCATGTAGTGCTGATTATGCATAAGGATGTGTTAGCTAGAATATCCCCTACCACTGTTTTGTCACCACAGGGATCTTGCTCACTGTCCTCAGCTTTTACCGACGACACAGATGCCAAAACCGTCGACATAGGCCTATGTCGTCGGCCTGCCGATGACACAAGTCCCACGACACAGAGTCGACGACACAACCCATCTATGTCGACGGCTATCACAAATCCCGATGACACAGATGCCATCGGGGCGGCCGACACCGGACTTTTGTCGTCGACAACTAAAGCCGCGACACGGATGGAAATACATCGTGTCGTCGGCATCGTCTTGAGCCGAGGACACGGACCCCATACGGACCCGGAACCAGAATCATCTGGCGACATCGTGGTCGTCGGCTTAGCTTATCGCGATCGACCACGGACCCGACATCTATGTCGTCGGCCTTATTAAAAGCGACGATCTGGTGGGACATCTGTGTCCTCGGCATGGGCTAGAGCCGACGACACAGACCCCTTCTGGTCCCAGACCCAGAACCAGCCTGGGGCTATCTTGTGTCATCGGCATGGTCTATAGCCGAGGACACAGGTTGTAAAAATAAAAAAAATACTGGGAATGTAAAAAAAATCCAATTTTAACCTGCAAAAAAACCCCATTCCCAGCAGTTTTATATCCCCAATTGCCCAGAACAATCACAACATATAATTTCACACACATTACCACATTCGCATTCACCAATACAATGCACAAATGATCACCATCGACACAGATAGCAAAATGCATTAATAAGTCCCAAATTCAGCTCACAAACCAAAAGAGTACATCACATTCACAATCAACATGTCTATGTAGAACATGACATACTATTCTACCAACAAAACAAATAACTAACTAAGTTTGCGAACCGCAAAAGGATTGGCGGGAAGCGGTAGCGGTGGTGAGGACACCGCAAGATTAGAGAAACCACAATGTTCAAAACTCGGGAGAATTGAAAAAACACGGGAGAATTGAAAAAAATACTTACATGATGTTGCTGGCAATCACAACTTTATTGTCTTTCCCCTTTGTGATTTCACAGAGATTTAGCAAATCACGAATAACCATTACAAAAAATCTATTCTCCTGCAACAAATCCACAGAAACCATTTGGGATTTTGGCACATTTCATGCAAAGGTGGGAATCATAATAAAACTAGTAAAACATTGATTCCTCAAAAAGCATTTACCAAAGACAAACCTGCTCCTCCACCATAGAACCAGATATTGATCCTATAGCCCAAAGAGAGAGTATTGAGGTTATTCCAACTCCATCTTCTCCATTTAATTGTTTACTTAATTTCTTCAACATCTGGAATTCCAAAAGATATATCTTAAGTTACGGTTTAAAATCACAAAAGGCAATAAACAAAAACACAAGCGTGCAACAAATAAGAAAATAGATATTTGCAATGGGCCCACGACCACATAGAATGAGCCTTCTCAAATAACGGAAGACCAACTACAAACATCATATGCCACTATTAAGTACTCATGTTGATTATCACTTATCGGTTTAATTCATCTTTCACCAGAGCTCATGCCATCTCAACATGGAACAAGTGCCTTTGGATAAATACTTTGAGCAAGCTTACTATAGTAATATTTATTACAGCTAGGCAATCCATTACCAACCTTATCTTTGGACAAGAACATCATTGTCTTTCATTGTTTCACGTATAATATTGCCATTTTCATATTTTAGAAGTAATATTAGTATCGATTCATTACAAACTAAAACACCATATTTCACTCAACCTAAAGCAATTTCCATTTATTAAAAGATTGTAATGCACTTAAAGAGTAAAAAATTTTTGACACTTCCCTAAAACTAGGACATCCACTCAGCGGACAAAAGACAACAGTTGATATGATAACAACATAAAGCAAATTAGGATAGCCAACCAAGCACAACAACTACCACATTAATAAATTACATGACAAGAGCTTATTACAATTAGAAGCGATAAGTAAATGTGAAAGCTGTGGTGATGCAACATGTGTGCGTGCTACTACTCCCATCCCTTCATGTAAACTTCAAGGTACCTACAAACAATAGACAAACAAGCGTGAGTCGAAGACTCGATAAGTACCTAAATAGCTTATTGAGCAAAATAGGAGGTCAAATCAAGAAGGAAGGCGAGTCAAAGACTTCATTAGTAATGGTAGGGTATTTCATTGAAGTATATCCTTATGAATATTTCATCTTTGCTACCAAAAGAGTGCATTTTCAATTTGTGTGTATGGGTTTGATGCCATGTTTGCTAGTCGCCAACTATATCTACACACATACACTAATCACTTTGCACAACCAGACCTTTTGGATCACAGATATCACATAAGGGATTAATAGCAATTGAGCTAGAAGTATACATAAATGTAAGGTTCAGTGAGCTAGTTGTCCTACATGTGCATTAATGTAAGGATCATAATAACAGCAAAAATAAAAGTAAATAAAAAGCAACTGAAAATTTAATCCCGTACTCTTGACCTTTGATGGTGGAATGAGATAAGAAATTTTATAAGATGGAGCGATTCTGCAAAAGCAATTCAACATATAAAACCAAAACAAAGTCACAAAAGCGATATAGTGATATTTAATCAAATTATACATCAACAGGATATGTACCTTAGGAAGTTTTCTCTAGATGGTGGACCCACGTAAAATGCTTGAGTTCTAATTTCACAATTGCCCGAACAATCACAACATCTAATTTCACACACATGACCACATTAGCATTCACCGATACAATTCACAATTGATCACAAAGCATATATAGCAAAATGCATCAATAAGTCCCAAATTCAGCTCACAAACTAAAAGAGTACATCACATTCACAATCAACATGTCTATGTAGAACATGACATACTATTCTACCAACAAAACAAATAACTAAGATTGCGAGGCGGCAAAAGGATCGGCAAACCGTCGTCGGCGAATTGATCTGAGGCGATCTTGTGCCCTTTGGAATCACCTCCTGCGGAGCATTCATCGCAGAGCAAAGCGGTAGCGGTGGCGGACACTGCAAGATTAGAGAAACCACAATGTTCAAAACTTTTGTGCATTTGTGTACTTGTATGAATAGTTCACAGCGTAACAAAATGCATTACCCGGCGTCGGCGTCTGCGTGAAAACGGCGGCGGAGGTGTCATCTGCGGTGGCGAGAGGTCCGCCCCGCCGCGACTATGGATATGATATGTTAGCATCGAAGCGTGTAAGTACAAGCGTAGCTCGTATACAATCTTAATTACACGGAAATAGTTGTACATCCAGAGGTTATGACTCTGGAGGGCCTCATCTCGCCTCCTATCCTCCTCTCGCTCCGCCTACCTCCATTGCTCATCACTTTGCCTCTGCTTCTTTGTAACTCTGCGATCATCTTCGCTGGGCTTCGGTATGCCTTGGCGGAAGAAGGCGACTTCTTTGTCGTCGTGTCTGACTTGGCCTGTCGAAGTCGGCCGCCACCGAGTCCATGAAGCCGAGCTGCGCGTGACTCCTCCCACCGAACTGGTCGTAGATGACCCGAGGGTTGACCGGCATGGTCAAGGGGTCCTGATCGGCACCGTGCTTCTCCTTCATGGCTGCCTTGTATGTATCTGCGAAACAAATAAGATATGAAGTGGATTAGCTCGGCCCACGATTCGCGATGGTGAGAAGCAATGAAAAGAGAAAGTCACTTACAATCTTCTCTGGCAAACCGGGTGCATCGGTGGTTGCGTGCGTCAGTCGGACCGCAGGCGTGTGTGCTGCGTCCACGGTGAACTCGTCGGGGCTCAAGTCCGTCTCCGACTCCTGCGGTTCAATTTCAAATGTGAAATGAAAAACTGAATTGACAAGAATGCTAGAGTTGTACTTAGTATACTTACGATATCGCGCGACGTGACCCATGCCTCGTCCACCTAGGTAGGTCACCACAGATCTCGAGGTTGGCTTCTCGATTCGCCTGTTCCTCTTGGATCTCGATCCACTCCTTCGATGCCCACATCTTGCGAGAGATCACTCCAGCGTGTGGACACTTGTCCATCGGTCCGGATGCCAAGGCGAGTACTCCTTCGCCTCGAGTCTTGCTTGCAAGGCATGTGCCCTCAAGATCTTCATCCCGTGCTCTTGTAGTGCTTCATTCTGCGTCCGTGGCATAAACGATGGCGCCCACGGACCGTCTTTGTAGCCATTGTGTCGAGCAGGCGACAAGCATGATAGTCATCACAGGATGCGTCGAGGCAAAGCGATACCTGCTTTCAAAGCGAAACAAACACGTGAAGCTATAAACACGAAAACATTAATAGAAATGACAACTTACCCGAACTTCGGCTATGCAATGATCATGACAGTGCCTCCACGGTCGATCCTCCACGGCGAGTAGTCACTCCATCTAGTCACGGGCGTCGAGCACCACCCTCGCCCACTCTTGGGGTAGAGCCGCTTCAAGATCACCCCTAGCAAGTGGCGGCTCTGCTTTCCTTGTTGAGGCAAACCAAGCCCTTTGCATGAAGAATTCATAACAAGTAGTTAGTAAGTTTATGGTTAGCAATAAAAGACATCGAAAATTTGTAGCACATACCTTAGCGCTAGAAACAACTACCAAGATCTGTCAATTTGGATCTGTGGGGGCTTTGGCAATTTATTCCGCCCGACTCTTCTTGGATCCTCAGAGCTCGAGGCGGAGGCACCCCGACTCGGTACCACAGACTCCCATGGACTCCAGGTCCTCGTCCCCATCCTCATCCCCCTCCTCAAGTGCTGTTGCCAGAACCCCAGCGCGCTCATCGTCATCCTCCTCCTCCTCCTCACGGGAGTCGGTGGTAGCCACCTCCTCCTTCTCCTCCTCCGGGAAGCGTCGTCTTGGGGTGAGCTATCTGGCTGCCTCCTCATGCCCCCTTCCCGAAGACCTTCTTCAATTTTGAAGCCAACTTCTTTGCACCTCCAGCCATCCTGCACAAATTAAATTAAATGACATAAAGTACATTGATATTAATTGAAACGAATAAAATATAAATGTATATAAAATTAAATGACATAAAGTATATAAAATTAAACCTATAAAATTAAATAGCTTAAAAATCTTCGGCTTCCTCTTCCTCTGCCTCTTCCTCTTCCTCTTCCTCTTCCTCTTCCTCTTCCTCTGCCTCTGCCTCTTCCTCTTCCTCTTCCTCTTCCTCTTCCTCTTCCTCTTCCTCTTCCTCTTCCTCTACCCTTTCCTCCTCTTCTTCTCCTTCTACATGAGATGGGTATACTAATCCCAAAATATTATCTAACCCATCACCAATATCGATGTGCAGCTCTCCTAGTAACTCTTGTTCTTGGAATACCTCCACGTCTGGGTGAGAATCGTAGTCGTCTTCCGTGAGATCGGGCAATCTACCAGGTGGAAGACATTTATGTACAATCCACCAACTTTTGTAATTCGGGTGAGCGTATGGCAGATAGAACACCAGCTCGACTTGTTGAGGCGAGAATGAACACGTCGGGCTTTTGATCTGACTTCTTATGATTGATCTCCACTAGTCCTAGTTTTGGAGTCGCCGCACCCCACTAGTTGGATGGAACCATCCGCAACGAAAGAGCACGAGCGAGAGATCTTTGTTGCCTTCATCGAAATTTCTACAATATCCTCGATGATCCCATAGTACTCTATGTCGGACCACGAGTCATCGGTGACATAACTCACGACGCCCATTGTTCGCCGTAGTTGCATTGGGGCGAGTGACTCGGCCGCCGGATCGAAATCGATATCCATGGCAATCATAGCATCCATGGACCTTAATTCTCTGGTGCATCCACGTGACATTTGTCGGAGATCGTTGTGCACGCTGCGGTGTCTTTGACCTTGCACAAGCATTCGAGGCAAAATTCATTAAGGAATAAATGCCACACATTTGTAAATTAAGTGAACTTGTATAAGAGGAAGAAGGTTACGTGGTAATGAAACCAGGTTAGAAAGTTTGGGCGGCCTTGTCCACGACCTCGCCGTTTGATTGTCAATTTGTTCGCAGAAGGTTCACGATCCTTCCCACTCTTCTTGAATAAATTGACTACAAGATTTAATATTTATTTCAGACATTTATTTCATAAATGCGTATTTATGACTTATTTGGACATTTATTGACTTACTCGATGTACACCTTCATTTCATCCATGTTGAGGCGGCGGGTTATGCGGGATTGCGAACACCGGCCAACACGAGTCTGGTGCGCCATCATATTGAATGGCGTGAACCCGTCGGTCGAGAGGCCTATATGCACATTCCTAGGCTCCGCCAAATTGAGTGTTGTTGGTCAAAGTGCCTCCAAGCTTCGCATCGACGGATGAATCATCCGCCCTCCTTTCTCGCTTGCCCTCTTTGTGCCACCTCATGTGTCTCGCCGTGGCCTTGGACATGTAGCGACGCTGCAGAGCGTTGAGTGATCGGAAAAAGCGGAATGTTTTCCGCCACCGTCGTCTGTCTCATTCCACGTTCTGTACATTTAACTTCCTCATACCGACTCTCATTACAATGCTTAAAGTGAGTCACCCTTAATCGGTCTTCCAATAAAGCATGCGAGAACTTTGGGCAATAGTCTATCCTCTCGCACGGCATGCCTAACACGTGAAGAAGCTTCTTCGACTCAGAAGATTCGAGTCATCTTGTGTCCACTCGGAAGGAGGCTATCCAGCAGTTTGCAAAGGTCGTTGAAGCACCACGACAGGTTGTACTTGGTCTTCACCGCCATTAGACGCGACAATCGCCGAAATGCAGTCACATCGGTATGCTCATACAAAAGCAACTTGGCGTAATCAAGGAGCTTCTCGAATTGTTTGGCAAGTGGCTCGGACTCTTTCTCGGGAAGAGATCATAAGCTGAACCACATCATCCGTGAAGCTCGTCTAATCTATCAACTTCGACTTCGTCGTAGCCCTCTTCAAAATCCACGGGGCCACACCGCCACGGACGCTTCCTCTCGCCATGAGCTACCCATACAAAGTAATTTGGTTTGAAGCCATGCCTACATAGGTGATGGCTAATATCCTTCTTGGTCCTCTTCTCGGTGTTCGAGCACGCAGCGCAAGGACACCACACGGCCTACTTTGCATTAGGGTCGGGAATCTTCGAAAGCATCATCCACGAATGCTCTAGCCTTCTCGATCCACTCGTCCGTGTGTCTCCCGGACTTCATCCAACCATCGTACATCCACCGCCGATCTTCCATCCAAAGATAAACACTACATATCGTCAATGCATGCATCCAAATTTCAGATTTAGATAGTTTAAGCCTTGCTAAATAGGAGGGCTTACCCACCATTGATGTGGGCTTAAAATCAGTGGTCGGCACGAGGGTGCTCGGGTCGAATTCGGCGGCATAACCCGTTGTTCTCCGAGTGCAGCAGCGGGCACGACGATACCACTTATGTTATGCACTAGGAGAACGACAAGGAAATACCACGGAATCCCAACCCATACACCCTTGTGTCACGACCATCGTACTCAGCGCTTTGTCGTGGGCTGTCCAAAACGTGATACTTTTGAGAGCGCAACACTTTTCGTAATGGAACCCAACGAATCATCGTCGAGCTCCTTATGAAAATATGCAGCGCCCGAGCGGGTTTAACTCGGCTCGGTTGGCGTTCTGAGATGCTAAATGTTGAACCGACCAAAAGCCTAATTATGAAAGTGTCAATTAGTAACATTTCTAGAAATTTGGTAGCACCTCCCTAAAACTAGGACATCCACTCGCAGACAAAAGACAGTATTTAATATAATAACAACCACATATAGCAACTAATGATAACCAACCAAAATATACAATGAATTCTTACTTCAACATGGTTAATCAAAACATCAACAGATGGATAGCTCATTAAGCATCAATCACAATTTACATGCACATAAATCAGGGTCTCAATGCATTGACTAACATACATCACAAACATATATATAATTTCTAATGAGCACCATTCGCAGATTCATGCTTGCATTACTACATCTCAACTTCAAAGCATGAACTTGTGAACACCAACATCATTCTAGAAAACAGAAGGCATTCATACATGTACTTTCTCTAGATCCAAAAAGAAGTTGGCTTACATGCGTAGTAAATAGATCACCTAAACATCAACCCTGGCAGCACCAATTAATTCCACATCTGCAGTGAACCGAGCTCACAAACGTTTTTACTAAAACTGAATAGCTCAGTTCAACTTCTCATAATTAATTCAATTCAAATCCAAATTAAGCATTTGAAGGCATTAACACGATCTACAAGAAATTATCCATCTTTATCTAGGTATACCGAAATACTAATTCAACCTCTAGCTAGACATTAGAGCAAACATCTTGTATACAAGCAATTATACCTTCAAATTTCTCGGTTGGGGAAGAAGGAAGGAGGAGGCTGCCGGTCGGCTCGTGAGGAGCCGTTGGCCTTGCGCTGGCGGCGACAGCGCTCGGGTTAGGACGCTAGAAGCCAGCCGCCAAGACGGCAAGGGCGCAAGGAGGCGGTGGTGAGGCGCCGAGGCACCAAGGCTGGTGGCGAGGCGACTGGACGCCGGGAAGTCACGGGCTCTGAGCGGGCGTAAGCGGTGAGGTTGGCCGGGAGGCTCACGACTCGGAGCGGGTGGAGGCGCGCCGACCGGACGGGAGGGGCAGCCGGAAGCGGCCAGCGGCCGGGCGGGCGCAGCAGGGCAGCGGCGGTGGAGGCGGCGGGACCGTGGAGGCGGGGCCGGACTCACGAAGAGACACAGAGAGCCGAAGAGAGACAGAGAGCCGAAGGGAAATGGTGAGCGGAAGAGAGACAGGGCGTTCGCGCACGGGGTGATAAGGGCCGACCTGTGTCGTCGGCCAGACTTAGCCCGCCAACACAGACACGGGCCCACTGTCAGAGGAGAGACAATATATTGTCCGCGGTTGATATATAACCGACGACACTGGTTACACTTGTGTCGGCGGCTATATAAATACCGCCGACACAGCTTTGGACTTTTTATCCGACACTCAGTGTAGTGCACTGATACATGTGTATATGGTCTCTTTGTGTTGCATTGAATTTGCACAACCGACTGGAGCCAAGGGGGCTGATGATTTTAACAGCCTTTGCGTAAATGCCTCTGGTCACACTGTCAGAAGAGAGACAATATATTGTCCGCGGTTGTTATAGAACCGACGACACTAGTCCCACTTGTGTCGGCGGCTATATAAATACTGCCGACACAGCTTTGGACTTTTTATCCGGCACTCTGGGTCCCATTCCGTACCCTCTGCAAAACATTCAACAAGACATTTTTAAGGCCAATTTAAGATTCCTAGAACATGCACAATCTATTCTAGCTGATTACTTGTTCTTCTTTTGCCCGGCATTTCATCGTCACAACAAATTCTTCTGAAAACTCAAGGAGAGTACTAACAGAGTCGCCACCACCGTACGTTCTTCTTCGATACTTTTGTAGCCTATGACGGGTCGAACGAGACATTTCTATGGTCACTTAAAGGTTTTACAACATGCACAGCCTATTCCAAGTCATTCCTCGCTCTTTCAATTGGTCTGCGTTGGATCGTCACAAGGTTCTACTCAAAGTACTTGAGGTAACGTACGGAGACACACACACAGCACCGTAACATACCAATTAATTAAATAATAAAAAAATTACATGTCATATAGATGTAGGTTGCCTAACAACTATTCTAAAAGCTCTATTTAATTTTTCTTAATTTTAAAAACAACAAAAACACTTTCAAATAGATTTTCTGAATTAATCTGGAATTACTATTATCGGCAGCTAAAATAGAACCGTCGACAAAATTTAATCTGTGTCGTCGGCAACATTTATGCTGTGGACATAGACTTATTTTTATCGTCGGCTGTTTCTCTCCCGACGACAAAAAGTCTTCGTGCCACTGGTGGGCCTGAGCATCCTGCAGGTTGGTCCCACATGGCGGAGTGCCTGTGTCGGTGGGTTTAATGAGCCGAGGACACAGCTTGTGTTGGTAGAATCTTAAATTCAATTTTCATCGCGCGCCGATACTCCCTGTTTGAGGCGGAGTGCCTGTGTCGGCTGGTTTGATGAGGCCGAGGACACAGCTTGTGTTGGCGGGATCTGAAATTCAATTTTCATCGCGCGCCGATACTCCCTGTTTGAGGTGGAGTGCCTGTGTCGGCGGGTTTAATGAGGCCGAGGACACAGCTCGTGGTCTATATCGGCGGGTTTGATGTAACCGCCGAGAAAGGCCTGCTTGGTGTATATATGTCGTCGGGTTGCGTTAAAACCGTCGATAGAGGCATAGTTTGTGTCGTCGGCCTTTTTACCGATGATAAAAATTTTTCGGCCGAGGACACTATTCTTGTTTCCTGTAGTGTGTGCTATATCATGTTGAATGAGCCTGTTAGTTTGACTTGTGCTATGGACAAGATTTCTGAAATTTCATCTCTCAAGTCTTTGTCTAGCACCTATGCCTACTGTTTTAAATTCAATTTAGTTGGTGATTATGGCATAGATGGCAAGTTTCTTGTTTACAGAATATGCATAACTTGTGATAAACTTGCTGAATTAAAGCTCGCTATTTTGGGCAATTCTAGTTGTATGCAACAACTTGTTTCATTTGCGGCACCATCAAAATTTCCTAATATGTGTGATACCCATAACTTGCTACCACATTGTTCGAATTTTAGTACATTAACTTATATTACAAATCAGCATGTCATAGTTGATGTGTGGAAGCCCATTAAAATTGTGTCAAGGTTATCAGAATGGTTTGATATTGATTGTTTACAATTTGATGATACGAATGAGCCAAGCTTGATGCCAGAACTTGTAGTCTTGTACACAAAACATGTTATTGAACGAGGCTCATGAAACATGAGTATTCTTTATCAAAACTCAGGGATAGATATGTGCATTACTTATATTTGGAAATCAAGTTGCAAACTAAATCATGTTAATTTTGATGTTATATGCTTCACTTATAACCACGAATTGACTTGCGGAATTGTGAGGAAAGGTTTTTTGCTTAAATTTGATTTCTTCTTTTGTTGTTATGAAAATAGCCTGCTGCGAATCCAAAAGAACAATGAAATATGGGATATATACATATATGTTGTGTACACGCTCTTCTTTTTGTTGGTTGTTTTTTCAGCTTTTCCAAAACCGAGAATGGTTTTTCTTCGAGGAGGGGAGGAGGCATCAAAGAGTGCTAGCTTTCATCATGCCATTATATGCTGGAAAGAAGTGTTGAGCTATATGGATAATTATCAGGTAAATCCTTTTAATGTTTTTCTTGTCTTTAAAATATATAAAGAGGCAGAGCTACTATTTTATTTAAATAAATATAGAACCTATATGAGAATATTTTGTGCTGAAGACGTGCTAAAAGGTGAGTTTGAGTCGAGGACGACTCAAATGCAAGAAGGGGAGGATGATGAGGACATCACTTCCATAGATATAGCCACATCTACACATCAATTTGAACCTGCTGCTGTTATACAAGGACCGATTACTCGAGCTCGCGCACGACAGCTTAATCATTAGGTCAATGTGTTCCTAAGCCTCCCCATTAGTGATAATATGAATGGGATGCTATTTAATACTTGTGATGATTTGATTGTACTTAAGAACCATGGAGAAGGACCCTCGAGGACCAAAATTGGGCCAAAGATCAAGTTTAAGTCGGATTGGGAAGAGAAGTTCAAGTTCGAGTCTAGTTCGGTCTCACCAACAGCATTGACTTTAAAAGGTCATAACTTTTGATTTCGGAGGTTTCTGGAGGTCCATGAGTACATGTTTGAAAGATCTCGGAGTCTACTTTCCAACAGATCTAGCCTCATCTCAAAACTCCATCGGATACATCTGAAAACTGCCAAAAATCACATGTTGCTTTTTCAGTCCGAGTCAAACTCCAGTCGAAGTAGACTTTGTGCTTTGAATTTGAGTTATATTAGATCTCCTATGCTATGGCCAATCCCCTCCTGCACCCATAGTATAAATAAGCACCTAATCCCTCATCTAGAACTTATGTTTTGTTAGATTGAAAGTTAGCTTTGCTACTTCATGCTGTAATTGCGCGTGTTGGCTAAACCGTCCGAATTACTATCTACGGAACCCCACATTTCTCTAGTTTTTAGATTGAACACTTCAATTCATATTCGCAATTTCAAATTGCTTTTACCATTGTTCTTGCTTGTTTTTCGGTTGCTTGCAGGAATTGAACCTCGTGTTCAGGTTGATCGTGTCAACGTCAAGATCAATAACCCTCTGGAGTTGGTTTAGCGATTGCTAAGGCGCATCGTCGTCGTTCGTTGTTGTCGGATCGTCAAAGTCAGTTCCTCCAAATTGAAGCTATCACTCTCATCGAAAGATCGGGATCCAAAATCACATCAAATAGTCTAAATGTAACACCCAGCACTCTGTGCCCCGAATGTTACACCCTCAAGAACCAACATACAACCAAACAACCCAAAATTACTAAGAAATTTTAGCATGACCTCTATGCAACTAGAGCAAAAGAACACAACAACAGCATAATAGCAATCATGACATAACCGTTTGAGCCTAAATAACAAGGAAGAGCAAATACAACATATCACAACCGTAGTACCAAACTTAGTGAGTGAAGCAAAACAAAGCGATAACCATAGAGTGAATCACATGAACAGTTTAAGATACATGAGCTCAACCCAACATATCACCATGCAACCATAACTACACATAAGTAAGCTAGTGTAACATCTCAAAATTTTAGTCTGAGAATGTTTAAATTTGAAAAAATGAACCATTTGCATTTTCTTGGAATTAAACAATGCTTAATCTGAATTTTCTATTAATAAAAGGTTTTAATTTGACTAATCTATGCATCAAACAAAATATTTCTAATTTTAGTTTGGTTTATTGTGCTTCAAGTAATTTTTTTGTATTTTTGGAGATTTTTCTGAATTTATTTGCTATTTATTTGAATTTATTTTCTTTTATTTCAATTTCTAGAATTTTCTAAATTTGGAAATTTTTTAAAATTCTTTAATTTCCTCTTAGACCGAATCTCTCTCCTCGGCCCGTTCCTATTCCCAGCAACCCATTCCTTTTCCCATCGTCGCTCGGCCCGTTCCTCCCTCTCCTTGGGCGCGCCTCTCTTCTACCGATCACCGCTCTCTCTCTGCCCACTTCATGCAAGCCCAGCCAGCAGCCGTGTCACATCGCACTCACTGACGTGCGGGCCCCGCTCATCAGTCACCGCGGTGTCATCTCCACGCCGGACTCTCGCTGCCCGATTCGCCCGCAACCACCGTCGCTTTTTTCGTGCCCGTCGCGCCGTATCCATGCTGGTCTTGTCGGTTTTCGTGCCTATAAATAGCGCCACACCCACTCATTCCTCCCATTCCTAGGTTCATTGCCCGTGCGCCACTATCCCGAGCTCATCTCAAGCGCCGCTGTGTCCGTGAGCTTCGCCGCCGTAGATCTCCGCCGATGGTGAGCTTCTGTAGTGTCCGTAGGTGCCGCCATTATGGAAAACATTCCAAACATTGTTTGAACTTATTTGTTGAGTTGTGGCAATTGATATTGCTACTGTTATTTAAATGAAATAATGTGGAAATGGCTTAGATCGGGGCGGATGGATGTTTGGCAGGTGTAGGATGCAGGAGATCTTGAATGTGAATGTTCCGCACTAGTCAATTAAGGACCGAAGCATGTGTTACCATGGACCGAGTATTACCGTACAACCACAAATCTATATATATGGGTATGACCTAGCTAATTAATTTGTGTGTCTCGTTATCAGCTGCGCCATTTGGTAGGATGTGGGTGCCAAATGTAGGCACTCGCAAGGCACAAGATGGGGTTTCTGTACTAGGTGGCTGGAACCCTAACAGTGGTGAAACCTTAGCAGGTGAAGTTAGTAGTGGGGTCATGCATTGTAAAGGCCATGTCATGATATCTCTACTGACACACCAAATGAAGTGTGTTAATTGCATGGCATCAAGAGTCGATCATGTCTTGTGAGTAAAGTTGTACACACTCTGCAGAGTTTAAACTACTTAAGTAGCCATTCCCACGGTCAAGGGTAGGCAAGGTATGCTAGCACATTGTAGATCTTATGGTTTTGTTTTAAGTGAACATGATGGTTTGGGAGTCCATGAGTGGTTAGAACTCTCGGATTATGGTTTGGCGGCTAGAGCAAGTCAGCTGGCTAGAACATGTTTAGTTGTTATATCAAATTCAGTTATTATTCAATTACACTTTGGTCAAATGATGCTTTGTGAAATTACTATCGGTATTTACAAATAAACTCTACTTTATGCTAAGGGAACCATATTATGCCTTCAATTGTTCAGCCATGCAATAGTTATCATGCATTATATTTTCAAGACTTGCAGAGTACATTTTGTTCTCACTCTTGCAACTTCCAAACTTTCTACAGAGGAGTGCACAAAAGCTGAAGGTGACTATAAGTTCTATGGTTGTAGTTATGATGAAGGCAATCCAGACTACTAGGACGTGTGCCCCAGTGCCTGTTGGGCATATGGATTGGTTCATTCTACTGCTGTTAATTTATTTTCACTGCTTCTTATTGAACTCAAGCCATGAGGCTGTTTAATTTGTAATAATTTGGCCATAAGGCTAAATCCTTCTGCTTAATAAATATTATGTGATTCGTGATATGATTGTGTTATCATCACTGTTTTCACTGTGTGTGCTAGCTTTTCCTGGACTAGCACGGCTATACACGAGGGTTCGAATTTGGAAATCCGGTCCCAACAAAGGTGGTATCAGAGCCATATCGATTGCAGGTCGCATCGCTAGTTAGTATGGTCTTCTTAGCAAGAACTTCAAAATTATTTTCTAAATCAAACCATCTAATTTGAATTTAATAGGTTGTCTCTTCTCGTCTTATTCCTAGGTTCCTATTCCTCTCCTTTGCTGAAATATTATATTGAAATTTAATTTGATCTTATCTCATGAAATTTCTCAAAACCTTGGTTCTTCTGCAAGAATCCCAATCAAGGAAGATGATGATCCATGTTCTCTTCAAGTCCAGTGTAAGGGCTGCTGGAAAGATCAAGTTGACAAAAGAGTGCTCGAAAGGATTCCTATGTAGGATAAGTTAATAGTGCTCAGTAGTGTTGGAGCATGTCATCCCTTTTTCGCTTAGTAACGTATAGTCTGAGTGTATTTGGATTTTCTTATTGCTTGCTTGTTGGGTGTGTTGTACACTTGCCCTAGGCATTGTGCTGCAGCCACATTTTGTTTAGAGTTTTAATTGTTTGTCTTGCCTTGATATGGCTACCTCCCTAGTCTTCTTATCTTTTGCTAACCTACCCTTGGCCATTGCCTCAGATGGAGAGTCAAGGAAGAGGTCGTGGAGCTGGTCGTAGAGGTCGTGGTCATGGCCAAGCAGTGCCACAAGACCAGTAGGATGTTTCAGAGCAGCAAGATCAATCAGAGCAGCAAGTGCCACCGCCGCCACCACTATTCCAACCCCCAGTTGTAGATATTCAGCAGATGATGACAATGCAACTTTAGTTGTTGCATGCCCTTGTTCAGAACATAGTGAACAACCCACAGCCAGCACCAGTAATACCACCCTAGTCAAAACTTGGAGAGTTCATGAGAACTAGACTGCCTACCTTTGCGGGAGCAGGTGAACCCTTGGAGGCAGATGATTGGTTGAAGTATGTCGAGAAGAAGCTTTAGTTGGCTCAGTGTGATGATCGTGTGAGAAAGTACTCTATGTGAGCCATCAGTTGAAAGAAGTAGCTGCTACCTGGTGGGATAACTTTTGTACTGCCCATCAGAACGCTCAAGCTATTACTTGGGAGGAATTCACTGAAGCCTTCCGCACTGCACATGTACCTGCGGGTATTATAGAGATGAAGAAAAGGGAGTTCTGTAAGTTGCATCATGGGAGCCAGAGTGTTTCCGAGTATGTTAATCGGTTCACCCAACTATAAAGGTATGCACCGGAAGATGTGGCAACTAAAAGTGCCAAGATTTAGAGGTTTATGGAGGGACTTGACCATGACATTAAGGTGCAGCTAGTTGCTTTTGATTTTCCAAACTTTCAGCACATGGTGAATAAAGCACTAGTGCAAAAGGATGCTCATCACCAACAGCGGGAATCCCGCAAGAGAAGGATGGCATTTCAGGCTCAGCAGGGAGCGAGTGGTTCTCAACAGTGCTTCTAACCTTAGCAGGCCTGCAGGACATCCGCTCAAGGAGCACCCTGTACTCCTAATTCTAGACCACGCCCTGTTGCTCAAGGACCCCAGCATAATGCCAGTTCTCAGCCGTAGAAAAGGAATTCAAATGCTGCAAGAGTTCAGTGTTTTCATTGCTATCAGATGGGACACTATGCCAACAACTATCCTTAGAAGCGTCAGCCAGTGACCCCAGTGCCATTCAACTTGGGATCCAATTCTACCAAAACTCTGACGCAAGGACAAGGTCATGGAGCGCCTAAGACCCCAAGAGTTCCGCAATCTTTTGGAAGAGGACGTGTCAACCATGTGACTGCAGAGGAAGCTCAAGAGGCACCAGATGTGGTTTTGGGTAAGTTCCTTGTCAACTCAATACCTGCCTCAGCATTATTTGATTCTGAAGCATCACATTCTTTTATATCGAAGAACTTTGTTGAACAATTTGGTTGGGAAATATTTACCGTTAAGAGCCCCATGATAATTCAATCACCTAGGAAAGAGATGAAAACTAATTCAATATACCCCAGTGCAACTATAAAAATCAATGGGGTAGAATTCCTAGCGAATCATATCATTTCAGATTCAAAAGGAATAGATGTCATCCTAGGGATGGACTGGTTAACCAAATATAAAAGTCACATAGATTATGCTAGTGGAGCCATCACCCTCACCAATTCAGAAGGCATTCGAGTGGAGTATATGCCTAATGAGTCTTCAAGTGAAAAGTGCACTTTGAATAGGTTAGAGGAAATAACTTTGGAAAATGTAACTGTGGTGCGAGAATACCCAGATGTATTTCCTAAGGAATTCCCAAGCATGCTGCCTGATCGGGATGTAGAGTTCATCATAGAACTAGTCCCTGGTTCCAGAAGAATGTATCACATGCTAGCTAATGAACTCGCCGAGATGAAGAAATAGATTGAAGAGTTGCAAGAAAAAGGATTCGTTTGTCCAAGTTTGTTACCTTGGGGAGCGCCAGTTCTTTTTGTAAAGAAGAAGGATAATAGTTTGCACTTGTGTGTGGCCTACAGAGCCCAGAATGAAGTCACAATCAAGAATAAGTATCCGTTGCCCAGAATTGATGACTTGTTTGATCAGTTGAAAGGAGCTTGTATTTTCTCCAAGATTGATCTTCGATCCGGATACCATCAATTGAAAATAAGGTCACAAGATATTCCGAAGACAGCTTTTGCTGCCCGATGTGGATTGTATGAGTTCATAGTTATGTCATTTGGTTTGAACAATGCACATGCTTATTTCATGAACCTGATGAATAAGGTGTTCATGGAATACCTAGACAAGTTTGTGGTGGTATTCATAGATGATATTCTTGTCTATTTTAGAGATGAAGCAAAACATGAAGGACATTTGAGGATGGTGTTAAAAAAGCTCAGAAATCATCAGTTATATGCCATGTTTAGTAAATGTGAATTCTGGTTGAAAGAAGTTGCTTTCTTGGGGCACATATTTTCTGCTGGAGGTGTCTCAGTGGACCCCAAAAAAGTGAAAAGTGTGCTTGACTGGAGACAACGCAAGTCAGTGCCTGACATCAGAAGTTTCCTTGGTTTAGTAGGATACTACCGAAGATTCATAGAAGCATTCTCAAAGATTACAAGATCGCTTACCCAATTGCTGAAGGAGAAGAAGTTTTGTAACATCCCAAAATTTGGGTTTTCAAAAATTTATATTAAATTAGCTTTCTAAAAATTTTACATCAATCTTATTTGATTAAAGAAGCTTAATTTAGAATTTTCTAAATCTAAAACAATTTAATGTGCCTACATGTGCATCAAGTAATTTAAAATTTAGTTTTTACGGTGTTCTTTGTATCTCAGTGAATTTTTCAAATTTGAGATTCACTAAAAATTAATTAAAATTATTAATTTAAACATTTGGATGTTAATTGGATTTTTATTGGATTTTTAATTTGAATTATTAATTGTTTGAGCAATTCTATATCCAAATTCCAATTCAAACCTTTCCTTTGAAATTCCATTTAAATTCAAAATTTGGATTTTCCTCGGTGTTCTAAATAACCTGGCATCCATATCCTTCCAAAATTAAAGTTCAATCTTTTACCGTCCGCAAAGTCAGAATTTCCAATTTTGGTCCTTAAGCGAAAGTTCACCCGAGTTTCAAAATACTCTAAAATCTCAAAATTCATAGAATTAGGTTCCAAATATTCTAAAATGATTTTGGAAATTTTTCCAAGATTTATGGAATTCTTTTGTTATTTTATCTCTCACGCTTTCATTAAATCCATTTTTATTTGTCCCAAAATTATCACCGCCTTACCCATCGCCTCATGGCGCATCATCGGCTTGAAGAAATATGTACTTGTCGCCCGAACGCCTTGAATGTCGGCCTATTTTGGCGTCGCGTTCCTTATCGGCTCATCGTGATTTTTGGTGATCCACCTGCGTCACGGCGGGCTCTATGGTACCCTCTGTCTCACTTTCAAATTTTGTGCAATTTGGTTCATCTAATCAAAAGTTACGGCCGTCCAAAAATCAAATTTTGCCGGAGGCTGTTTGTGAGACCCCAGATTTACCATCCGAAATCTCCCTGTATTTAGTACTAGTCCCGGATCGATTGCTAGTATACACAGTGAAGCGGTGATAATCATAACCGTAATGTAATCTAAGTAATAGCATAAATATAAAGTACCGCCACATGGCTATTTATTACATCTCTGGTCACATGACCTGAGTTCATAGCAATGAAATAAATAACAAAGAGGTAAAACCCAAAAGACACCACAAAGATTTACTAGGAGCGCTCTTAGTTATCCTAGCGATCTTCATCAAACTCTTCAAAGATAGAACTCGTTGCCTTCAACCGCATCACAGGTAGTTCTCTCGATGAAAAATTTGTGTGTAGCATGTGAGTACAAAGCGTACTCATAAGTCCGAGAAAATGCAACATGTAGGGCTTTCCAAGGAAAGGCTTAATAGGGTTCTTTTGCATAAAGCCAAGTTTTATCAAACCAAACATAATAATAATTTTCACAATGCACATTTTAAACAATTATTTAACAATAGAATTATTTAATATTCTAGCGAAGGTTCTATCTACCATCACTAGTATAAAGGCTCTATCCGTCACATTTAAAAGATTAAGGTAAACCAACTCATGACTCTATCTGTCATGAACAAAACAGGTTCTATCTACCTGATTGGCTCAATCTGCCAAATAAACATCCGAGAGTTCCATCTACTCCCGAATCCCAAAATAAAACATCAGTTATTCTTTTTAAAACCAAAACCAAGTCTACCAGTATGAAAGCATTCTTCGCTTTGCCTTTGACCGTAGGCACGGCTATTCGAATAGTTTTAACTCTGCAGAGGTGTACAGCTTTACCCACAAGACATGATCATCTCTTTAGTACCACGCGATTAACACACTTCCTTTGGTGTGCCGGCAGAGAGATCATGACAAGGCCTTTACAATGTATACGCCTAACCCGACTCACCCGCTGAGGTTTCACCGCTATTAGGGTTCCATCGCCCAAAGATATAAAGCCCCTCTTGCGAGTGTGGGAAAATTTGCGACTTGCCTCCATCTGCACCCACATTCCACCATCTGGTGAGTCTAAGTTAGGTTTCTACAAATTATTCAGCCGGTCGAGCCCATTTGACATGTGGTTGCACGGTAATGCTTAGAATGGGCAATCATAAGCGTCGGTCCTTAAATTGATTAGGCGGCTTTCACAATCCGAACCGGTGCTCCATCTCGCACCAATCGACAAACCATTCCACCCCAATCTAAACCATTTTTATTTTATTTTTATTTTGCAATCACAGCAGCAATCTCTTTGCTACGTTTCAATAAAACACATTTTAACAACATTATCAAAGCAACCCATCCATAGGTATTTTAATCAATTCCGAACTAAGCTCATCTAACGACTAAACAAAATATATCACAACCTAATATGATCATGATATATCACAGCAATCTAGGGTTACAAATGAACATGTATTTCAACATCAAGGTGGTATTTATCAATTCGGATTAACTACCAACCTATATTTAACATCATCTTTATATAAATAGCAATGCATGGTATAAAACTTTTGTAAAACATTTGCAAACCATAGGATCAATGTGTGTCAAGGAGACTTACCTTCGTCGACGAGGTGCGATGCGCTGCACTGAAGCTCTTCTCCTTAAATCGGCGACTACTACCGCCAAATGCGACTACAGCGCAAAGCAGTGCATGAAAAGAATAAAATAAATTAAACAGAAACTAAAAATTATAACAAAAATAATGTCACATAGAGGATGAATTTAGATGAATTTATCAATTAGAATCACTCGATTCGGAGTTACGACGGAGGGGAAACAATTGTTTGAATTCTCAAAATCCTGAAAATTGAAAACCGAGGAATATTCTTTGGAATCTTTTCTTTTTCCTGGATTTCCTGATTTCTTAACTCTCTTACAGCTGGGTCCCACTGGTCATATGCTCAAGCTTCTTCCTCAAAGTTTCTGTACAGAGGAAACTCCATGGAAGGAAACGAGCAGCGCCATGGCTAGAGGAGGAAGCTTCACGGCCAGAGGAAAGAGACGGCGATCGCCAGCGGCGGTGCATGGGAGCGGCGGCCACCACCGAGAGCAGCGGTGGCGGCGAGGCGAGGCGGCCACTGCTGGCGCGGGCGAGCAAGCGTGGTGGCGTGATGGTGGCGGCGTCTGGCGAAAGCGGCCGAGGGCGGCGAGGGTGCGGCGAGCGCGGAGGCCATGCTCACGCTGGTGGCGGTGAAGAAGAGAGGCGGCAACAAGGACGAGCCACGACGCACGGCGGGCGGCGGCATGGCGCAAATCCAAGACAAAACTCGAAATTCGCTAAACGAAAGAGAGCATCGCGAGAGAATGACAATGTGATTCTCGGCTAAAAGGAATTGCGCTAGAAGTTACCGGATTGGAAGGAATTGACGACTTAAGCGGGCGGCGGCGGCGACAAACAAACTCGAAATCCGGGGTCAAACTGCAACGAAAATCAAATCCGATTGAATGGTTGTGTTTTTGGAAGCAAGGGGCACAAAGTGACACGATTGGTTTGTCAAGAAACTCACCGGAGCAAGAGATGGCTCGCCGGTGTCTTTGGAGGACGTCGGGCGTACGGTTTTCTCAAGCTTTGGGATAGGAAACGACACAGAACCAAAGGGGAAAGGTGAGCACGGTGTAGAGGACGTCAATATGCTCGTTTGGGGTACTCACGCGCTCAGAGAGATGAAGAAATGGATGAGTTATGGCTAAAACAAGAAACGGCAAAGAATTGATTGCAGCGACCGTTTCACTTGATTTCAGAATGAGCAACAGTAGGGTAATCAATCTCCATTAAGATGCCGTCGTAACGCTTCAAATTTCACTGGATTCGGACAATCGTGGAGAGAGTTATGAGCATTTGAAGATGGAGTCAAAACTTGAAATTTCTGCTTATGGCACTGACGGGAGGAGGAAGATGGTGAACAGTGACATGCGACGTGTCGCATTCTCGTTGGTTGGAAGAAATGAAAAGAAAAAAGCGCGAAGAATAAAATAGTAAAAATGATCTAAAAATTCTGAAAAAATTCCTAAAAATACTAGAGATTATTTGGAACCCAATAAAATTAGTTTCAATGAATTTTGATGAATTTTGGAATTTAGATTATTTTGGAACGAATATACTGATTTTGATGAAAAGACCTCGAGAGATAAAATAGCAAAGAGATTCTAAAAATCTTGGAACAATTCCCAAAATCATTTTAGAATATTTGGAACCTAATGCAATGGATTTTGAGATTTTTAGAGCATTTTGGTACTCAGGTGAAATTTCGAATTAGGATCGGAATTGAGAATTTTGACTTTGTGGACGATAAAGGATTGAACTTCAATTTCGGATGGATATGGATGCCAGGTTAAATATAATATCGAGGAAAATCCAAATTTTAAATTTAATTATTTTAAATTAATTTTTTTAGCAGAAACCCGAAATTGGGGATGTTACAAACCTACCCCCCTTAAAGAGAATCTCGTCCCAGAGATTGGACGGAGAAGGAAAAAGGTCGAAACTCTGCTCTAAGGTCCTCTTCTCACTCCCGGGTTGCTTCCTTCTCGAGAATGGTTGCTCCTTTGAACCTTGCAAAACTTGATCACTAAACCACGGTTCGACGTCACTTCATCCAAGATTTTGTTGGATATTACGGATATAGCGGGTCTTCTTTTAATTCCATCTCTTCATACGCATCGATGCTCGGGTACTCTGAGACATTTCTTCAATCGAGAAACATGGAAGACATCATGCACATCGACAATTCGGTGGAAGCTCCAACTTGTAAGCAACTTCTCCTCTTCTGGCTACCACTGGAAATGGACCGATGTAGCGAGGTGCAAGCTTCCCACTTACTCTGAAACGACGCATTCCCTTGAGAGGTGAAACCTTAAGATACACACGATCACCAGGTTCAAAGCTTAATTGCCGGCGACGATTGTCAGCATAACTTTTCTGCCTTGACTAGGCCGTCTTCAAATTCTCACGGATCACTCTGACTTGCTCTTCGGCTTCTTTCAGAATCTCAGGTCCAATTATTTGTCCACTCTCTGTCTCTTTCCAATATAAGGGTGTTCGGCATTTTCTCCCACAAAGAGCTTCAAAAGGTGCCATCTTCAAACTTGACTGGTAACTGTTGTTGTAGGAGAATTCTGCATAGGGTAAATTTTGATCCCAAGAACCTTTATAAGTCAAAGCACAAGCTCTCAACATATCTTCTAGTATTTGATTTATCCTTTCTGTCTGACCATCTATCTGAGGATGGTAAGCAGTACTAAAGTTTAGGTTTGTGCCCAAAACCTCATGCAAGTTCTGCCAAAACCTCGAGGTAAACTGGGAACCTCGATCGAACACAATCTTCTTTGGCACTCCGTGCAAACACACAATTCTGGCCATATATATTTCTGCTAACTTATCACCAGAATATGTCGTCTTCACAGGAATGAAATGTGCTACTTTTGTCAACCGATCCACAATTACCCAAATAGAATCATAACCAGATTTGGTTCTAGGAAGACCAGTAATGAAATCCCTTCCAATCTCCTCCCATTTCAAAACAGGAACTTGCAAGGGTTGTAACAATCCTGCTGGTCTCTGATGTTCTGCTTTTACCAGCTGACATATATCACATCGTGCTACAAAATCAGCAACTTCTCTTTTCATATTGGACCACCAATACTTTTCCTTCAAATCCAAGTACATCTTCGTACTTCCCGGATGAATAGAGTAGACGGAATCATGAGCCTCCTTCAAAACTACATCCTTGATTTCTTTATGATTAGGAACGACTATTCTTTTTCCAAACCAAATGGTTCCTTTCTCGTCCTCAGAAAATTCAGAAAATTTTCCTTCCTTGAGACCTTTCTTGATTTCTGCTATACCACTGTCATCCTTTTGAGCTTCTCTGATCTGATCTTCCAGGGTTGAATGCACTTCAACATTGAAAATACATCCTTCATTAACCAACTCCAAGTTGAGACGTTGGACTTCTTCATAGAGTGCTGGCTGACTTTCTTGAACCATAACATTGTTGCAATAACTTTTCCTGCTCAATGCATCCGCAACAACATTAGCTTTTCCGGGATGATAATGGATACCAATATCATAGTCTTTAACTAATTCCAACCATCTTCTCGCCTCAAATTGAGATCTCGATTGAGTGAAAATGTATTTCAAACTCTTATGATCCCAGATAGATCTCACATCGATTTCCAATCAAATAGTGCCTCCAAATTTTGAGTGCGTGCACGACTGCTGCTAACTCCAAATCATGAGTCGGGTAGCTTTCTTCATGGGGTCGCAGTTGTCTTGAAACATAAGCTATGACTTTACCTTTTTGCATCAAAACGCATCCGAGACCTTGCTTTGAGGCATCGCGGTAAACTTCAAAATCCTTATGAATATCCGACAGTACAAGTACGGGTGCTGAAGTTAACCTCTTCTTCAACTCTTGAAAACTTTGTTTACAGGACTTAGTCCATTCAAATTTCTTCTCCTTCTTTAGTAGCTGGGTAAGAGGTCTTGCAATCTTCGAAAATCCTTCAATGAATCGCCGATAATAACCTCGTTGAACCAAGGAAACTTCTAATATCCAGATCGACTTGGGTTGCTCCTAATTACACGGCCTTCACTTTAGCAGATCAATCGCTACTCCTTCACCGAGATGACATGACCCAAGAAAGCAACCTCCTTCAACCAAAAATCACATTTACTGAATTTAGCATAAAGCTGATGCTCTCTGAGCTTTTCCAAAACTATCCTCAAATGATCCTCGTGCTCTTTCTTATTTTTGGAATAAATAAGAATGTCGTCAATAAAAACGACAACAAACTTATCTAAAAGCTCCATGAACACCTTATTCATCAAATTCATGAAATAGGACGGTGCATTTGTTAATCCAAAAGACATCACTGTAAACTCATATAATCCATAACGGGTAGTAAAAGCTGTTTTTAGGATATCTTCTTTTCTGATCTTAAGCTGATGATACCCTGATCTTAAGTCAATTTTTGAGAATACCTTGGCTCCTTTTAGCTGGTCAAATAGATCATCTATCCTTGGCAAAGGGTACTTATTCTTTGTTGTGACCTCATTCAGAAATCGGTAATCTATGCACATTCTCATATTACCATCCTTCTTCTTCACAAAGATTACTGGAGAACCCCAAGGTGATGAACTTGGTCTTATAAATCCTTTCTCCTGTAGTTCTTCAACTCATTTCTTCATTTTCGCTAACTCATTAGGTGTAGCCTAAGGCCTTTTTGAGATAGGAGTGCATGCAAAGCTAACTCAATTATGAACTCAACATCTCTGCCTTGCGGCATTTCGGTGCAAATCATCAGGAACACATCTAGGTATTCATTTACTATGGGCACATTTTCGAAAGATGTACCTTTTAGTCGATTCAGGGTACTACCCCCCTTAGTGGAAAGATTAGACAAGAATTCCACTTGAATTCCCTCAGGACTAGTAAGGGAGATAGCTCTACTAGCACAGTCTATCTAACCCTTGTATTTGGTTAACCAGTCCATTCTAAGGATTACTTCTATACCTTTAGTATCCAATAATATTAAGTTCGCTAGGAACTTTACCCTTTATAATTATATCCATTTTTGGGCAAATAGCAGTTGTTCTTAGTTCTTTACTGTGATTGAACTAATAAGGATTTCTAAGTGAACTGTATGCCATCCATACTTTCTTACGAGATACTCGATATGAATGAGTCGCTGCACCGTAATCAAACAAAACCGAGGCAGTACGAGTTGACAAAGAACTTACCATACACCACGTCAGGTGCGTCCTGGACCTCTTTAGCAGTGACATGGTTAACATGTCCTCTTCCGATAGTGCGAGGAGTACGCGGAGTCTGCAGCGTTCCTCTTCTTTGAGCTGGTACTGGGGCGCGGGCTGGTGTAGTCCCCAGATTGAACCGAACAGGGGTTATCGCTTGCCGCATCTGCGGACAGTTACTAGCATAATGTCCCATCTCTCTGCAGTTGAAGCACTGAATGCCTGCAGTTGCTATGTTGCTCTTCTGAACTTGATTTCCTGTATTGCCAGCAGGGGCTTGAGTGAACTGGCGCTGAGCTGGAGCAGGAGTCCTAAGAGTACTAGGAACTGCTGGTCTGCTAGCCTGAGATGGGAAGAAACGTGGCCTAGAACTGCTAGCTCCACGATGAGCCTAAAAAGCCATCTTCCTCTTCCTTGACTCATAAAGCTAACTCTGGGCATCCTCTTGAACCATAGCCTTATTCACCATGTGCTGAAAAGTGGGGAAGTCATTGGAGACTAACTGCACTTTGATGTTAGGGTCAAGACCTTCCATGAAGCACCAAATTTTAGCCTCATCCTGTCGTGCCCCGAATTTACATATTCGGACACTCTGTGTATTCTGCACTAGTCCAGGATCGCGCTAGTGCACACAGGCTAAACAGGGTATAATATCACATCATACATAGCGGAATATTAAATAAAGTACTTCAATCATTTAAATAAACGAGTGTACGACCTTAAGGTCATCCTTACAATAGTTATGCCACGCAGGGCTTACAATAATCAGAATAACATAGTTCAACAGCGGAATTAAAAATAATCTTCGTGATGCTCCATCTTTTCCACAGACGCTCCGACTTAGGCTTGCTTCCCTTAGTTTTCCGGCTCCTCGACAAACTCTTCTTCATAGGCAGGTGTAGTCTCTTCTTCTGGTAAGTTTGTCCGCAAGGGTGAGTACACACCGTACTCAACAAGTTATGCACAGAATGCACATCTATTTACTACATGCTTGTCTTGTTACAAAGGATTGGCTTAAATGGTTATTTTGCTTTGCATGAATTTAATGTAATATTTAATTAGATTGAAAGCATCGAACCATATAACCAATATATATCTCAAATTGTTTTTCCACAACTTTTTGGACACACAATCCCTAGTCAACTTTATTTTACCACACTCGCACCCAGCCATCCACCCATTTTATTTTTAGAACACTACCCTTGATCAGAATTCCCGAGCATTGTCCAAGATCGTGGACTCGGCTATTGACAGCTTTTAACACTCTGCAGAGGTTGTACACTTTACCCACAAGATACAGTGGCTCACCACACAGGTGATTGGTCAGAATAAAGCTTTTCGAGACTTCTACCTCAACCTAAGAACCTCTCAGTGTTGCCTCCACTATCACTCCCCACACAGAGCCAAAGTATAGGGCGGACAAACACCGCTGGATCGGTACCAAGCAAGCAACAGCACGCTCCCGTCTGATTATTCCCAGTATAATCGCCACCCGAGGTATCAAAGGAGAGATATCGAATCCTACTAAACTAGGTCTTCCCATTCAGACATGTGGTTGTACGAGAGACTCAGGTCAAAGGCTCGCAAGGTAAGGTCCTTAACTGACCAAGGCAAGACATCCTTCTCTCAATTTGGCACACAGCCCTCACACACTCATCCCACCCCCATTTGCCACACAGCCCACTGCACGCAAGCCTCGGTCCACTTGCCCGGTCCAAATCAATTCCACCCCAAGTTGTTAAACAGTGCAACACATGCTCATATTCATCTTTCATGTAGAACCACACAGGTCTCTACATTCCAATGGTAATACCAACATCATTCCACATTTCATTAAAAAGCATTCACTATTCTTTAATCAGTGTTGATTTTGTAATCCAAATAGAGTAGTTCACGTACATGCACGACTAAGCAACTATTCACGGTCTAGCCTCCCGTGTTGGCACAATATCTTCAACCAACTAATTTTCCCAGCTTAAGTTATCAAAGGATCATGGCGTACAAATGATATCAAAGTGGCATAACAAATTGGTTGGATAGCTTATTCACCCAAAATATTTAAAGCCATTTTTAGTTGAATTAGCATGCATAGTTTAAAACAAAGTATATTTCTAAAAATTAGGAGCAACATGGTCAAAGCATAACTTGCCTTCAAAAAGCTGATGATCCTGCTTCGAAGTCAAATCTTGTACTGGAAATTCCCCCTCGCAACCCTCCGACAAATCAACGTCTATTTAAAATCAATATAAACATAATAAATATATTTTACAGAGAGCAAATTCACCTCTGAAAATTCCATAAAATTCACCATTAAATAGATCTTGATTTTACAAATTTTTAGAAATTGAAATCACTCAAATCGGAGTTAAAACGCAAAAGTTATAAGTGTTTGAAGTTTTAAAATAAATCTGAAAAGAATAAACCGAATTTCTTTATTTATTTCTATACGGAAAATCCGAGAATTATGACGTCAGCATGGTTAATTATGACGTCAGCACCGAGTTGATTTTCTACCAAAAAATATATATTTAAAATTAATTATAACGTCATCATCACCGCTTATGACGTCGATCAAAAACATTTTATTGAATTATTTATTCACGAAAATGGATTTATGATGTCAAGATCACTATTTATGACGCCAAGATGACGTCCATCGCCGACGTCGAAGATCGACCCGCCAGTTCGACATGTGGGCCCACCGATGACATCAAGACGGACACGTGGCAGTCTCTCGTCGCGACACAAATACGGCTTATAAGCACACGTGGGCAATCCCTTTCTCGGGCACGTGGCACTAATCCTAGGCGTCCATTTTGAATCCGACGGCTGAGATTTAATGCGCTACTGTTCTGGTCTCTAATATGGAGGGACACGTGGACTCACCTCCGTCGTTGGATGCCGATCGGATGGTCAAGGAAGCTTGCAAATTCGGTGAAGGCGCGGCGAAGACCGACGGCCGGAGTTGAAGAAGAAGACCTCCGCGACGGCATTTCTGTGATGCTCCGGCGAGGTGAGGTAGTCCTTCGGATGTGGCTTGACGCGGGCTTTACTCCGGAGGTCTTAACCACAGCGGAGAGTCACCGGAACGAGCGCAAACGGCGGCGAAAGGGCACGGAACTTCGGCGAGCACGTACGTGGGCTACGGTGGTTCTCAGTGTGCGTGAAAGAGCTCAATCGGCGCGGGAGGAAGTGATTTATACGCTGGGCTAGAAGTTGAAGCGGAAAAGTTAGTGCTCCGGCGTTAATGGCGATGGTTTCCACTCGGACGCACGGCGGCGGCGGCGACGTTTCGAACGCACGAAGACGAAGCGACGTGGCGGCTATTCGACCGTTCGCGCGGAATCCAACGGTGGAAAATCAGAGCGGCGTTAGGGTTTCCCGAGCGACGCACAGTAATGGGCTCGGCCCGTTACTGTTCATCCGGGTTTTAATGATTTTGCAATTAAAAATAATTCCGAATATTCATTTAATTTATTTGAGGCACTTAAAATATCAGAAAAATTCTAGAAAAATTCTGAAAAATATTTTAGGACATTTTGAACTCAAATAAAATATTTCCATTTAAATTTTCAAAAACTTGATCATTATCTAATTAATTTTCATATAAGAGTTAAACTCCAAAAATTCAAATAATTGCAATTAAATTCCAAAAATTCTCATAAATTCAAATAAAATTATAAAATTTAAAATTAGCCAAATTTGAGGATGTTACACATCCGTGGCAACGTCCTCGGTAGCATATCTGGACCGTTGGGTGAACCTGTTCAGATATTCAGAAACTGACAAATTGCCCTGCTGCAACTTGTGAAATTCTCTCCTCTTCATCTCCATAATTCCCTTAGGAATATGGGTAGCACGAAAGGCTTCTACAAATTCATCCCAAGTAATAGATTGAGCATCTGCATGGGCTGCTTGGTAATTCTCCCACCAACTGGCTTTATGAACACTCTCAAATTCATTACACTGAGCCAGGTAAAGCTTCTTTTCCACATCTTTGAGCCAGTCATCAGCCTCAAGAGGGTGGTGATCCAATGACGTGGGAGGTCTTGTTGTCATGAACTCCCCAAACTTGGATCAAGGGGCTAAGCCGCTTTGCTTGAGCAGTTTTGCTGAGGCGGGTTCAGAGCATTCTGAGCTAGGGCTTGCAAAATCTGAAGTTGCATGGCCATCATCTGCTCTATGGCTGGTGGTTGAGCTGGCGGTGGGGGTGGCACTTGGTTCTATCCTTTGGAGGTGGCGGTACTTGGTTACCATCCTCGAAATCGCTACTCTCACAGAACTTCATCTTGTAGTCAAGACTCTTCCACTGCCACGGCCACGACCACGACCTCCTCTCCTTCCTCTACCACGACCTCTTCTGGTTCTCCATCTTCAGCAGAGAGCTAGAAAAGTACGAGAAAAGAGGGAAAGCAAAGATAAGGAAACAGAATCTAAATAGCATCCCCAAGACAAAAGCACAACCAACAAAAGAGCACGCTGAAATCTTTATTTAAATCAAAATAGTTTTATTGAGATGATCAGATCACAAATGCTTAGAAGCATGATACAATCCATCACACACAATTAATAACGTTCTAGTGTAGACAAAAGAAAGGTACTACAGGCAAAAACTAAAACTAACTACTCGCTTCACCCTTCTCAGAACACGGGGAAGGATCCACCTTTACCGCAAACGAGGTATAGAAAGATATCTATAAATTTTGAAATAAGACAAGGTCAGCAAACAAATTTTAAATAGGAGATGAGATAAGGACAAGATGCTAGGACGAGAAAAAGATAGAAGAAGAGGAACTTAAAATTTTATAAGGTATTTTTATAAAAATAATAATCCTTAAGGCTTTACCATTCTAACTAAGTTGCGTCCTCTGATCGTCTGTGCTCGATACCACCTCTGTGAGACCCCAGATTTACCATCCGGAATCTCTGTGTATTTCTGACTAGTCCTGATCGGTTGCTAGTACACACAAAGTGAAGCGGTGATAATCATAACTGTAGCGAGCTAAGTAATAGCATAAATATAAAGTACCACCATATGGCTATTTATTACATCTCTGGTCACATGACACGAGTTCATAGCAATGAAATAAATAACAAAGAGGTAAAACCCATAAGACACCATAGGCGACGACTAGGAGAGCGCTCTTAGTTATCCTGGCGATCTTCATCAAACTCCTCGGCATAGAACTCATTGCCTTCAACTGCATCTGGGTAGTTCTCTGATGAAAAATTTGTGTGTAGCATGTGAGTACAAACGTACTCCGCAAGTCTGGGAAAATGCAACATGTAGGGCTTTCCAAGGAAAGGCTTAATAGGGTTCTTTTGCATAAAGCCAAGTTTTATCAAACCATACATAATAATAATTTTCACAATGCACATTTTAAACAATTATTTAACAATGGAATTATTTAATATTCTAGTGAAGGTTCTATCTACCATCACTAGTATAAAGGCTCTATCCGCCACATTTAAAAGATTAAGGTAAACCAACTCATGACTCTATCTCACATGAACAAAAGCGAGTTCTATCTACGATTGGCTCAATCGCCAAATAAACATCCGAGAGTTCCATCTACTCCCCGAATCCCAAAACAAAACATCGCTTGTTCTTTTTAAAACCAAAACCAAGTCTACCAGTATGAAAGCATTCTTCGCTTTGCCATTGACCGTAGGCACGGCTATTCGAATAGTTTTAACTCTGCAGAGGTGTCTGACTTTACCCACAAGACATGATCATCTCTTTAGTACCACGCGATTAACACACTTCCTTTGGTGTGCTTGCGAGAGAGATCATGACAAGGCCTTTACAATGTATCGCCTAACACGACTCACCGTGAGGTTTCACCGCTATTAGGGTTCCATCTGCGAGTATAGAAGCCCCTCTCTTGCTGTGTGGGAAAATCGATTTGCCTCCATCGCACCCACATTCCACCATCTGGTGAGTCTAAGTTAGGTTTCTACAAATTATTCAGCCATTTCGAGCCCATTTGACATGTGGTTGCAGTAATACTTAGAATGGGCGGTCATAAGCGTCGGTCCTTAAATTGATTAGGCGGCTTTCACAATTGAGAACCGATGCTCCATCTCGCACCGCCCGACAATCCATTCCGCCCCAATCTAAACCATTTTATTTTATTTTTATTTTGCAATCACAATGACAATCTCTTTGCTACAGTTTCAATAAAACACATTTCAACAACATTTTCAAAGCAACCCATCCATAGGTATTTTAATCAATTCATAACTAAGCTCATCTAACGCACTAAACAAAATATATCACAACCTAATATGATCATGATATATCACAGCAATCTAGGGTTACAAATGAACATGGATTTCAACATCAAGGTGGTATTTATCAATTCAGATTAACTACCAACCTATATTTAACATCATCTTTATATAAATAGCAATGCATGGTATAAAACTTTTGTAAAACATTTGCAAACCATAGGATCAATGTGCGTCAAGGAAACTTGCCTTCGTCGACGAGGTGCGATGCGCTGCACAGAAGCTCTTTTCTTTTTCCTGGATTTCCTGATTTCTTAACTCTCTTCTGGTGGCCCCATCGGTCATAGGCTCAAGCTTCTTCCTCAAAGTTTCAGACAGGAAAGCGCCATGGAAGGAAACGAGCAGCGCCATGGCTAGAGGAGGAAGCTGACGAAGGAAAGAGACGGCGATCGGCGGGCGGCGGTGCACGGCGGCGAGGCCACGCATGACCGAACGGCGGCGGCGGCGAAGTGATTGCCATTGGCATGGCGGCAGCGTGGTGGCGTGATGGTGGCGGTGTCTGGCGAAGGTGACCGACCGAGGGCGACGAGGTTCTTGGCGGCGGTGCGGAGGCCATGTTCACGCAGTGGCGGCGGTGAGAAGACCCGAGCGGCGGCAACGTGGTGAGCCACGACGGCAAAAACGGGCGGCGGCATCACGGCCAAATCGCGCAAAAACTCAAAATTTCGTGAAGCGAAAGAGAGCATCGCGAGAGAATGACAAGGTGATTCTCGGCTAAAAGGTGCGCTAGAAGTTATCGGATTGGAAGAAATCGACGACGAGCGGGAGGCGGCGAGGACAAACAAACTCGAAATCTGGGGTCAAAGCTGCAACGAAAATCAAATCCGATTGAATGGTTGTGTTTCTGGAAGCAAGGGGCACAAAGTGACACGGTTGGTTTGTCAAGAAACTCACCGGAGCAAGAGATGGCTCACCGGTGTCTTTGCAGGACATCGGGCGTACGGTTTCCTCGAGTTTTGGGATGGGAAACGACACAGAACCAAAGGGGCAAGGTGAGCACGGTGTAGAGGACGTCAATATGCTCGTTTGAGGTACTCACACGCTCAGAGATACGAAGAAACAGATGAGTTATGGCTAAAACAAGAAACGGCAAAGAATTGATTGCAGCGATCGTTTACCTTGATTTCGGAATGAGCAACAGTAGGGTAATCAATCTCCATTAAGACACCGTCGTAACGCTTCAAATTTCACTGGATTTGGACAATCGTGGAGAGAGTTATGAGTATTTGAAGATGGAGTCAAAACTTGAAATTTCTCCTCATGGCACTGACGGGAGGAGGAAGACGATGAACAGTGGCATGCCACGTGTCGCATTCTCGTTGGTTGGAAGAAATGAAAAGAAAAAAGCGTGAAGAATAAAATAGTAAAATGATCTAAAAATTTTGGAAAAATTCCTAAAAATACTAGAGATTATTTGGAACCCAATAAAATTCGTTTCAATGAATTTTGATGAATTTTGGAATTTAGATTATTCAGGAACGAATATACTGATTTTGATGAAACGACCGCGAGAGATAAAATAGCAAAGAGATTCTAAAAATCTTGGAACAATTCCCAAAATCATTTTAGAATATTTGGAACCTAATGCAATAGATTTTGAGATTTTTAGAGAATTTTGGAACTCGGGTGAAATTTCGAATTAGGACCGGAATTGAGAATTTTGACTTTGTGGACGATAAAGGATTGAACTTTAATTTTGGATGGATATGGATGCCAGGTTAAATATAATACTGAGGAAAATCCAAATTTTAAATTAAATTATTTTAAATTAATTTTTTTAGTAGAAACCCGAAATTGGGGATGTTACACTGTTCTCCCTCGTTTTTGCGAGTTTGGTCGTGAAATTTTTATGGTAGACTCCTCTTGATGTCCTCTACATGGTGCTCACCCTAACTCAAGGTTTTGACCATGTGATTTTGCACAGAAAATTCTTTTCTCCGATCAGACTGTGTTCCAATGGCCGAAAATTTCCTTGGGCGTTCCCCGTTGATCCGAAAGGTAAAACTTAGATCTGATCACGTCATATTGTGCCAAATATTCCTAGATAGCTTTCTATAAAATTTGGTTAGGTTTCATCTATTATTTTAATAGTTATGACTGTTTGATCTATTAGCTCCGGGAGCCATTCATCGGCAGTTTGTGATCAATCCGGTGGGTCGCCGCCAAATCCGCCTATACTATTGAGTTCGTCTCGTCGCGTTCTATGCGATGGACATTTCTCCTTTGCTGTTGTATCTACCGAAATAATTTTTATTCGTCGGCCGCCGCCTTTTGCCGCCGCCGCACGTCGTCTTGTGCCGCCAACCATTTTGGTTTGACGTGGCCAGGCCATTCTGTCCAGTAGAACATTATCCCCTATTTTTCCCATCAGAGAAGTTCAATTGATTCCCGGTTGCCATCAAAGCCATGTTCTAGAATCTACCCGTCGTCTTTTCAACCTAGCCCTCTTTATCCATTCACGTCTCGGTTAGCCATCCTTTGTAGCATTCTATCGTTGCTATGTCGTTGCACCGACGGTCGCCATCTTGTTATTTCATGAGAGTCCCATCATCGCTTCGCCTTCGCCGTTAACGTTTCGCCATTAACGTTCCATCGTTAACGTTCCGCCGTTAACGTTTCGCCGTTAACGTTCCGCCGTTAACATTCCGCCGTTAACGTTTCGCCGTTAATGTTCCATCGTTAACGTTCCGCTGTTAACATTCGCATACTCTTGTATGGCGATTCACGGCTGACGTGGTGAGTGGATTGTATCTTGTGGGTAAAGTGTACAACCTCTGCGGAGTGTAAAAAACTATTCGAATAGTCGTGTCCGCGGTATTGGACATTGCTCAGGGATTACAGCCAAGGGTTAGATTTTGATAAAAATAAGGTTGGGAATGTGGACAATGTGATATGAAAATTGGTTAAGGAAGAGAAATGCTTTACTTGAGAATGATTACGAAATTTATTATGGGTATTATTTGTTTTCCTGCTTTTCTATCTACTATGATTATTTGTGAATGCTGCTTTATTGCAAAAGAACCATTCAGCCATTCCTTTGGAATAAGCCATGCATGTAGTAATAGAACGCATTACATGCATGACTTGTTGAGTATGGTTGTGTACTCACCCTTGCTATAACAAAACATCACCAGTTGAGGAGAAGTCTTTGTCTTCGAAGAAGGGAGAAGTTCTGCAAGAAGGCGAATATCTAGGAGTTGAACCTTGTCAAATGCCTGTGGTATTTTGATGGGATTCACCGATGTTCTTCGTTCCGCTGCTGTTCGTTTTACTCTGAGTTGATGCCATCTAGGCTTCACAATTGTAAGTTGACCTTAAGGTTGTTCAACATGTTATATTAAAAGATGAATTCTTTATTTATTATTCCGTTGTGTATGATTGTGATATTCATCTTTGTTAACTGTTGGCACTAGCTATTGATCCTGGGACTAGTGCTAAAAACACATAGGGTTTCCGAATTGCGAATTCGGGTCCCGACAAGTTTGAATGGACTAAAACCTGTGAGCAAAGTTTTTAGGAATTAAAGAAAAGGTTGACTACAGCCTAGTGCTTATTTTGCCGGATATTCAGAAAGACTTAGATATTTTCTGTGATACTTCAAGATAGGGTCTTCGATGTGTCTTGATGTAAGAAGGTAAAGTAGTTGAATACGCCTTACAGCAATTGTGACCACATGAGGAAAACTATCCAACCCATGACTTAGAAATGGCTGTAGTTGTGCATGCACTAAAGTTGTGGAGGCATTATCTCATTGGGAATCATTGTGAGATTTTCACAGACCATAAGAGTTTGAAGTATATCTTCACCTAAGTAGACCTCAACCTGAGACAAAGAAGATGGTTGGAGTTAATTAAGGGCTATGATGTGGGAATACATTACCATCCTGGCAAGGCTAATGTAGTTGCTGATGCCTTAAGACGAAAGAGCTACTGCAATAATTTGATGATTAAAGAAAGACAACCTGCTCTTCACAAGGAGGTTCAATGTTTGAATTTGGAACTAGTGGAGGAAGGTTCTGTTGCTGCTTTGGAGATTTAACCAACCTTGGTGGATCAGATCAAAAAGATGTAGAAATTAGATAAAGAAGCTGCTAAGATCAAGGATAGAATAAAGGAAGGCAAAGCCCTAGGATTTTTAGAAGATGAAGAAGGAACAATTTGGCATGGAAAAAGTATTTATGTGCTGAATCAAAAAGAAATCAAGCAATTGATATTAAAGGAGGCGCATGAGTCAGTATACTCAATTCATCCATGCAATACTAAGATGTATCATGATCATAGTAGTATATGTTGGTAGCCAAGGATGAGAAAGAAAATTGCAGAGTACATAGCTATGTGTGATGTATGCTAGTGAGTAAAAGCTGAACATCAGAGACCAACAGGATTGCTGCAACCATTAAAGGTACCTAAATGGAAGTGGGAAGAAATTGGAATGGACTTCATTGCAGGACTTCCAAGGACCAGATCAGGTCATGACTCAATATGGGTTGTAGTGGATCGATTGACAAAAGTTGCACATTTCATTCCTAAACTCACAGAGCTGTATATGTCAAGGATTGTGTGTTTGCATTGTGTGCCAAAGAGGATTGTATCGGATCGAGGAACTCAGTTCACATCAAGATTCTGGCAAAAGTTATAAGAAGCATTAGGTACCATTCTGAATTTTAGCATAGCATATCACCCTCAGACTGATGGGCAGACTGAGTGAGTAAATCAGATTCTCGAAGATATGTTGAGGTCTTGTGCATTGTCCAATGCGACAAGCTGGGATCAAAGATTTACCCTATGCAGAATTTTCATATAACAATAGCTATCAAGCAAGCTTGCAAATGTCACTATTTGTCGGGACCCGAATTCGCAATCCGGAAACCCTCTGTGTTTTTAGAACTAGTCCTGGATCGTGACTAGTGCCCACAGCTAACAAAGATGAATATCACAATCATACATAACTAATTAATAAATAAAGAATTCATCTTTTAATATAACATGTTGAACAACCTTAAGGTCAACTTACAATTGTGAAGCCTAGATGGCTTCAACTCGAGTAAAAAAAGCGAGCAATGGCGGAACGAAGAACGAGGTGAATCCCATCAAAATACCACGGGCATTTGACAAGGTTCAACTCCTAGATATTCGCCTTCTTGAGTAACTTCTCCTTCAAGACAAAGACTTCTCCTCAACGGTGATGTTTTGTTAAAGCAAGGGTGAGTACACAACCGTACTCAACAAGTCATGCATGAATGCGTTCTATTACTACATGCATGGCTTATTCCAAAGGAATGCTTGAATAGTTCTTTTGCAATAAAGAAGCATTCACAAATAATCATAATAGATAGAAAAGCATAGAAACAAATAATACCCATAATAAATTTCGTAATCATTCTCAAGTAAAGCATTTCTCATTCTTAACCAATTTCCATATCACATTGTTCACATTCCCAAGCCTCATTTTATTTTCAAAACTCTACCCTTGATCAGAATCCCGAGCAATGTCCAATACCACGGACTCGGCTATTCAATAGTTTTTACACTCGCAGAGGTTGTACACTTTACCCACAAGATACAATCAACTCATCACGTCACCGTGAATCGCCATACAAGAGTATGCGAATGAGCGATCATAACAAAGCCTTCGTAACTTCTATCTCAACCTAGGAACCTCTCCGGGTTGCCTTCGCTATCACTTCCCTCTGCCGAGTGAAGTATAGGACCGACAAACACCGTTGAGCAGTACCAAGCCGCAAAGACAGCACGCTTCCCCATACATCACCCCCCGGATGATCCCACACCGAGGTATCAAAGGTGAGATATCGAATCCTACTAAACTAGGTCTTCCCATTCGGACATGTGGTTGTACGAGTGACTCAGTCAATGGTTTGCAAGGTGAAGTCCTTAATCCGACCGAGGCAAGACATCCTTCTCTCAAAATTGGCGCCTGACCCTCACAACACTCAACCCACCCAAATGCCACGATGGCCCACCGCATAAAGCCACTTGCCACTTGCCCCAGTCTAAATCCTTTATCACCCCATTGATTATTGCGCAACACAATGCCAACAACAACTCAACATCCATGTAGAACCACGCTGGTTCCACATATCAACATCATCGTGTGGCAACACGTCACACCATTTCACAAACACATTTCATAATCCATTAATCAGTATTATTCTTTTATTTTCAAAAGACATGAGTTGCGTGGCATGGCTAAGCAATTATACACGGTCTAACCAACCCACGTTGGCAAGTAATAACAACCAACTAATAATCAACCATCTTAGGGTGACAAATGAATTATGGTATACAATTAATCATGGCAAGGTGATATTAGCAATTGGATTGTATAACTAATCCCAAATTAATTTAAATCATTTTAATTCTTGAACTAGCATGCAATAATTTGAATCAAAGTAAATTTGTAAAACTGGGAGCAATATGATCAAAGCACGACTTACCTGGCCCTTGCAATTTATATTATTCTTTACTCTTTATCTTTGATCCTTGATCCTCGATCTTCAATCTCCGCTTGCTTGATCCTCAGCTCCTTCGAGCGACTTAAAAAGAAGCGTCTAACGATAAACAAACACAAATACAACAAAGCTCAAAAGGCAAATCAAGTAACTCCAAATTAAGAATGAATAGCATTGGGCACAACGGCTTAGATGAAGTTAGGAACTTGAATGGATTAGGTCGATGATTAGACAAAATAGAACGGCTTTCGAAAAATACACCGAAGAGAAAGATTAATAACTGGGAAAGAAGAAATAGTATTTCGAAGAATATTTCCTTTGAAGTTGCTATCTTGATTAGACAGACAATGACATATGGCTCTCGATCCATAGACCGGGTCCATGAAGATTTGTTAGTTCACGATGAACTAAGCAGATGCTCGAGGTTGACTTTTGTTGACTAGACAGATACACAGTAAACAAAAGAAAGATAAGCTGATAGATTAGATATGGCTCAAAGATATGACACATGTCAATGGTCTAGCGACCAAGTCCACGAATGAATTTTGGGTTAATGGCATATTAGATTTTCAGGGATAAGACAAGGACAAGTGGGACCAACATCCACTGCGATACAATATGGGGTTCAGTCATACATCGATGAAAAGGTTTGATGATGACAAGACGGCGACGATAAGAAGACGGGGCTAAACTCAAGGTGATAGGGCTAGGTCACATCAAGGCGATAGAAAAGATGATGATATCGTACTAGGGTCTTTACTTGCATGCACACATGTGTTGAGAGCAAAGCGTTAACGGCGGGACGTTAACGACGAAACATTAACAGCGGAACGTTAACGATAGAACGTTAACGGCGAAGGCGAAGCGATGACGGGACGCTCAAGGTGGCGACCGTCAGCTGTTAGATAGGGCAGCGAGGTCATGACATGGCAAATTTGTGCTGGCCGAATGGGTATTGCCGAGGCAGTGGACACGCAAAACGGAGCAACGATTAATTAGCCGAATACTAATAAAATCTAAAAATTATAAAAATTATACTGGCAGGAAGGTATTGAATTTACATGAATTTAGAAATTTGAATCACTTGATTCCGAGTTCGGATGGAGGAGAACGGATCAAAGGAAGTTTGACTAAAAAGAAAATCCCGAAATTAAGAAATTGCACTGTAGCATCGCTACAGTGCTTATTTTCCTGTTTTCCGTTTTACAGAGAGCCATTAGAAGCTTTTTGCACCAACATTACCGGAGCTTGGGGGCATGGCAGCGCATGGGGAGCGACAAAATGGAACGAGGACGACGATGCGGTGCCGAGGCAAGCAACAGCTCGGCGAACGGTGGCAAAAAGGCGACGGTAACGAATATTAAAATTTTAGGAGGACGGAACAGCAAAGGAAAAGTGAGCACCACGTAGAACGCGGCGACACGAACTCAACGGTATAGGCGGATTTGGCGGCGACGCACCGGATGAATCACAAACTGCCAATTAACGGCTGTTACAGCTAATAGATCTAATAGCCATAACTAGTAGAATAATGAATGAAAAATTACAAAAAAATTCAGAGAGCCTACTGAGATCCTAGATCATGATATGACATGAAGAGATCAGATTTTTACCTTCAGGATCAACGGGGAACACACGATGCCATTCCCAGCTGTTCGTACGCAGTCTGATCGGCGGAGATTGATTTTTTTTGCACAAATCTTGTAGGTAAAACCTTGAGTTAGGGTGAGCACCGTGTAGGGGACATCAAGGGGAGTCTACCATAAAAATTTCACGGCCAAACTCGCAGAAATGAGGGAGAACGGGCTCCAGCAAGATTTGATCTTTGGGCGGCTATAACTTTTGATCCAGTGGATGAAATTGCACCAAATTTGGATGGAAGACAGAGGGTACCCTGAGGCATGACGTGACATAAAAGGATCTTGAAGAGAGTCGACGAGTTGACGGGGAATGTGCCTCAAAGTATGGCCGACGTGAGGCGGCGCTTCGGAGGATGAGGGCAAAGTTTCTCGGGTTTGGATGAGTTGATATAAGGTGAGGACGTGTGGGAGAGGTCATGGGAGATCTACAGAAGGTTGGGGTGGCGGCAAGGTCAAGAGAAACCAAGAAAAACGCAAAAACCGGCTTCACAGGCATTTTATCGGGCAATTGGCGTGCGTGCACAGAATTGGGGCGACGTTGGCCAATTGAGGGCCGACCAGTGGTGGGGATGGGGTGGAGAGGTGAGGGGAAGCCCGTGGGCACGACGGCCGACGGCGAGGGCGACGGCCGATGCGACCAAAAACGGTCCGAATGGCATGGTGGTCAAAAACACAATAAAATGCGGAATTTCTCAAAACTAGGCTATATTTATAAGAAATTTGATTGGGGATTACCGGTTTGGGAGGAATCGACGACGAACAGAACCCGACTTGACGACGAACAAACGCAAATTCCTGGAGCAATTCTTGATGAAACCTGGATTTTCTTGAGGGGTTATGATCTACACACTAATGCGCACAAGATGACGTGAACGGAAATCAATTTGCCTTACCGAATCAAAAGATGGCACCGCGATGTCAACGGAGGACGCCCGGCGACCGTTTCTTCGATTTTTGGAAGGGCAAATGTTCTGGAAATGGAGGGCAAGTGTGAGCACCGTGCTGGGGAGACTAAAACGCTCATTTTGGGTGGTCACACGCGATGAGGGGATGAGAAACGAAAGAGTTATGGCTCAAACAAGAAACGGCAAAGAAGTGATTGCAGCAGCCGTTTTACTTGATTTCAGAGGGGGAAACTGTAGGGGAATTGAAGCCCTTGACTAGACCGACAATTTGCAACTGACCTCACTCAATTTCGTTGAGAATTGTAAAAGTTATGAGCATTTGAAGTTTAGGCTGCAAATGGGGCTGGAACGTGAACAGTGCGCATGGCTGGAGGTTGAAGATGAACATAAAGGCCACGTGTCGCTTTCTCATTGGTTGGAAGAAATGGAGGTACAAAAGCGCGAGGAATAAAATAGCAAAAATGATCTAAAAATCTTGGAAAAATTCTTAAAAATACTAGAGATTATTTGGAACCCAATAAAATTGGTTTCACTGAATTTTGATGAGTTTTGGAATTTAGACAATTCCGGGACGAATATACTGGATTTAACGAAAGACGACAAGAGATAAAATACCAGAGTGATTCTATAAATCTTAAAAAAATTCCTGAAATCATTATAGAATATTTGGAACCTAATTCTATGAATTTGATATTTTTGGAGTATTTGGAGCTCGGGTGAAATTTCGAATAAGGACCGGAATTTACCATTTTGGCTTTGCGGACGGAAAAGGATTGAACTTTAATTTCGGAAGGCTATGGATGCCAGTTTAATTAGAACACCGAGGAAAATCCAAATTTTGGATTTAAATGGAATTTCAAAGGAAAGGTTTGAATTGGAATTTGGATATAGAATTGCCCGAACAATTGATAATTCAAATTAAAAATCCAATTAACATCCAATTGTTTAAATTAATAATTTTAATTAATTTTTAGTAAATCTCAAATTTGAGAAATTTCCTGAGATACAAAGAACACTGTAAAAGCTAAATTTTAAATTTTTGATGCACACAAAAGGCACATTAAAAATAGTTTAACTTTAGAAAATTCTAGATTAAGCTTCTTTAATCAAATAAGATTGATGTAAAATTTGTGGAAAACTAATTTAAATATAAATTTTTGAAAACCCAAATTTTAGGATGTTACACTATTTGAAGCCTTTTATGGAAGAAAGTGCAGAACACCTCTATGTTCGAATGAAATAGGAGATCGCTAAGTTTTCTATCCTGATATTCCGTAAAAGGCTGAAGAATAAGTAAAACTGATCCAAGAAAGTTTAAGAACGACGCAGTCTAGGCAAAAGAGTTATGTTGACAACTGTCGAAGAGAGTTAACCTTTACTCCGGGTGACTATGTGTACCTAAAAGTCTCACCGCTCAAAGGGATGCGTCGCTTCCAAGTTTGCGGAAGGTTAGCACCAAGATTCATTGGATCATTCCCAATCCTAGCTAGAAGTGGAGAAGTGGCTTTTCAGTTGGAGCTGCCACCACAATTGTCAAATGTGCACTATGTGTTTCATGTGTCACAGCTAAAAAAGTGCCTCAGAGTGACAGAAGAATAGATGCAGATTGAGGATGTTGAGCTACAGGAGGATCTCACCTATCTAGAGTATCCGATCAGAATTCTGGATGAAACAGAGTGCATAACACGGAATAAGATGATCAAATATTGCAAGGATCAGTGGAGCAACCATTCAAAAAAGGAAGCAACCTGGGAGCATGAAGAGGATCTTAGAGTGGAATACCCCAACCTTTTTCCCTCGTCTGTCCAAATCACGGGGTCGAGATTTCTTTTAGGGGGTAGGTTTATAACATACCAAAATTTGAGTATTGGAATGTTTAAATTTGAAAAAATGAACCATTTGCATTTTCTTGGAATTAAACAAAGTTTAATCTAAATTTTCTATTAATAAAAGGATTTAATTTGACTAATCTATCCATTAAACAAAAGATTTCCAGTTTTAGTTGGGTTTATTGTGCTTCAAGGAATTTTTGTCCCATCGGTTTCCGTGCAAATAAATAGCACCGCACCCGCTGTCCCGAGCTCATCTCAACTGCCATTGTGTCTGTGAGCTTCGTCGCCGTAGATCTCCGCTGACGTTGAGCTTCCGCTGTGTCCGTAGGTGCCACCGAGTTCCTTGTGTCTGCGCTCCCTTTTGCCCTAAGCGCGTGCGCGTCTCGCCACGTTCTGCCCCACACCCGCTACGTCTTCCCCGCCTCCTGTGGCTGCCGTGTCATCGTGCCACCATCGTGCTTGCCGCCACTTTCAGTCATGTCTCAGCGTTCCGATCTGCCTCGCCCCGTCGGATGCGCGACATGCAGACGGGCCAGATTGATCCGCGTTAGCCGCCTCCCCCATCGGTTGCGCCACATCGGCGTCAACGTAGGACCCATGTTGGCGCCACATTCGCACCGCATCAGCCACTCACTGCCTCGTAGCCACCGCGTGGCATTCCCCGTGAGCCGATCTGTCACGTCGTCCCTTGAGTCCCTCGTTGGACGTGGTCCACTGTGAGCCGTGTCACTAACACGTGGGCCCCACATGTCGGTGGCAATTCTTTTTTCTATTTATTCATTTTCTCAAAAATCCAAAAATTCCAGCCAATCGCAAAGTGCCACATGTCACCCCTTTTATTTTTTTTATTTTCTAATCCTAGGAACTTCCAGGAGCCTGTTCTCCTTTGTTCGAACTCCGATTCTAGTTAGTCAAATTTATAAATTCATCTAAATTCAAGATCTATATTCCAGTACCATTCTTTTTAATTTTTGAATTTTGTTTGAATTTGTTTTATTTATTTGTTCTCGTTTCACATGTAGACAACGCAGTCGAAACTCAAGTGAATCATCAGGCAGAGGTAGAACCAACAAGAGGCAACGAAGGCAAGTCTTCCTTGAACATTTTGATCCTAAATTTTTATGAAAACCTTATGTTGTTTTAAATTATGCATGCTTAATTTTACGCAATGTACTTTAAAAGCAGTGTTAAGGTTTAGCTAAATTCCAGTTGTGTTATACCCTTATTGACATTAAGCATGACGAATCCTTGTCACCCTAGATGATAGTAGCTATTGTATCTGGTGACAACCAATAGTGTAGCATGGGATGGTAGAACTGCCTAGTCTAGCTTAAATGTTTCGGTGCTATGCCATTATGGAAAACTTTTCAAACAATGTCTAAACTTATTTGTTGAGTTGCGGGAATTGATATTGCTGCTGTTATTTAAATGAAATAAAGTGGAAATGGCTTAGACCGGGGCGGATGGATGTTTGGCGGGTGCAGGATGCACGAGATCTTGAAAGTGAATGTTCTGTGCTAGTCAATTAAGGACCGAAGCATGAGTTACCATGGACCGAACATTACCGTACAACCACAAGTCTATATGGGTACGACTTGGCTAATTAATTTGTGCATCTCGTTATCAGCTTCGCCATTTGGTAGGATGTGGGTGTCGAATCTAGACACTCGCAAGACGCAAGAGGGGGCTTCTATACTAGGTGGCTAGAACCCTAAAAGCGGTGAAACCTTAGCGGGCAAAGTTAATATCGGGGTCGTGCATTGTAAAGGCCCTGTCATGATCTCTCTGCCGACACACCAAAGAAAGTGTGTTAATTGCATGGCATCAAGAGTTGATCATGTCTCGTGGGTAAAGTTGTACACACTCTGCAGAGTTAAAACTACTTAAGTAGCCGTGCCCATGGTCAAGGGCAGGCGAGGTACGCTAGCACGTTGTAGATCTTATAGTTTTGTTTTAAATGAAAATGGTGGTTTGGGAATCTGTGAGTGGTTAGAACTCTTGGATTATGGTTTGGCGGCTAGAGCCAGTCAGGTGGCTAGAACCTGTTTAGTTGTTATATCAAATTCAATTATTATTCAATTACACTTTGATCAAATGATGCTTTGTGAAATTACTATCGGTATTTAAAAATAAACTCTGCTTTATGCTAAAGGAACCACATTATGCCATCAATTTTTCAGCCATGCATGTAGTTATCATGCATTATGTTTCCAAGACTTGCGGAGTACATTTTGTACTCACCCTTGCAACTTCCCAACTTTTCACAAAGGAGTGCATAGAAGCTAAAGGTGACTACGAGTTCTATGCTTGTGGTTACGATAAAGGTGATCTGGGCTACTAGGGCGTGTACCCGAGTCGATTGCCTGTTGGGCATAAGGAATGGCTCATTATATTGCTGTTAATTTTTTTCCGTTGCTTCTTATTGAACTGAAGGATCGGGATGGCGAGCAGAGGGGGGTGAATGGTCGGAATAAACTTTTCCCTCTCACAGTACTCCGCAAAAAGGAAAACACGAAAGTCACCCAAAAGAAGAACAAAGTAGAAAGAAGTTCTTGAGTCAAGAAAGTTGGTAGAACCCCTCTGGAGTAGGTGAAAGTACCAACTCTGTAACATCCTAAAATTTGCTTTAACTGTATTACGACATTTTTGAATTTTTTTTGGAATGTCTGTAATTTATTTGGAATTTTTGGAATTAATTTGAATTTAAGCTTTATCGAATTAATCATATAAAATAACGATCATGCATTTCACGTGCGCATAAATTCCAAATTTAGTTTAAAATAATAACATTTGAAAAATAAGGATGTTTCTTTCAAATACCCTCAGAAACTTGTTTATAAATTTAGTTTGCCGATTTTATAAATAATCGTACAAGTGTCTGATTAGCCAAAAGAATTCTTACAGAAAAACTATATATCAAAAAATCACGAAACCAACTTCGAGAAGTTCCAAATATTTTCTAGTATTTTAGAGGAATTTTTCCAAATCTCTAGAACCTTTCTGCTATTCCATCCTAAACGTGTTTTGTTTCAGTCTTATTTAAATTCGGGAATGCCTGAACGTGCAAGGATGTCATCTCCATTGAAGCGCTGTAATCGCTCCACATGCGCATGACCTTTCCTTTCAGCCGTTTCTTCTCTTTATGCGCAAGAAGTCGTTTCTATTTCTCATGCAATGCAATTGCTAGCTAGCAATGTATCCACTCCATGCACCGGCCTGAACTAGCAACGTATGAACTCCACACACATGAAGCCATTTCTTTCCAAGCCGTTTCCATTTCCAGCCGTTTTTCCATTTGTTTATCTCCTGTACGTTTTCATTTTCCTAGCCGTTTCCTCTGCCTGTACGTTTCTCATTTCTCTAGTAAACCATGCAATGAGTAAACCAACTTCCAGCCATTTCCATTCTTTTTAGCAATGCCTGAATGTTTCTTCTCCCATTTGTTGTTAATTAACGCCAGCTAAGGCATGGATGCCCGTTCATTTCTAATTAATGTTCAACATCCTCCAGCCCTTTCCATTTCCTACGCATGAATGTTTCCTTCTTCCATTTCTCCATTCTCCCCAACACTTTCTCATTTTGCTAGCAACACTTCTCCATTTTCTGCACTCGCGTGAACTAGCAACACCAGCGCACTCTCCGGCCACGCCTCTTCCGCTTCGACGACCACCTTCTTTGTCGCCGATCAGACTCGACGTTCGACCGTCGGCCGGCGCCAGATTGCCGACGTCGTCGCCTGGACATATCCTCCTGCGTCGCCGTGCGCCGTCTGCCATCATCGTCGCCTGGCCTCGATCGGTACTCCCTCATCTCTCTTGCATGCACTCTGTCTATCTTGATCGATTGGTCTCGTCTACGTGCGCGCCGTTGTTTTTGGTGTCATTTTCCCTTGTGCCGTCTAGGCTCGCGCCGCGATCACAGCGTTTGACCGATCGCATTTGGCCTAATGCAGTCCGGCTTTCCCTTCTCCCGTGAGGAACGGAGTAGCTAGTTTCACTGAATTTTGTTTACCTCTATGTCTTGGCTGTTCCCTTCCTTGCCGTTCGCCGCGGACGTCGCCGTCGCCGTCAGACCCACCGGCGTCGCCTTCGGCCGACCGGCATCGCTCACTTAGCTGTTGCTGCTTGTTTGGTCGCATGCCTCTACTACTCTTTGTCTCTCTCGCACGTAGCCAGAACCGAAGAAAACCAAAGAAACATGAAGAATATGCATATATGGGATGAATAGTGCCATGCATAGAAGATGTGAAGTTTTGTACGTGAATTTGTTACCAAATTGCAGATTTTGTCTTTTTCGCTACAAATTTGTTTTAAGTCCAAATCGCTTGCAACAAATTTTGTAAATTAGTAAAAATTAATACCTAGCTACGTTAATTTTACCGAAATTTTATAAATAAATTTATACTATTAAAATATTCACGGAATGTTCAAATTTATGAATTTTGTAGTTCCTAAACTGTACATCCAAAAATGTCAAAATAAATTTTATAAATCTTAAAAAATGCTAAAATAATTATCTGAAAGTTTTCATGAAGTTATGAATTAGTTTGATTTGTCGTATTTTTCCGAATGTGTGTCTGTACGTTGTTTTGCGTGTTTATTTGGTTCTTTATCTGTTACGCGTAGACGTTGAGCTGTGTGAGGACGCGGATTTCGAGGATCAAGCTCCAAACCAAGACTCGCTGCTTTACGAAGGCAAGCTATGCTTTGATCATTTTGCTCCTATGTTTTTAAATGTTATGTTGATTTAAATTATGCATTCTATTTTAATTAAAAAGCGTTCAAGTAATTTGGGATTATATATTTACCACCTGATATTGTCACCTTGTCCATAGTATTCGTATGTCACTAAATCATTGACGCCCTAGGTTGGATTTTACATACTGGTCTATACTAGTCGCCAGATTGGGGTAATTAGAACGTGTTAGTTTGCTTAGCCATGCTACTCGAACCAATGACACAGTGTTGAGAATAAAGTTGAATATTGACTATTGAATTATAGAACATGTTTTGAAAGAATGTGGCATGTGTTATTGAAAAGATGATGGCACGTGGTGCATGGTAACCAACCGGGTGGGAAAATGGTTTAGACTGGGGCAAGTGGCAAGATGTTCAGTGGTGGGCCAGATGTGACATTTGGGCGGTCGCATTTGGATTTGGTTTTTATTGACATGTTGACATGATGAGTTTTTGGGTAGTCTTGCCTCGGTCATCTAAGGACTTAACCTTGCGAGCCTTTGACTGAGTCATTCATACAACCACAAGTTCGAATGGGGCGGACCTAGCTGAGTAAATTGTGAAATCTATTCTTGATCTTGTCTTGGTGGAGTGAGTCCCGTGTACGGGTGGTAAAACTCACAGCGCAAGAGGAGGGCCTGTTGGAGGTGTATCCCTTGATGTTGAATCCTTAGCGACACGATCTTTGGGTTTAGACGGATCTTTGGAAAGGCTTTATTACGGTTACTATCGCCTTTGTGGTGCTTGATCAGTATCTTGTGGGTAAAGTGTATAACCTCTGCGAGTGTACAAACTATTGAATAGCCGTGTCCACGGTTTTGGACATTGGTCGGGATTACAGATCAAGGGTTAGACTTTATTAAAAAATGTGGTTGGGTTTAAAGATGAAGTTGATGGAAGTATGGATTAGGATGTGGAAATGCTTTTACTTAACCACGGAAAAGTTATTGCTATTTTTACTTGTTTTTACTGCTTTCGAATATACTTATGTTACTTGTTAAATGTTGTTTATTGCAAATCAACCTTTAAGCCATTCCATTGGAATAAGCCTGGCATGTAGTATATTAGATTGCATTCTGTGCATGACTTGTTGAGTATGGTGTGTACTCACCCCCCTTGCAAACATCACAACCTCAGTTGAAGAAGAAGCTACACCTGCATTGGAGGAGGAGTTCCAGGAGGAGCCGACAAATTAGGGAGCGAGCCTAGTCAGTTGCCTGTGGCAAATTGGTTGGCGCCATGAGTTTATTTATTCTGCTGCACTTGTCTATTTTAATAAATCTTCGCCCTGCGAGGCGAACTTTTGTAACTTGACCATAAGGTCGAGCAACCAGTTGATTATTTAATTAAAGTACTTTACTATCTCGTTGAGTATGATTGTGATATGTACTGATGTTGAGACTGTGTGCACTAGCGTGATCCTGGACTAGTGCTGAATACACAGAGGGTCCGAATTTGCGGAAAAATTAGTCCAGTGACACTCAATTCGTTGGTTTTTAGTGATATGTCTATGACATGTGGGTCCATCTGAGTGTATGACAGTGGGACAGGGTGTCATAAAGTGAATCACAAATTTTAAAGAGTGTCGCTAGCGCCAATCTCCCCCGAATTTGCATATTCGGGTTCCGACAGACTCCAAGAACACTTTTCGAACAGACAGCCTGATCCAGAACAAGAATCAAAGCAGCTTTTGATCGGTTGAACAAAACCTCAATAAACTTGGTAGATGTGATCTTGGGACAGGTAGAACCTTGAATCACAAAGCAATTTCCAGAATTAATCCCAAAGATTTTACCTTTTTACCCGAAAAGAACGAACACATCAAGAACATCAAAAAATCAGGGAATTCGGTTTGACATGCTCTTAGGTTATTGATGAGAGGAAAATCTTGAAAAACCTAACCGCAGGACCCAGCAAACTAGAAACCAAATAGATTCGAAACACAAGATCAACAACTTAAGAACGTAAAGAAGCACAAGAACGTAGAGATGGGAAGGAGATGAGTTATCTTGCGTAAAGTAAAATTGCGTAACTTAAATTGCATAAAGTAACTTGCATAATGTAAATGACAGGAAGTAAAATGCAAGTATTGAAATCTTTAAGTGGTAGCTTGTATTTCTGGAAGGGAGGTTATGAAGCCACACAAACAAAAGTAGGCAAAACTCAAACAGAACACTCCAAACCTCAAAACCCCTCAGGGACCTTTAGGAGTGGAAGGCTATCCCTCCACCCCTATTTCAACTCTTGAGCCACCTACCACCCTTAGATGCAACTCTCAACCCTTGAGACTCATCTAAGGGCTAGGATTTGCCTACTCACACACCCATGCAAAGGCTAACGCAAATCCTACACCAATAAGTGTTTTTCTTGCATGGTTTCCATAGGATACTACTAGACCCGCTAACCTATCAACTAGACCACAATCCGACGGCCCTCATTGACCCATGCAGCATCTAGCAAGTATCTGCTCCTTTCCTCGCCTTCTTGACTTGCCCGAACTCCGTCTCCGGTCATCTTCCGGCGATCACCCGACCATTCTGGACCTCCGGCGCACCTCGCCTAGTCCCGGTCATCTTCCGCCTCACCATGACCTAGCACCGTCGTCCTGCAATCATCAAAGACAAGGAAACCTTTCACATAGCAGTGCCCACAGATCTAGTTGATGATTATCTCAAAGTAGTCAGACACAACTAAATCACAACCAGTCGACAATCTCTTATAATCCACTCGGTTAACCACTCGGCTATGCCTACTGAGTCCCTAACAAACACCTTGATCGCAGCAGAGTACTTAACACAGAAGGAAATTAGTCAAAAGACTAAAAATGCGCAGCAAAGACTGAAGGCAGTCGGCTGTCATCAAAGAAGGAAGAACAGTCAAAAAACTAGGTGCACTTTTAGCAAAAGACTAGAACCACTCGGAATTTAGTACTCAGCAAGAAGACCAGTCGGGAAGCTAGAGGAACTCAGCAAAGACTGGCAGCACTTGGCATTTAGTGAAGAAAACTAGTCGGGAAGCTTGAAGCACTTAGAAAGGAAACACGACTTGGTTGAGAACTTATCAAAATGCTCCAAGACACAAATGTAACTCGGATCAACCTTTCAATCTAGTTTAACTTGAATCTAGTTTAACTTGGATCAACCTTTCAATCTAGTCAATTTCTCATCACACAAAGATATAGACCTCCACATGCTCTTCCATTGAAAACTTATCAAAATGCTTCAAGACACAAATTTAACTTGGATCAACCTTTCAATTTAGTCAATTACTCATCACACACAGATATAGACCTCCACATGGTCTTTCATGAACTCAAGCTATGAGGCTATTTAATTTGTAATAATTTTGCCACAAGGCTAAATCCTTCTACTTAATAAATATTATGTGATTCATGATATGATTGTGTTATCATCACTGTTTCCACTTTGTGTGCTAGCTTTTCTTGGACTAGCACGGTTATACACAGTGGGTTCAGATTTGGAAATCCAGTCCCGACACCCCGACATCTCATGTGCCCTAAATGCCACATCATACTATTTTGCCAAGACTTAATTAATTTGCATATGAATTTAAGCAAGACTTCTCATCTTTTAAGCACTCTAACCAAACTTATCAATCACTAGGGCAATCGACAAATAAACCTTAATAGTTTCATATGCATAACCAAATAACCTTTCACATAGCTAGTTTTCTTAAACATATTCCAAGGTTGGGAGAGTCTAAATTTAATCAAATGGTCTATTCAAGATTAAGTACTAGAAAACATTGAAGGGTGGTATGCTGCATCACAAGCTCAACCACAACGATATAATTCAATTGTACCCAAATTTCATCAAACATGATACATGACAAGTCAATTCTAATAATAAATAATGAACCATAACAAGTTAGCACCCTAAGAATACTCCAAGCTCAACTACAAATTTCAGCAGCACCTTGTTATAAACCGGGTCACAAAAAAGGATAGCAACAATAGCAACTAACCATTTTACACTATAATTTTAGCAAGCATCCATTTCTAACATTAAAAAATAACCATCAACCACAAGCTATAAATAAGGGTGGAAGCATAACCAATGACAGCCACAATACTTTACATGGAATCCAAGCTTGAGCCAAACCGATTAAAACCAATCAAGAAGGTATCACATGTCTGAGTCTATCTGTTTAATCAAAGGCTAAGCATGTTCAATAACTCACAGTACCTAAAAACATTAAACAAACAAGTGTGAGTTCATAAAACTCAGCAACGTACATCAATGAACAATATAATAACCAATTAATGCATCTTAAAACAATAACATAACAACATTTCTTATTTAAATTCAGCAAGCACATAAAGCAATAATAACCTAACCATTTCTCAAATTCAACTCACTAATCATCTTTGATCGAGTCCATGACGCAATGACTTAACCCTTGTTCACAGTATTCATCAATCAATGTTAGCAATGCTATGCAATGTGTTATGCTTTCATGCTCAAATGCACCTTTTCAACGCTTATACCGGTATAACTCGAGTGCACACCAGTCAGTGTCGCACCCTCTCATTCCCTTCCATCCTTGTGGAGAGGCTTACTCTTAAGGACTTGCTCCCAACCATCCTCGTGGGTGGGACTACGAGGTAGGATTTCTCAAGAGCTCTCCGGATTAGTCATATGTCCCCATATGACTTTCTCACTAACCTGGCTTGAACATCTCATGTATGACATGAATGTAAAAGATGCAACCGAATAACTCACTTTAAAAGAAGCAACATAAGTACTCACTTTAAAAAGGATGCCACATACATACTCACTTTTCAGTTGCCCACCTTCATCCATACCAAATGAACATTTGCCTCATTATCCCATTCTCATCATCACAGATATGAAGCACAATTCATACCCACATTTGCATCTAATCCACAGAAAGCGTTAAGATAACAAATATAGCATTGTGGTCATAACACGACAGTGTCAATAATTCTTGTATGCACAATCACTAGAAAGCGACTTAATCATTTAAACCAAGCTCACGTCAACCCCCTTCACTTGAACAACATACTTGCCATAAATCGACCATACCAAAAGCCCATTGTCAACTAGAAACCATATAAAGTAGCAGAGTAGAAAATAAAGTAAGGAACACTACATATCAACACACAAACTATCGTCGAAAGCACAATGTACTTGCCTATTTAGCACGCGAAGCGGTGTGGCGTGAACTTGAGGCCACAACCAAGTTAGCTCCTGCAGATAATATATGGGGGTATTCATCTAAGAAAAAAATCATGCAGTGACAATTCGATCAACCAAAAATAACACTCTCCCATCCACATGCCACCTGATGCCAACCCTTCTAACTCACGGTATAGACCCACCCCTTGTTGTCTGAATGGTCAAATAACACTAACATTAAGCTCCTGGGCCATATTTAATGTTACCCCATACTGAAAACACATTACGCAAGTACACCAGCAAATTCTAGTTGCCCATTAATTAAGAATGACTACATTAAACCCCTTAATTTCAAACCAGAAAACTAATCTGCCCTCCAACTGGATAGCTGCCTTCACCATAGCATAACTATTGGTATACCAGTCCAAATTCTGTAAACTAAGATATTTTTGACATCGAGAGGAAATTTCCTAACTTTCTCTAGGTATTAAGATCATTTGATTCGGCCTCTAGCGTTCCCTAAAATGCCAATTTCAGAACCTCTACCCAAGAGACCCAAATCTGGACAGCAATCACTGAAACAACCATAACTTTTAAATGGTTGATGCAAAACTAGTGTTCTTGAGCTCTAATAAAACTTAAGATAACCATGCACATTTTGCAGAACAACCAACCCCTCGAGAACTGGACATATGGTCCCCAAAAACTATTCTGAACATCGATCCAAATCTGCCTATTTCTGAACTTCTAGCAAAAATTCAGTGTTCTAGGCAGCACATTCAACAAAGCATAAAAATTTCTAGACAACTCTAAATCAAGAAAATGAAGACATTTTTTATATCTACAGAAAGTTTCCCATCTAACACTAGTAATTTAGAAATTTCAAATCGGCTTTGAACTTGCCCTAAATCGCAGTTCAACATAGCTGCTGGCTGCTGAAATAGAGATTGCACAACAAGCAAAGAAACTGGCATAACTTCTAAACGGCAAAATAAAAAATTGTATTCATAGACTCTAATTAAATGTGAGACCACGACCTACAATTTTCTCAATAGCCAACTCCTCAGGAAAAAGTTTTAAGGACCTCAAATCGCATCTCCAAAATTAGACATTATATAACACGAAAATTCAGAACTTCTTCCCAAACCCTAGAACCACCATCCCCCCAAAATCCCCAAATCCATCATCCCTAAAAACAACCAAAGCTAGCAATGATCCTCTTAAGAACAGCAAGCAATCCATCCCCAACCCTAGAAATTCTTACCTTCACTCACCACAAGGAGGAACAAGGAAGAGGAGGAGCTTGCTGCCATGGAGGAGGAAGGAGCAGCTGCTGCAGCCATGGAGGAGGGAGTAGTTGGAAGGAGGAGGCGCCATAGAGAGCCTACGGGGGAGGGAGCTCGGGCAGGGAAGCTGCTACCCTTCCCCATTTGGTTGGGAGCAAAGAGGAGGAAGGTGGGAGATGGAAGCTAGGCAGCATGTGGCTAGAAAAAAAAGTGGGGTGGGGAATGGGGCAAGTGTTAGGGCAAGCCCCCCTCCCACAAGGGTCCAAAACAAGCCCACTAAAGACCCACATCAGCGCAAAGATACTAGCTAGACCTTGCCTCGCTAACATGGAACCAAAAATAATGAATGAACTTACTGAGATATTACATTCTCACCCCCTTAACAGAATTTGACCCCAAATTCTGAGCACACCAATTACACAAAAAGAAATCCACAAGGGACTTAAAATTCTCTACAAACTTGACTTAAACAACTCAGGATTCTTCTAACACAAACGAGAATCCAAATCCCAAATCGCCCTTCTTTCAGATTAATTCGAATAAGTACCTTAACACATTTCATTTTCTCTCAACTCAACACTCACTCTAACTCTGTCGACGATCGGGATCGTCAACCGCAGAAAATGAGGTAGGGGTCAATGAGAAATGGGACCACAACTGCGCTTTGCTCGAACAGAGGAATGAGGTCGAGGAGGTCGATGGTCGGAGCTAGGAGACAACGAGCGAGATGGAGGATTATCCTGGTTCGAGCCCCTGAGAAGGTAATAGCTCTACTCCAGTCACCTTGCGGTGGTGGTTCCTGCTATTTGTGAATACAAGGGAGGGTTACAGCTCAATCTTGACGATGCTAAGTCTAAACTTGAACTCGGGTGTGTGTGCTGGGTTGTCTCCGTCTAAGTGTTTACAAAGCCTCAGTCTTATACCCATTCCCCTTGCAACGTTCGGGAGTATTCCTCGGATCGTGGCCTTCATGCACATTGATAGTCGGTGGTAACCGCTCCGATCACGCCTTGGCAGCTACTTACATTACTCCATGATCCCACGTTCTCGTAGCGCTTAGCGATGGCGTGTGCAGGATCAAGGAATGCCACCGACCTTGAATCATCCCGAGCAGCCGGTCGTGAGGGCCCCGAGCTCGGAGATACTGCGCCCTATGTCGAGCGGCTTCGAGCTTGATCCGAGTCTTTGATCGAGGCCTTCCGAGCTAGGGGACCGGTTGACTGTGCTGACCGACCAAGGGTTGCCCGGCCCCCGACAGCTAGCCCCCGAGGCTCAAGGTCGTAGAAGTAGTACCAAGGACGGCCTCGAGCCTCACCCAACAGGTCGCTAGCGGCAACCCTTGCAAGGTTTTGGAACCTTGTTCGAGGTCGAGCGGAGATCGCAAAGTGAACCTGTAACATCCTCAAATTTTTGCTAAATTTTGAATTTTATAATTTATTTGAATTTTTGAGATTTTCTGGAATTTATTTGCAATTATTTGAATTTTTGGAATTTAACCACTATCTGAAAATTTATTTAAATAATGATCAAGTTTTTGAAAATTTAAATGGAAATATTTTATCTGAGTTCAAAATGTCCTAAAATATTTTTCAGAATTTTTCTAGAATTTTTCTAATATTTTAAGTGCCTCAATTAAATGAAATGATAATTCAGAAATATGTTTATTTGAAAAATCTTTGAAATTCGGAGGAACAGTGGTGGGCTCGGCCCGTTACTGTGCGCTCGGCTGGAACCCTGAACGCCATCGCGTCCTAGCCGTCGGATTGAATCGAACGACGTAGAAACGGCCGCGTCGCTTCGTTCTCCTCTGCGAGTTAAGCCGCCGCCGCCGTCGTTTCCGACGTGAAACCGTCGCAATTATTCGCCGGACACTAACTCTTCCGCTTCGCCTTCTAGCCCGGGGTATTAAGCACTCACTTCCGCGCCCGCAGAGCCTTTTCACGCGTTCCAAGGATCACCACAGAGCCCGAATCATCTCACCAAAGTTCAGTGCTTTTCGTCGCCGTTTGAGCCTTCGCGATGATCCTCCGTCATTGTGGTGACCACGGAGTGAAGCTTGCGTCGCGCCGCACCGAAGGGATACTTCACCGCAACTAAGCACCACGAAAACGCCGTCGCTTGGACCATCTTCCTCGGCTCCGGGTGCTGCTACTCGCTGCATCTTCGCTGCGTTTTCACTGAGCTCGCGATCAATCTTGACCATCCGATCTGCATCCGGTGGTGGAGGTTAGCCCAAGTGTCCCTTTTGCATTTAGAGACCAGAGCGATGTGTATGTCTACTTTTAGCCGTAGGTATTAGAGCAGAACCTTGTGCTACTAGTATTAACCGTAAGAATTTGGAATGTAAGATCAGGATTAGTGCCTGAGAAAAAGGATTGTCCACTGTGATTAAAAGTTGCGTTATCTGATGGCCGTAGGATTTGTATTAGATAGTTTGTAATAAGCTAGGTAACTTTAGCAGTAGTGAATCGAATTTTAAATCATTGGCCGATCGAAATTAAAAATACAATTGATGATGTGTCACATTGTTCATTTAACTGTAAATATTAAATTGGAAATATTAAGCGTTTGTTTCAAATTAATCTGGTAGTAGGTTTTGAATTGAATAAACTGTTTTACGCTTGTAGCGTTGAGCGATCTTTATGTCGGCGCGTGTCTGCGCGAAATCGAGGCAACGTAGCTGTCGCTATGGTTGTTGTCACCCGAATAATTGCTGTCGTTAGATTCAAATTGTCGATCATGGTTGCGCCACATATCGGTACATGATTTGCGATTAAAAAAAGTATCGATGTAATCTTGGCCGATAATCGTAGTACAAATCTCGGCGCATGACCGGAATAATTGAGTGGTTGTTCGGCTTAACTATCGCCGTTAGATTTTGGTCCAAGGGATGAATGCGCTACGAATCGACTTGCGATAACCTTAACGTCATAAATTACGGGATTTTCTATATAAAAATAAGTAAGAGAGATTCGGTATATTTTTCTTTTAATTTATTTTAAAACTTCAAACACTTATAACTTTTGCGTTTTAACTCCGATTTGAGTGATTCCAATTTCTAAAAATTTGTAAAATCAAGATCTATTTATTGGTGAATTTTGTGGAATTTTTAAAGTTAATTTTGCTCTCTGGAAAATATAGTTATTGTGTGTATATATATGATTTGGTAGAAGTTGGTTTGCGGAAGCTTCGAGGGGAATTCTAGAGCAAGATCAAGTTTGGTCAAGATCAGCAACTTTTGAAGGCAAGTTATGCTTTGACCATGTTGCTCCTAATTTGTGAAATGTATTTTGTTTTAAACTATGCATGCTAATTCAACTAAAAATGATTTTAATTATTTTGGGTGAATTAGCTATCAACTCAAGTTGTTTATGCCACCTTGATATCATTTGTATGCCATGATTCCTTGATAACCTAAGTTGGGTAAATCTAGTTGGTTGATGATATTGTGCCAACACGGGAGGCTAGGCCGTGAATAGTTGTTTAGCCATGCATGTCGTGAACCATTCTATTTGGATTACAAAATCAACACCGACTAAAGAATAGTGAATGCTTTTAATGAAATGTGGAATGATGTTGGTATTAACCTTGGAATGTAGAGGCTGTGTGGTTCTACATGAAAGATGAATATGAGCATGTGTTGCCTTTGTTAACAACTTGGGGTGGAATTGATTTAGGCTGGGGCAAGTGGACGAGGCTTCGTGCGAGTGGGCTGTGTGGCAAGCTGTGGGATGGGTTGAGTGTTGTGAGGGTGTGTGCCAAAATTGAGAGAAGGATGTCTTGCCCTGAGTGGGTTAAGGACTTTACCTTGCAAGCCTTTGACTGAGTCTCTCGTACAACCACATGTCTGAATGGGAAGACCTAGTTTAGTAGGATTCGATGTCTTACCTTTGGTACCTCGGGGTGCGATTACGGGGAATAGCTATGCGGGAGCGTGCACGTGCTTGACTTGGTACCCTATCCAACGGTGTTAAATCATCCTATACTTCGCTCTGAGTGAGGAAGTGATAGTGAAGGCAACACGGAGAGGTTCTTAGGCTAAGATAGAAGTTTCGAAAAGCTTTATTACTGTTAATCGCCTTTGTGGTGTCTGTTGTATCTTGTGGGTAAAGTGTACAACCTCTGCAGAGTGTCAAAAGCATTGAATAGCCGAGTCCACGGTAATGGACAATGCTCGGGAATTACAGTCAAGGGGTAGTGTTCTAAAAATAAAATGGGGAGGTTGGTACATGTGCCAAAATTGTGAAATGAAGTTGTCTAGGAATTTGTGTGTCCAAAATATTGTGGAAAAACACTTTGAGACATATAATAATTATAAGTTTGATGCTTTCAATCTAAATAATTGATAGTTCAAAATGTTGATGAAAAAGCAAAATAACCACTAAAGCCTATCCATTGGATGAGACATGCATGTAGTATATAGATCGCATTGTGTATAACTTGTTGGAGTGCAGTGTGTACTCACCCTTGCGGACAAACCTACGAGAAGAAGAGACTACATGACTACGAAGAGGAGTATGTCGAGGCCAGGAAAACTAAGGGCAAGCCTTCGTCGGGCGATGTGGAGAAGATGGACATCACGACTTATTATATTCATATTCTTTGAACTTTTGTTATTTGTTTAATTGTAAGCCTGCGTATACAACTATTGTAAGGATGACCATAAGGTCATACACTCGTTTATATAAATGTTTGAAATACTTATTTAATATTCATTTGTGTATGATGTGATATTATACCTGTTAAGCTTTGTGTGCACTAAGCGATCTGGACTAGTCACGAATACACGAGTGTCCGAAGTTGTAAATTCGCGGCCACGACGGAGGTGGTATCGAGCATACCGGTATGAGGACTTGATCTTAAGTAGGTGGCGATTAAGAAAAGGTTAATTTCTAAAGATTAAAATTGTGCAAGATTATAAATGACATCTTGACTTGTCCTTTCTTTCTTACTCCATACCTATGCTGTATGTTTGTATCAGTTTTGATTTCTTTTAAAAATTTAGATCTGACGAGATCTGTTTTGGCAGATGAGGATGATCCACGATTCGAGGGAGCGACGGGTGGCTCTGGCTTGGTTGTGGTACTTGCTGCAGCTTCTTGAGGGCTTTGTTGGCCGATCTCGAGAGTGCGTCGTAGTACGTCTTTGAAATTTGGACATTACTGGGGCGTCAAGGTCACCGTCTCGCTTCGCGGACAAGGGGAAACCAACCGTCCGTTCCACTTCACCGCCAGAGAGTCTACCTTTGAGGCGGGATCAGAGGCGCTTTCGGGCAGCGTCGCCGTATTACGCACTTTTCTCGAGGCTTCGTGGCACTGTCTTCCGTCTTCACCACGCCGTGACAGCAGGTTTGCGAAGACCGGAGGAGGAGGATGATGCCACGGTCACCCACTTGGCGAGGTATGTCAACGCCAGGAGGAGCTCATCGGCGAGGCTGTTCAGGCTGCAGAGGTCTCGTGATGAGGTCGCCGAGGTCGAGGCCCATTGCGGGGATGTTAGAGGGCTATGACTCACTACATCCGGAGGTGCATGAGCTAGAGGAGCTGCTAGAGGACCAGAGCCGGAGCCGATGCTTGAGCTGCACGACCCGACCCCGAGGAGCTGGCGGGGCCTTGCCGTCTGAGGAGGCACCAGCGCCAGTAGTGCAGAGCCGCCCGGCACCGGCGAGCACCACAGAGCCAGCGAGTCGATGGGTTCCTACGTTCTACCAGCAGTGGGGCACCAGGACCAGTTCGCCCCGATGCCGCCGCACCCGCCGCACTATCCACCTGGAGGGCCACAGCCTGGATGGCTCGACGACTGAGCGTTTTACTATATTTCTGAGTCGACTCCTGTGTTGAGTCAAGATATGTTGAGTCAGTATAATATGAGTCTGTCCTTAGAACGTTTATTTTGTGTTGAACTCTATGAGTTGTCATGGTTATGGTTGCTTGTGATGAACAACCTTTATGGATGTTTTATGGGGTTGCATGTTTGGTATGTGCCGCAATGCCCGTAGGCACTTGTGAGCGGCCATATCCTTATGATATTAAATAAAAATGGTGTGCTTATGTTTGAGTCAAACAAATCTTCTCCCCGCATAAGATTCTTGTTACTTGACTATATATCCTGTTCTTTCTTTCCCCTAAATCTTTTTGTTCTTCGGATGGTGAACACTAGAACCTTGATGGAGTCGAGGCTGACAACTCTCGCAGAGAGACAACAACAATGAAGCACCTAATCCTCAACCACCGCTTTGTGGACATGAATAACACAGGTGCATTCTTGGCTGCTCAAACCCAACTCATGCGAGACCATGATGCAACAAATGCAAAAAAATGAGAATCAGTGACCGTTAACAACAACAATCAATTTGTACATCATGGACATCAGTCTAGGTTTATCGACTTCATGAGGACCGGACCCCAACCTTCTCGAAATGTTAACCCTATTGAAGCCGATGACTGGCTGCGCACCATTGAGAGAAAGCTGCACATAACCCAATGTGTCGGCAATGAGAGAGTCCTGTATGCCTCTCACCAGTTAGAAGGCACTGCTGCAGAGTGGTGGGAAAACTATTGTGCTTCCCACGAACATCCCCAGGAGATTACTTGGGATGAGTTCACAGTTGCCTTCCGCCAGTATCATGTGCCGGAAGGTATGATGGAGCTCAAGAAAGAAGAGTTCCGATCTTTGAAGCAAGGGGGCCAGTCAGTGGCCGACTATCTGAACAAGTTCACACAGCTTGCTCGTTATGCACCGGAGGACGTAGCCACGGACAGGGCCAGGCAGTCCCGATTCATGAAGGGACTCAATTCTGGACTTCAAGTGGGACTAATCACTCACACGTTCCCTGATTTCCAAGAATTGGTCAACAAGGCACTTATCCTAGAAGATAAGCGCAAAGAGTTGGATGACAATCATAAGCGTCGTTTAGCACAGCAAGGAGGGCGTCGAGGTCGTCAAAAAGGTCGAGGTGATACCTCAGCAGTTCACCGATTTCAACGAGAAGCGATACAAGGGCACCAATGCCGCACGAGACCTCTTGGTGAGAATCCACAGACAAGCAAGGATTGTCACCGACTCTGAAATCGCCAATGGCGGAAGGCGTTGCTACAAGCGCAGCGAAATGGGGCATTCGCAAATGTCATCCAAAGAAAGGAGGAGTCACTCTGTTAAGCTTTAATCTGGGAATACTCTGCGAACACCGGCTCAAGGGAAGTCGAGTACCTATCCCAGCTGAGGCGCATCACAATCAGCTGTTCGTGGAAGAGTGAATCACATTGTGACAGAAGAAGCTCAGAATGCCACAGATGTCGTACTGGGTAAGTCTTTAGTTAACTCAGTGCCAGCCACAATTCTATTTGATTCAGGAGCTTCTCATTCCTTTGTTTCTCAAGTTTTTGTTATGAAAAATGATTTGGATGTGGTTAAACTTAAGCATATGCTAATAGTTCAAACCCCTGGATCAGACCTCCGAGCTAAAGTAGGATGTTCTGGGGTAAAATTACTAATAAGTGGAATAGAGTTCCTAGCGAACCTAATCATATTAGACACCCAGACCATAGATGTGATTTTGGGAATGGATTGGTTATCCAAACACAAGGCAGTGTTAGATTGTGGGCGGAGAATGGTTACCATTGAGAGCCGGATGGTAGGAAGGTGGAAGTTCAAGCAAGCTGCTGCTCGAGATGATCAACCGATGATTAACGATGTAAAGACTATTAATATGGAAGATGTTTGATGAGTTAATGAATACCGGATGTCTTTCCGGCGACTTGCGGGGATGCCACGGACGAGGATATAGAGTTCGTGATTGAGTTGGTGCGAGGAACGCTCCGATCGCGAAGAGACCTTATAGAATGTCCACCGAAGAGCTAGTGGAGATGAAGAAACAGATTGAGGAGTTATTGGAAAAAGGTTTCATAAGACCTAGTTCATCACCGTGGGGAGCCCCGGTACTGTTCGTTAAGAAAAAGGACGGAAGTTTCAGAATGTGTATTGATTATCGTGCACTCAATGAAGTGACGATAAAGAATAAATATCCGTTGCCCAGGATAGATGATCTTTTCGATCAGTTAAGAGGAGCGGGAGTCTTCTCGAAAATAGATCTTCGATCCGGATATCACCAGCTTAAGATTCGGACTGAAGACATACCAAAGACAGCTTTCTCGTCTAGGTATGGTCATTATGAATTTACGGTTATGTCCTTCGGATTAACCAATGCTCCTGCATATTTCATGAATATGATGAATAAAGTATTCATGGAATATTTGGATAAGTTGTTGTCGTGTTCATCGATGACATATTAGTTTACTCGGTCGGAGGAAGAACATGAGAACATTTAAGGAAGGTTTGGAAAAGTTAAGGAAAATCAGCTATATGCAAAATTGATAAATGTGACTTACGGAAAAAGAAGGTTGAGTTCTTAGGTCATGTGATGACCTAGAAGGAGTAGTATTGATCTGAAGAAAGTAAGGCGGTGTTGCATTGGGAGCAACCAAAGTCAGTTACCCAGATCAGAAGTTTCCTTGGAATGGCTGGGTACTACCGCCGTTTCATTGAGGGGTTTTCTTCAATTGCGAGACCTCTCACGCAATTGCTAAAGAAAGAGAAAAAGTTTGCTTGGTCGCCAGAGTGCGAAAAGAGTTTTCAAGAGCTGAAGAAGCGTTTGACTTCGGCACCTATTTTGGTGTTGCCGAACACTAAAGATAATTTTGATATATATTGTGATGCTTTGTGTCAAGGATTAGGATGTGTTCTGATGCAGAATGGTAAAGTAGTAGCTTATGCATCAAGGCAGTTGAGGCCGCATGAGCAGAATTACCCGACTCATGATTTAGAGCTAGCTGCTGTAGTGCACGCTCTCAAAATTTGGCGTCACTATCTCATGGGAAATCGATGTGAAATATATACAGATCATAAAAGTTTAAAGTATATATTCACCCAATCAGACTTAAATATGAGACAAAGGAGGTGGTTAGAGTTAATCAAGGATTACAATATTGGAATTCACTACCATCCAGGAAAAGCAAATGTGGTGGCAGATGCCTTGAGTCGGAAAAGTTATAGTCTGAATTCATTGACAATAGAAGATCAATCTGATTTAAGTAAAGAATTTCAGAAGTTAAGGATAGAAGTTGTTCTGGAAGGATTCTTAGCTACTTTGGAGGTTAAGCCGACCCTCGAAGAGCAAATTAGGGAAGGTCAAAAAGATGATGAGAAGATTAATAGAATCAAATCCAAAATGGACGAAGACTTAGCTAAGGACTTCAGGATAGATGAACAGGGTACTCTATGGATGAAAAATAGAATCTGCGTACCTCATAAACCTGAATTAAAGCAGTTGATACTTGAGGAAGCACATAATTCCAAGTATTCAATTCATCCTGGTAGTGCAAAGATGTATCAGGATCTAAAAGAAAGATTCTGGTGGCCAAAAATGAAGAAAGAAGTAGCCGAGCATGTAGCGTTATGTGACGTGTGTCAAAGAGTTAAAGCCATGCACCAGAGGCCAGCTGGACTGTTGCAACCCCTAAAGATACCAGAATGGAAATGGGAGGAGATCGGAATGGATTTTATCACCGGGTTGCCAAGGACTCAAGGTGGATATGATTCCATATGGGTCATAGTAGATCGACTAACAAAGGTCGCTCATTTTATACCCGTGAAGACAACTTACTCTGGAGATAAGTTAGCCGAGCTTTATATGGCAAGAATTGTTTGTTTGCACGGTGTGCCTAAAAAGATAATATCGGACGAGGTACTCAATTTACCTCGAGGTTTTGGGATAATTTGCATCTGACAATGGGCACCGTCTGAATTCGATCTGACAGTATCATCCATGACATGATGGTCAAACTGAAAGGGTAAACCAGATTCTTGAAGATATGCTAAGAGCTTGTGCTTTATCATATACCACATCGTGGGATAAATGCTTGCCGTACGCAGAATTTAGCTACAACAACAGTTACCAAGCTAGTTTAAAAATGTCGCCTTTTGAAGCTTTATATGGTCGACCGTGTCGAACACCACTGAATTGGAATGAGACGGGAGAACGTCATGTCTTTGGACCAGATGTACTTTTAGATGCAGAAAAGAAGATTGCATTAATTCGGGAAAGATCAAGACCGCACAATCGAACCGGAAGAGTTATGCGAGATAGCAAGCGTCGCGATCTGAGTTTTGAACCAGAAGATTATGTTTATCTCAAGGTCACACCATTAAAGGGAGTTAAAGGTTTCATGCTAAAGGAAAACTTGCTCCGAGATATGTGGGGCCATTCAAGATCTGAGTCGTAAGGGAGAAGTTGCATACCATTGGGCGCCTCGGTTCTTAGCGAGTACATGATGTATTCCATGTATCTCGGTGAAGAAGTGTTCTGGCGTGCGGAAGAACAAACACCAATAGAAGCCATTGAGTTGCAAGAAGATTTAACTTATAAGGAATATCCAGTAAAGATTTTGGATACCATGGATCGTGAGACCAGAAACAAGTCAACCCGCTTTTGCGAGAATTGATGGAGCAATCATTCTGAAAGTGAAGCAACTTGGGAGCGAGGAAGATTTGAGGAAGGAATTTCCCAACCTCTTCTCTAGCCAGCCCTGAATCTCGGGGTCGAGATTCTGTTAAGGGGGGGAGGTTTGTAACATCCTCAAATTTTTGCTAAATTTTGAATTTTATAATTTATTTGAATTTTGAGATTTTCTGGAATTTATTTGCAATTATTTGAATTTTGGAATTTAACCACTATCTGAAAATTTATTTAAATAATGATCAAGTTTTTGAAAATTTAAATGGAAATATTTTATCTGAGTTCAAAATGTCCTAAAATATTTTTCAGAATTTTTCTAGAATTTTTCTAATATTTTAAGTGCCTCAATTAAATGAAATGATAATTCAGAAATATGTTTATTTGAAAAATCTTTGAAATTCGAAGGAACAGTGGTGGGCTCGGCCCGTTCTTGTCTTTCATTGGAACCCTAAGCGCCATCGCGTCCTAGCCGTCGGATTGAATCGAGCAGCGTAAAGCGGCGCGTCGCCGTTCTCCTCAACGAGTTAAGCCGCCGCCGCCGTCGTTTCCGACGTGAAACCGTCGCAATTATTAGCGGACACTAACTCTTCGCGCCGCCTTCTAGCCCGGGGTATTAAGCACTCACTTCCGCGCCCGCAGAGCCTTTTCACGCGTTCCAAGGATCACCACAGAGCCCGAATCATCTCACCAAAGTTCAGTGCTTTTCGTCGCCGTTTGAGCCTTCGCCGGTGATCCTCCGTCGCTGTGGTGACCACCGGAGTGAAGCTTGCGTCGCGCCGCACCCGAAGGGATACTTCACCGCAACTAAGCACCACGAAAACGCCGTCGCTTGGACCATCTTCCTCGGCTCCGGGTGCTGCTACTCGCTGCATCTTCGCTGCGTTTTCACTGAGCTCGCGATCAATCTTGACCATCTGATCTGCATCCGGTGGTGGAGGTTAGCCAAGTGTCCTTTTGCATTTAGAGACCGAGCGATGTGTATGTCTACTTTTAGCCGTAGGTATTAGAGCAGAACCTTGTGCTACTAGTATTAACCGTAAAATTTGGAATGTAAGATCGGGATTAGTGCACGAGAAAAGGATTGTCCTTTGTGATTAAAAGTTGCGTTATCGATGGTAGTAGGATTTGTATTAGATAGTTTGTAATAAGCTAGGTAACTTTAGCGATAGTGAATCGAATTTTAAATCATTGGCGATCGAAATTAAAAATACAATTGATGATGTGTCACATTGTTCATTTAACTGTAAATATTAAATTGGAAATATTAAGCGTTTGTTTCAAATTAATCTGAGCCGTAGGTTTTGAATTGAATAAGCTATTTTACCGTAGCGTTGAGCGATCTTATGTAAGACGCGTGTCTGCGAAATCGAGGCAACGTAGCTGTCGCTATGGTTGTTGTCACCCGAATAATTGCTGTCGTTAGATTCAAATTGTCGATCATGGTTGCGCCACATATCGGTACCGCGGTTGCGATTAAAAAAAGTATCGATGTAATCTTGGCCGATAATCGTAGTACAAATCTCGGCGCATGACCGGAATAATTGAGTGGTTGTTCGACAACTATCGCCGTTAGATTTTGGTCCAAGGATGAATGCGCTCTGAATCGACTTGCGATAACCTTAACGTCATAAATTACGGGATTTTCTATATAAAAATAAGTAAGAGATTCGGTATATTTTTCTTTTAATTTATTTTAAAACTTCAAACACTTATAACTTTTGCGTTTTAACTCCGATTTGAGTGATTCCAATTTCTAAAAATTTGTAAAATCAAGATCTATTTATTGGTGAATTTTGTGGAATTTTTAAAGTTAATTTTGCTCTCTGGAAAATATAGTTATTGTGTGTATATATATGATTTGGTAGAAGTTGGTTTGCCGGAAGCTTCCGAGGGGGAATTCCTAGAGCAAGATCAAGTTTCGGGTCAAGATCAGCAACTTTTTGAAGGCAAGTTATGCTTTGACCATGTTGCTCCTAATTTGTGAAATGTATTTTGTTTTAAACTATGCATGCTAATTCAACTAAAAATGATTTTAATTATTTTGGGTGAATTAGCTATCCAACCAAGTTGTTTATGCCACCTTGATATCATTTGTATGCCATGATTCCTTGATAACCTAAGTTGGGTAAATCTAGTTGGTTGATGATATTGTGCCAACACGGGAGGCTAGACCGTGAATAGTTGTTTAGCCATGCATGTACGTGAACCATTCTATTTGGATTACAAAATCAACACTGACTAAAGAATAGTGAATGCTTTTTAATGAAATGTGGAATGATGTTGGTATTAACCTTGGAATGTAGAGGCCTGTGTGGTTCTACATGAAAGATGAATATGAGCATGTGTTGCTTGTTAACAACTTGGGGTGGAATTGATTTAGGCTGGGGCAAGTGGACCGAGGCTTCGTGCGAGTGGGCTGTGTGGCAACCTATGGGATGGGTTGAGTGTTGTGAGGGCTGTGTGCCAAAATTGAGAGAAGGATGTCTTGCCACAGTGGGTTAAGGACTTTACCTTGCAAGCCTTTGACTGAGTCTCGTACAACCACATGTCAGAATGGGAAGACCTAGTTTAGTAGGATTACGATGTCTTACCTTTGGTACCTCGGGGTGGCGATTACGGGGAATGGCATGCGGAGGCGTGCTGTGCTTGACTTGGTACCCTATCCAGCGGTGTTAAATACATCCTATACTTGACTCGAGTGAGGGAAGTGATAGTGAAGGCAACACGGAGAGGTTCTTAGGCTAAGATAGAAGTTTCGAAAAGCTTTATTACGGTTAATCGCCTTTGTGGTGTCGATGTTGTATCTTGTGGGTAAAGTGTACAACCTCTGCAGAGTGTCAAAAGCTGTTGAATAGCGAGTCCACGGTAATGGACAATGCTCGGAATTACAGATCAAGGGGTAGTGTTCTAAAAATAAAATGGGGAGGTTGGTTGTGTGCCAAAATTGTGAAATGAAGTTGTCTAGGGACTGTGTGTCCAAAATATTGTGGAAAAACACTTTGAGACATATAATAATTATAAGTTTGATGCTTTCAATCTAAATAATTGATAGTTCAAAATGTTGATGAAAAAGCAAAATAACCACTAAAGCCTATCCATTGGATGAGACATGCATGTAGTATATAGATCTGCATTGTGTATAACTTGTTGGGTACGGTGTGTACTCACCCTTGCGGACAAACCTACGAGAAGAAGAGACTACATGACTTACGAAGAGGAGTATGTCGAGGAGCCGGAAAACTAGGGGCAAGCCTTCGTCGGAGCGACTGTGGAGAAGATGGACATCACGACTTATTATATTCCGCTGCTGAACTTTTGTTATTTGTTTAATTGTAAGCCCTGCGTGGCACAACTATTGTAAGGATGACCATAAGGTCATACACTCGTTTATATAAATGTTTGAAATACTTATTTAATATTCCGCTGTGTATGATGTGATATTATACCCTGTTAAGCCTGTGTGCACTAGCGCGATCCTGGACTAGTGCAGAATACACAGAGTGTCCGAAGTTGTAAATTCGCGGCACGACAGAACCCCAGGCGAGACACCTAGCGACCTTTGATCTTTCCGAAGTGATACGGATGCCAACAGCCGGCGGACACCTGCAGCGCATCGAGTCCGCCGTCCAGGTCTTAATTGCGCTCGTCTAATCATGCCCGGTGCGCCTTTTGAGGCGCCGTAGGAGGTTAAATCCCAAGAGCGCCGTGGAAGACCCCAAGCTTTGGATCATCAGCCTGAAAGCTTCTGCGCCCTCCTCTCAAGCCCTCTCGCCCGAGCAGACCGCCTTTCCTTCTCCGCACGATGTTTCGCCATGGCCAAGCTGGGGAAAAGTACTTTGTCGGTCACGAGGATGAAGGAGCTCGAGGCCTTGGGGCTGTTGGATCAGGTGACCTGGCGGTTGCCCGGTGGCGAGACCGAACCTCATCCTCGAGATGACGAGATTGTCTGCACCGAGCAGCATTCCCTCTTCGGGCTGCGGACCCCGGAGAGCGAATTCCTGGCCGACGTCCTTGACAGTTGCCAAATTGAAGTGATCAACCTGGTACCCAATTCTGTCCTCACCCTAGCCGTCTTCTCCCATCTATGCGAGGGGTTCCTGGGGATTCTTCCCACGCCCTCGCTCTTCTTCCGCTTCTTCTCCCTCTTAGCTCGAGAAGGACCCGTGGTCGGTGCCTCTACTTCGGCGGCCGGGCTCAAGTGGGCTTTGCCCAAGATCCCTGGCCGGGACTCTCTTGGTCCATGGTCAGAGCGCTGGTTCTACCTCAAGAAGGAGGAGAACGGGAGGCTGCGATCTGAGGGAGCCGCGTCCTTCGGGAAGATGGAGACCCAGGCCGAGGACCTCAATGTCGACGAAGCCATCGCCGCCATCCACATTTGCGCCACACGCGGTCTCACCGGTCGAGCGATCATGACGACTTCTGCGGAATCAGTGTCTCCCCTACGGAAGAGGTTACATCCGTTCTCCCAGATCAAGGGGCGCGACGATTCGACCCGAGAGTTCATCTGGTAAGGTCTTTAGCCCCAAGGCTTTTGCTTGACCGTACTTCTTCCTCCTCCGCGGCTCTTGTTAGTATGGCGCGAAGAATCTCGGTCGCGGCGGGATGCGAGAAATGTTGGGAAGCGGTGTATGAGTATACTCTTGGCGACCGGTCGAAGAAGCGTCTTGCGGACGAAAGCCCGAGTAAGCCTTCCACGACCTCTGACCTCGGTAGAACATTCGCACATCTTTGCCTGACCCGTGCTTGCTTGTAGGATCATCAAGAGTTGTGGGAGACAGCGCGGAGACTGCTCCCCTTGCCCGACGAGGGCAAGAGCAAAAGGGGGAAGAAAAGACTCCCCCCAACCGGAGCTGACCGCCAGGGGACGAAGAGGCCTCACATCGAATGGGGTGACCGCGCCATGGTAAAGACGATCATAGCCAATTTCGAGCTCCGCCCTTGGCTTCTCGGGGCCTAACAAAGTTTCTTTACTTGGCGACAACAAAGCGCGATGGCCGCCGAACCCCGAGCCCCAAGCCGGTGGTGCGGGCTCATCATAGCTCGCCTCCCGGACGAGGAGGAAGGCGGATTCCTCCTCGAGCTCGAGAACAACAGGACCATCGCCGGCCATCGGCGAGGCGAGGCCACCGACCAGTAAGAGCACGGCTTTGCAACTGCTCTACCTCCGTGTTTGTCTTAGTGCTTATCCTTGATTGCAGACCTCGGCGCCGAGACCCGAGCTTGCCCACTCGACAATGCTGTTGTTCGGGGTGAGTCCGAGTCGAGGAGGCGACGCCTACATATCTTGGCCCTTGCACGGTCTTATGGACAAAGCGCGCTCTGCAGGAGACCTCGAGCTGGGCCCTGGTCGGGGGGTTCGACCAAGGCCCTGATAGCCCGGACGAGGGGGACCCCCAACCTGCGATCAGCGAGGATTACAGCACCGGCGAGACAGGTACCCTCATGATCGTCAATCCTCCGAGATCGAGGAGACATGGGCGTCCGGGCCCCTCAAGTCGCGCGCCGCCGATCGTTGGCAGCCGTGTCACCGAAGTCCCTGAGGCCCCGCCGACCAAGACCGCGCCTGATGGCGAGACCGTGGTTCCCCAGGCCACGGAGAGCGATCACGACAACGGGAGGCACTCCGATGACCCGGCTTGCGAACTTCCGGCCCCTGGGGAATACAACGCTCCACCCCTAGAGGTTGGGTCGGATGCTGCTGCTGTGGCAACTCCCGCCACTGAGCTAGCCGGAACCTTGACTACGGAGGTCGGGCCCGAAGCTACCGCTGCCGTACCTCTGGTCGGGGGGTCCGACCTAGCAGCCGATGTGGAAGGATCTCGGGCTGCCGCCGGCACGTCGTCCGTAGGCCCCGGACAAGGTGTGCCGCGGTGATTGAAGAAGGCCTAGGTCACGGGGACACAGGCGAAGATTTTGAGATCAACCTGACTTCGCCTTGACGAAATGAGCGAGGAGTTCTCCAATGGCGTCAGCGGTCGACTCCGTGAGGTAGGAGCCTTCCTTATATGCCATGTCACGTTAAGTTGTGTGTTCTTGACAACTTCTTACCAAATCGCTTTCCTTGTTTTCAAAGGCGGTTGGCGGCGTGACCCGAGGGCTTCAAGGTCTCAACGAGCATGCCGGCGTGCTCCGCCAAATCTTGAGCGCCGTGGAAGAGAGAGGAGACCGGCGGCCGAGAGCTCTGCGACCATTGAGGCCGACGGCAGAAATCGAGCGGCTCAGCCGGAGCTCAACGATCTGCGTCGCCACGATGGTGGCGCTGGAGGTGTCCCATGCCGCCGAGCTTGAGAGGACCAGATCCTCCGCGCGAGCATGGGTTGAAGGCGCTTGAAACGCAGCTTCGGCGACCAAAGCGATCGAGGCCTTTGATGCGGAGCGCGCCAAGGTCGAAGCTGCTGGAGAAGGCCGCCCGCGGAGTGAACTTCTTGGACTCGGCGCTCAAGACCCTTCGCACGGGATCGAGGCCCTCGAGAAGGCCGTTGAGAACAAGCCGCCCTTGCAAAGCGCTGGCGACGAAAGCACGCCAAGGTCGTGGCACTTGAGGAAGCCGCCAAGAGCAAACCAGCACTACTGGCCATGGCGCTTCGCCGACGAAGCGTGCCAAGGCGAGGCGTTGGAGGCTGTTGCCGAGCTATCATCCTCAACCAAGGCGTCTCTGAGCTAGAGGCCAAAGTCGCGAAATTTGGAGGAGAAACTTGGGCGTGCCAGTGAGGGCGGCGAAGACCGCCTTGGCCCAACTCAACGCATTTAAGCGTCGCCGAGCCCGCAGACGCAACCAGCGAGGCCCTCTGCGGCAAGCGAAGCCTCGACGCTGCGGGCGAGTCGCCGAGCTCTCGAGCAAGAGAAGCTCGCCATGAGATGGAGGATCTGTAGCTCAAACATCCTTGATCTGTAAAGACATTTGATGTTATCAACGAGTTTGGGTTACCTTTTTTGAAGTGTGCGCTTCTTATTCGCGATCAAGATCCGTGAGTGGTTAAGTAAATGTTACGTCCTAGCCAGCCCCCGTTGGGTCTAAGGTCGAGCAACGGCGACCTTGGACACAAGTATAAGGCGAGCAAATGACCATGACTTGCAGAATCGAGATGGAGTGCTCGCGAAAAAGAAATGCGACAAAGCGAACCAGTGAATAAATCACAAACTCCACGACCACGACCAGCCGGCACTCAATAGCCAAAATTTGCCCGAGCTTGTAGTTCAAACCCGGACTTGAGGGGTGAGTGATCGCGAAGAGTTTAAACTACGTTGAGCTCGACCACTGGGGGGGTGAACGTAAAGCTCATGATACCAGACTAAGGAGCGAATGCGAAGGTCGTGCCCGAAGAAAAATTACAGAGATGCTCATAAAGAAAAAAGACATGAATGATAAAAATCGGAGAATATCCTTTTATTGAAGTTTTAAAGGTATAGAGATTACACATAAAACTTGCGAAGTTGATCCATGTTCCACGAGCTAGAAAGCTCTCTGCCATCGGGCATCGCTAGCCGGTAAGCCCCCGTGCGATCTGTTGAAACGATTCTATAGGGGCCCTCCCACCGCGGCGATAGCTTGTTGGTGTTGGACAATACCTAAATCCGTCTCAGGGCTAAGTCCCCAACAAGGAGCTTCCTAGGTCGTACCGACCGAGCGCATGTCTGCGAAGAGCTTGCGGGTAATGTCTGATCGTAGCGAAGGCACGACATCTTACTTCTTCGCGAGGCAAGGTCAAGAGACCGTTCTTGCTCGAAGTCGGCGTGGTCGACGGGCCCGACCTGGCGGAGCCAGCGTTACCTCCGGAGGCGGGGCAACCGATACCAAACCACGGTGAAAGGGTGTGGACCATTGCTCGGTGATTGTGGTCTGAATAGACCATAAGGCGGTGGGAAGTTCATCCACCAGGTCGTCCGTGGCGTTTGAGCTCATCGTAACTTCGCCTTTTGACGCCTTGGGCGATTTGTCGGTTGGCGCGCTCTGCCGCCCGTTGCTCGAGGATGAGCCGCGAAGCGAAGCACACTTTGGTGCCCATGTCTCGCGAAATTCTGGAATAATTCCTTTGTAAACCGAGTACCATTATCGGTGATAATTCTGCATAGGACCCCATACACGTGACCACGGACAAGCGGAAAAAAGCGAGCGGCGGCTCGGCGGTGATGGTCGAGACGGCTCGGCCTCAATCCATTTGGTGAAGGTGTCGATAGCCACGAGCGAAATTTTTCCCCGGTTGCACAGGGAAAGGGCGAGATATCTAGCCCCGTGTCGAGAAAGGCGAACAAGCGGAATGGTGCGAAGGCGAGGGCGGTGGTGTACTTTTACGGCGTGGCCCGACATGCTCGCGGTCGGACAATATCCGAGCATCTGTAATGCCGTCGGCGATAATATCGAGACGGAAGGCCTTGCCGACCATCGTCTGTCTGAAGAGTCGCCCCTGAGACTGAGTGGATGTCGTTGAGTGAGTACTTACCCTCCTCCGTGGAGATGCACCGAGTCGGGATCTGGGAGACATTTAAATCTGTAGAGCTTGCCATCCACGAGCTTGTACAAGCTTGCTCGGCGCTTAATCACCTTACATTGGCGGGGTCGGGTGGCGAGTCGCCCGTGCGGAAGCCGTGTATGGGCTCGGCCCATGCGAACACCTTCCACCACACAAGCACAACCTCGATCGGAGATAAGCGGACGTCGGCGTCTCAAGGATGGCGTCGGGGGTATCTCTTCGTCGGAAGAGCCGAGCTTGAGAGAAAGTCCTTTGGAGTTGTCCTTCCTAGGGACATGCACGAGCTCCAAGTTACGGAACCATTTCTCCATCTTGCGGACCCGTGAGATACCTTGCCATTGCATCCCAGAGCATTGATAGTCCTTGTTGTCTTTGGTTGATGGCGAGTGAGTCTCCTTCACGACCAACCGTCGCACACCCAGGACTTGCGAGGCTCGTAAGCCCGCCAAAGAGCTTCATATTCGCCATGTTATTAGTCGCGGGAAAGCCAAAGAACCACATACCTCAAGCTGCCGCCCATGGCTAAGGATAAATATCGGCCCGGCGTTTGAAGGACCTCGAGCCGTCGAAGAACATGATCGAGGCTTCTCTTCTTGACCTCGAGCCGAGGCGAGCTGCGGCGTCTGTTCGACCACGAAGTCGGGCGAGCACTTGTGACTTGATAGCTGTTAAGACCCACGACACGGATGTCAACGCCGCCCGATTCCATGGCCCATTTAGCTATCCGCCCGCATTATACGGATTCGCGAGATGTCACCGGCGGAAAGTTGCTCGGGGCGACCACGGAATGCGCTGGAAGTAGTGTCGAAGCTTGCGCGAGGCCATGAGAAGAGCATCTGGCGGTTTACGCACTTGCGGATAACGCTCCTTTGGGCCATGTAAGACCTCACGACATAGTAAATTGGATCTTCTTTGTGCCCCGCTCGGCAATTAGGGCAGCACTCACGGCTTGGGCGGTGGGCTGCGAGATAAGCGACAACCTCTCGCCAGCTGCGGAGTTATAAGGAGGGTGGGGATAGCAGATATACCTTGACTCGTCGAAGATCGTTGTATCGAGTCCATTCAAAGCCCGTGCTTGCGAGATCTTAAAGAATGGGAGACCTCGCTTCGCCGAGCCTCGAAATGAATCTGCTGAGGCGGCCATGCGGCCGGTGAGGCTTTGTACTTGCTTGATCGGTCGGGGCTCCATCTTCTCGATGGCCGATCTTCTCCGGGTTCGGACCAACCCCGAGCCCCGATCATGTATCCAGGACCTTCACGATGCGCCAAACACACACTTCTCGGGGTTGAGCTTGATTTTGTACTGTTCGGGTTTGCAAATGTTTCCTCAAGGTCACGGACGTGGTCGCTCCGGAGAACTTTTAGCGATGATGTCATCTCGTAGACCTCGAGGTTTAGCCCAATCTGCGGCTCGAAGGCCTTAGTCATCAAGCGGCGGAATGTTGCCCCGCATTCGCAGACCAAATGACATGGTCGTGTAGCAATAAGTGCGAGAAACGGGGTGATGAAGGCGATCTTGCTCTCGTCGTCGACCGCCCGGCTTGATCTGGTGGTAGCTGAGTAAGCATCAAGAAGCTTAGCATCTTTGCGTTGGCGGTGGAGTCGGCGATCGGTCGATCTGTGAGCAGAAAAATTGTCCTTGGCGGGCGAGTTCAACCCGTATGGTCGCGCACATTCTCCACTTGCCACCCTTCTTACGCACGATGGCCGGGTTGGCGGCCACTCGGAGTAGTCGATCTCGCGGATGAAGCCGGCCTTGAGGAGCTTATCAAGGTTTTCCTTGATGACCGCAACCTTCTCTGGGAGAAGCGGCGCGATTCGGCGCCTACAGTCTAGAATCGGCTCGACACGTAACTTGTGCTCGATCACCTCCTTGGAGCGCCGGGCATATCTGCGAGCTCCCAGCGAATATACCTTCTTTGGTGCGAAGGAAGGTGGCGAGCTCGAGTTCCTATTGGGACTTAGCTCGGCGAGGCGTGGACACACTGGTCGTGTCGCCTTCCTCGGCTTACGATCTTTGTTGCCCTGGCCGGGTTGGATCGCCGCCTTCTGGGCGTTCCTTTCCGTCACCTCTGGACCTCGGCTGAGGCGGCATGCGGCGGCCTTGGGCCTTAGTCTCGCAACCATGTGCGCTGCGCAGTCACCGCGCCCGGTAATGATGCCGTTGGGGCACAGGAGCTTCATGCACCGATGGCCGTAATGATTGGCGCCATAAACTTGATGAGGGCAGGCCTCCCGAGAATAGCGTTATGCGGGAGGTGCGCCTCGACCACCTCAAAGATGATCGGCTCGGTCGCGGAAGTTGTCAGAAGCGCCAAGAAGTGACGGGCAAGACCACGCCCCAAGGGAGTAGTCGAGCTCGAGGCGATTCGAAGAAGGGATGGCGATGCTTTTGATCTTTGGCCGGGAATGCGCATCCGATCGAGTGCTTCCGCTGCTGACAAATTAAGAGAGCTGCCTCCGTCGACCATGACACGCCCGACCTTTGTGTTCTTGATGGTTGGGAGTCACGACAAAGCGGTCTTTAAGTCTCGGGCCATACCTTGTAAGGCATCCTCCGGAGAAAAAGGTGATGGTGGCTCGGCCCACTTGCAATCTTTGCTCGGCAGACTTTCTGATGTAACGATAGATGGTCGAAGCGGCGGCCTTGATCTCGCGCTGGGCGGTAAGTCGCGAGCACGCCGAAGATAACGTCAATCCGGCGCTTCGCCTGTTGGAATTCAGGTCGAGGTCGCGTGCTCGACCGCATTCACCCTTCGGATTGGTCATCATCGCCGAGCACGGGCATCTCACCACGTCCGTCATAGAAGGCTTCAAGCTTTCCTGCCAAGCCTGCGGGGACCGCGGTCGTGGCCATTGCCTTTGTAAACGATCAAAATTCGCCTCGTCGTACCCGCCGCCCTCGGCTCCTGCGGTCGGCGTCGGTCCTCCGAGGTCGAGCCATGCCCCTCTTTGGGGGTGGCCTGTGCTGGCGGGGCCGAGGCCGATCTTGGCGAGGTTGGGTCCGTCGAGTCGATTCGGACCTCGAGGACCTCCTGCTGGCCGTCCCAAGAGCGATGACCCATGGTGACCTCCGCCGATCCTGCGGTCACGCTTCCGCTTCTTGGCGCTGGTGTCTTGGTCGGCGCCCTTGGAGTTGGACGGGCCAGCCTCAGAGTGGCTCAGACCAAGCTTACCTTGGTCGCAATCGCGCTTCTAGCGGACGGCGTCGTCCGCGTCCGCGTACCGTTCCGCCATGCGAAACAATTTGTTGACGTTGAGCCTTGTCGTGATCTCGAGGTCTTGATGGCGCGGTCGCGAATGCGAACTTGAAGGCCTTGATGGCGCTTCATCGAGATGCTTGGTATCGGGTTCCTTGTGCGGATAAACCGCCGCACAAAATCACGAAGAGGCTCGCTCTTGCCACGGATAGCCGCGATCCAAGTCCTTCTCCCTCCTGGCGCTTCATATGACTCACGGAAGTTGGGAGAGGGCGCTCTGGACTGGCGCCACGACTGAAGGCAGGGCTTCGGTTGAAGAGCGAGTTGAGCAGCGCCGTCGAAGCGGTCGGGAGATAGTTGGCCATGACCAACTCGTCACCTCCGACGCCAAAATGGCGGTCGAGTAGATGGCGAGGAACTCGTCGGGATTCTTGGTTCCATCGAAGTGCTCGATCAAGCGGGTTTAAAAGCAAAGCGAGCGGCATCTGCGACGAAGGTCGTCGAGTCGCCACACAACCGTAGGCGGGACGGTGTGCTGGCAGGAAGCGATCGCGCCAGCGAGATCTCCTTCTTTGTCACGAATCGAGCGGGCTCCTTGCGACCGATCTTTGGCGAGATCGGTCATGATGCCGAAACACGGAGTCGCTGGGAGGTATTGCGGCGGTCTGTCTTGGCGGCAACGCTGGCGGAATGTCGAGGAAAGTCCCGTGACTTCTTGCCGATTGGCGTGGAGCTCGTGTGGCTCACCTCGTGTCAAATTGTTGGGGTCTTGCCGAGGGTGTTCTTGAGAGGCGAAGCGCTTTCGCCTCGGCGGCGGCCGGTGGTCTTGCTTGCGGCGACATGATGAATTATCGGCTGCTTCTCGGGAAGGGTCACTGAGCGGTGACCGGTGTTGCGGAGGAATGACCTCGATTGCTGGCGGTCGAGTTCTTCGGCCAAGGCGGCCAAAGAGCTCGATTTTGCCCTATCGGGATCGGCCATGATCCGGCGATAAGCCTTGGCGCTCCCAGGAGGAGCCTCTCTGGTCCTCCGTCGGGCCGCGGTTATGGCTTTGATTGATCATAGCGTGGACCATTCGGCGAGCATCCTCGGGAGTTTGTGGGTCGCGATTATTCCGCGTCCTCACCGGAGTGTCGCCATGAAGCGTCTTTGCTCACGGTGGCGGGAAAGCAGCGAGGATGCGAGCGGACTCGCGTCCGATCCACCTTCGAAGAGTGTTAAATCGATGGAAACGCCATGCTCCTAAGACCTCGGAGTTTTTCTGTGAATGAACAAAGCAATGGGCCCCACGGTGGCGCCGGTGTCGGCGATCGGGATCGTCAACGCGAAAAAATGAGGTAGGGTCAATGAGAAATGGGACCACAAGCTGCGCTTTGCTCGAGCAGAGGAATGAGGTCGAGGAGGTCGATGGTCGAGCTAGGAGACAACGAGCGAGATGGAGGATTATCTGGTTCGAGCCCACGAGAAGGTAATAGCTCTACTCAGTCACCTTGCGGTGGTGGTTCTGCTATTTGTGAATACAAGGGAGATTCTGACTCAATCTTGGCGATGCTAAGTCTAAACTTGAACTTCGGGTGTGTGTCTTTGGGTTGTCTCCCTCTAAGTGTTTACAAAGCCTCGATCTTATACCCATTCCCTTACAGCGTTAGGGAGTATTCCTCGGATCGTGGCCTTCATGCACATTGATAGTCGGTGGTAACCGCTCCGATCACGCCGAGCGCGCCTACATTACTCCATGATCCCACGTTCTCGTAGCGCTTAGCGATGGCGTGTGCAGGATCAAGGAATGCCACCGACCTTGAATCATCGAGCAGCGGTCGTGAGGGCCCCGAGCTCGGAGATCTGCGCCCTAGGTCGGCGGCCGAGCTTGATCCGAGTCTTTGATCGAGGCCTTCGAGCTAGGGACGGTTGGTGTCTTGACCGACCAAGGGTTGCGGCCCCGACAAACTCCATAAATTTCATGGGATAAGACTCGAAGGCAAGGCCTTACTCAAAAACCAATGCCTAACAAAACTTCTTTGCGGTTTACTAATAAGGATTAAACAAGCGCCACAAAGGAACATTAAAACCAAACAATAGTCCCAAGGAGGTTTGGGCTGAGGCATGCCACAACCTTCAATACTCCTAGCTCTTAACCCAAGTACGATCAACATCTAACCAATTTTAGCACCTTAGGTCGTTACCATCCCACACTTGGTTCTCTTTCTAATAAGGTCTTGCCCTCACATCTTCTGCCCCAAAGAACCAAATCAAAGAGTATAATCCTGTTATACTCAACGAAAAACCCATGACCATTCATTTTCTTTTCTCACACTAGAAAGCAAAGGAAATCTCAATTCTCTTTAACCAAACTAACCACTTTTGTCATCTTTAAATCAATGCAATAAAATTCACATCGGGAGAAACTCAATTTAAAAGAGAAACACCACATAAATATTTTGTAGATGTGATCATGCACATTAACCAAAGTAAATTAGCTCACTTTTACCAAAGAAAATCATCTCACCTTTATCCAAAGCCAACAATTCTAAAAAAGAAATCTGATCCTTGAATCAAACATCTATACCCATAACCATTTTATCTCAAGAGAAATGGAAACTTATTTTCCAAAAAGAAACACTTAACCAACAAAAATCACTTATGATACAAATACAAGAGGCACCTTTTAGAAACATTCTCAAATACCGCACACACTTTAATTAAATCCAACTCTAGTCAAAATAAATATACAAATATTTCCAACTCAAGAGCTTCCAACATAATCCATTATGTGTGTTTGTTTCCTTTAAATAGTAATTCCAAAGATAACTCAATTTATATGCTAAAAAGCGTGATCCATTCATACACTCTTGAGTGTAAGTCCCACAATCATAAATCAAGCTACATAACTTAGCCAAGACTAAAGACTAACATGATTCAATAAAATAAAGCATTCCAAAAAAACCATCAGCAAATTACTTCATGGTTATTCTTTATGTCATCCTCAATTTCAAACCTCAAAGTTGACTTTGCAGTTTGGCAACATTCCCACTAATTTGGGGAAGATCTATTACACCTAATACAGAAGGCCTTAGCAAAAGACATACCGCCAAAAGACCATTCAAACAATTGGTTCCATATACATTTAAAAGAAGGTTAATCTCAAATCCCACCATCTTTAGTATTCCAGTACGCTTACCATTCAAGGTTTCAATATTTACCAAAATGGCTCTAAGCCAGACATTCGCTATGAACAAGACCAAGCACCTTGATAATCATCCCAATGATTCTTTGCACTTTAATGATAACCTCATTCTATGCCAGTCTATCCCTATACGACGATAAGTTGTCATTAAGTAACACAATCTGTCCACTTAAGACTCCTTAAAATAATTTAATCTTTCACCTTATTATAACAAGTTCAACGAAACATTCTAGACCTTCTGAAGCATAATCAATACTAGCATAACATGAACACAATTCAACACCTCCATTATTTCAATAGTTCACAATAACCAACATAATAATTGTAGCCAACAATCACATTAGGGTCAGCCACCCTCACAAATAGATTGCTCCACTGACCATATATCGGAAGGTCTTTAAACAACCAACAATCTTACTTTGATTGCCGCCTTTTTTCCAAAAAAAAACTTGACACTCAAATTTACGAAATGACAATGTAATACCCAAAATTAAATTGCTGGGCTCGTGAGGGCCGTTTTAGGGCTTGTGGGCCGTGCAGGATCAACACCGGGGGGGGGGGGGGTTGTAGGCTATTAAAAAAATGAAAATTGGGCTTGAGGAGGGCATTTTCAGTAATAAGAAAAGGAAAAAAAACTGCAGCCCACCCACTTGATGGGCCAACCGCCACCCTCCCCCAAACCCTAACTTTCCTCCCACTCTCCCGTCCTAGCCGTCTCCCCCTCCACCCTAGGGGGCGCACGGTTTCCTCTCCTGTAGTGGCGCCTCCTCCTCTCCCTCTCCATTTCCCAGCCAAGGAAAACCAAGGATCTTCCACCCAAATCGATCCTTTGCTGCCCGGGATCACTTCTACCATGAAGAACGGCGCGAATCGGCGAAGATCGGCTTCGTTTTGTGTCCTCAAGGTGAGGGCTAATCTTGGGGCTTTAATTTTTGTTGCTAGGGGAGATTAGAAGCGCTGTAGAAGTCTTGTTTGAGATTAATTCGTTGAGGGGATCTGCTGGGAGGAGATTTGATTTTCGGATCAGAGTGGTCTGAGTTCGAACAGTTTGAGCAGTCGGTTTGCAGACGCGATTTAGTGACCTAGATGATTTTTTCTGCAAAAACGTATAACTAGAAAGTTGTAGATAATGTCGAGGTCTATTTTTTATATTTTTTTTCAGAATTTTTGGAGCGTCGGTCTGCGAGTAATCGCCGTTAGAATTCTGCTGCCAGATTAGGCTGCAGATTTCGTAGCTTGATTTTGGGCTGCTGATTAGGCATGGATAACAGTAGAATTTAATTTTCTTGTCTTCATGAAAGTTGTAGCTCATGTCAAAACCTAGCTACTATAAAAATTTTTCAGATTTTAGGTGCAATATAAAAATAGTTATAAAATTGCGAAGCGAGCATTCTGCAGCATGTTCCGTTGGATTGTGAGTTAGTTGTTTGTGCAAGGGTTTGGTCGTAGGAAGCGAGTAAAAATGTTGTGTTTTCAATAGTATTATCATGTCATAATTTGAGTATTGTGGTACAGGCGGTGTCGCTCCCGGACGCGTTTAGCCCTTTTTCATCTCTGAAGATTAAGGCAAGTGCATCACCGTTGTTTGCTAATTTGATGAATCTTGTGCTTGTTTGTGAAACTTGTTGATACAACTTGTGTGCCATGATGATGATGCTCACTAGTATGATTAGGCTAATATGGATATCAAAGACAAGGTATATGCATTAAGAATATTGGTTCGAATTGAATTCATGATGAGTGCTTATGGCTTTTAAATAAAGTGTTGATGATAAGTAAAAATGATGATGAAGTACGAAAATTTGAATACTAGTCATGACATTGGCATTATGCATTCATGAAAGTTGCATTGAGCCGGGTCGGTGAGAAGGTCATATGAGAATATATGACTAATCCAAAGTGCTCTGAGAGATCCTACCCCGTAGTCCGTCCACCGGCGTGGATGGGGCGGTGTTAAGTAGGACTCCGCCACGGGATGGCGGAGCAAGACCTACTTCGGTAGACCCCTTCCACGGGATGGTTGGGAAGAGAGTGCAGCAAGCGGGTGTGCACTCGGCAATACCGGTATGTGCTAAGAAAAGAGGAGAGTCATTCATGAGCATGATGCATCTCGTGGTTGATAAAGTGTGAATGAGATGAGGCATTCTTGAGCTTGCATATTGAATCATGTGGATGAATTATGTGAAGATGAGATGTGATATGCTAGTGTGTATAAGCTGATGAGATTGGTGCATTACATGTTATGGTGAGAAATGTGAAGATGAGTTGTGATATGATAATTGTGTATAAGTGATGAGATGAGTTTAGACATGACGGGTTTGTTTTGTTGGTTTTGATGCACTTCTGAGTCTTGTGACTCACCCTGTTGTTTTATGTTTTTGTAGGTACCATGAAAGCGGCATGTTGGAAAGGATTTAGCGACACATCTGCATCATGATCACTACACTATATTATAATTAGCTAATCTTACTTGTGATAAGATAACACGAAGTGTCATGTCAAAATGTGTTTAATGTTTTCGTACATTGAATATGTTTGGTTGATGTTTACTAGTTGTGCTTGAGGCGTAGTGACTTATGGATCATCCTTCGTCTCCATTATACTACCTGTTATATTATCTTTGAATTGCTCTTATATACGCTAAGTGGATGTCATTGTTATAAAGGAGATTCTGTCAAATTTTTTTTGTGAATTTAGGAGTTAGTACCATTCTGGGCTCAGTTTGGAGCCCGGGGTGTTACAAACAAAACTCAATCTTTGTCATGCAAAAGTTCTCTGAATAAAACATCAAACTCTGAACTTCCATGAAGGAAGAGGATTGCAAAGATGTTTTCCCAAAAAGGAAAAACGGCGAGACCAAATAACCCTTTTCTTGCAAAGACATAAAATTTCAGTCCCCACAACTAAGTCTGGCACAAATCATTAATATCTCTTTTAAACTCTGAGAATGACAAACACAAGAATAAATCAATAACTTTCTCTGCAAAGCAACCAACGCTAACCAATGAAACTGGGTGTCAGAGCTGAAGTTGCAACCAAAAGAAGCACAACACTAAACTCTTGTTCTTTGTCTTAAACCAAAGAAGATAAAACCAAATAATCTACCCCACCAACTCTCCGATCTGCAACATAAAGGACAAGGACTCTCCCCACGGTAGGTTATTAGTCCTCTAGTGGTGGCTGTAACCGGCCACACCGATAAACCACGACCTTTAACATGGTATCAATACATGACCAAAACCCTTTAGCACAAATTAATTCATATAAATACCATTATTCATTTAGCTCCTTCATAAACATAACAACACGCAACATCATAACATTAAAGCTCAAATAAAGCATTAAAGCGTAATGCAGTAATTACCTAACCCTTTCCTACTGTACATTAGAGTGTGTCAAGTTTCAAATTAATTAACCAATCTACCTCAAATTTTAAGGTAATTGCCCTGAGGCCAAATTTTAAAGGTTAATCTTAAACCATGTTTCTAATTTCACAAAGCAAAATTTTAGTTCACTCTAGAGTAATTTACTAAATTCAAGCTCTACGAACCTGAAGCTCGCTTCAATACCAATTGTAACACCCCGGCACTCCGTACCGTGAATGTTACACTCTCAAGAACCAACATACAACCTAACAACCTAAAATTACTAAGAAATTTCAGCATGACCTGTATGCAACTAGAGCAAAACAACGCAACAACAACATAATAGCAATCATGGCATAACCGTTCGAGCATAAATAACAAGGAAGAGCAAATATAACATATCACAACCGTAGTACAAACTTAGTGAGTGGAGCAAAACAAAGCAATAACCACATACTGAGTCACATGAACGGTTTAAGATACATGAGCTCAACCCAACATATCACCATGCAACCATAACTACATATAAGCAAGCTAGTGTAACACCCCGGCTTCTCATGTGCCCTGAATGCCAGAACATCATACTATTTTGCCAAGACTTAATAAATTTGCACATAAATTTAAGCAAGACTTCTCCTCTTTTAACAGCTCCAACCAAACTAATCAATCACTAGGGCAATCGACAAATAAACCTTAATAGAAACATATGTCTTACCAAATAACCTCTCACATAGCTAGTTTTATTAAGCATATTCCAAGGTTGGGAGAGTCTGAATTTAATCAAATGATCTATTCAAGATTAAGTACTAGAGAACACTGAAGGGTGGTATGCTACATCACAGGCTCAACCACAATGAAATAATTGAATTGTACCCAAATTTCATCAAGCATGATACATGACAAGTCACTTCTAATAATAAACAATGAACCATAACAAGCTAGCACCCTAAGAATTCTCCGAGCTCAACTAAAAATTTCAGCAGCACCTTGTTATAAATTGGGTCACAAAACATGGATAGCAACTAACCATTTTACACTATAATTTAGCAAGCATCCATTTCTAACTTTAAACAATAACCATCAACCACAGGCTATAAACAAGTGTAGAAGCATAACCAATGACAACCACAACACTTTACATGGAACCCAAGCATTGAACCAAACCAATTAAAACCAATCAAGAAGGTATCCCCTAGTATTAATTCATGTCTGAGTCTATCTGTTTAATGAAAGGCTAAGCATGCTCAAGAACTAACTACGACAAGAGGGTAAAGTGATGTTTGGTTTCGTGTTTGTGCTACTCCCTTCCCATCATGCCGGTCTCGCAGTACCTAAAAACATTAAAAAAACAAGCGTGAGTTCATAAAACTTAACAAAGTACATCAAAGAACAATATTATAACCAATTAACACATCTTAAAACAATAACATAACAACATTTCTTATTGAAATTCAGCAAGCACATAAAATAGTAATATCCTAACCATTTCTCAAATTCAACTCATTAATCATCTTTGATCGAGTCCACGACACAATGACTTAACCCTTCTTCACAATATTCATCAATCAACGTTAGCAATGCTATGCAATGCAGTATGCTTTCATACTCAAATGCACCTTTTCAATGCTTATACCGGTATAACTCGAGTGCACACTCATCAGTGTCGCACCCTCTCATTCCCTTCCATCCTTGTGGAGGGGCCTACTCTTAAGGACTCGCTCCCATCCATCCTCGTGGGTGGGACTATGAGGTAGGATTTCTTAAGAGCTCTCCGGATTAGTCATATGTCCCATATGACTTTCTCACTGACCTGACTCGTATATCTCACGTATGACATGAATGTAAAAGATGCAACCAAATAACTCACTTTAAAACAAACAACATAAGTATACACTTTAAGCGAAGCCACAAAAATATTGACTTTAAAAAGGATGCCACATACATACTCACTTTTCATTTGCCCACCTTCATCCTTACCAAATGATCATTTGCCTCATTATCCCATTCTCATGATCACAAGTATGGAGCACAATCCATACCCACATTTGCATCTAATCCACAGAAAGCGTTAATACAACAAATATAGCATTGTGGTCATAATATGATAGCATCAATAATTTTCATGTGCACAATCACTAGAAAGCGACTTAATGATTTAAACCTACCGAAAGATATCATGGAATTGAAGAAAGAAGAATTCAGAAACTTGAATCAAGGGGCGTCGGTGGCGATTATCTGAATAAATTTACTCGATTATACGCTACGCACTGGAGGATGTAACAGCCCGGCGAGGCAAGGCAGCCATGATTCATCAAGGGGCTCAATACTGGATTGCATGTGGGACTGATTACCCACACATTTCCTGATTTCCAAGAGCTGGTGAATAAGGCTCTTATATTAGAGGATAAGCGTAAGGAGCTGGAAGATATGACGCCATATGGCACGCAAAGAAATCGTCAAGACGATGAGGCGAGAGTGGCACCTCAGCAATTCACCGAGGTTTGGCCCGAAGTGGTACGAGCGCCATTACCTACACGCGACTGTTGGTGGACATCTCGAGACACCGGCCGGGGTTGTTAATCAAGCTCGGGGAAACTTCATAAATGGTGGAAGGCGATGCTACAACTATAATGAGCGGGCACTTTGCCAATGCTTGCCCTAAGAGAGGAGTTATTCGCATGATCCGCTTCAACAGGAGCCACACTGCAGGACACCCGCTCAAGGAGGGAGTCGGGAGCTGCCCAAGTGGAGCCACACCCGAGCAACCGTGAGGCGAGTCAACCATATCCTTCTTGGCGAAGTTCGAGAATGCTTGAGATGTTGTGTTGGGTAAGATTCTTGGTTAATTTAGTACCTGCTATAGTCTTATTTGATTCTGGAGCTTCACACTCATTTGTTTCTTGAAGTTTTGCTACTATGAATGATTTAGAGATTGTGAATCTCAAGTGTATGCTCTTAGTTCAATCCCTTGGATCAGAAATCCGAACTAAAGTAGGATGTTCTGGGGTAAAACTATTAATAAATGGAATAGTGTTCCTAGCGAACCTAATTATATTGGATACCCAGACCCTAGATGTTATTTTGTGAATGGATTGGTTATCCAAGCACAAGGCTGGGTTGGACTGTGGACGAAGAGTAGTATCAGTCGAGAGCCCAAATGGTAGAAAGGTGGAGTTTCAAGCAATTGCTGTTCAGGATGGTTAATTGATGATCAATAGCATGAGGGCTGTTAATATAGAAGATGTTCTAGTGGTCAATGAGTACCCGGATGTATTTCCTGAAGATTTACCTAGGATGCTACCAGACAGAGATATAGAGTTTGTAATTGAATTAGTACCCGGAACAGCCCCAATAGCCAAAAGACCTTATCGGATGTCTATTGAGGAGTTGGTAGAAATGAAGAAGCAGATTGAAGAATTATTAGAGAAAGGGTTTATAAGACCTAGTTTGTCGCCATGGGGAGCACCTGTTTTGTTCGTTAAGAAGAAGGATGGAAGTTTCGAATGTGTATAGATTATCGTGCACTTAATGATGTGACGATAAAGAACAAGTATCCATTGCCCAGGATCAGTTAAGACGAGCTGGAGTTTTCTCCAAGATTGATCTTCGATCGGGATATTATCAGCTGAAGATTAGATCAGAAGATATACCGAAGACTGCGTCTTCGTCAAGATATGGTTATTGTGAGTTCACCGTTATGTCCTTCGGACTGACCAATGCACCTGCTTACTTCATGAATTTGATGAACAAGGTTTTCATGGAGTACCTGGATAAGTTTGTGGTAGTGTTCATAGATGATATTCTGGTTTACTCCAAGACAAGAGAGGAACACGCTAAACATCTAAGATTGGTACTGGAAAAGTTAAGAGAACAACAATTATTTGCCAAGTTTAGCAAGTGTGATTTTTGGAAGGATAAGGTGGAATTTCTTGGGCATGTTATGACTGCTGAGGGAGTAGCAGTAGATCCAAGTAAGGTTGAAGCAGTACTACATTGGGAGCAACCGAAGACGGCAAATCAGATCCGCAATTTTCTTGGAATGGTGGGATATTACCGTCGATTTATTGAGGGATTCTCAACAATTGCTAGACCTCTTACACAATTGTTGAAGAAAGAAAAGAAATTTGCATGGACACCGAAGTGTGAAAGGAGCTTTCAAGAGTTAAAGAAACGGTTGACATCGGCGCCAGTGTTAGTCTTACCTGATGTTCACCAGAGTTTCGAAATCTATTGTGATGCATCGCGTCAAGGACTTAGATGGGTATTGATGTAGAACAAAAAAGTAGTTGTTTATGCATCAAGGCGTTAAGGCATACGAAGAATTATCAACACATGACTTGGAATTAGCGGTAGTAGTTCATGCTTTAAAGCTATGGCGTCACTATCTTATCGGAAATAGATGTGAAGTTTATCTGAACCATAAGAGTCTCAAGTATGTTTTCGCTCAATCAGATCTGAACATGAGGCAGAGAAGATGGTTGGAATTGATCAAAGATTACAACGTGGGAATTCATTATCATCCTGGTAAAGCCAATGTGGTGGCCGATGCCTTAAGTCGGAAGAGTCACAGTGTAAATATGTTATTAGAGAAAAGTCAAGTTGAGTTGTGTAAATACTTTCAAAAGATGAAGCTGGAAATAGTACCAAAGGGATTTTTGGCTGCTTTGGAAGTGAAACCTACCTTGGAAGATCAGATCAGAGAAGCTCAGAAGAATGATGAAAAAGATCAGGAGGATAAAGACCAAGATGACAGAAGGCAAAGCTAAGGATTTCAAGATGGATAAGCATGGTACTCTGTGGATGAGAGAACGTATCTGTGTACCAAATAAGGAGCTGAAGCAACTTATTTTGGAAGAAGCTCATGATTCCAAGTACTCGATCCATCCAGGAAGCGCTAAGATGTATCAAGACTTGAAGGAAAGATTTTGGTGGCTGAGTATGAAGCATGAAGTTGCTGAGTTTGTGGCCTTGTGCGATATATGTCAAAGAGTTAAGGCAATGCATCAGAGGCCGGCGGGATTATTGCAGCCACTAAAAACACCTGAATGGAAGTGGGAGGAAATTGGTATGGATTTCATCACCGGATTACCCAGGACTTAGGGTGGTTATGCTCCATATGGGTTATAGTGGATCGTTTGACCAAGGTTGCACATTTTATACCTGTGAAAACTACTTACTCAGGCGATAAGTTGGCGGAACTTTACATATCAAGAATTGTTTGCTTGCATGGAGAGCCAAAGAAGATAGTATGGTATAGAGGTACCCAATTTACCTCAAGATTCTGGGGCAAATTGCATGAAGACATGGGAACTCGTTTAAACTTCAGCACAGCATATCATCCGCAGACTGATGATCAGACTGAAAGAGTTAATCAAATTCTAGAAGATATGTTGAGAGCTTGTGCTTTAGCTTATGCAACTTCTTGGGATAAATGTTTACTATATGCTGAATTCAGTTATAACAACAGTTATCAAGCAAGTTTGCAGATGTCGCCTTTTGAAGCTTTGTATGGTCGACCTTGTCGAATACCTCTGAATTGGAATGAGACAGGTGAGCGTCGTGTCTTTGGACCAGATATACTTCGAGAAGCTGAAGAACAGATAGCCATGATGAAGGAAAGGCTGAAAATTGCTCAATCAAGGCAGAAGAGTTATGCTGACAATCATCGTAGGGAATTGAGCTTTGAACCTGAAGATTTCGTATATCTTAGGGTTACACCTCTCAAGGGAGTTAAAAGATTTCACACAAAAGGAAAGCTTGCACCAAGATATATCGGGTCGTTTAAGATTTCACGCAGAGGTGAAGTTGCTTACCAGTTAGAATTGCCGCAATCTTTGGCAGGGGTACATGATGTATTTCATGTATCACAATTAAAGAAGTGTCTTCGAGTACTTGATGAACAAGCACCTCTAGAAGTGATTGAACTGCAAGAGGATCTAACTTACAGAGAACACCTAGTAAAGATTCTAGACACTATGGATCGTGAAACAAGGAACAAGTCAACCAGCTTATGCAGAGTCCAATGGAGCAATCACTCGGAAAGCGAAGCCACTTGGGAGCACGAAGAAGATTTGAGGAAGGAGTTTCCCGATCTATTTTCTACTCAGTCCTGAATCTTGGGGTCGAGATTTCGTTAGGGGGGAGGTTTGTAACATCCCAAAATTTGGTCTATTTTGAATTTAATAAGTTATTTTGAATTTTTGAGAATTTTTGGAATTTATTTGGATTTAATTGGAATTTCTAGAATTAAGTCTTTCTTTGAAATTTATTTAATTAATTAATAAGTTTTTGCAAAATATAAATGAAATTATTTTATTTGAGTCCAAAATGTTCCAAAATATTTTTTGGAATTTTTCTAGAATTTTTCTTCTATTTTAAATGCCTCAAATGATTTAAAGGAATTTTTGGGATTATTTTTATTGGAAAAATAAAACCGTGTGAACAGTATTGGGCCGAGCCCGTTACTATGTGCACTGTTGGCCCAGCCCGACGGAACCCTAATCGCCATAATTCGGTGGTTGTTCGATTTGAATCGGACGATCCTGTTGAAGCCACGTCGCGTGCTTCTCGGTGACCGTTGATTTGTTGCCACGTGCACGGTGGAGATTGAGCCGCGTCGCTTTGTCAGGCATTTTCAGAAACACCGCCGCCGCGCGTTACGGCTGGAGATTTCGCGCGCCATTAACGCCATCGTGCTTACTCCCCGTCTTCATTACCTGGCGCACCATGTAGAGAACTCCCTTTCGCATCATTTACGCCATTCCCATCTCTCGAGACTCACCGTACTCGTCGCACGAGCTCGCCGTAGTTCCAAGACACTTCCGCCGCTTTTGCGCCTTTGCCGGTTCATCTTCGCTGTCTCCAAGGTCGTCGTCGAGTTTCCCGTGTCGTGACGCGTCCGTTGCAGCAAGCCATGTCGCCGAAGCTACCCCAGAACGCCGTCACCATAGTCGTCTTCCTCCACTCCGGTGGACTTGCGCCGCCGTGCCATCGCAGCTACTTCGAACTCCATCAGCCGTCCGATCGTCTTTCAATGCACGAGATTTCGCCATGTCGTCGCCACCACAGTGAGTTCCATCTTCAAACCTTGGCCGTTAGATTTTGATCACATGGTTTTGATCACGCCGCATAGCAGCGTTAACAGTAGCCGTAGGATTCGTGTTGATTGCGTAGGATTGCACCATGTGTCGTTGAATCATAGTCAGGTGATTAGATCTGGACCGTCAGTTTCAAACCGAACGGTCGATATCGCGCCGTGTGCCAGACCAGCTCCGTGCTGCCGCGTGTCTTGCATAGACCGAGGAGTCAAACCGCCGGTCGTTGCTGACGTCATCAGATTTATCCTAACCGTTCAATCGGGATCCAACGGTATCAAAGAAGACACGTGTTGTCTTCGGGATTAGATCTGAGTCGAATTGTCAAATCAATCTCAGCCGATTATTTTGAATCGAATGAACGAGATTGATTTGGGATTCGGTTAACCGTGTTGCGACACGTGTCGTGTCCCGATTAGGCCACGTGTCATGCTGGCATCATAAATAATTTTTAATATAAAAATATTTTGTCCAAAATTCATTTTGGTGTTGACATCATCATTAGGTCATGCTATCGTCACAAATCCCAATTTTCCATATAAAAATAATTAAAATAAATCGGATTTTCTGATTTTTAGGATTTTTTGTTTATTTAAAACTTCGAAAGGCTATAACTTTTGTGTTATAACTCCGATTGAGGTGATTTCAATTTTTAAAAATTTGTAAAATCAAGATATATTTATTGGTGAATACTTTGGAATTTTTAGAGTTGATTTTACTCTCTATAATTTATTTTTATTGTGTATCCATTTGTTACGAGTAGACGTTGATTTGCCGGAAAGCTTCGAGGGGAAATTCTCAACACAAGACCAAGCTCCAGATTAGGATCAACAGCTGTTTGAAGGAAAGTTATGCATTGATCATTTTGCTCCGAAGTTTTAAAAATGTATTTTGATTCAAATTATGCATGCTAAATTAATTAAAAATGGATTTAATTAATTTGGGTGGATTAGTTAATCAACCTATCTGTTATTGCCACCTTGACTTTGATATTTGTATGCCATGATTTGTTTGTCACCTAAGTTGATACTATTAGTTGGATGTAATGACATGCCAACACAGGAGGCTAGACCGTGGATAGTTGCTTAGCCTTGCATATATCGTAAATAATCCTTTGAAAAACAAAAGCAATATTGACTAAAGGAATAATGAATGTATTTTGGTAAATGGTGGAATGTTGTTGGTAATGATATTGAAATGTGGAGTCCTGTGTGGTTCTACATGGAGGTTGAGTTACTTGCATGTGTTGCACCGTAAAACACTTTGGGGTGAGAAATGATTTAGACTGAGGCAAGTGGACTGAGGTTTTGTGCCAAAAGGGGGGCCTATGTGGCAAATGTGATGGCTATGTGCCAAATTTTTGGGAGAAGGAAGTCTTGCCTTGGTCAGTTAAGGACTTTACCTTGCAAGCCTTTGAACTGAGTTAATCGTACAACCACATGTCTGGTATGGGACAGACCTAGTTTAGTAAGGCTATAATATCTTTCCTTTGATACCTCAGGGCGGCAGTATACATGGGTGTAACTGTGGGGGGAGCGTACCTGTACTATGGCTTGGTACCCATCCAACGGTGTTCGCTTGTCCTATACTTCGGCTCTGTGTGAGGGAAGTGTTAGGGAAGGCAATACTGGAGAGGTTCATAGGTTTAGATGGAAGTTTATGAAAAACTTTGTTACGATCAATCACCTGTGTGGTGAGCGACTGTATCTTGTGGGTAAAGTGTACAACCTCTGCAAAGTGTGTCAAAACTATTCGAATAGCCGTGTCCGCGGAATTGGACAAAGCTCGGGAATTACAGTCAAGGGGTAGATTTTTGAAAATAAAATGAGGATGAGTGGCTGTGTGCCAGGGATAATTGTGAAATTTGATTCAGGATTGTTTGTCAAAAATATGTGGAAAAACAATTTGATAAACTTATTATATTTATATGGTTTTGCTGCTTTCTATCTAAATAAATAATAAGTTAAAATGTTGATTCAATGCAAAATAACCAATCGAACCATTCCTTTGTAAGAAGCCATGCATGTAGTAATTGAGCGCATTACATGCATGACTTGTTGAGTCACGTGTGTACTCACCCTTGCAAACAACAATATACCGGAGGAGGAGCCTACACACCTTGGGAGGAGTTTTTGAGGCCAGGAGAACTAGGAAGCAAGCCTTGTCAGTTGCCTGTGGCAAAGTGATTAGTTCATCAAGCTTTTATTTTTCGCTGTTATTTTCCTGATACTGTGACTAATGTAAGCCCTGTGTGGCAAACTATTGTAAGGTGACCATAAGGTCGTGCAACTCGTTTATATACCTATTTGAAGTACTTTATTATTATTCCGTTGTGTATGATTGTGGTACTTTAACCCTGTTTAACCTGTGTGCACTAGCGTGATCCTGGACTAGTGCAGAAAACACAGAGGGTCTGGATTTGTAGATTCGGGTCTCGACACAACCCCTTAGGAAAAACATCTAAGGACCTCAAATCACAGCTCCAAAAACAGACATTGTACAGCACGAAAATTTGGAACTTCTCCCCAAACCCTAGAACCACCATCCCCCTGAAATCCCCAAATCCATCAACCCTAGAACACTCAAAGGTAGCAAGGATCCTCCTAAGAAAACCAAGCAATGCATACCCAACCCTAGAAATAATTAACTTCACTCACCACATGGACTCTTTTCCGAATAGTGCTATATGATAGCACACAGGCTCTAAGCATGTCTTCTAGGATTTGAATTATTCTTTTAGTTTGCCCATCAATCTGGGGATGATAAGCTATACTGAAGTTTGGCTTAGTTCCCAATAGACTATGCAAACTTTCCCAGAAACGAGAAGTAAATTGGGAGCCTCGATCAGATACAATAGTTTTTAGAACACCATGTAGACACACAATATTATCCATGTACAATTCTGCAAGTTTGTCCCCTTTATATGTGGTTTTGACAAAAATGAAATGAGCCACTTTTGTTAACCGATCAACAATGACCCATATAGAATCATTTCCTTTCTGAGTCTTAGGCAGACAGGTAACAAAATCCATACTAATATCTTCGCATTTCCATTCTAGAATTTGCAGAGGTTTGAGGAGACCAGTAGGACGTTGATGCTCGGCTTTGACTTGTTGACATACGTCACATCTTGCGACATATGTAGCAATTTTATTTTTTTATGTCGGGCCACCAATATTCCTTTTTGAGGTCTTGATACATCTTAGTGCTCCTAGAGTGGATAGAAAGAGGAGATTCATGAGCTTCCTTCAAAATCGACATCTTGACTTTTGAATCATCTAAGACATAAATATGATTTCCTTGCATAATTACTTCATCTGATCTTTCAGAGAATTCAGATTCAACACCTTCTTTCAACTATTTCTAGATTCTAGTAATGTCTTCATCCTTGAGTTGAGCGGCTTTTATATGAGTTCTAAGTGTCGGTTTTAATTTAAGAGCAGCCATAGCGTTCTTCAACTAAACCCATATTGACCTTCTAGAATTCATATTGTAGCCTAGATTGGTCAGAAATGAAAAGACAATGGAATTTTTGGCTGAGAGTATCAGCTACAACATTAGCCTTACTAGGATGGTAATGAATGCCAAGATTACTTTTGTGATCTGTATATATTTCATAATTATTGCCAATAAGATAACATCTCCAGATTTTCAAAGCATGAACAACGGCTGCTAATTCCAAATCATGAGTAGGATAGTTTTGTTCATGCGGTCATAGTTGACGTGAAGCGTATGCGACAACTTTTCCTTCTTGCATCAACACACATCCAATGCCATGTCTTGATGTGTCGTAATATACCTCGAAGCTTTTATGGATATCAGGTACAATGAGCATTGGAGTAGTGGTTGATCTTTTCTTAAGCTCTTGAAAACTAGCTTCACATTCTAGAATCCATTTAAATTTCTTTTCCTTTTTCAGCAATTGAGTCATTGGTCGAGCGATTTTGTAGAAGTTTCCGATGAAGCGGCGATAGTACCCCGCTAAACTGAAAAAACTTGGACTTTAGGAATAGATTGAGGTGGCTCCCATTCTATGATAGCTTGGATCTTTTTCAGATTAACTGCAATTCCACCATTTGAAAGAATATGCATGAGAAATGCAACTTCCTTTAGCCATAATTCACACTTGTCCAATTTGGCATAGAGCTTACACTCGTGAAGATTTTCAAGTACCATACGCAAATGCTGAGCATGATCTTCTTCTATTTTGGAATAGATGAGAATGTCATCAATGAATACCACTATGAACTTATCTAAATACTTCGTAAAGACCTTATTCATAACGCACATGAAACTGGCAAGAGCATTTGTAAGTTCGAATGACATTACGGTGTATTCATATAGTCCGTAACGAGTGATGAAAGCTGTCTTTGGAATATCCTCGGGTTTCATTTTTAGTTGATAGTACCCATGTCTCAAATCAATTTTTGAAAACACTTGGGCACCATTCAATTGATCAAAGAGATCATCAAGAGGAAGTGGATACTTGTTCTTGATTGTGACTTAGTTAAAGCACGATAATCTATGCACATATGTAGCCACCATCCTTTTAGGAACAAATAACATAGAACTGCCCCATGGAGACGAGCCAAGAAGAATGAATCCTTGATTCAACTGATCCTTGAGCTATTTCTTCATTTCAACCAACTCATCTAGAGGTAAGCAATAAGGACGCTTAGAGATGGGTGCTATTCCAAGAACAAGATTGATAACAAATTCCATGTCCCGATCTGGAGGCATTTCTGGTTATTCATTTGGAAATACATCAGGATATGCACATATCACTGGTACTTGACTCAATTCTGTGACCAAAGCAAAACAAAGTAAAGGTGGTTGAGTTAGAGTGTCACTGATAGAAGAAAACTACACTTGAATACCACTTGTGCTAAGAAGGGATATAGATCGATTAGCACAATCTATACAGCCTTCGTGCTTGAATAACCAATCCATGCCAAGAATCACATCTAGTCTTGAGGTTTCGATAACAATGAGATCAACATGAAACAATACTACATTTATTTCAATGCAGACCTCCGAATAGAGTTTTGTGGGTTTCATGGTTACTCCAGGGGAATAGATTATCATTTTTGTGGGAAGTAAATCAGCTTGGAGTCTTGCTGCTTGATAAATTTGTTGGATATGAAGGAATGTGATGCACAGAATCAAATAACACCAATGTAGGCACAACGTGAACAAGGAATGTCCCTAGTACCACATCAGGTGCATTATGAGCTTCTTCTGCTAACACATGGTGTAAATGACCACAATTAACTCTTTGTGATGAAGTGAATGATGGCTTAGAAATTTGCAAATTTCCAGTCATTCAAGATCGACTTGAAACTTGTTGTTGAGAACAATGTTGAATAGAGTTCTTCTTAGGACAAGTGTAGGCTACCTGGTTCTAAGTGCCGAGGAATGATCTTGTTTGTTGTGGTGGATGAACTAAGGGCTGTTGAATACGAGAAGCTTGCACTTGGTATTGTTGGAATTGAGAGGTTTGATCTTGAAATTTCTAAAATTGTGATGTAGTGTAACATCCCAAAAATTTTAATAAAGTGAAAATAAATATTTTAAATTTTAATATAATTATTTCTGAGTTTCCTTGGTATTATTGGTTTTATTTGGATTTCTTTGGAATTATGCTTTGTGTGAAAAATCCAATAAAGAGATTTTCTAAATGGATAATGATAAAAAGACAAAAAGGAAAAAGGAAAATTTTGAAAAAATTATATTGAAATTTTTATCTCTCAGGTAAACTTTTTACCTGGTAAAATTAAGTTTTACTGCACAGTAAAAATAATTAATAATTCAAAAGACAACCTTTGACTAAGAACAGTGAACAGATGGAATTAATGAAAAATCTAATCACCTTATCTCATTCTAATAAAATTACCATAATACCCTCAAAACAGTAGTTATACCTGGTAAAAATATTAAAATTACTAAAGTCGTTTGAAGCTTTTAAAAATTCAAAAATAGAATCATTAAAAATTGGAAAATTGGAATGTCAGAATTCTATGAAAATAATTATTCAAAGTTTTGACTTGAAAATTTTATGAGAGCACTATAATATTATTTATAATTCAGATAAAAAGTTTCAAAAGTAAATAATACAATTTCATTCTTAAATAAAAAAATCTGAAAAGGAATTTCTAAGCACTCATCAATGTCAGAATTTCTTATAATCCCCTGTAAAACATTTTTACTCAAAAATTTTACTGGAAGATAATCACCACTAGGAGACCATAGTAAAAAAAATTTAGAAATATTTTAACCAGTTATGATAGCTCCGATTATGGATTTTGTACTGCCCTAAAAATTCAAAAATTGTCTAAAAACTAGTTGAATTTGAGGAATTATTGTATGAAAGCCACAGTGGCGAATTAAGCAAAACCAAAGGAAATAAAAACTACATACCCTGGTCTTCCTACACAAAAATTTATAGAAAATTTCAAAATGGCTAAGACAACTTTTGAACTAATTCAACTCAGGACCAAATTTGTCGGATGCATGTACAAACTTTCACTTCAACTTCTAGTCACAGGCCAGGCTAGCGATGTAGCTGCATCACGTAGAATGGATGAGAGCTATGCTTCTTCAGTACACAGTCACCATGCCTCTTCATTGCGCAGGTCATACCGACTCTGTAGCTTGCGCCTCTCTCAAATAGAAAATCAAATAGTTAAAATATAAACCAAATGAACTTAAATCTTCACCAAACCAGTTTTGTTATACTCTTGAGATTACAAAGATTCCAAATGTGTAAAAATATTTAGGTTTTAACACAGTTCGCATTAAATGTTCAATAGTTGAAATTCCGGTACATATATAATTCGAATAGTTATAACTTGCACAAACGATCTTCAAATTTAATGAAACCAATTTCTAGGATCTTAGAAAGTGATATCCTTTCTAGTTATATAAAAATAACTCATATTTCTACTGTGTTAAAATATTTTAATACAAGGCACTAATGTTCCATTATGTAGAAAACATCTCAGATAAAAGCCAAATAGAGCGGAACCAACTTTAAAAACACTCTTAGTGTCATCCCCTACTAATGTCTAAAAAAATGGATTAATTATCTTTTGAGATGTAGCCGCAAAGTTGAAACGAAATCCAACTCTTTATAACATTAACTTTGTGACCAATTAAGCCTTTTCGGTAGCTTGTAAAATATCTCGGCTAAATGCAAAAGTTTAAAGGAATATCCCAGAAACACTCTTCATAATATGTACTACCATAATCTAGAAAAATATTCTATTTATAACTTACTATGTATATAAATCTCACTACTATAAACACCCTTTAAGAATTAGTCGTGCAGGAAACCAAACTACTTAAGCCTTTTTGACAACTCGCATAGCTTCTCGTTTAAATGTAAATTTTGAAAAGATTAGCTTAGAAATACTATTTGGTATATGAACTATCATATTCTAGAAAAACATCTTATTTACAACTTGCTTTTCTACTAAATCCAGCTAATTCAAAACCCTTAAGTGTTAATTATGTGCTTCACCTTCTCGCCGATTCCATATGACGTAAACTTTAAAATATCATATAAGCTTTTTCATTGATAAAAATAATGTCTCGTCCAAACACTAAAAATTATGAAATTAGCTTAGGATCGCTCTCCAAAGTATATACTACCATAATATGAAGAAATAATTTTATTTCGTCACACTTTGCATATAAATCCTGATAGTTAAATAACCTTAGGTATCATGATTTGTGAACTTTATAATATGAATAGTCGAACTTGCTAATAATGAAGAAGTCTGTAGTTAAGCTATTTGTATCACCAGAACCTTCTTAAAAATCACAAATATATATATAACTAGTAACCTAACTTAACAGATCTAGCATATTCGAAACCGCTTTTTATGCAAAATCAATTAAGGATTAAGTGCTACTCATTCATATCATATAACAAGGTAGCTAATGTTCTAATTCTATTGATCTAAATAATTTTTGCATCTTGAATTCAAAATTATAAATATAAAAGTTCATAATTTTAGCTTCCTGAATTCGTAAAGCAAGAATAGGTAATCTATAAAAGAGAAATCGTGCATTGCTCATCTTGAAAGCTAATAGCAGTACAAATATTAAATCATTTAAAACACGAGAACTTGGAATCATCTAATGTAAACCCTATAATATTCCTGTTTTCTTCAGTGAGTTTTTATTTGGTTCTCTATCTGTCTTCTTTTTTCCCTTATTGAAGTTTACTATTTGTTATATTTTTTCATTGAATGACGTGTAGAACTCGACGTCCCTGATTCCATTGTCGCCTCGGCCTGCTGCAACCTCAACTTCATCAAAATTAGTGATTAAGCAAGGCAAGCACCCCTTTGATCATATTGATCCCAGTATTTAATTTTCATTTCGTTTATCAAATGATTTCATGCATGCGTTCATTTTCTGTAAACATTGCTATTTTGTGGTGCTAGTAGATATACCTGTTGTCTCATGAAACTTCCTTGGTAAGTATGGACATGTGAACTTTGATAACCATAGGAAAGGGTTAGACAATATTTAATGTCATCATGGGTATATGCGTTTATATATTATCCATGCTTAGCCATGCTTTAGGACCAACAAGGTAAATGATCAGATCAAAATTGTTTCCTGAAAATGTTGGAAATGACACTATTGGTTATTAGTATTTTGATTAAAAACCCAAAATAAAACTATGGTTTTGGCGCAGGTGATTATTGTCAGTAGCTGGACGTGCAAATGGAATTGCACGTAGTGTAGGGTAAAGTATTGCCCATGTTAGGTTAAGGACCAAACATTGTCTTGTATGATCCAAGATATATCCGTATAAAACACAAGTGTTGTTATGGGGCAGTCTTAAACCAATTAAGTTATCTTGTTTAACTTTGCACTTTGGAAGGCTGGAGTAGCACAGGCATTCCTTTTTAGGTCTGCTTGTAGCAGTTTCTACTTACCAATGCAATGGTGTACGCCATGCTATGGGGAGTTCCATCATTTCTATGCTCTGAGTTCTCTTGTCATAGTATGGGTTTAATGTCCCGGGCTGGTGCAAAGTTAACCTAGGTAATGTAAAGGTTTTCGTCATGAACATTTTGGTCACACGCCAAAGGTACGTGAAACATGCGGCAAAAAGAAAGGGTTGTGACTTGTGGGTAAAGTTGTACACCTCTGCAGAGTATAAATCTAATCGATTAGCTGTACCCGCGGTCATGGGAGTCTTGGTGAACTGATGCAAATTAGATGTTTTGTTATTTTCAAAAGGGCTTGGTTTCATTTGTTTTGCAACTGTCACTTTATGTCAAAGGGCTGGCATTGATGGACTCCATGATTTGGATTATTCGTTGCTCACAAAGAGCTATGAGTATTACTTATGCTTTACTTATTTCTTATCAATCAAACTTGCTCTTATAAATTCCGTTTGCAGAGGACAACTTGATTTACAAATTCAATTTCACTTTATGCAAATTAACTGTAGTAGCCTCCTTTGACTTGGCTTGCATTTATGCATTTGCAAATACCACCTTAAGTCTTGCTGAGTATGAAAGTACTCACCCTTGATTAATCTATTGTTTTAGGTGGATAAAGTTAGCAAAGCTCCGAAGATTTGTTCTGTCGCAGGATGCGAGATCTTTATTGATGTGGTCTTTCTAGGGATTTAAGCCTTGTCACTTGCCTACGGGTTGGATGGGCACACTACAAGACCTTGCTTCTTTGCTGCTATATACTCTGAGTTGTATGATTTCTTTGTATAATAGCTTTCGCCTAAATAATATGATGTATGGTTGTGATTCCAATTGTTGTAAATGTGTGTACTAGCTATTGATCCAGGGATTAGTACTGCATGCACATTAGATTCTCATTTTGGCATTTTATGCTAAAATGAGGGTCGTTACAGTTGGTATGAAAGCTATACTGACCGTAGGATAAACCATAGGTAGAATGATCGTTAGCATTAGAATAAACCAACTCAAAATCATATTTTTCAAAGCTAATATATTTGCAAAATGTAGACTTTGCTATTCTTATCTCTTTCTTAAGTTCTTATCCTTACCCCTACCTTCATTTTAGTTTATATTAAAACTCCTCTTTCCTTAAAAGAAATTCTTGCCCATGGTTTATCTTCGCTATTGCTTCTGAAGTTGTCCGAGACATGTCGCTGCCAGCCAATGAAGACTATAATGTCTACACCAACAATCTCAAGGAAGCAGACAACGCTTCGCTACTTCCGACCAGGATGAAATAAGGATCAAAGATCCTACTTCATGAAGAGACAACATCACCCAAGAGTAAAAGGCAGAAGATTAGAATATATTAGGATCTACCTTAAGATAAGAACCCTTACGCATAGCATATTATTCTACTCTAGTTATATAATGCATTTTATGTGGTGTTTATAGCTTGCTACATGAAATTGGTTTTTATTTTATTTGTTAGGATTGATTTATGTGTGAACTTAACCTATAGGTTAAAGTTTCAAAATAAGTTGTCCTTATGTGTGAAAATGGAAAATTCAAACCATAAGATGAATAGGAAATCATAAAATATCTTTGTCTAAGTTCTATATAACGTTTTACAAACTTATCCATTCTTTCTGTAGAACTTCTCATCAGTGTAAACTTTTTGGTCATCAACCTTTCTTAGAATCAAACCTCATCAAGATTAGACATATAGTCTCCATTATGACTTTTAGCTTGTTGGGACCCAGATTTGCAAATCCGAAACCCTTTGTGTATTCTGCACTAGTCTAAAATCACACTAGTGCACACAGTAGAAACACAGATGAAATATCCTTCCGTACAACGAATTAACTAAGAAGAAGCAAATTATTATTGAATAAAGAAAACGACCTTGTGGTTAAGGTTCATACATCCATGCTTTATGGCTTAGGAAACAAATGAAATATTGCAGCGAAAAAATAAATAACTGGGCCATTCGACATGCCACAGGCAATCGTCTGGGGAAAACGCCTTCCTAGTCCACATAGTCTTCATAGTACTCTTCTTGATATTCATTATTCCCTAGTCCTTCCTCAACAACTGATTAACAAGGGCATAAAGCCGTGAGTACAAAAAGTACTCAGCAAGCCGTAGGGAAATGATGCGATAGATTCATGCACGGCTTGACAAAGGATAGTCAATGGTTGATTTGCAGAAAGCAATAACTTGAATTTGAAATACAGTAAATAGATTGAAAGCACATTGATAAAAAAGATAATAAATAACTGGTAAACCAATGGTAGATAACATGAATAGAATGGCGAGGCATCACCCTACATCATTCAAAACAAGTATCAAACCACTAAATTCAACAGTATAACTTTAGACAACAAAACAATAGTAAACTCCCCGTTTACATCCCAACAATTCCACATTTCATAAAACACTTTATACCCCGTGTGAAATCTCCGAGTTTGTCCATGACCGCAGACATGGCTATTCAAATAGTTTTACACTCTGCAGAGGTTGTACACCTTTACCCACAAGACATGATCATCTCTTGTTGCCAAGCGTTACGAACACACTTTCTTTAGTGTGTCGGTAGAGAGATCACGACAAAGCTTTTACAATGCACTGTCTGAACCCAGTACTGCCCTCTAAGGTTTCACCCCTTGGGGCCCCCTCCTGGGCCATGTGAATCTACCCGTCCACTCCAGAACCCACACCAACACTTGGCCGTACTCAAGACTAGACATTACAAATTAGGCCCAGTTCAGTGGCACACAAGATTAAGTCCTTAAGTTGTCTCAAGCAAGACAACCACATCCCAATGTGCTAGAAAGCACCCCCTTTACTGCACGGTCACTTGCCCAAGGGAAAACATTTTGTTCAACCAAGACCAATGGCATCCCCTGCCATGGTACAACAAGTTTTACAACAGTGGCCAACAACCACAATTCAATATCTCATTAAGTCAAGATTTACATTAATTCACAGGTGATATGACTCTGATCGTACACTAAACAGGTCTAATCATAGGTACGTTAACCCAATGTTGGTATTATAATTATGTCCAACTAGTAATGTCCTAACTGTCGACGTTTGTTGTCGTCAATAATGAAAATGGGGCAAGGCGTCGGATCCAAACTCGATGGTTGCACAAGGCGCAAGAATTATACAAGTTCGGGCTCTCGCGGAGGAGATAATACCCTAGTCCTGTGCTCTGGGATTATATGTGTGTCTAGCTTATTGTTGAGGATGTGTTCTAATGATCCCACGCCCCCTCCTTATATAGCAGAAAGGGTGCGGGTTACATATGAGAGTCCTGGTCGTATACATGGTGGAGATTATATTTCAGCACTTATCCTTTTGGTAACGGCCTAGATTACGATTATATCCTACCTAATCAGGATCAGTTGCTATCTTCAGGGCTTCCTTATTTATACGCTGGCGCAATCCGGTAACCGGTTTCCATGCGATCATTTGGGCTGGCCTTATCCTATTGGGCCTCGCAGGCCTGCCACGTAGATACCCATGATCCGTATACTCCACAATAGCCCCCGAGTGCTTTGCGATCGAGTTGCCGTCTTCTTGACAGAGTTTCCCAACTGGTTGTTTCTTCATCCGAGTGCTCTGTTGCAGGCAAAGAGGTCGTGAAGGACTCGATAGAGCTCCACGCGTAAGCATTCTGAGTGGTTCCCAGCCCAATTTATTGGACCAGCATGCAACTCGTTTTGGAGTGTTCCTCCGCTTAGATTGGCTTTTAGCCGAGTGGTACCTATGTGCCATGGCGCACAGCTTTTGGCCTGTCGTGAGGCATACCATGAATTATCCGAGTGGTACCCGCACCTGCTTGTTGCAGTATACGACTGATGGCCTTATCATGAGGCATACCTTTGGAATCCTTATTTTGAATCAACTTATGACATCTGATTCTGTTTTGAACAGTGACCAGCGATCGACCTTTCATGAGTCATATCATAAGAAAATTTCATGATTTGGTTTGGAAGGTACCCAAGTTCCGTCTGATGCGGTCATTGGCCTTTGGCCCATCATAGGGCGTACCATATCCCAAACTGAATTTAGCCCAGAAGTGCCTGTGCACAGCGGTTACTGTGCATGGTATTCGGCCTATCTTGAGGCGTGCCCTAGGGCAACCTCAGGACGTGCGGAAGGTGAAGCGTTTTCCCGCTCAAGGCAAAAGTTAGCATTGCTCCTTATAATAATGAGACTCGGTGCAAACGAAGCGGTTTTCTATGCACTGCTCTCACCTGCCTCTTCATCTTCTTTCTTTCAGCACGTCTATTGCGAACTCCGCCGCTAGGGTTAGCTTCTTTCGCACCGACAATCCGACGCAACTGCTAGCTCCGTTGTTAAAAAAATGTCTTCTCCTTCCCCCAAAGACGTTCCCGCATCAACCTCGGTCAAGGATTGGGCCACTTCGGTGACGATGGAAGAGTGATTAGAGGAGTTGGTAACCGGCGGCGTCTTCCCACCATTGGTGTTGCTCTCCGCCCGACCTGCTGTGGGTGAGTCTTGCCCCACGCCTCGAGTTGAGGAGGTGGTCGTTTTTGAATCTTTCTTTCAGCGTGGGTTCGGCTTTGCCGCCTGCGTTTTTCTCTGCGGTCTTCTTCACTTTTATGAAATCGAATTGACCCATCTCAACCCCAATTCTATACTTCAGATTGCTATTTTTGTACATCTTTGCGAGGCATTCCTTGGCATTCGCCCGCATTTCAATCTTTTTCGCCATCTTTTCCTTCTTAAGCCTTTCCTAAACAAGAATTCCCCCCAAAGTGGTCGGGGGTACCGGATTTCAGCTAAGAGAGGGCCTGAAGAAATCCTTTTTCGCCATTCCTTTTAAAACTTCGAACAAAGGTTGGCATCAGGAGTGGTTTTATTGCACCAACCCCAAACCTTCTCTGCCTTCCTTTTCCGGAGCGCCACCCAAGCCTTCGATAAATTAGACTTCGCTTCTTTCGAATGGTGGGACAGACCAAGTGGAAGATGTCCTGGGGATGATTGCCGAATTGGAGGAGAATGGGCTAACCGGAGTGGCGATCATCCTAAATTTTGGCTTTCGCCAGGTGCAGCCTCTCAAGGAGCGAGCCCATCTGGGATATGAGTATGGAGGGGAGCACGATTCTACCCGTGAAGCCCCTGAGTCGATTCCGAAGGGTATACTCCTCGGTTGTCTAGGTGATTTCTTCGCTCCTGGTGTCCAGATCGTCAACGACGGGTGCCCAAAGTCCTTCAACAAGTTGCGTCCTCCGCCTCCAATAAGATGCTTTCTTATCTCCCAAGGTCGGATTTTCTGGTTCTTGAGTAACTGCGATCAAGCATGTGCTTGTTGTCTGTACTTGCAGGGTCACGACGCCTTCTTCTCTGATGCATCGTTGCCTGAGTTCCCCGTACATAAGAGTGCCAAACAAAAATGCCCTATCGGCACCTCATCCTCGGCGCCGAGTGTGAAGAAGGGCACGGTGGTGGAAGCTGAACACCCCACGGGAAAGGGGAAACACTCGGCCGTATGTGCACAAAAAGAAAAGGAGGGAGTCGGTAGCTAACGTGCACCCAACGGGAGGTCTGAAGGTTCGTGGCACAATAGCCCCACGCGCCTCACAAGTGGCTTCCTCATCCACGAGCCAGTCCGGGAGTCGGAAGGCTCCCCCAGCTCAGCGCTCAGTCGAGGAAGTGACTCTGCCCGCGCGCCCAACTGGAGCCCTGTCGGCCTCCGCGCCTCACGAGTAGCCTAACCCGTCTGCAGGTGGGCCTACCGCTCAAAGGGGCCCTAGGATAAAGATAAAAAGATCCACCAGGTTGGTTTCTTTGTCGATTCTTCCTTTTCCTTTGTAGGAGCATGTCCTCATTGCTTCTTGTTCTAGGAAGCCCGTTGATGAATTTTCTATGGATGCACCACCCAGGGAGGCCCAGGAGGCTGCTTTCGAGGGTGCCTCAAACCAGCCAGGGGCTGGGGAGTTGACTGATGCCACGCACGCCGCCCCCGAAGTGACCCTGGAGCAAGCCGCGACGGCTCCACCGACTGCTTCTGCAGCCGAGGGTGCCAGAGCGAATCCCAATCTGATCAGCCCCCTGCCGCGTACTTCTCCCGAGCTGGCTGGCCAAATGGTGCCCATTAGACCTGCCGACCGCTCCTCACCTCCGCTGGAGGAAGTTCCTCGAGGGCCACTGCCCCCTCGCCTGAAGTCTCCACTGTGTGTTGCATACTTTGGCGAGGACGGTGAGTGGACCGCTTTTCACGACGAACATGAGAAGGAGTGGAAAAAGCTTTCCGATCACATCGTTCATTGTCTCGATGCCCCGTTGTGACACTATGAATCCAAGCAGTTTTCCTGAGGGGACTCCGAAGACACTTCTCAGGGTTGAGCTTCATTTTGTAGGCCCTTAAGCTTTCAAACATCTCGGCCAAATCGGATATGAGGTCCTCCTTTGCGCGATATTTGACGACGACATCATCTACATATGCTTCCACGTTGCATCCGATTTGAGTGTGAAAACACCGCTGTATTGCACGCTGATAGGTGGCGCCAGCATTTTTCAAACCGAATGACATTGTGACGTAGCAAAAAGCTCCAAATGGAGTGATGAATGAAGTCTTGATGCAGTCATCTTCTTTTAGCTTGAACTGATGATACCTAGAGTAGGCATCCAAAAACTCAAGAGCTCACACCCTGTAGTTGAATCTACCACCTGGTCGATACGAGGCAACCCAAACGGATCTTTTGGGCATGCTTTGTTAAGATCGGTATAGTCAACACACATGCGCCAGCTTTTATTCTTTTTGCGAACAAGAACTGGGTTCGTTAACCAGTCGAGATGATATACTTCTTTAATAAAGGCTGCAGCTAAAAGTTTAGTGATTTCCTCCTTGATGGCCTCTCGTTGATCTTGAGCAAATCGTCGGAGCCGCTGTTTGATAGGCTTGGCCTTCTCATCAACATTGAGAGAGTGCTCGATCACCTCCCTTGGGACACCAGGTATGTCGGAAGGTTTCCATGCAAAAATATCCCAGTTTGACCGAAGAAAGGTGACGAGCGCGTCTTCCTATTTGCGATTGAGCCCTGACCCTATCAAGGTTGTCTAAGCCGAGTTGGATGGGTCGAGGATTACCTTCTTGGTCCCTTCATCGGGCTTCATGCTTATCTTGATCTGCTTCTTGGCTGGCACTTCGCCCTCATCTTGTTGTTGTGCGGCTGCTAGTCGGATCTTCTCCCTGTTAGTTGCCACTTCTTGCATGCAGCCATCTCACAGCTCTCCCTATCACATGCGAAAGACTGTCAAACATCGCCGCGGACCGAGATAATTCCTTTTGGCCCTGGCATCTTCAGTACAAGGTAGGTGTAATGGGGTACAGCAATGAATCTGTCCGGTAATTTTCCTTGGTCCCGAACGTGACTGGTAAGGTGATCTGCCCGAGTGGAACTAAAGAGGTCCTAGGGATCACCTCATGAAATGGCGATGAGCCCTACTTTAGCTCCGAGCGGGGAATCTTCATATCGTTGAAAGTTTTGGAGAAAAGGACATTGAGTCAGCTCCCTCCATCAACCAGCACCCTCTTGAGTTTGACGTTGCGAATCACAGGGTCCAAAACAAGAGGATATCTACCTGGATATGGAATATGATCTGGATGATCCGAGCGATCAAAGTTAATCGGGTCCTCGGACCATCTAAGGTACTGGGGAGTTGCCGGCATAACCTCATTGATGTCCCGAGCGGTAAGCTTTTGCTTCCGCTTGCACTCATACATAGTCGAGCCCCCGAATATGTAATTGAGCTTGCGCTCCGTCTTCTAGTAGTCACCCTCGTCATCTTCAGGGGGCTCTTGCTTTTTCTTTGCTTCACCTTTGTCTGGGCCTGGGTGCTTGTTGCTTTCCTTTGCGAACCTTCTCAGAGTAAAGCAATCCTTCGCAGCATATTTTCCCTTAGGATGGAAAGGGCAAGTTGCGTCCATTACCATGTCATAGTCATCCGTCCGTGGCGTACGAGTTCGGCCGCTTTCAGCCACAGCAACCAGCTCTTCGGGCTTTCACATCCTATCCCACTGCCTGGATGACTCAGCGTGGTCCTTCTTGTCTTTTTGTCGGGACGATCATCTTGACGCTCGGCTAAGGCATCCGAAGCCGTTGCGTAGCGATCTGCCAATTCATACATCTCCCTTACTGAGGTCGGCGGCTTTCGGGACATCTTCTTGATCAAGTCGGGGTCGTTGACGCCCTTCTGGAACACTGCAATGACCGCAGCCTCCGAGATGTCTCGTATCGTGTTCTTCTTCTGCATGAAGCACCGAATAAATCCCCGGAGGGTCTCGTCCTTCCTTTGGTGAAGTTGATACAGATCCCATTAAGTCCCAGGCCTTTCATAGGTGCCCTGAAAGTTGGTAATGAATTGCTCGTAGAGATCTCCCCAGGAATCTATAGAATTCGCTGGAAATCCTATGAGCCAAGCCTGAGCCGAAGGAGTAAGCATGACCGGTAGATAATTTGCCATCACATTGTGATCACCTCCGGCCGCCTTAATCGCCAGGGAATAAACCTACAACCAGGCTTCTAGATCCCTTTCTCCATCAAACTTGGTGATGCTTTTGGGGTTGAAACCTTCAGGCCAAACCACTCGGCGAAGTCGGGGAGTGAAGGTACGGATGCCATCAATAGGCCCGTCGCTATGTCGACGTGGGGAGTGTTGAGGTGGAGATCTGGCTTGGCGATCCTCGTCCTTACCCCTATCGCGCCGGTGTCGATTTCTGCGGTCGTCCCGGCCATCATGATTGACACCGAAACGCTCGTAGTCGTCATTGCGCCGGCGGCGCTCATCATCTTCATGCTCTCGTCGTCTGGCATCTAGATCCAAGCGGAGGTCACGGCGATGCTCGTGAGCGTCCTCGCCCGTGAAAGTTCGATTATTACGCATGGACCCATTGCGGCGATATTCTGCTTGATGTCTAAGTGATTGCGTGGTTACAAGAGTATTCTTTCTCCCCCGGTTCTTCCTAATGTTGCTGAATCGCCGCCGCCGTCACCATGGCCTTTACTTGGGCCACGATCGGGGCAGCAGGATTGTCAGGACCGAGCATTGGTCCTAGGGTATCAAGCAGTGTCTCATTAACATTGATTCCCCATCCTTGTTTGCAAGATGTTCTCATTAACATTGCTCCCTCTGGTTTGGAGGGACTTTGTACGTGCCTCCTACACTTTACGACATAGGCGTTCTGCTTCAGCGGCATCCGCGGTGTCCTTCTGCTGCTGGGACTCAGTCCGTGGGTCTTCAATCACGAAGACACCGCGAAAGCTTTGAGAGCCTCCTGCCCTACTATCTGAATCAGAAGAACAATAAGACAAATCGGGCTGACCTTTGGATCTGAGTGGTTTGCTGAAGCTTCTCACCACTCGGGGATTGTCCTTGACCGGACCGAGCCCAGATCAGGGAACAATCTCTTGGCTTACTGTCCGAGGACAGATGGCCATGGCCTTCCTTGATCCGAGTGGTTGCTCGGCAAGGAGAACAACAGAATCACTTCCATATTGGATCTTGTCCGAATCCGAAAGGATAAGCTTGCCAAGATCATCGGCAATGAAGTCCAGGCTTCCGAATCGGAACACCTGGGCGAGAGCGAAGGTGGCGATGACCTCGCTGAGGATTGCCATCGAGCTTGATGAGATTGATCTTAACGCAACCCCTACCTGGCGTGCCAACTGTCGACGTTTGTTGTCGGCAATAATGAAAATGGGGCAAGGCATCGGATCCAAACTCGATGGTTGCACAAGACGCAAGAATTATACAAGTCGGGCTCTCGCGGAGGAGATAATACCCTAGTCTTGTGCTCTGGGATTATATGTGTGTCTAGCTTATTGCTGAGGATGTGTTTTGATAATCCCACGCCCCCCCTTTATATAGCAGAAAGGGTGCGGGTTACATGTGAGAGTCCTGGTCGTATACAAGGTGGAGATTATATCTCAGCACTTATCCTTTTGGTAATGGCCTAGATTACGATTGTATCCTATCTAATCAGGATCGGTTGTTATCTTCAGGGCTTCCTTGTTTCTACGCTGGCGCAATCTGGTAACCGGTTTTCATGCGATCGATTGGGCTGGCCTTATCGATTAGGCCTCACGAGCTGCCTTGCAGAATACACAGGGTCCATATACTCCACACAACCTAAGGCTAATAATGGATACATGGCATTCCAATAGTCAAGGTGGCATAATGGCAATCAGGTGTATAGCTACTCCCATAAACTAGCATTGATACAAAAATAGATGCAATTGTACAAAACAAAATAATTTTGCAAACATAGGTTCAACACGATCAAAGGTTACGACTTGCCTTGCCAATCTAGTGCTGAGTCTTGGTCTTCAAAGTCTCCGTTTGCTCCTTCAGGGGTAGCGTCTACCGGAAAAGAAAACAACGAAACCAAATAAATACAAAATAGAGACTCAAACATGCTCAAAACTGAAAACAAATGGCTCTAGAAGGTAGAGCTTGATTTTACAAAAATTGAGAAATTTGAATCACTTCAATCGGAGTTCGATGAGCGAGAACGAGCCTCGAGAAGATTAAATTCAGAGAAAAAGAGAAAATCCAAATTTCTTGATTTATTTTTCTACGAGAAAATCGATTTATTGCATAACGATGACATCAGCAAATAAATTTCCCAAATTAAAATAAATCTAAAAATTCGTATTTCACTGACATGTGGGGCCATCGGTCCATAGGCGAGTCCACGACACGGCCTTGGTCCACGTGGGCCAGGGCTCACGAGACAGTGCTAGAGCTAGCCTTGGCGGGCAGAGCCAGAGCCGGGACGATGACGCCTTGATGGCTAACGAGCGACCACCTGGCGAGACACCGTCGCACATCCGGTGACTTCGGCCTGGATCGAGCGGCGGCGAGGTGAGGGCTGCGTGGCGCAATCTGGGCGTCTGATCTCAATCGGACGGTGGGGTTGAGTGAACGAGCAGCGAGCGCAGCAACACACTCACCAATAGTGGAGAAGACGCGTGATTCGGCGAAAACAGGGTGGATCGGGCGCCAAACCTTGGGGGTACGGAAGAGGACGATGAGGTGAGCCTATTCATGCGACCGGCAGTGACTAAGACCCACCAGAGACGGAGAAATACGCAGCGAAATGTGCTCAGGCGGTGAGAAACTTTGGTGAGCTCACAGAAGAAGACGGCAGTTTCTCCAGTAGCAAGGCTAGGGCCAAAAGGGGTGTGGCGGCGCTTAGATAGCCCTCGGGAGGCGGGCCCAGCACGGATATCGAAAGGCGGCTAGGGTTAGGGTTCGGGATGCGACGGCGTGACACGGGCGACATGGCACCATCCGAGCCAGACATGTGGAGCTGATCGGATGGCTGTGGCTTGTGGATGGCTGGGCTAGGTGGTAGCGTAGTAGTAGGCGAACATGAAGGTGGTAGGCGAAAGCAGTTGGACCGGTCGAAATTGAGGTGCCGGAGGAAAAGAGGCTGGGCCAAAATGAATATGAATGGGCCGCGGAGGAAGAATTCAGCCCGACCGCAATTTCAGGATAAAAACGATTTTCCAATTAATTAAATTCCATAAATTCAAATAAATCCAAATTTATTCATATAAATAGCAAATAAATTCCAAAAAATCTCCAAAAATACAAAAAAATTCCTTGAAGCACAAGGAAGTCAACAAAAATAGGAAACCCTTGGTTTGATGCATAGATTAATCAAATTAAATCTTTTCATTATGGAAAAAATTAAATTAAGGCCCCGTTTGGTACGGTTCCAGATTCTAGTAGAAACGGAAATGGTTCCGGATTCTTGGTAGAAACGTTTCAGGTAGAATCAGAATCCGGAGGAGCGGGTTGCTAGCGGATTCGACCACGGTGTGTAAAAATCGAAACGATTCTCCTTGAAGCGTTAAAGTCCTATTCCGTTTGGTTGGATTTATTTCAGATTCTAGGAGAAACAATCTGGTTCCAAGTTGCCAAACGGGGCCTAAGCTTCGATTAATTTGAGAAAAGGGAAATGGTTCATTTTTAACTTTAAACATTCGAAAACTCAAATTTTGGAATGTTACAAACCTCCCCCACTTAAGTGGAATCTCAACCCTGAGATTCGGACTGGCTAGAGAATAGTTGGAGAAACTCGGACTTTAGATCCTCTTCTCACTCCCAAGTAGCTTCCTCTTTGGAATGATTGCTCCATTGGACCTTGCAAAAACGAATGATCTTGCTTCTTGTGATGCGCTCTGCAACATCTAAAATCTTCACTGGCTGCTCCTTGTTGTGCCAATCATTATCTCTTTGCCTCACCAGATGACAGTGTAGTCATAGTGAATTCAGCGAAGAATGCCATCCCCGTACCCTACACCATATCAAGAAGTTGTTCTTTGAAGTGTTGTCAACCAAACAAGTTAGAAGATCGTGCATGTATTCGCTATGGAGAAATAGGACATACTACTGATGAGCATGCAATGAATTGCTCTAGCTGTGAATGAAGTCATTCACCCGAAGATTGTCCTATGAGTAATATCACATGTTACCTTTGTGAAGGTCAAGATCATTATTCAGCTCAATGTTCCTTGGGTCCAATAGTTACTGCCGTGACCCAGAATCAGTGAGAGAATCTTCAAACTACAGTTGCTCATGAACTATCAAAAGCAAGAAGAACACCAGTTCTTCATACTAAGTCAGTTGTGGAGCTCTAGATGCATCATACTGATCGTGTTAGTCTCCATCAATAAAGTAGTAAGTGGCAATCACCAAAAGCTCGTTTCTTGTGTGATGAAGAAGGTCATTGGGCCAAGGAGTGCTCTAAGAAATGTCAAGTTGAGATTGGCAAGAAGGGCAATATCGATCATATAGTCACAACCAACGGAGCACAACAAATGGTATGTATGTGCCACAGATGTCGCGAGAAAGTTCATTATTCTAATCAATGCCCACAAAGGAGGCAAACATCTCCTACAGTTGTCGTCATGCCAAAAGTTACCTTAGTCAAATTCATAACACTAAGAGAAAAAGGTGAAGTTGCAAGAGCAGTCTGCCTAGAGAACCAGTTGAAGAAAAGACGTCTGAATGAAGACACTACCTCAGAACACACATGCTCAAGGAAGAGAGTTGAAGGATCGAGATGGTGAACAGAGGGGGGGGGGTGAATGGTCACAAATAAAATTTTCCTCCAAAATACTCCAACTAATTTCTTGAAAAGATCGCGCAAAGGAAATCATGAAAAACTCGAACAACTAGACAACTATGTGTACCCCTAGCTTGCATGAAGGAGTGCCACAGGATATGTGGGGATTTTTGAGTCACAATCCTGGTTTTCTAGTGTCCAAAAGAAAAGGTATCAATTCAACTCTTGCTTTTAGAAAGGAGATCAATTCAAATCACAAAAGTCACTTTTAGAAAAGTAAAAGCAGAATTTCCAAAAACTGTCCTCAATTAGAACAGGAGGATGGTGGATTTCTGTTGCTTAAGAAATTTTGAAAATTTTACTCCCTATGACCAATTGAGTCGTGAATCTCTACCAAAGTTCACCTCAAAAATCCTTGTAGAAAAATTAGCAAAAATCAAAGAACATAGACAGTCAGGAACTTCGAGCAGAAGGTTTAGGGCTCGGTTTTCACTTCATGGCACCCAAACTGTGTGACCAGTGGACTCCCAAATTTTTCTACAGATGGATATAAGATTCCTACACAATATCCAATAAGAATCACTCAAAAAGGATTTTTATATATTTTTGTAAAAATCAAATACTGATTGCTGCACAAAGAACAAGTTCTGGACAGAGTTGCAACTTAAAAGAAAAGATGATCTCTATTCTAAACTAGAGTGCAAAAGAAATGTAAAACCATATGGACACACTCAAAACATCCAAGATCAGCATTTAGAAGGAGGGGAGGTGTAAGGACCCGAATTCACCAACTCGAATCCACTGTGTTTTACCGCACTAGTCCCGGGATCAAGCGCTAGTGCACACTGACTTAACATCGGTAAGCATCATATCATACACAGCGATAAGAATAATAAGACTTTATTGATTGAATATAACTAGTGTATGATCTTATGATCACTTACATTAACTTGACCTCACAAGGCAATAATAAGATCAATGAGACAAATGCGTGGAAAGTAGTAGAAAATGTAGATGTCCCATCGGCACACCACAGGCGGTGACTAGGATTGGCCTAGTGACCGCGTCCACTGAAAGTCCTCCTCAAGCACGAGGCGATGATTCCTCCTTGTTGTTGGTTGTTAAGCAAGGGTGAGTACACCAACACGTACTCAACAAGTTGTGCCGCGAATGCAAATTCTATCATAGCTATATCTTGAGCTTATTCCAAAGGAATGGCTAAGTGGTTCATAAGCAGTAAAGCAGCATTTATGATCAAGTACAATATATAGATTGAAAAACAGTAAAACAAATAACAATAATAGATAGATTCAGCATTTCTCAAGTAAACCAAGTTTTCCATCCTAAGTCAAGATTCAACTTTCCATGGCATCTTGCCATCCATCCCAAGTTTTCAAAAGAAATCTAAACCCTTATTTGTAATCCCGAGCTTTGCTCAATACCGTGAACACGGCTATCCGAATAGATTGTACACTCTGCGAGAGGTTATGCACTTTACCCACATGACATGATCATCTTTTGTTGCCACGCGATTAACACACTTCCTTTGGTGTGTCGTGAAGATCACGACAAAGCCTTTACAATGCATCATCTTAACTTCGGTACTACCGCTAAGGTTTCAACACTGGTGGATGGTTACCACATCGAGGCCCCACTCTTGCGCCATGTGAGCCACCCGGCGAGGATGGTTACCACTACGGGTCTCACTCCGCCACGATAGTACTAAAGCTAAGACTTTGCAAATTAGTCGGCTAGGCTGCCCATATGAACATGTGGTTGCATGGTTGACTCGAGGTCAAAGGCTGCAAGGTGTCCTTATGGTTTGATCAAAGCAAGACATACACATACCCTTTGCCCATCGGGCCCACCCAGGCATCCTGCCCTTACCACTTGCTCCGACCCAAAATCATAACCACCCCAGTTGATTACCAAGCACCACGTGCTATCAACCAATTCAATATCGTTGCGTGACATCCATTGCCACCACAACTCAATCTCATCGTGTGACCACACATGACACACAAATTCAGAACTTTGTTCCATATTCCATTAGTCAAGATTATTTATCAAAGATTCAAGTACATGTGATGATGTGGCATGGCTAAGCAATTCTAATTCGATCTAACTATCCATGTTGATTTCATTATTAACCAACTATAGTGAACCAACCTAGGGTGACAAGTGGATCACGGCATACAACTTAGCAAGGTAGGGTATAATTCAAAGGGTACGATAGCTAATCCCAAACTTATGTTGAAATCATTTATACACATAAAATAACAAGTGATAAGGTAAATCAAAATAGCATGCAATCTAGTTTATGGGTGCAACATGATCAAAGCACAACTTGCCTTGCTTAAGTTCCTGGTATTGCTCCGAAGATTGATCTTGAGATGATAGTTCCTCCTTCGAAACCTTGCTCAACTCAACGTCTACGCGAATCGAGAGAGAAAGCAAATAAACACCAAAACCAAATAGCAAATAGACACCAAGAACAAATAGCAAATGAACTCGAAAATTCAAAATAAAAACCCCCATTAGATATATCTTGAGTTTATAAATTTTTAGGAGTTTGAATCACCCAAATCGGAGTTCATATGCCAAAGTTATAACATTCGGAAGTTTGAAAATAAACTAAACTCTGGAATTAGAAATTCTAAATCTCTTGAGTTGTTTTTATAAAGAAAAATCCGAATTTTCACCTTCCGACTTATGCGGTCAAAAGCGTGGCGAAATCTAGGCGATGAACTCAATCTAGCTGAGTTCGGGTAAATCTACTCGTGGCCTAATATCAGCCGTCAGACTTAAATCAGCGGTTAGTATTTAATCGGAGATGCTTACCCTACGATTGCCTTGTGCTTATAAATGGCGTGGCCAATCCTAGACCCTCGATCTAAATCCGATGGCTACGTTTTAACCAAAATACTTACCGATTCGATTGGTGGCGACTTAATCGATCGCTCGATGAAGATCGACTACCGAGGAAACTCCCAATTGGTAATGGTGGACGCGTGCAAAACTTCGTCGGTCTCGAAGAAACGACGATCGACGGCGATCTCCTCCTGGCGGCGCTCGGTGGAACTACGGCTGCAGGATGCTTCTCGACAAAGCGAATGGCACCGACCCCAAGGCGTCTGGCGACAACTCGGCGGCGCTCTTAAAAACTCTCCCCAGCTGCTGCGACTTCGCCCGAGACAGCGGCGTGACACGCTCGCGATTTCTGCCGCTTGCTTTTCTTTTTGGCGGCGCTGTGCGTTCCTCGCGAGATTCCATGAGCGAAGGTCGGCTAGCGCGACACGTTCGAGGCTTGATTGCACGCTCTCTGGCGGCGTCTGGCGGCTTATATAGTCGAGCGTCCTCATCCCGCGGAAGGACTCCGTACCCTTACGAATTCAGCGCTAATCCCGAGTTTAAATCGGCTCGTCTTCTCCGCATGGAAAGAGTTTCCTAACTTCGTGATGGCTTGGCGCTGCGTGGAGTCAAGTTGTCACGCATTGCTCTCTGCCGATGGAACTCCAAGTCCCGGATTCGGCACCAACGCTGAAGTGCGACTCGCCACGCCGTCCTTTTTCAGCGATAGGACCCGAGCTCGATCGTTTTGGCGCCCGGCTAAGGAAATCGATTACTCGTTGGCTTCTCCCGCTGAAGACTCGAGCCATCACGGTTAAGTGCGGTAGCGGCGTTGACTCGATCACGTCTTTGCTCCCGGAAGGAGTCCCTCTCGGACCGGCTCGGAGATGATGACCAGCGGGTGCGACCTTGGCGGAACCAATGGCAAACCTCCTGCAGCGTGGCTCCGAACCGGTATCGTCAAGCGTGGACCAGCAGATCAACATCCAGCGGTCTTTGAATGCTAGAGCTTTTGGTAACTAAGCGTGGATCGAATATGCTCCTTGGATCAAGATCCGATGGCGGTATTAATTCTCGAAAGCGGTTTTAGCCTCAATTGAGCCGCACGGACAGTTACTGATGGTGGGCCTGGCCCAACAACATTATTCAGGTATTTCCATTTGAATTAATCAGAAAATCATTTGATTTATTTATGACATTAAACATAGTTTAAAATTCCAAGAAAAATCTCAAAAATACTTTGAGACATTCTGGACCCAAATAAAATATTTTAATAAAACTTTATTTTGGATTTATATATTTATAATTAATCTTTAACAGAAAGTAATATTTCTTAATTCAAAATAATTCAAATAAATCTCAGAAAATCCAAATAAATTCAGAAAATTCACAAAATTCCTATTTAGCCTTAAAATAATATTAATTAATTAAAAAGACTAAAAATTAGGATGTTACAAACCTCCCCCCCTTAACAGAATCTCGACCCCGAGATTCAGGGCTAACTAGAGAATAGGTTTGGGAATTCAGTCTTCAGATCTTCCTCACGCTCCCAGGTTGCTTTATTTTCCGAATGATTACTCCATTGAACTCTACAAAAGCGGGTGGACTTATTTATGGTCCTGCGCTCCATTACATCCAGAATCTTAATCGGCTGCTCTTTATAAGTCAGATCCTCCTGTAACTCAATGGCTTCTGACGGTGTTTGTTCCGCTGGTACCCTGAGACATTTCTTAAGCTGCGACACATGAAACACATCGTGGACTCTGCTAATATAGAGGGCAACTCTAAGCGTCACATAACCTCTTCTCTGTGGCTTAAGATCTTAAATGGTCCAACGAACCTGGGTGCAAGTTTTCCCTTGGCATAGAATCTCTTAACACCTTCCGAATAAATCGAATACTAGATCATGGTTTCCTCGAGTATCATTTGCTTAGGATCTTCCTATCCGGCACACTGATTTGACCTTAAATCCTTATGATATCCTATTCATTCAAAATTTTGTCTCTTGGCTAAGTCTTCTTTTTTTCTTAACTTGATTTTGTATTTCTTCTCCTCCTTCGAACTTTTTGTTATTTAATCTTTTAATGTTGGTTTTACTTCCGAGGCAGTTATGAAGCTTTGTCGAACGATCCTTGATTTCGACTTCTCGAATTATTTGCATAATCCTTGTTAACTGCTAATTAACAACATATTCGTATTGCAGTCTCATAACTCAAGCGTCGACCCTTATATTGACCTTTCCTTGGATTATAATCTTCGATTATTCCCAGCTATATATATATATATATCATTTTTTTCTTTTAAGGTCTGATTGTGTGAATATATGAATTAAACTCTTAAGGTTTACGTCTATTTCTGATGAGATAAGGAGGCCAGGTTCCCAAATCGTGCACTACGATAGCTAACTCCAAGTCACGCATAGAGTAATTTTCCTCATGTTGTCTCAATTACCTTATCGCATGGCAACACCCTTGTCATTTTACGTTGATTTACCTTCCACAGATCATACCTAAAAGTAACACCTTATATGTCGAAACTGCTCCGCATAGTTGGTAATTCTAACACAGGTATCGATGTTAACCGCTCCTTCAAATTCCGAAAACTCTTCTCACATCTTAGCGTTCATGCAATTATTTCTTATCAACCATCACATAAAAGATCTAGCTATTGCTGAAACCCTTCCATGAACTAGCTCCTAGAACTTCAACGCTGAGTGATGGACTTTGGTTGCTCCTAATGCAACACAACTTTTTCCTTGTTTGATTCAACATCAACTCCTTCAGTGGTATTTATATGACCTAAGAGTTTAACCTTTTTCTCCTAAGGATCACACTTATTAAACTTAACGTACGACTACTGCTCCCACAATCTTCTCAAAACCAATTTAACATATTCTGCATGTTCTTCTTTTGCTTTAGAATATACTAGAATGTCACTTATATGGCAACCATTAGTTTATCCAAACAACCCCTAAATACCTTAGTTATCATGTTCATGAAGTATGCGGGGCATTGGTCAATCCAGGAGGTATAGCTAAAATTTATATTATCCATCGGTTGGCTAACACGAACTTATAGCCTTATGTTTGAGCATCTAACTAATTTCAAGAATAACTTAATTATCCAACACAATATGATTTTCTTGGAACTCTACTCTCTCAACAAGCACTGAATTCTCAATATCCTGTTTAAATCTAGCACAACTGAGCATTTACTGATACTGATAGATCTTCCGATTAATGAGATTATGCTGGGTACCACTTAAACTAGCCACCATTTCACATGCATCATTTTTAGATAAACCCTTAATACCAGATTATTCTTAGAGAGACATCTAACTTATGAATTTATATTATTGCTCTTCATTTCTTTCGACAAGAAAACCTTTACATGAAATTCATCACTAATCTCTTTACTTTACAAGTAGGTTTATAATATTGCACTAAGTAAACTCATGGCTCCTAACTTCCTTGATTTAGCATTGGCGCTAGGGCTTTGATAGGGACAGAGTTGAAATTGACTCGAACTAACATGGTTGTTTTCTTTTAAGGGCACTTATTGGCAAAGTACTCAGGTTTGTGGTAAATATAGCAGAGTCTAGGATGAACCTTCTTTCTTAAGCATTTGATGATTGGAAAAGTATCTTTACCTAGACGCCTTTTCTTCAATTGGTTCTTTATGCAAATTTCTTTCGAAATTTCACTGCTCATTCTTGGTGTTATGTATCAGCCTAAGGTAACTTTCGGTATGTCTATGGCTATAGGAATTAAGTGTTTTCTCTGTGGACATAGGTTAGCGTAATGGCCTTTTCTGTGACAGTTATAACACTTAATGCTGCTTTTCTTGCGGTTCATTACTTCCTGATCCACAACACCTCCCCTAGTAAAACGATCTTCTTCACCATACAAGGGACCTACTGTGGGTGATTATTGGTTTTCTGATTAAGGTCAATAGGTTCAGGATGGTGCGTACCAAGGTAACATGTGATGTTTGCTTATAGGATATTTTCCAATTGGATGACTTCCTTTGCAACTAGAACAATTGATCGCATGCTTGTTAGCGGTATGTCCTTTTCCTCCACAGCGAATGCACGCATAATTTTCTAAATTGTTTGGTTGACAATACTTCTTAGAACAATGTCTAGCTCTAGAACAAACTGCAGGGTAGCGTTCCTCTCAATAATCTCGAGTCAATCCTCGGCTTCTAAAGGCGAAATATTTACTTAAAACGTTGGTGGACGAGTTTTTATAACTTCTAATAACTTTGAGTCAACACAGGGATTATTATTAACAGTTCGAGATGTTTTGCTGGCATTAACTTGATTAGTCCCATTCTGTGTTTGATTCATCATTGCTTGCATCGGCTGGGTCTGAGTGGCCAAAAAAAACTATTTGAAATTCTGCATATCTATCGGTATTGACGGGTAAAGAACTGATACATCCTTAGAATTTCCACTGGGTTGAATTTTCACTTCCACTAGCTCCATTGCTATCGCTAATATGAACCATCTGCTTGATTACCTCAAAAAGGGGTTAGGGAAGAGGGAAATAGCATAGGTAAGGAGCAAGAATCCTAACCCAGAGGAGATAGATTTAACCTAATAACTTAAACAATCAATATTAGTAACTTGGTATGGTGCTTATATAAGCCTAAAAGCTTTACAAGCATATCACACTTAGCAATCAATGAAGAACCAATTCAACCTATCACGCAACAACTACCGTCTACATGGGTGACTCTCCTTTCTTAGGAAACGTGACTCCCTCACATGAGTCTCCTTGGTTTGCTTGAAGCATTGAGTCTTCTAGCTCTTGATACACTTCATTGATCCGCTCTTCCATGAGCTTGATGATTCCTTCCGTCATGATCATTATGATAGCGCGAGGCACTCGGCGACATCTCTAAAGTGTGGTATATCGTTTTCTACTCAAGATAACTCGGGTAAGATTTTAACTCGATTCAGCAGAGGTAAGGGAAAGAAATTTCAGCAGGGGAAAAGAAAGAATTTTTGGTAAGGATAGAAATAGAAGAATGAGATAAGTCAAGAACACATTATTCTTCTAGGTTAGGACTTTTAATTTTAGAAAATAATTTTGAAGGACTTATAGGGACGACCAACTATCTAGGGCCAAGACCTACAGTCAGTATGCTCTGATACCACCTCTGTAAGGACCCGAATTCACCAACTCAAATCTACTATGTTTTACCGCACTAGTCCCAGGATCAAAGGCTAGTGCACACAGCTTAACATCGGTAAGCATCATATCATACACAATGATAAGAATAATAAGACTTTATTGATTGAATATAACTAGTGTATGATCTTATGATCACTTACATTAACCAGCCTCACAAGGCAATAATAGGATCAATGAGACAAATGCAGCGGAAAGTAGTTGAAAACGTAGATGTCCCATCAGCACACCACAGGCAGCTGACTAGGATTGGCCTAGTGACACGCGTCCACCTAAAAGTCCTCCTCAAGCACAGGCAATGATTCCTCCACTGTTGTTGGTTGTTAAGCAAGGGTGAGTACACCAACACGTACTCAACAAGTTGTGCACAGAATGCAAATTCTATCATAGCTATATGCAGGCTTATTCCAAAGGAATGGCTAAGTGGTTCATAAGCGATGGCGACATTTATGATCAAGTACAATATATAGATTGAAAAGACAGTAAAAACAAATAACAATAATAGATAGATTCAGCATTTCTCAAGTAAACCAAGTTTTCCATCCTAAGTCAAGATTCAACTTTCCATGGCATCCTGCCATCCATCCCAAGTTTTCAAAAAGAAATCTAAACCCTTGACTGTAATCCCCGAGCTTTGCTCAATACCGTGAGCACGACTATCCGAATAGATTGTACACTCTGCAGAGGTTATGCACTTTACCCACATGACATGATCATCTTTTGTTGCCACGCGATTAACACACTTCCTTTGGTGTGTCGGCGAAGAGATCACGACAAAGCCTTTACAATGCATCATCTTAACTCAGTACTACCCGCTAAGGTTTCAACACTGGTGGGAGTGGTTACCACATCCAGGCCCCACTCTTGCGCCATGTGAGCCACCGGCGAGGATGGTTACCACTACCGGGTCTCACTCCGCCACGATAGTACTAAAGCTAAGACTTTGCAAATTAGTCACTAGGCTGCCCCATATGAACATGTGGTTGCATGGTTGACTTCGAGTCAAAGGCTGCATAAGGTGTCCTTATGGTTTGATCAAAGCAAGACATACACATACCCTTTGCCCATCGGGCCCACCCAACATCCTGCCCTTGCCACTTGCTCAGGCCAAAATCATAACCACCGGTTGATTACCAAGCACCACGTGCTATCAACCAATTCAATATCGTTGCGTGACATCCATTGCCACCACAACTCAATCTCATCGTGTGACCACATGACACACAAATTCGAACTTTGTTCCATATTCCATTAGTCAAGATTATTTATCAAAGATTCAAGTACATGTGATGACGTGGCATGGCTAAGCAATTCTAATTGATCTAACCATCCATGTTGATTTCATTATTAACCAACTATAGTGAACCAACCTAGGGTGACAAGTGGATCACGGCATACAACTTAGCAAGGTAGGGTATAATTCAAAGTGCGATAGCTAATCCCAAACTTATGTTGAAATCATTTATACACATAAAATAACAAGTGATAAGGTAAATCAAAATAGCATGCAATCTAGTTTATGGGTGCAACATGATCAAAGCACAACTTGCCTTGCTTAAGTTCTGGTATTGCTCAGAAGATTGATCTTGAGATGATAGTTCCTCCTTGAAACCTTGCTCAACTCAACGTCTCTGCGAATCGAGAGAAAGCAAATAAACACCAAAACCAAATAGCAAATAGACACCAAGAACAAATAGCAAATGAACTCGAAAATTCAAAATAAAAACCCCCATTAGATATATCTTGAGTTTATAAATTTTTAGGAGTCTGAATCACCCAAATCGGAGTTCATATGTCAAAGTTATAACATTGGAAGTTTGAAAATAAACTAAACTCGGAATTAGAAATTCTAAATCTCTTGAGTTGTTTTTATAAAGAAAATCGAATTTTCCTGCCCGGCTTATGCGGTCAAATCGTGGCGAAATCTAGGTGATGAACTCAATCTAGCAGTTCTGGGTAAATCTACTCGTGGCCTAATATCAACCGTCAACTTAAATCCAGCGGTTAGTATTTAATCGGAGATGCTTACCCCTACGGTGCCTTTGTGCTTATAAATGGCGTGGCCAATCCTAGACCCTACGATCTAAATCCGGCGGCTCGTTTTAAGCAAAATACTTACCGATTCGATTAGTAGCGACTTAATCGATCGCTCGATGAAGATCCGGCGGTGAGAAACTCCGATTGGTAATGACTGGACGCGTGCAAAACTCGTCGGTCTCGAAGAAACGGCGATCCGCGGCGATCTCCTCCTGGCGGCGCTCGGTGAACTACGGCGCCGCAGGATGCTTCTCGACAAAGCGAATGGCACCGACCCCAAGGCGTCTCGGCGACAACTCGGCGGCGCTCTTAAAACTCTCGACAGCTGCTGCGACTTCGCCCAGACGGCGGCGTGACACGCTCGCGATTTCTGCCGCTTGCTTTTCTTTTGGCGGCGCTGTGCGTTCTCGCGAATTCCATGAGCGAAGGTCGGCTAGCGCGACACGTTCGAGGCTTGATTGCACGCTCTCTGGCGGCGTCACGCGGCTTATATAGTCGGCGTCCTCATCCCGCGGAAGGACTCCGTACCCTTACCGAATTCAGCGCTAATCCCGAGTTTAAATCGGCTCGTCTTCTCCCGCATGGAAAGAGTTTCCTAACTTCGTGATGGCTTGGCGCTGCGTGGAGTCAAGTTGTCCGCGTTGCTCTCTGCCGATGGAACTCCAAGTCCCCACCGGATTCGGCACTGCGCTGCGAGTGCGACTTCGCCACGCCGTCCTTTTTCTGCGCGCGATAGGACCCGAGCTCGTCGTTTTGGCGCCCGGCTAAGAAATCGATTTGGCTCGTTGGCTTCTCCCTTTGGAAGACTCCGAGCCATCACGGTTAGGTGCGGCGTGGCGTTGACTTCGATCACGTCTTTGCTCCCGGATGGAGTCCTCTCGGACACGGCTCGGAGATGATGACCAAGGGTCGACACATGGCGAGACCCAACGGCAAACACTCCACGCTAGCGTGGCTCGAACCGTATCGTCAGCGTGGACCAGCCGATCAACATCAGCGGTCTTTGAATGCTAGAGCTTTTAGTAGCTGGCGTGGATCGAATATGCTCCTTGGATCAAGATCCGATGGCGGTATTAATTCTCCGAAATGGTATTTAGCGAATTTGAGCCATACGGTTGTGCGATGAGTGGGCCCGACCCAACACATTCATAGGTATTTCCATTTGAATTAATCAGAAAATCATTTGATTTATTTATGACATTAAACATAGTTTAAAAATTCCAAGAAAAATCTCAAAATACTTTGAGACATTCTCGACCCAAATAAAATATTTTTAATAAAACTTTATTTTGGATTTATATATTTATAATTAATCTTTAACAGAAAGTAATATTTCTTAATTCAAAATAATTCAAATAAATCTGAAAAAATCCAAATAAATTCACAAAATTCCTATTTAGCCTTAAAATAATATTAATTAATTAAAAGACTAAAATTGGGATGTTACAGAGGCAAATCCATATTGCAAGAAAGTAAATTGCAAGAATTTAAATGCTGAATGTAAGACATAAAGTAAGTGCGTATTGTAAATTCAAGCATGAATGAAAAAGATTTGCATTTCTGGAAGAAGGAGGTTTACAAAGCCTGACAACAAGGTGGGCAAGCTCAAAGGAGCACAAAAACCTTTAAAACCTTCAAGGGAGGAGGCTACCCCTCCACCCCTATTTATACTACTCTTGGGCCACCTGCCACCCTTGGATGAGTCCCTCAACCCTATAACACTCATCTAAGGGCTAGGATTAACCCACTCACATAGCCATGCAAGGGCTAACGCAAAACCCACACACATAATGGGTTTTCCTGCACGGTTTTCAAAGCATACTACCTACACCCGCTAACCTATCAACTAGACCGTGATCCAACGGCCCTCATTGATCCACGTGGCATCTAGTTAGTATCATCTCCTTTCCTTGTCTTCTTGGCTTGCCCGGACTTTGTCTCCGATCATCTTCTGGTGATCTTCCGACCGTTTGGACCTTCTACGCTTCTCGCCTAGTCCCAGTCATCCTCTACCTCACCATGACCTAGCACCGTCGCCCTGCAACCATCAAAGACAAGGAAAAACCTTTCACATAGCAATGCCCACAAATATATTCAATGATTATCCCAAAATCATTAATCAATCATAATTTCTCTCAAAGTTTCGGTGCCACCGCCCCTAGGCCGGTACAATGAGAAAAGCAACCAACACTCAAATTGCTTCAAATCGAAATCCAATTCAAATCAAACTCAGTTTCAAATCAAACCAAGCTCAAATCTCGTCAATTACTCATCACACACACGAATAGACCTCCACATGGTCTTTCAATCTCTCCATTGATGAGTATATTGACAAACACATGAAAAGGCATAAGTTTTGAGTTTGAATAAGAGAGAAGATAGCAATTTGAATGCAAAGCCAAACTTGATCAAAAAAAAATGGAAATCAAGAACATGACCAAGTTGGCAACTAGAAATGCTTGTGATCTATGAAAGATAGCATAGATTAATAAAAGATCATAAGAATTAAGATGAATCAAGATGCAAAATGATACCTTTTCTAAGATTTCTGCCCCTTTTGGCAATATAGGCATCAAGATGGCATTTTCTTTTCCCTTCTTTCTTTGTAGTTTTTATGCAAGTAATGTAGCTTAAGGGAGCTTTGAAGATTATCTAAGTGACCAACAAGTCAAGTTATGATACCAAGCTAAGTTATGGCAAAAATAGACTAAGGTAAGGCATGTCCAAGTGCAAATAAACATTTTGCTAACAAGATTTAATTGAAACCATGTCATTTTTGCAAGATTGAACATGATCAACACTTGTCATGAGTTTCAAAACTAGAAGCAAAGCCATTCAAAGGATCAAATGTAAAACCTAGAGTTCAACATACTTAACACTTTGGGGAATCTAGAAGTTCATACACGGTCCTTCAAGCTTATTTTTTCATTGTATGCAAATTTTTCTTTGAATTTTTGAAAGACATAGCGGGGTGCAAATGTTTCACATTATTTGCATCCTTTACCCACATATGTTTTTTTTTGCAATTTTTAAAGCAATTGACTCAAGCCATATTCGATCATCTCAAGAGGGACTCTTAAGAGAATGATCTTGGTCATACACAACATATTCCAAGTTCATCTCAAGTGCAATGAGAAGCCATCTTGTGAATGTGAGGTGTTGAGTCTAACGTGCACAAAAAGAGTCAATTTTGCTTTACTTTCATTTTAGCATTTTCATTGTTAAGCTAGTGAAGGACTCAAATATGGATCAAACAAGATTCACCCAAGTTGCTATAGGAACTCTAGAGAATTCCAGAATTTCACAAATCATGGCAAATACACCTAGAGAAGAAACTTAGCATGTAAACGCAACATGTTTTATCAAGTATTTTTTTAAAGCTTATTTTTCAATTTTGCAAGCTTAGCAAGATAAATGAACTTGGACATATCTAAGCAAGTAATTTTTTTCATAATATAGCATGGTGTATAAAATAAAACATGGATCATTTGAATAATAGAAAAAGCTCATAAAATGAAAAATCAAGTCTATATGCAATGCATGAGACAGATTCTTAAACTCCCCCTCAATATGTGATTCAATTTTAAGCACAAATCTGGTTTAAGTTGAGTTATTAGCAAGATTAAGCTCAAGAAATATATCAATTGAAGGATCCAAAATAACTCAATCAAAAACCAGAAACACAGAATGGAGAGAAAAAGATAAGAAACTGCAAACTGGGTAGCTATAGAGCAAAGAGAAGATAGTAGAGAACACTACAGCTTAGACTCGCTCTCACCTTCCCCAATGACTGACATAGGGAAGTTGCCTCTATATCCCAAACTAAGAGGCCCAACACCTGCTAGACTTATAAGACTGTGAGGGAACTCAACCTAGAGAGAATAAAGTACAGCTAATTAAGCATGATAGCAACCTAAAGCACAAGATGAGAGGTCCATGCAAAAGCATGCCAGAAGTATAAGTGATGTAAACTCATAACTCTAAGGAATGAAACCCATAAGCACCCAGAGCAATACAAAAGAAAGGAAAAATTGAAATAAAATATAATACATAATATCTGGATCGGCTCCCCTCACGAGAAGTAAAGGCACACGACTCCAAGCTCACTCCTCAAGGCAACAAACCTAGAGCTATCCAAAGGCTTGGTAAAGATATTGGCCAACTGGTGATCACTCTCCATGAACTGAAGCATTATATCTCCTTTCTCCACATAGTCTCTAAGGAAGTGATATCTATCATCAATGTGCTTGGTCCAGGAGTGTTGCACTGGGTTCTTGGCAATGCAAATAGCAGAAGTGTTATCATAGAAAAGTGGAACACTCTCTATCTCTAACCCAAAGTCCCGCAAGGTCGATCTCATCGAGCACACAGCTCGACAAGGCTGCTGACAACATACTCGGCCTCGGCGGTGGGTATGCGACTCGGGACTACTTCTTAGATGACCAGAAACAAGAGAAGTGCCAATTAATTGGCAAGTGCGAAGTGCTCTTCCTATCTATCCTCTGACCAAACAAAGTCGAGCATCGGAAAAGGCGTAAGGGATAGACAAGAGGAAGAAGAGTACGAGATACCATAATCAATGGTAGCTCAAAGATACTTGAAGATGCGCTTCACCGCTTGACAATGAGGAAGCGAGGAGAAGCCTGAAAGTGAGCGCACATACACATGGCAAAGTGTATGTCCGGCCGAGAAGCAGTGAGATACAAGAGAGAGCGAATCATGCTCCGGAACTCCTTCTGATCAGCAGGCTCACCATCCTCATCAGGCTTAAGAACAGCAGTGGTGGCCATAGGAGTCATCACAGGCTTCCCATCAGACATATCAAACCACCACAGGAGGTCCTGAGTGTACTTACCTTGCTGCAAGAAAGTTCCCTCCCGAGTCTGCTTAATTTGGAAGCCGAGAAAGTAGCTCAACTCGCCCATCATACTCATCTCAAACTCTGTGCTCATCACCTTAGAAAACTGAGACGCAAAAGAATGAGAAGAGCCACCAAAGATAATATCGTCCACATAAATCTGAACGAAAAGGAAATGAGAATTCTGGTGTTTGATGAATAGAGTTTTATCTACTATACCCATTTTGAAACCATGATTGAGAAGATAGGACTTAAGCCTCTCATCCATGCTCTAGGGGCCGTCTTAAGTCTATACAAGGCTTTGGAAAGCTTGTAGACATGGTTTGGGTATTTGGGGTTCTCAAATCCTGGAGGTTGCTTGACATAAATCTCTTCCTCAATAAAGCCATTGACGAATGCACTCTTGGCATCCATTTGATAGAGCTTGAAGCCCTGGGATGCAGAAAATACAAGCAGTATCCTAATCGCCTCTAGTCTAGCTACAAGACGAAAGGTATCCTCAAAGTCAAGACCCTCAACCTAAGTGAAGCCCTGTGCAACTAACCTAGCCATATTGCGAATGACAACCCCATCCTCACTCTGCTTATTTTTGAACACCCACTTGGTCCCAATGACATTATGACTAGATGGGGGCTCTACAAGCTGCCAGACTTTGTTCCTCTCAAAGTTTTCCAGTTCCTCATTCATATCATTAATCCATAATTCATCGGATAATGCATGAGTAACATCCTTCGGCTTGAAAGAGGCAATAAAGGCAGAGTGAAGGCAGAAAGAAGATAAGCCTAATTTTGAGCACGTCACACGCTCAAATAGATCACCAATGATCTAATCAGGTGGATGAGAATGCTGAATGTGGCGAGGAGGACTAAAAGTAGAAGTGGCCTCTACCTCTTGAGTAGAAGAGGAAGGAACAGAGCCACTCGCTGAAGGAGAGTCTGAAGTAAAGGCTGATCCCCTGAGGTGCAGAAATGGAAACAGGAGACACCTCAGGTGTAGAGGGGACTGGATTAGGTGGAACACCATCATCTCCATCCTCTACAAAGATGGTCTCGGAGGGATAAGAAAAGCCTGAAATATCAGGTCTAGCTTCTGGGCTAGCCTCATCAAAGGTCACGTCATAGGTTTCCATGATCCTATTCGCATCACAACTCCAAACCCTATAGCTACGAGAAGAAGTCAAGTAACCCAGAAAAATACCATTAGAATAACGAGACTCAAACTTATCTAGGTTACCAGATCTCAAGATAAAACACTTGCAACCAAAAACGCGAAAATGAGAAACACTGGGTTTTCGCCCATACCTCAACTCATAAGAAGTGCGATGCAAATGTGCTCTCAAGAAAACGCGATTGGAAACATGACAAGCAGTAGCTATAGCCTCAGCCTAAAACTTCCTAGGAGTACTATACTCATCTAGCATTGTCCTGGCCATCTCAACTAGGGTCATGTTCTTCCTTTCCATTACGCCATTTTGTTGAGGGGTGTAGGGAGAAGAGAACTGATGCTCTAAACCAGACTCCACACTTAAACTCTCAAAGTAGGAATTCTTAAACTCGGTGACATTATCACTGCGTATAGCTCATAATGCACCTAGGAGCTCAATAGACAACCTACTAACAAATCACCTGAAGTGAGAAAAAGTCTCATCCTTCGAAACCATGAAGAATACCTCGAAAAATCATCAACAATAATAAGGACATACCACTTCCCTCCTGCTGACTGCACTCTAGCTGGACCAACAGTGTCCATATGCAAAAGCTGTCCTAGTGCATCAGTCATCACTACGGCGATTGGAGGATGAGAAGCAGTAACCACTTGCCATGTCAGAGCAAACTAAGTCTTTGATCATCTTGAGTTTGGGAAAACCACGAATAAGATCGCGGCTGCTAACTCCGGTCAAATGATCAAATCCAATGTGACCAAGTCTCTTATGCCAGAAGGAGAGATCACGGGACTCAGAAGCAATCAAACACGAAGAGAGTCTCCAAAAGCAGAAAAAATCAAGCCTGACAGACTCTCCCAAATCTAGAAATCTCACAAACTAACTCTCTGATGAATCAAGGATTACGCAAGCATTACTCTTAAAGCTTACCTCGAAAGAGTCATCGATAAGTTGAGAAACAGAAAGCAAATTATATTGCAGCATACTCACTAAGGCTACGTCCTTAAGAATAAAATTTTCATTAATGCATACGGTACCTTTAGCAATGACTCTACCTGAAGAAGTATCCCCAAAAGTGATCATCTCATCACCAGGGGCTCGGACTAGGGAAGAGAACCAATAGGAGTCTCCGATCATATGGCGAGAACAACCGAATTCAACAATCCAAACATCTCCCTTCCCCATTCGACAGACCAGATCAAGCCAAAAGAGAGAGAGGACTCAGTACCAGGATAAAGTGAAGATCTGGGAACCCAATACTGAACCACACGACGCCTCAAAGTACCAACTACAGAAGAAGACTGGACTCTAATGTCTCTCTGACGCTCGACTCTAACAAGATCAGAAGAAGCAACTCTAGTAGAAGATCTGGGAGCTGTAACTGGTTTGGCCCGTCATGGTGCAAAGGCCAGACCATCCCAACGAGACTGCCTAAATCTCCTACCTGAAAACACCTCACGCCGCTGATATCTACCTCGATGGAAAAAATGAGGAATATCAAGAAGATGGTGGAAAGACTGACCATGAGCAACTCTAGGACTAAAAATCGACTGAACAGCATGAAAACCAAGTCCTGGATGCTGCCCAAAAATGGGCGACTCTCTAACCTGTCTAGTAGTAGTGTGTGCCATAGGAGCACTCAGAGTCTGGGGATGACTGTGAATACCCCTAAGAGCAGCAACACGCTCACGCCTCGTGATCTTGGCCTGCCTAAAACAGAAATCTACTAGAAAACTGTCGGGACCCGAACCAGCAGATCCGGACCCTCTGTGTATTCTGTACTAGTCCAGGATCACGCTAGTACACACAGGATGAACAGTGTTGAAGTACCACAATCATACACAGCGGAATTAATAATTAAGTACTTCAAACATGAATATAAACGAGTTACACGACCTTATGGTCACCTTACATTAATTCGCCAAGCAGGGTGATAAATAACAAAATAGCACAAGTTCAATAGCGGAAGCAAAAGTACGTCAATGAAACCCCTCGTAGCCACAGGCAACCGACGAGGCTCAACCCTAATCCTCCAGGCCTTCGTTAAACTCCTCTTCCCAAGCTGGCATTGCTTCTTCTTCTGAGGTTGTTGTTGAAGCAAGGGTGAGTATACCACATACTCAACAAGTCATGCACAAATGCAGTTCTATTACTACATGCATGGCTCATTCCAAAGGAAAGGCTTAAATGTTTATTTTGCATAAAGCGGCATTACTTTTAACAGGTAATCCTATTAGATTAAAAGCGGTAAAACCAATATTATTAATAATTAATTCCTCAATTCTTTTTCTAGAGTTTGGCACACAGCCCTAGCTTGATTCATCAGTCTTTGGCACACAGCCACCCATTCCACATTTTTATTTTGAAAATCTAACCCTTGACTGTAATGCCCGAGCATTGTCGATCTGCATGATGACGGCTATTGAATAGATTTAACACACACACTCTGCAGAGGTCAGTACACTTTACCCACAGGATCTGATCGCTCACCACCACAGTGATTGATTGCAACAAAGTCTTTGGAGACTAACACTTAACGATGAACCTCTCGATGTGCCTTCCTAACACTTCCCTCACACGAGCCAAAGTTTAGAACGAGCCGTCACAGTTGGATGGGTACCAAGCCGTAGGACAGGTACGCTCCCCCACACGGTTACACTCTTGTGTAACTGTCGCCCCGATGTGTCAAAGGAAAGATATTAGAACCCTACTAAACTAGGTCCGTCCCATTAGGACAAGTGGTTGTACAAGAAACTTCGGTTCAAAGGCTGCAAGGTGAAGTCCTTAACTATCCCGGGCAAGACATCCGTTTTATACTTCTCGGCACACAGCCTTTACAATCTTAATACATCCCGATGCCACACAGGCCCACCTGGTACGAAGCCTTCTTGCCACTTGCCCCGGTTCAAATCATTTTTCCACCCCGGTTTGCATTTATGCAACACATGCCAATGCCCACGTCATTGCATGAGTAGGACCACACAAGTCGCTATCCCCAATTCCATCTCATGACATCATCGCATTATTCCAAAATGCGCTCCATAATTGTTTAGTCAATATTCTTTTTGCAACTTCGAAAGTCGTTCCACGCATACAAGTATACTAAGCAGCTAATCACGGTCTAGCCTCCCGTGTTGGCTTTATAATAGCAACCAACTCAATTTAATATCTTAGGTTGACAAGGATTGCAGGGCATACAATTAATATTAACAAGGTGGCATTAACAAGGTAGGGGTATTATCTAAACTCCCAAGATTAATCAATGTCATTTTCTTAATTAGTATAGCATGCATAGTTTAAATGGAAATACATTTTAAAAGTCTAGGGGCAATATGGTCAAAGCATGACTTGCCTTCAAAAAGTAGTTGATTCTGGCCTGGCTCTTGCGATGGTTCTCCGAAATCCCCATCGACGGCTTCCGGCAATTCAGAGTCTACGCGCATTCAAGCGAATATACAATGAATACTCAATACAGATAACAAGATCAACTCTAAAAATAAAATAAAAATCACCAATAAATAGTTCACATTTTTACAAATTTTTAGGAACTAGAATCACCCAATTTTGAGTTAAAACGCAAAAGTTATAGCAATTACAAGTTTCTCAAAATTCAATAAAAGAAAAACCGAATTTCTCTATTTATTTTCCTACTGAAAATTCCGGTTAAATCCTCTCGGCGCGACACTTGTCAGCACCAGAGACAGCCACGCCATCACGGACGCTGACATGTGGGCCGGGATGGCGTCATCTTGACGTCGACACCGCATGGTCGATACTGAGCAGTGGGCCCGATGAACAGTGCTAGGTCCACTCATCAGCTGACACGCGGCGCACCCCCGACGGTCCACATGGCCCAAGATTTCCCGGCCATTGCATTCAAATCCAACGGTTGGTCCAGTACGGCCGTTGAGGCTTCGGGTGGCTATGTGGCGAAATCTCGGCCCTTAATCTAAGATCCGACAGCACTAACAATCGCGTCGACCCGGATCTACGTGGTCGAACCTCCACGGTTGGATGACGATCCAACGGCCACCGATACCCGAGCGATGCACTGCACCGAGCCTTCGTGGCGCAATCCAAGCTGGACAATCCAGATCTAACGGCCATTATGAAAACATCTCGCAGGCGACTCGTGGACTACTCATAACCTCACGATGACAATCCAACGGCCATCATCAAGAGCTGCAACTATCGCTACGTGGATGTACCGGAGCGGTCGGATGGAGATCTGACGGAGCGGGGTACCCGAGCGATGCACAGAAGGCCGAGTCTACGTGGCGTGATCTAAGCCGGTCATCACAGATCGGACGGCCATTATCAACCGAAGACATCCCGGTCTAGCGCTACAGAAGGGAAGATGTGGCGTTACCTAAGCTGAGTGATGGAGATCCGACGGCGACGGTGAGCTGCGATGCTCAGGAGTAGAGGCGGTGGCGCTTGCTACCGGAGTTGGGGAAGACGAGGTTGGCTCTGGCGATTCCGGCGTCTCGGCGGAAGAGGTGGCCTACCCGACAGCGTCTTGCCCGGCGAACTCAGCGAGTCTTGGCTGCGACGAGGCGGCGGGCGGCGAAGGCAAGGAAAACCGAGAAGAGAGGAGAGCTACTCCGTAGCTCGAGCGCGAGCTAGGGAGCACGAGCTAGCAGACGAGCGGACCGAATGTGCGGGCGAGGAGACCAATTTAATGGGCTATAACACGGTCGTCGAGGCGCCTCGGGCGCGTGCAAATCCTTGCCAAAATCCTCGGCGACTTACCAGCGGTGTGGTGCTGTCGCGCCCCCGATGTGCTCGGTCACATCCACCGTCCGATTGCGATCCGGCGGCTTAGGGCGAAATGTGATGCAGCGGCAGCGGTGCCGCGTGGCAACATCCTGGCGGCCAACTTACGAGATCCAGCGACTACGTCTTTGTGGCGGCGGCTCCTCCACGGCAGATTCGTCGCGATCTGACGGCCGGAGCGGCGGCGCTAGGGTTTTTCGGCGCGAGCACATTGTTGGGCCCGGCCCGACACTGTAGCAAGGCCATTTTTCTGGTTTTATCAATAAAAATAAATCTAGCAAATCAAAGTATTTATTTAGGGCACTAAAAATACCCGAAAAATTCTAGAAAAATTCCAGAAAATATTTGAAGGCATTTAGAGCTTAAGTAAAATATTTTTATTCATTTTTGATAATTACTTTTATGTTAATTTAATTATTCAAGAGAAGGATAAATTTAAATCAAATTCAAATAATTCCAATTAAATCCCAAAAATTCACAAAATTCAAAAAGCTCCAAAAATTAAAATTAAGCCAAATTTTGGGATGTTACAAACCTACCCCCCTTAACAAAATCTCGACCCCGAGATTCGAAGCTTAACTACAAAATAGGTTTGGGAATTCCTTTTTCAGATCTTCCTCTCGTTCCCAGGTGGCCTCGCTTTCTGTGTGATTGCTCCACTGAACTCTGCAAAAATGGGTTATCTTGCTCCTTGTTTTCCGATCCACTGTATCTAGTATTTTTATCGGTTGCTCTTTGTAGGTCAGGTCTTCCTGTAGTTCAACTTCTTCCAGTGATGTTTGGTCTTCAGGCACTTGGAGACACTTCTTGAGTTGCGATACATGAAAGACATTGTGTATGCCCGCCAATGACTGCGGTAACTCCAGTTGATATGCGACCTCGCCCTTTCGACTTACGATCTTAAACGGTCCCATATATCTTGGCGCAAGTTTACCCTTTTTGTGAAACCTCTGGACTCCCTTAAGAGGCGTAACTCTGAGATACACATAATCTTCAAGCTCGATGCTCAAATCCCTGTGGCGATTGTCCGCATAACTCTTCTGTCTTGACTGCGCGATTTTCAACCTTTCCCTTATCAGTGCTATTTGCTCTTCGGCTTCTTGGAGTATGTCTGGTCCGAAGACACGACGCTCACCAGTCTCATTCCAATTTAACGGCGTCCCACAAGGTCGACCATACAAAGCTTCGAAAGGTCACATCTGAAGACTAGCTTGATAGCTATTGTTGTAACTGAATTCAGCATATGGTAAACATTTATCCCAAGTCGTTGTATAAGCCAACGCACAAGCTCTTAACATATCTTCTAATATCTGGTTGACTCTTTCGACCGCCCATCTATCTGCTGGGTGATAAGTCATCTTTGAAGTTCAGCGGGTGCCCATTCTTTGTATGCAATTTATCCCAAAATCTTGAGGTAAATTGGGTGCCTCGGTCGATACTATCTTCTTGGCACTCCATGTAAGCAAAGCGATCCTTGCCATGTATAGCTCGCTAACTTATCTCTGAATAGGTTGTCTTTACGGTATGAAGTCTGTGACCTTTGTCAATCGATCCACGATGACCCATATGGAGTCATAACCTCCTTGCGTCCTTGGCAATCCGGTAATGAAATCCATTCCAATTTCTTCCCATTTCCACTCTGGTATTTTTAATGGCTGCAGCAATCCTGCTGGTCTCTGATGCATAGCTTTGACTCGCTGGCATACATCACATAGTGCTACGTGCTCCGCTACCTCTCTCTTCATATTCGGCCACCAGAACCTCTCTTTTAAATCTTGGTACAGTTTTCCACTTCCTGGGTGAATCGAATACTTTGAGTCGTGAGCTTCCTCCAGTATGAACTGCTTTAACTCCTTTTTGTTAGGTACACAAATGCGCTCTTTCATCCACAACGTGCCTTGTTCGTCCAGCTTAAATTCTTTTGCTTGCCCTTCCTCCATCTTGGCTTGGATTCGCTTGATCTTCTCATCATTCTTCTGACCTTCTCTAATTTGGTCTTCCAAGATTGGCTTCACCTCTAAAGCAGCTACAAATCCTTCTGGAACAACCTCCAATTTCAACCTCTGAAAATCCTTGCACAATTCTCCCTGGCTTCCTCCCACTTTCATATTTAGACCATGACTCTTCTGACTCAAGGCATCAGCCACTACATTGGCCTTGCCGGGATGATAATGGATACCCATGTTGTAATCCTTGATCAGCTCTAACCACCTTCTTTGTCTCATGTTCAGGTCAGATTGGGTGAAAATGTATTTAAGGCTTTTTGGTCTGTATACACCTCACACCTGTTGCCGATGAGATAGTGACGCCATATCTTTAAGGCATGTACTACAGCTGCTAATTCTAGATCATGCGTCAAGTAATTCCCTTCATGTGGCCTTAATTGCCTTGATGCATAGGCTACTACCCTTCCGTTTTGCATCAACACGCATCCAAGCCCTTGGCGTGATGCATCGCAGTAAATATCAAAACTCTGGTGCACATCTGGTTGAACTAACACTGGCGCTGATGTCAGTCATTTCTTCAATTCTCGAAAGCTCTTCTCACAATCTAGTGTCCAAACAAATTTCTTCTCTTTCTTAAGCAACTGCGTAATTGGCCTGGCAATCGTCGAAAACCCTTCTATAAATCGGCGGTAATACCCAGCCATCCCAAGAAAACTTCGAATCTGCGTAACCGTCTTCGGCGGTTCCCAATGCAGTACTGCCTCGACCTTGCTTGGGTCCACTGCAATTCCTTCGACTGTCATTACGTGCCCTAGGAATTCTACCTTACTCTTCCAAAAATCACATTTACTGAACTTTGCATACAACTGTTGCTCACTCAGCTTCTCCAGCACTAATCTTAAATGTTGGGCGTGCTCTTCATCCGTCCTTGAATAAACCAGAATATCGTCTATGAACACGACCACAAATTTATATCGTCTATGAACACGACCACAAATTTATCTAAATATTCCATGAATACTTTATTCATCAGGTTCATAAAGTATCTTTGGCGCATTTGTCGATCAAATGACATAACGATGAACTCATAGTGTCCATATCATGAAGAAAATGCAGTCTTGGGTATGTCTTGGTCTTGATTTTCAAGCGATCGTATCGACCTAAGGTCGATCTTGGAGAATACCCTACTCCTCTTAATTGATCAAAAGATCATCTATACGGGGTAACGGTATTTATTCTTTATCGTTACTTCGTTAAGCGCCACGATAATCTACACACATCAAAGCTCCCATCCTTCTTTTTGAACGAGCGTAAGGCGCTCCCCATGGTGGCGAGCTCGGCCGATGAATCCTTTTTCCAATAACTCCTCAATCTGTTTCTTCATCTCAACGGTTCTTGAGAGACATCCGATATGGTCTTTTTGCTATTGGTCTTTGTTCTAGGTACTAGATCGATTACAAACTCTATGTCACTGTCTGGTGGCATTCTGGTAATTCCTCGGGAAAAACATCCGGTATTCACTAACCATTGGTACATCTCTTATCTTGTGACCTCCAAATTGTTTACTAACATCTGTCCTTCTCGAACTACCATTGCTTGAAATTCCACTTTTCTACCATCGGGGCTCTCAATAGACACAACTCTTAGCCCTTGATCTATCTGACCTTATGCTTAGTCAACCAATCCATTCCTGAGGATAACATCTAGGGTTTGGGTATCTAATATAATAAGGTTAGCTAGGAACTCTACCCCTTTTATTAATAGCTTAACCCCGAACCTCGGACCTTAGGCGGAGTTTGATCTAGGGATTGGACTAGAAATGTACTTTTAAGGTTAACAATATCTAGATCATTTGTCATGGCAAAATCTCGAGAAGCGAGCGAATGTGAAGCTCCAGAATCGAATAACACTGTAGCTAGCACTGAGTTGACAAGGAACTTACTGAGCACGACGTCCGTGGCATCCTGGACTTCGTCTACGGAGATGTGATTAATCCTGCCTCGCGTGAATGCTTGCGGTGTGGCTCCAGCCTTGGCAGGTCCTCGGCTTCCTCCCTTGGCAGGAGTTTTAGCTAGCGTGTTTCCTAAATTGAAGCGCACTGGGGTCACTCCTCCCTTCTTTGGGCACACGTTGGCGAAATGCCCGATTACATTGCAATTGTAGCGATGCCTTCGACATCTGGCGATTCCTCCGTTACGATTAACAATCTGTTGGTGTCCGGGAGTTTGCCTGTTTGGTCTCGGCCTTGGTGGCGGTGTCTGACATTGTTTCCTGATGGAATCGGAGAATTGCTGAGGTATCATCCTTGGTTTCTGATGACCTTGACGTCCTCCCTGCTGTGCCATGCGGCGTTTGCGGTTATCATCAAGCTCCTTGCGCTTATCCTCCAATATGAGTGCCTTATTTACCAGTTCTTGGAAATCAGGGAAGGTGTGGGTAATCAATCCCACATAATCGATGTTAGGCCCTTCATGAAGCGAGGCCCTAGCCTTATGCATTGCTACATCTTCAAGGCGTAGCGTGCAAGTTGAGTGAATTTATTCAAATAATCGGCCATTGACTGGCCTCCTTGCTTCAGCGTTCTAAATTCTTCCTTTTTCAGTTCCATAATACCTTCTGGCACATGGTATTGATGAAAGGCTATGGTAAATTCTTCGGGTGATTTCTGTGGGTTTACCTCTGACGCTAAATAGTTTTCCCACCATTCAGCTGTTGTTCCTTCTAGCTGATGAGAGGCATAAAGCACCCTCTCATTTCCATCACACTGAGTTATATGCAGTTTCCTCTCGATGGTTCTCAACCAATCATCTGCCTCTAACGGGCTAGCATTGCCTGAAAAAGTAGGCAGACGTGTCCTCATAAACTCGGACAGTTTTGAGTAGGGACGTGGTCCGTTGTTAATAGCTTGATTGTTGGCGACTGCTTGGGTGTTGATTTGCTGTACAGTGGCCATCATTGTCTGCATCAATTGAGTTTGTGCTGCGAGAAAAGCTCCCAGATTCTGCATGTCAACTGGCGGTGCTGCCTGTGGTGGTGGTGTACTGCTCTGACTACCTCCTTGACGTGAACCACTACCTCCGGCTCCGGTGTTGCGAGTATTCACCATCTGCTGATTGCTTCGACGGTTTAGAGATGAGGGGGAAGGAATAGGCAAGTATAGGAACTTATATGGGGAAACAGGTGTAACTTAAAAACCTTTAAACATTAAAGCATAGATAATAGATAGGTATGGTTTCTTACATAGTCTAGGGACTATGCAACCATAATAACAGTCACAAACATCACATCAAATAGTTCCATACAACAACATCGCACATCTAAGTTCGAAATTTAAAGACGCGACTCAACACAAGTGAGTCTCAGCATAAAATCAAACAACAACTCGACCTAACGGACTCGATCCTCGAGCCACCACAGGCTATGACTCACCGATCACATACTTTGGCGGGTGAGTGGCATAGGGGCAAGCCGATCCCCATGCCCTCCCCTTTGGTGCTTCTTTGGGGCACCAGCATTTCTTTGGTCCTCTGGCGCGGGCTCTGGCTCCTGCTCCTCTGGCTCCTACTCGTCCTCGTCGTCAAGCTCCATGATGGCCTCCGGCTCCCCGTGACCGTAGAGGGCCTCCTCTAGCTCGGCGATCCTCTGCACCGCGTGCATCCTAGTCTCTCGCAGGGCCACCTCGGTCTCCTCTAGGGCACGGTACACAGCCTGCAGCTCCGTAGTCGTAGCATCCATGACCTCCTCCTGGGCCGTGGCGAATCGGCCCAAGTGCACGACAGCAGTGTCCTCCTCCAGCTCCAAGCGCGCCTGAAGGGGTCCACCTGCGTGCGGGTGCACACGGAAAGCAGTGTCCCACAGCTCAAAGCTGTAGTCCCTGCTAACCCTACGCAGCGCTACCCGGGCACACTCCTGTATGCCCGCCTCGTAGCTGGCCCGCCTCACCGAGAGGTGGAGCGGACGGCTAGCACGCGCGTGCTCCTGCGCATACAAGGTGAGGGTCGTCTCCTAGCCGCGGTTGATCCCGTTGACCACCCAGGTGCGGGACCGGTAGAGAGGGCGGTCAAAACATCCCAGCACCTGGAGCATCCTCCAAAGCTCCGCCGCGTAGCCACCGTGATGCTCGCCGAAGGTGTGAACCATCCACATCTGCCAAAGGAACGCGTCAGTACTAAAATTTTTTAAAGAATACAGAAGTAACAGCAAAATGCAGCATAGGTATGAAGTAAGAAAGAAGGGATAAGTCAAGATTTTATTGATTATTCTTGCACAGTTTTAACTTTTTAGAAATTAGGTTTTATCTTCCAAATTCGTCCATTCTAACTAGGGTTAAGTCCTACAGTCAGTATGGCTCTGATACCAACTCTGTCGGGACCCGAACCAGCAGATCCGGACCCTCTGTGTATTTTGTACTAGTCAAGGATCACGCTAGTACACACAGGATGAACAGTGTTGAAGTACCACAATCATACACAGCGGAATTAATAATTAAGTACTTCAAACATGAATATAAACGAGTTACACGACCTTATGGTCACCTTACATTAATTCACCACGCAGGGCGATAAATAACAAAATAGCACAAGTTCAATAGCGGAAGCAAAAGTACATCAATGAAACCCTCGTAGCCACGAGGCAACCAGCGAGGCTCAACCCTAATCCTCCAGGCCTTCGTTAAACTCCTCTTCCCAAGCTGGCGTTGCTTCTAAGGTTGTTGTTGAAGCAAGGGTGAGTATACCACATACTCAACAAGTCATGCACAAATGCAGTTCTATTACTACATGCATGGCTCATTCCAAAGGAAAGGCTTAAATGTTTATTTTGCATAAAGCGGCATTTCTTTTAACAAGTAATCCTATTAGATTAAAAGCGGTAAAACCAATATTATTAATAATTAATTCCTCAATTCTTTTTCGAGTTTGGCACACGGCCTAGCTTGATTCATCGATCTTTGGCACCGACCACCCATTCCACATTTTTATTTTGAAAATCTAACCCTTGGTGTAATGCGAGCATTGTCGAAGATACATGACGCTGCTATTGAATAGATTTAACACACACACTCTGCAGAGGTTGTACACTTTACCCACAGGATCGATCGCTCACCACACAGTGATTGATTGCAACAAAGTCTTTTGAGACTAACACTTAACGATGAACCTCTCGATGATTGCCTTCCTAACACTTCCCTCACACAGAGCCAAAGTTTAGAAACGAGCAAATCTGATTGGATGGGTACCAAGCCAGGGCAGTGCGCTCCCCACACGGTTACACTCTTGTGTAACTGTCGCCCCGATGTGTCAAAGGAAAGATATTAGAACCCTACTAAACTAGGTCCGTCCCATTCCGGACAAGTGGTTGTACAAGAAACTCAGTTCAAAGGCTCGCAAGGTGAAGTCCTTAACTATCCCGGGCAAGACATCCGTTTTATACTTCTCGGCACACAGCCTTTACAATCTTAATACATCCCGATGCCACACAGGCCCACCTGGTACGAAGCCTTCTTGCCACTTGCCCCGGTTCAAATCATTTTTCCACCCCGGTTTGCATTTATGCAACACATGCCAATGCCCACGTCATTGCATGAGTAGGACCACACAAGTCGCTATCCCCAATTCCATCTCATGACATCATCGCATTATTCCAAAATCGCTCCATAATTGTTTAGTCAATATTCTTTTGCAACCGAAAGTCGTTCCACGCATACAAGTATACTAAGCAGACTAATCACGGTCTAGCCTCCGTGTTGGCTTTATAATAACAACCAACTCAATTTAATATCTTAGGTTGACAAGGATTGCGGGGCATACAATTAATATTAACAAGGTGGCATTAACAAGGTAGGGTATTATCTAAACTCCCAAGATTAATCAATGTCATTTTCTTAATTAGTATAGCATGCATAGTTTAAATGGAAATACATTTTAAAAGTCTAGGGGCAATATGGTCAAAGCATGACTTGCCTTCAAAAAGTAGTTGATTACGGCACGGCTCTTGCGATGGTTCTCCGAAATCCCCATCGGTGACTTAGGCAATTCGAGTCTCTGGCGCATTCAAGCGAATATACAATGAATACTCAATACAGATAACAAGATCAACTCTAAAAATAAAATAAAAATCACCAATAAATAGTTCACATTTTTACAAATTGTTAGGAACTAGAATCACCCAATTTTGAGTTAAAAGCATAAAAGTTATAGCAATTACAAGTTTCTCAAAATTCAATAAAAGAAAAACCGAATTTCTCTATTTATTTTCCTCTGAAAATTCGGTTAAATCCTCTCGGCGCGACACTTGTCAACACCAGAGACAGCCACGCCATCACGGACGCTGACATGTGGGCCCCGGATGACGTCATCTTGACGTCGGCACTACGCAGTGATCGATACAGCAGCAGTGGGCAGATGAGCGATGCTAGGTCCACTCATCGGTGACCACGGCGACTTCGACGGTCCACATGGCCCAAGATTTCCCGGCCATTGCATTCAAATCCAACGGTTGGTCCAGTACGGCCGTTGGGGCTTCGGGTGGCTATGTGGCGAAATCTCGGCCCTTAATCTAAGATCCGACAGCACTAACAATCGCGTCGACCCGGATCTACGTGGTCGAACCTCCACGGTTGGATGACGATCCAACGGCCACCGATACCCGAGCGATGCACTGCACCGAGCCTTCGTGGCGCAATCCAAGCTGGACAATCCAGATCTAACGGCCATTATGAAAACATCTACGCAGCAGCTACGTGGACTACTCATAACCTCACGATGACAATCCAACGGCCATCATCAAGAGCTGCAACTATCGCTACGTGGATGTACCGGAGTGGTCGGATGGAGATCTGACGGGCGGGTATACGGCGATGCCTGAAGGCGAGTCTCGTGGCGTGATCTAAGCCGGTCATCACAGATCGGACGGCCATTATCAGCAAGACATCGGTCTAGCGCTTCTGAAGGAAGATGTGGCGTTACCTAAAATGATGATGGAGATCCGGCAATGACGGTGGCTGCGATGCTTTCGAGTAAGCGGTGGCGCTTACTACGGAGTTGGGGAAAACGAGGTTAGCTCTGGCGATTCAGCGTCTCGATCGAAGAGGTGGCCTACCCAGCGTCTTGGCGGCGAACTCGAGCGAGTCTTGGCTGCGACGGGGAGCGGCGGACGGCGGCGAAAGCAAGGAAAACCGAGAAGAGAGGAGAGGCTACTCCGGTAGCTTCGGCGCGAGCTAGAGCACGAGCTAACGGACGAACGGACCGAATGTGCGGGCGAGGAGACCAATTTAATGGGCTATAGCACGGTCGTCGAGGCGCCTCGGGCGCGTGCAAATCCTTGCCAAAATCTCGGATACTTACCACGATTGTGGTGCTGTCGCGCCCTCCCGATGTGCTCGGTCACATCCCACCGTCCGATTGCGATCCGGCGGCTTAGGGCGAGTAGCGGTGCAGCGGGCGGTGCCGCGTGGCAACATCCTGGCGGCCAACTTACAGAGATCCAACGACTACGTCTTTATGGACGCGGCTCCTCCGACGATTCGTCGCGATCAAGACGCCCCGGAGCGGCGGCGCTAGGGTTCGGCATGAGCACATTGTTGGGCCCGGCGAACAACGTAACAAGGCCATTTTACGGTTTTATCAATAAAAATAAATCTAGCAAATCAAAGTATTTATTTAGGGCACTAAAAATACCCGAAAAATTCTAGAAAAATTCCAGAAAATATTTGAAGGCATTTAGAGCTTAAGTAAAATATTTTTATTCATTTTTGATAATTACTTTTATGTTAATTTAATTATTCAAGAGAAGGATAAATTTAAATCAAATTCAAATAATTCCAATTAAATCCCAAAAATTCACAAAAATTCAAAAAGCTCCAAAAATTAAAATTAAGCCAAATTTTTGGGATGTTACAAACCTACCCCCCTTAACAAAATCTCGACCCCGAGATTCGAAGCTTAACTACAAAATAGGTTTGGGAATTCCTTTTTCAGATCTTCCTCTCGTTCCCAGGTGGCCTCGCTTTCTGTGTGATTGCTCCACTGAACTCTGCAAAAATGGGTTATCTTGCTCCTTGTTTTCCGATCCACTGTATCTAGTATTTTTATCGGTTGCTCTTTGTAGGTCAGGTCTTCCTGTAGTTCAACTTCTTCCAGTGATGTTTGGTCTTCAGGCACTTGGAGACACTTCTTGAGTTGCGATACATGAAAGACATTGTGTATGCCCGCCAATGACTGCGGTAACTCCAGTTGATATGCGACCTCGCCCTTTCGACTTACGATCTTAAACGGTCCCATATATCTTGGCGCAAGTTTACCCTTTTTGTGAAACCTCTGGACTCCCTTAAGAGGCGTAACTCTGAGATACACATAATCTTCAAGCTCGATGCTCAAATCCCTGTGGCGATTGTCCGCATAACTCTTCTGTCTTGACTGCGCGATTTTCAACCTTTCCCTTATCAGTGCTATTTGCTCTTCGGCTTCTTGGGTATATGCGGTCCGAAGACACGGCTCACTGATCTCATTCCAATTTAACGGCGTCCCACAAGGTCGACCATACAAAGCTTCGAAAGGTCACATCTGAAGACTAGCTTGATAGCTATTGTTGTAACTGAATTCAGCATATGGTAAACATTTATCCCAAGTCGTTGTATAAGCCAACGCACAAGCTCTTAACATATCTTCTAATATCTGGTTGACTCTTTCAGTCTGCCCATCTATCTGCGGGTGATAAGCTGTACTGAAGTTCAAGCGGGTGCCCATTGCTGTATGCAATTTATCCCAAAATCTTGAGGTAAATTGGGTGCCTCGGTCCGATACTATCTTCTTCGGCACTCCATGTAAGCAAACGATCCTTGCCATGTATAGCTCTGCTAACTTATCTCCTGAATAGGTTGTCTTTACCGGTATGAAGTGCGCGACCTTTGTCAATCGATCCACGATGACCCATATGGAGTCATAACCTCCTTGCGTCCTTGGCAATCCGGTAATGAAATCCATTCCAATTTCTTCCCATTTCCACTCTGGTATTTTTAATGGCTGCAGCAATCCTGCTGGTCTCTGATGCATAGCTTTGACTCGCTGGCATACATCACATAGTGCTACGTGCTCCGCTACCTCTCTCTTCATATTCGGCCACCAGAACCTCTCTTTTAAATCTTGAGTACAGTTTTCCACTTCTGGGTGAATCGAATACTTTGAGTCGTGAGCTTCCTCGGTATGAACTGCTTTAACTCCTTTTTGTTAGGTACACAAATCGCTCTTTCATCCTAGCGTGCCTTGTTAAATCGGCTTAAATTCTTTTGCTTGCCCTTCCTCCATCTTGGCTTGGATTAAGCTTGATCTTCTCATCATTCTTGACCTTCTCTAATTTGGTCTTCCAAGATTGGCTTCACCTCTAAAGCGACTACAAATCATTCTCGAACAACCTCCAATTTCAACCTCTGAAAATCCTTGCACAATTCTCCTGGCTTCCTCCACTTTCATATTTAGACCATGACTCTTGACTCAAGGCATCGGCCACTACATTGGCCTTCTTAGGGATGATAATGGATACCCATGTTGTAATCCTTGATCAGCTCTAACCACCTTCTTTGTCTCATGTTCAGGTCAGATTGGGTGAAAATGTATTTAAGGCTTTTTGGTCTGTATACACCTCACACCTGTTGCCGATGAGATAGTGACGCCATATCTTTAAGGCATGTACTACAGCTGCTAATTCTAGATCATGCGTCAAGTAATTCCCTTCATGTGGCCTTAATTGCCTTGATGCATAGGCTACTACCCTTCCGTTTTGCATCAACACGCATCCAAGCCCTTGGCGTGATGCATCATGATAAATATCAAAACTACGGTGCACATCTGGTTGAACTAACACTGGCGCTGATGTCAGTCATTTCTTCAATTCTCGAAAGCTCTTCTCACAATCTAGTGTCCAAACAAATTTCTTCTCTTTCTTAAGCAACTGCGTAATTGGCCTGGCAATCGTCGAAAACCCTTCTATAAATCGGCGGTAATACCCAGCCATCCCAAGAAAACTTCGAATCTGCGTAACCGTCTTCGGCGGTTCCCAATGCAGTACTGCCTCGACCTTGCTTGGGTCCACTGCAATTCCTTCGGCTGTCATTACGTGCCCTAGGAATTCTACCTTACTCTTCCAGAAATCACATTTACTGAACTTTGCATACAACTGTTGCTCTCTCAGCTTCTCCAGCACTAATCTTAAATGTTGGGCGTGCTCTTCATCCGTCCTTGAATAAACCAGAATATCGTCTATGAACACGACCACAAATTTATCTAAATATTCCATGAATACTTTATTCATCAGGTTCATAAAGTATGCTAGCGCATTTGTCAGTCCAAATGACATAACAGTGAACTCATAGTGTCCATATCATGAAGAAAATGCAGTCTTGGGTATGTCTTCAGTCTTGATTTTCAACTGATCGTATCCTGACCTAAGGTCGATCTTGGAGAATACCCCTACTCCTCTTAATTGATCAAAAAGATCATCTATCTGGGGTAACGGGTATTTATTCTTTATCGTTACTTCGTTAAGCGCACGATAATCTACACACATCCGAAAGCTCCCATCCTTCTTTTTGACGAACAGAACCGGCGCTCCCCATGGTGACGAGCTCGGCCTGATGAATCCTTTTTCCAATAACTCCTCAATCTGTTTCTTCATCTCAACCAGTTCTTCAGTAGACATCCGATATGGTCTTTTTGCTATTGGTGCTGTTCTAGGTACTAGATCGATTACAAACTCTATGTCCCTGTCTGGTGGCATTCCTGGTAATTCCTCGGGAAAAACATCTGGGTATTCACTAACCACTGGTACATCTCTTATACTGACGGCCTCCAAATTGTTTACTAACATCTGTCCTTCTCGAACTACCATTGCTTGAAATTCCACTTTTCTACCATCAGGGCTCTCAATAGACACAACTCTTCGCCCGCAGTCTAATACGGCCTTATGCTTAGTCAACCAATCCATTCCCAGGATAACATCTAGGGTTTGGGTATCTAATATAATAAGGTTCGCTAGGAACTCTACCCCTTTTATTAATAGCTTAACCCCAGAACCTCAGACCTTAGAGCGGAGTTTCGATCTAGGGGATTGGACTAGAAATGTACTTTTAAGGTTAACAATATCTAGATCATTTGTCATGGCAAAATCTCGAGAAACGAACGAATGTGAAGCTCCAGAATCGAATAACACTGTAGCTAGCACTGAGTTGACAAGGAACTTACTGAGCACGACGTCCGTGGCATCCTGGACTTCGTCTACGGAGATGTGATTAATCCTGCCTCGCGTGAATGCTTGCGGTGTGGCTCCAGCCTGGGCAGGTCCTCGGCTTCCTCCCTGGGCAGGAGTTTTAGCTAGCGTGTTTCCTAAATTGAAGCGCACTGGGGTCACTCCTCCCTTCTTTGGGCACACGTTGGCGAAATGCCCGATTACATTGCAATTGTAGCAGTGCCTTCCTGACATCTGCTGATTCCCTCCGTTCTGATTAACAATCCTGACTGGTGTCGGGGAGTTTGCCCTGCTGGTCTCGGCACTGGTGACGGTGTCCTGACACTGTTTCCCTGATGGAATCGGGAGAATTGCTGAGGTATCATCCTTGGTTTCTGGTGACCTTGACGTCCTCCCTACTGTGCCATGCGGCGTTTGCGGTTATCATCAAGCTCCTTGCGCTTATCCTCCAATATGAGTGCCTTATTTACCAGTTCTTGGAAATCAGGGAAGGTGTGGGTAATCAATCCCACCTGTAATCCAGTGTTAGGCCCCTTCATGAAGCGAGACTGCCTAGCCTTGTCTGTTGCTACATCTTCAAGAGCGTAGCGTGCAAGTTGAGTGAATTTATTCAAATAATCGGCCACTGACTGGCCTCCTTGCTTCAGCGTTCTAAATTCTTCCTTTTTCAATTCCATAATACCTTCTGGCACATGGTATTGATGAAAGGCTATGGTAAATTCTTCCCAGGTGATTTCCTGTGGGTTTACCTACGACGCGCAGTAGTTTTCCCACCATTCAGCTGTTGTTCCTTCTAGCTGATGAGAGGCATAAAGCACCCTCTCATTTCCATCACACTGAGTTATATGCAGTTTCCTCTCGATGGTTCTCAACCAATCATCTGCCTCTAACGGGCTAGCATTGCCTGAAAAAGTAGGCAGACGTGTCCTCATAAACTCGGACAGTTTTGAGTAGGGACGTGGTCCGTTGTTAATAGCTTGATTGTTGGCGCATCGCTTGGGTGTTGATTTCTTTGTCTGATGGCCATCATTGTCTGCATCAATTGAGTTTGTGCTGCGAGAAAAGCTCCCAGATTCTGCATGTCAACTGGCGGTGCTGCCTGTGGTGGTGGTGTACTGCTCTGACTGCCTCCTTGACGTGAACCACTGCCTCCGGCTCCGGTGTTGCGAGTATTCACCATCTGCTGATTGCTTCGACGGTTTAGAGATGAGGGGGAAGGAATAGGCAAGTATAGGAACTTATATGGGGAAACAGGTGTAACTTAAAACCTTTAAACATTAAAGCATAGATAATAGATAGGTATGGTTTCTTACATAGTCTAGGGACTATGCAACCATAATAACAGTCACAAACATCACATCAAATAGTTCCATACAACAACATCGCACATCTAAGTTCGAAATTTAAAGACGCGACTCAACACAAGTGAGTCTCAACGCAAAATCCAAACAACAACTCGACCTAACGGACTCAGTCCTCGAGCCACCCTGGCTGCAGCTCACCGATCACATACACTGGCGGGTGAGCTGGCATAGGGGCAAACTGATCCCCATGCCCTCCCACTGGTGCTGCTGGGGGCACCACTGGCTGCTGGTCCTCTGGCGCGGGCTCTGGCTCCTGCTCCTCTGGCTCCTACTCGTCCTCGTCGTCAAGCTCCATGATGGCCTCCGGCTCCCCGTGACCGTAGAGGGCCTCCTCTAGCTCGGCGATCCTCTGCACCGCGTGCATCCTAGTCTCTCGCAGGGCCACCTCGGTCTCCTCTAGGGCACGGTACACAGCCTGCAGCTCCGTAGTCGTAGCATCCATGACCTCCTCCTGGGCCGTGGCGAATCGGCCCAAGTGCCTGACAGCCGATGTCCTCCTCCGGCTCCAAGCGCGCTGAAGGTCCACTGCGTCTTGGTGCACACAAGCAGTGTCCCGGCTCAAAGGCTGTAGTCCTGCTAACCCTACGCCGCGCTACCGGGCACACTCTGTATGCCGCCTCGTGGCTAGCCGCCTCACCGAGAGGTGGAGGCGGACGGCTAGCACGCTGCGTGCTCTGCGCATACAAGGTGAGGTCGTCTCCTAGCCGCGGTTGATCCGTTGACCACCAGTGCGGGACTGTAGAGAGGGCGGTCAAAACATCCCAGCACTGGAGCATCCTCCAAAGCTCCGCCGGCGTAGCCACCGTGATGCTCGCGAAGGTGTGAACCATCCACATCTGCCAAAGGAACGCGTCAGTACTAAAATTTTTTAAAGAATACAGAAGTAACAGCAAAATGCAGCATAGGTATGAAGTAAGAAAGAAGGGATAAGTCAAGATTTTATTGATTATTCTTGCACAGTTTTAACTTTTTAGAAATTAGGTTTTATCTTCCAAATTCGTCCATTCTAACTAGGGTTAAGTCCTACAGTCAGTATGGCTCTGATACCAACTCTGTCGGGACCCGAACCAGCAGATCCGGACCCTCTGTGTATTTTGTACTAGTCAAGGATCACGCTAGTACACACAGGATGAACAGTGTTGAAGTACCACAATCATACACAGCGGAATTAATAATTAAGTACTTCAAACATGAATATAAACGAGTTACACGACCTTATGGTCACCTTACATTAATTCGCCACGCAGGGCGATAAATAACAAAATAGCACAAGTTCAATAGCGGAAGCAAAAGTACATCAATGAAACCCCTCGTAGCCACAGGCAACCAACGAGGCTCAACCCTAATCCTCCAGGCCTTCGTTAAACTCCTCTTCCCAAGCTGGCGTTGCTTCTAAGGTTGTTGTTGAAGCAAGGGTGAGTATACCACATACTCAACAAGTCATGCACAAATGCAGTTCTATTACTACATGCATGGCTCATTCCAAAGGAAAGGCTTAAATGTTTATTTTGCATAAAGCGGCATTACTTTTAACAGGTAATCCTATTAGATTAAAAGCGGTAAAACCAATATTATTAATAATTAATTCCTCAATTCTTTTCTAGAGTTTGGCACCTGACCCTAGCTTGATTCATCGAGTCTTTGGCACCTGACCACCCATTCCACATTTTATTTTGAAAATCTAACCCTTGACTGTAATGCGAGCATTGTCGATTACCACAGACGCGGCTATTGAATAGATTTAACACACACACTCTGCGAGAGGTTGTACACTTTACCCACAGGATCGATCGCTCACCACACGGTGATTGATTGCAACAAAGTCTTCGGAGACTAACACTTAACGATGAACCTCTCGATGATTGCCTTCCTAACACTTCCTCACACAGAGCCAAAGTTTAGAACGAGCAAATCTGAGTTGGATGGAGTACCAAGCCGTAGCAGTGCGCTCCCCCTGCAGTTACACACTTGTGTAACTGTCGCTCCGAGGTGTCAAAGGAAAGATATTAGAACCCTACTAAACTAGGTCCGTCCCATATCGGACAAGTGGTTGTACGAGAAACTCTGTTCAAAGGCTCGCAAGGTGAAGTCCTTAACCGTCCCGGGCAAGACATCCATTTTATACTTCTCGGCACACAGCCTTTACAATCTCAATACATCCCGATGCCACACAGGCCCACCTGGCACGAAGCCTTCTTGCCACTTGCCCCGGTCCAAATCATTTTTCCACCCTGGTTTGCATTTATGCAACACATGCCAATGCCCACGTCATTGCATGAGTAGGACCACAGAGGTCGCTACCCCCAATTCCATCTCATGACATCATCGCATTATTCCAAAATGCGCTCCATAATTGTTTAGTCAATATTCTTTTTGCAACTTCGAAAGTCGTTCCACGCATACAAGTATACTAAGCAGCTAATCACGGTCTAGCCTCCCGTGTTGGCTTTATAATAGCAACCAACTCAATTTAATATCTTAGGTTGACAAGGATTGCAGGGCATACAATTAATATTAACAAGGTGGCATTAACAAGGTAGGGTATTATCTAAACTCCCAAGATTAATCAATGTCATTTTCTTAATTAATATAGCATGCATAGTTTAAATGGAAATACATTTTAAAAGTCTAGGGGCAATATGGTCAAAGCATGACTTGCCTTCAAAAAGTAGTTGATTCTGGCCTGGCTCTTGCGATGGTTCTCCGAAATCCCCATCGACGGCTTCCGGCAATTCAGAGTCTACGCGCATTCAAGCGAATATACAATGAATACTCAATACAGATAATAAGATCAACTCTAAAAATAAAATAAAAATCACCAATAAATAGTTCACATTTTTACAAATTTTTAGGAACTAGAATCACCCAATTCCGAGTTAAAACACAAAAGTTATAGCAATTACAAGTTTCTGGAAATTCAATAAAAGAAAAACCGAATTACTCTATTTATTTTCCTACTGAAAATTCCGGTTAAATCCTCTCGGCGCGACACGTGTCAACACCAGAGACAGCCACGCCATCACGGACGCTGACATGTGGGCCCCGGATGACGTCATGCTGACGTCAGCACCCACGGCGGTCAGTGCACTAACAGGTGGGCCCGATGAACAGTGCTCGGTCCACTCATTAGCTGACACGCGGCGCACGCCCGACGGTCCACGCGGCCCAAGATTTCCCGGCCGTTGGAATCAAATCCAATGGTCGGTCCAGTACGGCCGCTGAGGCTTCGAGTGGCTACGTGGCGAAATCTCGGCCCTTAATCTAAGATCGACGGCACTAACAATCGCGTCGACCCGGATCTACATGGTCGAACCTCCACGGTTGGATGACGATCCAACGGCCACCGATACCCAAGCGATGCCGCGCTATCGAGCAGCCGTGGCTCAATCCAGCCGGACATTCCAGATCTAACGGCCATTATCAAAACATCTCGCGGCGACTCGTGGACTACTCGAGAACCTCACGATGACAATCCAGCGGCCATCATCAAGAGCGCAACTATCGCTACGTGGGCGTGCAGGCGGTCGGATGGAATCGGCGGCGGCGGGTACCCGGCGATGCCTGAAAGCCGAGTCTCGTGGTGTGATCTGAGCCGGTCATCACGGTCGGACGACCATTATCAGCAAAGACATCGGTCTAGCGCTTCTGAAGGGAAGGCGATGTCGTTACGATCCGGCGATGGAGATCCGGCGGCGGCGAGCTGCGATGCTTTCGGGGAGTAAGCGGCGGCACTTGCTACCGGAGTTGGGGAAGACGAGGTTAGCTCTGGCGATTCGGCGTCTCCGATCGAAAAGGTGGCCCACCCGCAGCGTCTTGGCACAGCGAACTTCAGAGGCGAGTCTTGGTTGCGGCGGGAGCGGCGGACGGCAGCGAAAAGGCAAGGAAAACCGAGAAGAGAGAGAGGCTACTCCGGTGAGCTGGCGCGAGCTAGGGAGCATGAGAGCTAGCAGACGAAGCGGACCGAATGTGCGGCGAGGAGACCAATTTAATGGGCTATAGCAGTCGTCGAGACGCCTCGGGAGCGATGCAAATCCACCGCCAAAATCCTCGGCCCACGGTGTGGCGGCGGTGCCTGATCGCGCCCTCCCGATGTGCTCGGTCATCCTTGTCGTTGTGATCCGGCGGCTTAGGGCGAGTAATGTGATCTGGCGGCGGTGCCGCGTGGCAACATCCTGGCGGCCAACTTACCGAGATCCAACAACTATCTTATTTATGCGGCGCGGCTCCTCCACGACCGATTCGATCGCGATCACACGGCCCGAACAGCGGGCTAGGGTTTTCGGCCTTGAGCACGATGTGGGCCCGGCCCGACACTATAGCAAGGCCATTTTTCGGTTTTATCAATAAAAATAAATCCGATAAATCAAAGTATTTATTTAGGGCACTAAAAATACCCAAAAAATTCTAAAAAATTTCAAAAAATATTTCAAGGCATTTAGAGCTTAAATAAAATATTTTTATTCATTTTTGATAATTACTTTTAGTTAATTTAATTATTCAAGAGAAGGATAAATTTAAATCAAATTCAAATAATTCCAATTAAATCCCAAAATTCACAAAAATTCAAATAACTCCAAAAATTAAAATTAAGCCAAAATTTTGGGATGTTACAGTAACCATCCTTCTTACAGAAGGTGCATGAAGTGACAGGAGAAGCACCCTTCTGCTCAAAAGTCCCATGGACAACCCTAGCAGATCTAAACACAATGGTACTCGCCCTGGGAGCTACCACAATCTCTCCACTCTTGGATCCACGCACAATGGTAGGAGGATGAGTCCTAGCGTGCTCCAAATAGTCAAATCCTAGACCTTGATTAAATCTACTAATTTTTGATTAGTTTAGAATGAGATTTAGCTTCTTTTTGCCTTCTACGAACTTCTCAAGAGTGCTCATGAGATACTCACACTCCCGGAAGAGAGAGGCATATGAAGAACAGGGGTGAGAGGTAGAAGAAGAACCAGACAGAGAAGAAGAAATACCAGCACGTGTATTTTTCTCCCTCAGCACGGCTGCCTCAATCTTGAGGTTCTCACAAGAAACGCAAGGAGCTTCTCTAATCCTATGGGCTTGGTCTTCTAACTTCTTCCTAAGCTCGACATGGATTTTATCCAAGTCCCCCTCAATCACAGAACAATGCAAGCAACTTTTAAGTGACTTATCTAGTAAGTCCTTATCAAGTTTAGCACACTTGACATTTAAAATTTCATTGTCAAGTTTTAGTTGCTTATAGCCCTCACATGAGCTGACAGGGTCCTTACAAGCGTGCATTTCAAGTTCATTGTTTCTAGAAGAAAGCTTCCTAAGGTGAACGCTCATGGCATCTATTTCAGCAAGTAACTTAGGGCAATTTTCACATGAAGGAGTAGCATGAGTATGAAGAAAACTAGCATCTAGAGAGGAAATATCAACCGTACAAGTGTTAGCATTCTTCGACCTAAGACTTTCAAGTTCAGTTTGCACACTATCACGCAAAGTCCTTAGGTTCTCATGCTCTATAAGCAAAGCATCACACAAAAAACAATTATCAGTGACTTGGGAGAGAGAAGATCTAAGAGAAGCTAACTCCTGAGTCAAGGTACCTACTTCCTTCTCAAGCTCCATACACCTAGCTCTAGCTCTAGCATGAAATTTTCCTAATTTGCAAAAAGCAGGCCCTCCAACCGGCGTACGCGCTGCAGACCATCCCACTCTCATGGCCATTCTCGACCTGGGGGCTGACATTCTCGGGCCTTTCCCCCGTGGTCGAAAGGGTTGAAAATACTTGCTCGTAGCCATCGACACTTTCTCTAAGTGGATCGAAGCCGAGCCTGTATCAACCATTTTGGCTCAAGCAGCCAAGAGATTTTTCCGCAGCAACGTGGTGACGCGCTTCGGGGTCCCCAATCGCCTCATCACGGACAACGACACTCAATTCACTAGCGTGCTGTTCCAGGCCTACTGCGAAGACATCGGAACAAAGGTCTGCTTCGCCTCTGTAGCTCATCCGCAGAGCAACGGAGCAGCCGAGCGGGCAAATGGCCAAATTCTGCAAGGGATCAAGAAGAGGGTCTTCAAAGACCTCGCCCGGCACGGCGGGTCATGGGTGGACGAGCTTCCTTCCGCCCTTTGGTCTATGCGCACCACGGCGAGCCGTGCTATGGGCGAGACGCCTTTCTAGCTCATCTATGGTGCCGAAGCCGTCCTACCTGCCGAGATCGTGCTGGGTTCCCCGAGAGTGCATCTGGCCGATAGTATCCACCAAGGAAGCGAGCGTCGCCTCGACCTCGACCTCGCCAAAAAGGTGCGCGAAAGGGCACTGCTACGATTCGCCATCTACCAACAAGCTCTTCGCAGGCACGCGGCCAAGTCAATTCGGCCCCGAGCCTTGCGGGTTGGCGACCTCGTCTTGCGTCAAATCTAGGATATGTCGAAGGCCAACAAGCTCTCCCCAAGGTGGGAAGGCCCGTTCACGGTCGTCTCGATAGCACGCCCGGGGGCTGTCCGCCTGGCGATGGTGGACGGTCGCGTGCTCACAAGCTCATGGAACATCGACTAGCTACGCAAGTTCATTGTCTAAACTCACACTTACTTTTGTGCCTAGCTCTAGTTCTGCAGTTTTTCTTTTGGAAAAATGGCAAGTTCGGTTGCCTCACCCACGCGATGTCTATTACCTTCAAGATTCTGTGAATATATGCAAGGTCACTGCCCGTTGGTAAGCCGGCCTAGTCCCGCACAAGGGCATACTTTTCTCACGATCTTGATGATGAGACGTGCGCGTCGAGCAAGATCAATCGCCCCAAGCTTTTTTCACTCTAAAATTGGGCTGGCGCGTGCACGACCGTACAAGGTGCAACGACCAACACCCTGTCACTAAAACTCACCACCAGAGGCTCCAGTCTCGATAAGCCAACCTTGGTCCGCAGTAGCTCTTCGCTGCGTGACACAAGTCGCATATAGACACCCTCTCGGTCGATCCGGAGATTTAGTCTGGCTCGCGTGTGTTTGGTCGTCGCGCACCCTGTCGAGCTACCGCGCGTTTTTCCTCGCCTACGACCATACTCGCAACTCAGGGGCATGCGTTATAGTGTTAAGGAATTCTAGGCCTTGCACGTTCTCCTCCCCCAAACTAAACCAAGATCGCCGTTCGGAGAAACTGGTGCCTTGATCGGAGGAGCAGCGCGTGCTTTCCCAACTCTCCTGCGAACGAGCTCATGCTCGCAACTTGGGTGCATGACCTTCATTCGCAGCGGGGGCTTAGTGGGAGCGAGTTGTCACGTTAAGCGTCTTTTCCAAAAATTGCCGCCAAGTGCCTCGTTCCATTTTAAAATTGTAATGTTGCTTCTTTCTTAAGAACTTGTTACCTACGTGAAGTCTTTTCTTCGCTTATTTCGGGATTGCGTTGCCCATGCTTCGTCCTAACCTACGCTTCTACCCGTCTGCGTCTTGCTATCTACCTTCTGCTCGTTGTTTGTAGGAAATAGCTCAGGAGCACACAAAAGGAGCATTGCAGCAGAAACAGCCCATGAGCGAAAGAAAAATGTACGCTCCACTGGCATCATCAAAAGTCATCCAAAAATCGTCAAAAAAGAAGAAAATCCCTATGCGCCGGGCTTCGCTCCCCTGATGGCCGCAGAAAATTTCTGCCTCAGGTCGTCGATCTTGGCCTCGAGATCAATCACCTTCCGCCGGGCCTCACGACCTTCCCGGGCTTCCTGGCGAAGCTGCTCGACCTCTTCGTTGCCTTGTTCTGCAAGGTTGGCGGTCGCTCGCGCTGCCCGTTCCAACTCTGCCACCTTCGATTCGAGGGCGCTGGAGCGCTGCCCCCCTTGCTCAAGCTCTTGCTCGAGCTTAAGGGCCTTCTCCCCAGCCTCGATGGCGGCCTTCTCCGCTTCGCCAGAGCACCGTTTCTCTTGCTCAAGCTTCTGCTCAAGAGCAAGAACCAGCTCCTTGCTGGCGGCGACTTCTTCTCTGGCCTGGCGGGAGCACTGTTTCTCTTGCTCAAGCTCTTGCTCGAGCTCGAGATTCCTCTTCTTAGCCTCGGTGGCATCCTTCTCCGCTTGGCGGCATCTTTGCACAAGCAGGTTGTCCCGGGCCTTGAGGTCGCCCACACGCTGCTCAAGTTTGGCTATCCGGGCCTCATGCTCAGCGTGCAGCCGGGCCACGGCCTCAGGGACGACCATCATCGCATCGAAGTCCTCCAAGGTCGTCTGAAGGAGCTGCAGGCAGGAAAATTTTAGACGCTGCCCCTAAGGCCAAAAGAAATGAAAATTACGACGATAACAAAAGAAGCATCCTCACCCGAGCAAAACCCGCACTGAGATTATCCCGGAAGTGCTTAGTAACTTCGCGCCCCCGAAGATCTTCAAGCTTCGACAGGGGGCTGGGGACTTCCCCAGAGTCCTTCCAGGAGGGCGGGTTGATTGAAGACGATGAATCATCCCCCTAGGCATGTGGTTCGCCCTGGGGCACCACGCCTCCCTCCTGAGTTTTCTCGCTGCCGCCCGAGCATGTTGTTTGCTCAGGGGAGCAGAGTGTCCCCCCGAGCATGCGATTCGCTCAGGGCGGGCGCCGTCTCATCCCGAGCATGTTGTTCGCTCGGGGGCTTCGCGCCTTTGTCACAGGCAGGTGATGCGCCCGGAGACCCTGAGCCTTCTTGGGTAGCTCTTTCGCCCAAGGCTGTGAGGTCGATCTTCTCCCCTCCTTCTACACTCTCCATGCTGGGGGGGCAGGAAGCCCACCCGGGGGAAGCGTTCCCTCCGGGGTGGAGGGGTCCACCTCAACTTGGTAGTCGGCGACGAACTTCTCCACCGCCTCCACACCCTCTGCCATCACGATGTCAGCGGAATCGGCGAGCACCCCCGCTAAGACGTGGTCGAGGAGCTCGTCAATTATTTTGCGACAGTCCGGAAAAGTCCTACGAGCTATTTCGCCCACGTCAGAAGAGTGGGGTCAGCTCGAGTGCGCGAAGCAAAGGGCGAGGAAAAGAAGAAAAAGCGAAATTCAGGGCTCACCCTTGGCCAGGTCCTCGTTGTCACCCATGGATGGATTGGCCGCCACAACCACAAGTTCGGCCTTCTTCTCCGCGGCGCTGCTGATCTTCGCCAGGAGAGGGTCGACTTTCTCCATGTCAACCGCCTCCAGCGTTTTCCTCGAACGCCCGTGCCTCGTCCTGAGGGGCAGCGTGTCCTCCTCATCCTCCTCCTCCTCACCGGTGGCCGGGCCCTCAAGCTCTGAAGCCTGCCGGTCCTCAGTGACTCGTTTGAGCTTGGCCTGGACCTTGGCCAGCTCCTCCTGCAACTTCTTCTACTCGGCCTGCACCAGTTCCTCGGTCAGGCCCGCCTCCCCCTCGAGCTGCTCCAAGTAGTCCTTACCATAATTCTCCAATCAAGCATTTAAGCGGCTTACCTCCTTTCGATCGGCAAACTCCATATGCCGCACCGTCGGATTACCGGACGAGCTTGCCCGCTTCTTCGTCAGCCGTGTAGTGGCCGGTGGCGGGGCATGCCTCTTGCCCCTTAAGCTCATGGTCTTGGCGGCCGGTACAAGAACCCCCTTGCCACCCGCCAGGGGCTTAAGCTCACCCACCGCCAACTCCAGAGCTTCTTTCTGTTGCCGGGAGATGAAAAGACGTCAGAAAGGCTCGGGATGCTTTCCCCGAGCATGAATCGCGAAGCGGCTTACCACGTCGCCCCGCTCAAGCACGTTCTTCGGGACTTGCCGCTTACGCTCAAGTTCTTTGCCCTTGGGGGTGCCGAACATCTCTCCGACCATTTTTTCCAGCCAGTCGAAGCCCGGCTCTGCCGACGGTTAGCAAGCAAAATCAGCACAAGCCCAAGCGGCACACACGGAGCAGAAATCGCTCAAGATCAGGGGGCGTACCGGAGGTGGCCTCGCGGGTGATGTCATCCCACCCGGTGATCTTGAAGAAGGGGTGCTCCCTCCTCCTAAGAGGGGACACCCTATTCTTGAGGAAGTCGCGGACGATGTCCCGACCAGTCAGCCCCATGCGGACGAGGGGTGTCGATGCTGGGCGCCGTCGCCTCGGTGTAGCACAAGGAGCTCCCCTGCGCCTTCCGCAGATAGAATCAGTAATCGGCCCAGCCCGCCACCGAGTCCTTGAGGGTGAAGAAGGGGTACTCGTACGGGTGGTGGCCTTGCAGGCGAAAGTACAAAGCACCGGTGCGAGAAGCGCTGCCGGTGCGGAACAAGGAGTAGAAATGGAAGAAAAGGCTAGCCGTGGGTAGAACGCCCACGAAGCCCTCGCAGAGGTGGGCGAAGATGGTCAGGATGAGGACGGAGTTAGGGTTCAGATGGGTGATCTCGCACTCGCAATGCGCGAGTACGGATTCCAAGAACTCACTCTCGGGCATTCGAAGCCCGTTGATGGTGTACAACTCACACGTAACTACCTCGTCGTCGCGTGGCACCGGAGCTGCCTCGCCGTCGAGAGCCGCCAGGTGCCCACGTTGAGGTACCCGAAGTCCCAGAGTACCCGAAGCCTCTCCGCGGTGGTCTTGCTTACGCCGAACTTCGCCATGGAGAGAGCTGGGGAAAGAAGCGCTGGAGCGAAGAGAAGTTTTGGAAAAATCGCGAAGCTTTTGAAGTTTTGATGGCGAGCTGCAGGGGAAGAAAGGTTTCCAGGACCGTACTGCCTCACATTTATAGGCGGAGAAGCGAGCGGGCAGCGCTTTCGGTCCGTTCGCGAGCAGCGTGGCGATCGCGGTTTTCAAAATTGTCTATGTGGCGCAGATTTTAGCTATCGAAACCGCACCTGGGCTTTGCGGGGAAGGAACTGTCGCGACCCTACGCCTCTGTTCCCGACCGTAATCCTGACCAAGGCCACGGTCAAACGCGCTCGTCCTCGCTGGGACATGCTTGTCCCCGGGCATGATTGCCGAATCTTGCGATAGCTCTTATTGCAAGATTTCTTGTCCCGGGCATGATTGCGGATCTCTGATAGCTCTTCGCTGCAAGATTTCTTGTCCCCGAGCAAAAGTCGCCCGGATGCTGCAATAGCTCTTCGCTGCAAGATTTCTTGTTCCCGAGCAGAAGTCGCTCGGGTGGCGCGGTAGCTCTTCACCGCGAGACCCTTGTTCCCGAGCGGGATTGCTCGGGTACTGCGGTAGCTCTTCGCCGCAGGGCTCCAATCCTCTACCAAGAGTCTGGAGGCTCAAGGCGGAGACCTCGGTGAGGCGAATCCCTCCCTTGAGCCTCGGGGGCTGGCTGTCGGGGATTGGGTATCAACGATAGCCGACCATTGTATCCCGGCAGGCCTCCAAGCATGCCCATGTTCAGACGGCATCCCCGGGAAGGGTCTTCGGGTCCCCCGACCTTCGGGGCAACCCCGTCCTCCGTCAAGCTCGCCCCCGAGCATGCCTGCTCTGAAACCCACGCCAAGACGATCGAGTCAACGGGAGAGACCCCGGGCCTCGCCCAAAAGCCGGGCGCATTCCACGAGGGCGACGTGGCATTAATTACGCGGCGGCCTGAAGGATTGTGCGCCCAGCAATCTGCACGCCCGCGGTCTGCGCGCCCGTGATCCGCGCCCACTGTACCCACGTTGCGCTGCGCCTGGCGGGAAACAAGGAAACGGCGCTGCCCACGTCCGGAACAATAGCGCGCCCCCTGTAATGAATGTTATGTCGCCTGTAATCCCCTATAAATACCCTCTCGCGTGAAGGGTTGAGGGCTCTCGATTCCACCGACTATTTTCACTTGTACACAGCGCTTGTTACGGTCGGCCTGGAGGGACATCCTTAGAACCACCCAAGGCTCCCCGAGCAAGCATGTTGTAACCCACCTTCATGCAGTAGTGCAACCACTGGACGTTGGGTTGTTATCTCCCCTGCGAGAGGCCCGAACCAGATAAAAAGAGACCCCCTGTTCGCTGCAATTGTCTTGACCACCTCGTTTCATAGCTCGGCAGGGCCTCGGACGCTATACCCCCTGTGGAAAAGGGGCCTTAGGTTGATCCCTCATTCAACAAGTAAGCTCGGCGGGGGACCGTTCCCGAATCGTCGACAATAGCAAATAACCAATATTAATAAGGGTGAAAAGAGGACATATAGTAAATCAAATAAAGACTTACTATAGAACACAGGCATGATTTAGGGTTGTGTGAAATTGGGTTCTCTTGTTTTAGTCAAATATATGCATTATTAGCAGCTTTTAGGTTACTTAATGATACAGCTCCTTTTGTACATTATCTATTCTTGATTTACGAATTCAAGAAGCTAAAATTATGTATTTTTATATTTATAATTTCAAATTCAAGATGCAAAAATTATTTGGATTAATAGAATTAATCATTAGTCACTTGTTGTATGATATATACATATATTTATATGAACAATTCTTATTCTTTAATTGATTTTGCGCAAGAATTAGCCCTCAATATGCTAGGCTTGTCAAGTCAGATTACTGGTTATATATTCATGGTTTTAAGAAGGTTTTGGTGATACAAATATCTTAAATATAGATTTCATCATTATTATCAAGTTTGTTTATTCATATTATAAAGTTTAGAAATCATAATACTTAAGGCTATTCTGCTAACAGGATTCATATTCAAAGCATAACAGAATAAGATTAGTTCCTCATATTATGGTAGTCTATACTTTGGAGAGTGTTCTGAACAAATTTTATAAATTTTAGGATTTGGATGAGACATTATATTCATCGCTGAAATAGCCTATATGGTTTACATTATATGGAATCGATAGTAAGGTGAAGCGAATGATTAACACTTAAGGTTTTGAATTAGCTAGATTTAGTTGAAAAGCAAGTTGTAAATAAATATTTTGCTAGAATATGATAGTTCATATACCAAATAATGTTTCTAAGCTGGTCCTACCAAGATATGCATTCAAACGAGTTATTCTATCGGTCGCCGAAAAGGCTTAAGTGGTTTAGTTTCCTACGCGACCAATTCACGAAGGGTGTTTGCAGTAGTGGGAATTATATATAAAGAGCAAGTTCTGAATAGAATATTTTTCTAGATTATGGTAGCACATATGATGGAGAGTGTTTCTGAACTAATTTCCCTAATAATGGCATTTAGACAAGAAGTTTTATGAGTTGCCGAAAAGGCTTAAATGATCACAAAGGTGATGTTGTAAGGAATAGGCTTTCATTCTATGTTTGCGACTATACTGAACATGAATATTAATTCATTTTTCTAGCATTAGTAGGTTACAATCCTAAAAGTGTTTTAGAACTAGTTTTCATCATTTTGATGTTAGCCGCGATAGTTTATAAGCGTATGAAGATTAAAGTCTTTTACAGTCTCTATTCCAAGTTAGACCGTTTTACCGGCTAACATGATCTTACTTTTAGGAATATGCTGATATTAGTCCCACCTAGTCTGGTACTTAATTTATGAGGTGTTATTCATACGTTTATGATTCACAACTATACATTTACCATATGAATCATATTTCGGCTAAATATAAACTATTACTTGTTATAATGATTTTGGTGGTATTACAAGGTCTGAATTTCAAAGGATATTTCAGATCTTGTTCTTCATGAAACATGCCTTCAGTTTTCATTATATATATACACAGACATATATAATCTTTTACAGAGATAAAGCTTAGGGTTTTCATGCCAATTAAGTTTTTGCATAAGCAGACTACTTTTGTTGTATTCAATACATGTTATTAGTAGTCAATTAGTTTCTTGGCCCATTCTGAACTACATGCATGCATCTGAATACTAGTGTTACATATGTATCTTATATAAATATATCTCTTATAGTGGTGTCATATTCCATTCACAAGGAAAATTCAAGTCATGTTCAATTCTTAAATATTTTAGAATACTTGAGAGTTCTACTATCCTCCCAGCATCTGAACATCAATATTACTCATTTTAAGTTCTCTTTTGCACTAACCATGCATTCTTAACATTTAATGTATCGAGGACAACTTTTAAAAGAAAATGATTCAAAGAAAGTTGAATCTCACTTATTTTTACATATTTGGGTTCCTGGTAGCACATGGATTCCAATAAAATTTATTTTATTCAAATCCAAGTCTGTTTATAAAATTCTTATGTGTAGTTCATCTTTCAACCTTTTCTTTAAATTTGAATTTAAAATTTTTCTAGTGTTTGTTTTTAAAGTATTTCTGAATATTATGGAAGTACTAGATTTTAGATGAATTTATAATTTTGGTTTACTAAAGTTGGAATTATATTGCCAAAGTTATTACCATGTAAACCTTGGTCGGTTACTAAAAGCTATGGGAAAACAAAATACGTATTTATACTAGAGAAAGCGCCTTCTTCTCATTCATACCCATCTCTGTTGTGCCTGGTTGAGATGTGTCTCTGACTTATGGGGCCCGTAGGTCATATACGTGGAGGCAGAACTGATCTAGGGCAAAGGGGTGGTGGCGAGTGGCAGCTGGATTCAGCTGGCTGGCGGGTGGAGAAGCATCAGTTAAGTGTTGCACATTCAGTGGTGGCTTTGGTCTCGGCCGGCAACCATCAAAGGTAAGCCGCCACCAGAGTCGTGCAGCGGTCATGGCGGGCGGCTAGCAAGGAAGCCGGTGGAGGTAAGGCATGCTGAGCTTAAAGGAGGTCACGGTGAGCATCAGGAGGTGCTAGGGAACCGATTTTAGTGGTTCATAAGGTTAGAGATTGAATGAGGAGCTCCACCACCAGCAAGTGACCATGGGGAAGAAGGGTACTGGTGGCGGTGGTGAAATCGATCAAGGGGATAGGCTCGGTGCTCTACTACAATGGTTTGGTTGCAATGAATTTGCTAGATTCTCACCGAGACAATGGATTCGGACTTGCCCCTCTTTCTCTGTTCAATCGGCAATGGCGACAAAGAGATGAAATTATCGCTACTGGGTGGAAGAGTGAAGGTGGGAGTTGGGGGAAATGGAGTGCGATCTCATGCGACTTCGGGGTGCTATTTATAGGCAAAGGGGGGACCAGATGAGCCTGCCTCAGTCAAGCTTGGCGAGATGCACCGAGGAGCTACATAGGAGGAGGAATGGCCACGGGCAAAGGCAGTGAACGCACAACCAGACGACAGGGTATGGCTGAGCAGTGCGAAACACAGTGAATGGCTCCGCATGTCCAAGACCGTCATTGAAGTCTTCGGATGAAGCGAGCTACAGCGGCAGTGAGGCTCTATGGTGATGCGGACTACAGATGGGGAGCTCTGCTTCAGGGCACCATCGAGCAAAGGAAGAAGAAGGGTAGAGTGGTGGCTGACGAGTGGCCCTCTACACGGTTGGGACCCACTGGCAGTGAGATGCAATGCGAAATCGGGAACTTGCCTAGAAACATATCAAAGATCAGGGTACTGAATGAGTTAGTCTTCTTATCAAAAATTTTGTGAACATTTTTTTGGGAAATTTTAGATAATCGTCTTCGTACTGTAGAAATTTCAGATCAAAATACTTTGTACAGAATTTATAAAAATTCTGACAGGGTACGGTGCACAGATTTCAGTTTCTTGTTATTAAATTTTCTAGGAGTTTATAACTTATCAAAATTTTCTCAAACTTTTTTATGAGTTATTTTTAGTTATAGAGTCCTTTAGTAAAAATTTCAGCTCTAAATATTCTATATTTAATTTAATAAAATTCTGAACTTCTGATTCTTAGTTTTTAGCCTTTTGTAATTGAATTTTTAAATATAATAAACTTTGTTATTAATTTTTAATATTTTACTATTGATGTGTTTATTGTTCCAGAGGATGATATAAAATGTTCAAGTCAAAATAATGTAATATAGTTTTTATTAAATTCTGACACTCTCACCGTTGTTAGTCAAGGTTCATTAAATACCTTTCCTTTCACATTTTATTGTTTGATATGACTTTTAAAATTCATAATAGAGTCACTGGATGTTTTTTGAGATTCAATAAAATTTTTATTTATTTTATTTCTTTATTCTTTTTAATCTTCTTTTTATCTATTATTTAAGTTTATGTTTAAAAGGACTTTCTCCATTGAAACAAAATCAAGAAAATCTAGGGAAAGTCCAAAAAATCTAGAGAAATTCAAAAAAGCATCAATGAATATAATTAGAAGTTTAAGATTTAATTCCTCACACTATTTTTATTTTGCATTGAAGAGAGAAGAAGAATTAATTAGGTTGATTGTTTTTCTTAAGAAATTTCAGGATAATTCATTTTTGATGAAATTTCAAAGTAAAATTTTATTTCCAATTCATTGTCATATTTTTTCTGATTTGCAGTTTTATATTGTGACTTATCCTTTTGTTGAGGTTGGACTTCAAGATATGGAGATTGAAAGTATTATTTTTAGATCGTACACTGAATTCTAATTCAAAGTTTTTATTTAATTTTATTTTCAAATTTTAATTTTTCATTTTTATTATTTTTAAATTTTTGGGATGTTACATTGGTTCTTAAGAAAAATATTCAACCTAATTATTTTCTTTTTCCTGTAATACAAATTTAAAATATAATGAGAATTAAATCTTAAACCCTACTTATATTTAGTGATGCTTTTTATGAATGTTTCAGATTTTCTTGATTTTCCTAGATTTTCTTGCTTTTTTGCTTCAATGGAGAAATTCACTTTATAATGTTAAGTAATAAGAGAAAAGGAAGGAGTAAAAGACTGTAACAACAAAATAAATAAAAATTACATCTAAGATCAGGAAAACTCCAATGACCCAATTACAAATTTAAAATGTCATATCAAGCAATTAACATGAGATGAAAGCCACTTATGATGAGTTGAAGGGTAATTTTATTTTGAGAATTTGATAGTGAACAGCAACAAATGTTAGAATTAAATAAAAATAATAAAATTTTATTTTGAGAATCAAATTTTATATTATTTTGTGAAGTGACAGATCTATCAACAGTAAAAATATCAAAAATGAATAAATTAATTTGATCTATTTAAAATTCAAAAATATAAATATTTAAAATCTTGAAGTAACAATGTTAGAAATTTTTATGAATTAAATAAGGATGATCTAAAGTTGAAATTTTTCTTGGAGATCATTATAGCCATAAGGAACTTTTATAAAAAGTTGAAATTTTTTGATAAGATGTCACCTCCTAGAAAAATTAAAAACAAAGAACACAAAATGGAGCACAATGCAATTTTAGAATTTTTAAAAATTCTAAGTGTCTCACCATGGCCGAAAATTTACTAGTGAGATTATCCTTATCAAAATGTCACAAGTGAAAATTGTCAAAAATTTTGACTTAGGATTGATAGCCTAATTATTGCCCTAAGCCATCTTTGTCGAGAGAAGGGGATAAATCTCCAATCCTTGTGACTGCCAAGTGTGATTAAAATCCTGTTGGGTCCCGTTCGTCTAGGAAGAACGACCGTTAGGTTGCAAGAGACTACCCATGGGACGCAAGATCTGTGCGACCCCACCTGTCGGCCTGTCTTTCCATCGTCTTCTTCCTCTGGAGCTTGAAGCCCCGAAGCCAAACTAGAAGCTCCCTGTAGCCTCATCAGCCACTGCCATTTGCACGTCCAACCAACACTTGCCCGCCACGACTTCTCAAATGGCCACCTTGCCCATTCCTCTCCCTTCGTAGCACCATGAGACTTCTCTTCGATTTTGAAAACGGAGCTGGGCTGATCTCCACCCAACCTTGCCTATAAAACGCGCCTTCGGCTTGCTCAAGAACCACACTTCATTTCCCCTTTTCTTCTTCCTACTCCTCTCTAGGCGACACCCTCCAATTCCTTGTTGAGCCACCATGATCACAAAAGCCTGAGCTCGGGGAAAACAAAAATTGAGATGGAATAATCAACCAAAACCAAATTTCTTGAACTACACCATTAATAACCCTCAACAATCAAAACCCCTCAAAAAAACTTTAGAACATTCTGCCTGGAAACCCACCGCCACCAAGGAGCTTCTTCCTCAAATTCGGCCACTGATGGTAGCCTGATTCAATTGACCTCCACTAAGGTAAGTGGCAACATGGATTCCCGGTGAACCTTTTATGCTCAATCATCCACCAATTTGATTGAAACGATCTCTTCTTTTACCTGGTTGTTCCGCCATTGGAGCCACCTCTGAGCTCGCAGTGGCAGGACATTCTAGCCAAAGCTGACCATGATCAAGCACACTAGCAGGTGCACCTCGTTGAGCTATAGCTCATCTTGCCCTTGGCCACACCAGAGCCACACCGGAGAAGCACCTTCGGCAAGCCCTAAGTTTCCTTTGTCTTCAAACATTGCCTGGCGGGCCCCTGCGGTCAGCCAAAGGAAGCCACCTCTAGTTCAAACCAAGGAATATGCCTCTCAACATTGAAAGCGTATTCTATCATTTTCTCCTAATTTTCATACCCAAGCCACTTCAAATGTGAATATCTTTTCCATTTGTGATCCCAATGATATGAAAAAAGATTCTAAATTCATCTAAAATCAAGTGTTTCTAGAATATGCAAAAATATTTTGAAGAAGATGTTGTGACCTACAATGTAACATCCCAATTTTTTGGCTTTTTATTTATTTAATAGTATTTAATTGCATTTTGTGCTTTTTGTGAATTTTCTGGATTTATCTGGATTTTTGAGATTTATTTGAATTATTTTAAATTAAAGTATATTGCCTTTTATTAAAGATTAATTATAAATAGATAAGTTTAAAATAAAGTTTCACTAAAAATATTTTATTTGAGTCCAGAATGTCTCAAAGTATTTTTGAGATTTTTCTGGGAATTTTCTTGGTATTTTTATTGCCTCAAATAAATCAAACTAAATTCTTTATTTATTTTAAAAGCAAAAACCTTGGAAATTTCCTCGGAACAGTACTGGGCCGAGCCCAGACTGTGCGTGTCCTAGCCAGACCGTTTGGCCCAGCTTCTAGGAAGTTCATCACTAGCCGTTGGATCAGCATCCGAGGGTCTTCATCAAGCCGCGTCACTGTGGGAGTCCTAACGCATGTACACCGTTGGATCGTCATCAGGTGGCCTTCATCAAGCGGGGCAACAGTGGAAGCCCTAGAGCGTGCGTGAAGCTTGGCCATCCGATCAGCCACGTGTCGCCCATCCGTGCGTCGTCTCCAATCCATCTCCGAGCTGGACCCGGGTGTCGATGCCGTAGCCGTCATGGACTTCCCGTTGAATCCTGCCAAATCTAGCCACCGCGCGCTATATAAATGGAGCCCCAGGTGCGCAAGGCAGGAACGAGCTAAAGCCCCAAAACCCTAGCTGGAGAGCCGCCGCATAGCCGCCGCAATTGGAGCTTTTCTGGAAGCACCGCCGAAAGCTTTGCATCACCGTTTAGCCGCCGTTGGTGGTCGTTTCGGGTCACCGACCGGAGCATTGCAACCGTTGCGTCAAGGCGCATCCCGTGCGCACCGTCGCCTCACCGGAACACTGCCCGGGAAGGAGTTCGCCGGGAGGGCTGTTGCCGCCAGAAAAGAAGACCGCGCCGTCGTTGAACCGAAGCCCGAACGCCAAAACCGTCCGCGTTATGAAGTCGGCGACATCAGGGTGAGTTAGGAGGTGTACCGCTAGCTCATCGCCGGCGACCCTAGGGCTGCGCGCGCCGCCGGTCGACGTGGGCTGATGCTTCGTCAACACGTGTCAACCTCGTCACATTTCTAGCTGAGGTGGCAACCGTGTGGCGCTTGCGTGGCGTTGAACGTGTGCTGCGTCATCGCTGAGTCACATGTCGAGTCGGCGTCGCGTGACCCAGCTGTCGGTGGTCCAGAACCGAGCGTGAACCGGGTCCATGGACCAAAGCCAGGTGTCAGCCTGTGATTGACTCAGGTCCGACGATGACATCAGCTGACGCAATAATCGTATTTTCTTTTATAAAAATAATTCGGGATATTATTGATTTTCCAATTTTATTTATTTTCAGGATTTTGAATCTTCCGAGAGCTCGTTCTCCCTCATACGAACTCCGATTGAGGCGATTCAAATTTCTAAAAATTTGTAAAATTGAGATCTATCTGTTGGTGAATTTTATTTGATTTTTAGAGTTTTTTTATCTCTGTTTTGGTATTTATTTGGCATTCTCTTCCATTTCACGTAGACGATAAATTGTGCAACGCAACCGGGGGAGATTCATCAACTCAAGACCAAGGTCCAGAGCATGGGCAAGGGTTTTCCTAAGGCAAGTTGTGCTTTGATCATGTTGCACCCATGATTAGATAGTTGCTATTTCGTTTTACTATATTGCATGTTATTTCAATCGTACAAATGATTTTCAACCTAAATTGGGATTTAGATATCATACCCTTTTGAATTACACCCTACCTTGTCGATTGTATGCCATGATCTATTGTCACCCTAGATTGGTTCACTATAGTTGATCAATAATAAAATCAACATGGGATGGTTAGATCGGATTAGATTGCTTAGCCATGCCATGCCATCACATGTACTTGATTCATTGATAAATAATATTGACTAATGGATTATGGAACAATGTTATGAATTTGTGTGTCATGTGTGGTCACACGATGAGATTGAGTTGTTGTGGCGATGGATGTCACGCAACGATATTGAATTGTTGATAGCACGTGGTGCTTGGTAATCAACTGGGGTGGTTATGATTTTAGATCGGAGCAAGTTGCAAGGGCAAGTGTGCCTGGGTGGGCCCGATGGGCAAAGGGTATGTGTAAGTCTTGCTTTGATCAACCCTAAGGACACCTTGCGAGCCTTTGACCAGAGTCAACCATGCAACCACATGTCTGTTATGGGGCAGCCTAGCTGACTAATTTACAAAGTCTTAGCTTTAGTACTATCGTGGTAGTGTGAGTCCGGGTGTACCGAGGAAACTCACATGGCGCAAGAGGGGGGCCCTGTTGTGGTGGTGTAACCCTTCAGTGTTGAAACCTCAGCGGGTAGTACTGGGTTAAGATGATGCATTGTAAAGGTTTTGTCATGATTCTCTGCCGGCACACCAAAGGAAGTGTGCTAATGGCCAGGCACAAAAGAGATTATCATGTTGTGTGGGTGAAGTGCATAACCTCTGCAGAGTGTACAATCTATTCGGATAGCCGTGCTCACGATATTGAGCAATGCTCGGGGATTACAGTCAAGGGTTTAGACTTTTGCAAAATGAAAACTTGGGGTGGATGACAGGTTGCCATGGAAAGTTGAATCTTGACTTAGGATGAGAAACTTGGTTTATTTGAGAAATGTTGAATTTATCTATTACTGTTATTTGTTTTCACTATCTTTTCAATCTATATACTGTACTTGTTCATAAATGCTGCTTATTTGCAAATGAACCACTTAGCCTTTCTTTGGAATAAGCCTTGCATATAGCTATGTTAGAATTGCATTCTGTGCACAACTTGTTGAGTGCTTTATGTACTCACCCTTACCTACAACATCACCAGTGCTGAAGAAGGTGTACCATGAAGGGACGAATGTTTAGGGTGCGAGCCTTGTCAGTTGTCTGTGGTATACTGAGGGGTTATCTACGTCTTCATTGCCGCTGCAGTTCAATTTGTTGTTCAGCCTTGTGAGGCATTGTTAAGTAAGTTGACCATAAGGTCATTCAACTAGTAATATTTAATATACAATGTCTTTTATCTTATTTCCGCTGTGTATGATTGTGATATTCACTAATGTTGCGCCTGTGTGCACTAGCGTGATCCTAGACTAGTGCAGTATATACAGAGGGTCCAGATTTGCATATTCGGGTCCCGACATACAATTTCACATAAAATGCGTAAATAAGAATCTATGTGCTTAAAATACTAGTCCCATGATCAATGGCTAGTTTGCATATTACAACAATTGGAATCACAACCATATATCATATTATTAAAGCGGAAACTATTTGCACAAAGTAATCTTACAATTGAGAGTATATGGCAGCAAAAGAAGTAAAGTCTTATAGTGTGCCTATCCGACCCACAGGCAACTGACAAGGCATAATCCCTAGAAAGATCACTTCATTAAACTTCCCCCATCCTGCGATGAAAAGTAATCTTCGGAGGCACACTATCTTCCACCTAAAACAATAGATTAAGTAAGGTTGAGTACTTTCGTACTTAGCAAGACTTAAGGTAGTTTTTGCAAAATGCAATAATGTAGGTTATATCAAAGAAGGCTTCTATTATTAATTTTGCATAAGGAAAAGTTGAATTTGTAAATCAAGTTGCACTTTCTCAAATGGAATTTAATAAGAGCAAGTTTGAGCGATAAGAAATAAGTAAAGCATAAGTAATACTCACAATCGTTTGCAAATAACAAAATCATCCAAATCTAGCCAATCATGACACAATATGGTATTTTCCAACATGTGGCAAAACAAATAAACCCAAGCATATTGATAATAGTAAAATCTAGCATTGTAATGACTTCACCAAGTGCCCTTGACTGTGTGCGCGGCTAATCGATTAGATTTACACTCTGCAAAGGTGTACAGCTTCACCCACAAGTAATGATCAGCTCTTGGCGCGAGCTATTAGCACACTTCCTTTTGTGTGCCGCAAAGAGATTATAACGTAACTGTTACATTACCTAGACATGACTTTGTAGTAGCCCGGTGACGTTACACCCTCGCTATGGTAGTAGAAACAAAAGTATAAAAATGTGGTACCATAAAACAGTCGAGCGCCTTTTCTACCCACAACAAGGCGTACACTGTAGTATTGATATGCATTTACCCACACCGAGGTGTGAAAGCCCCTCACAAGCAAACTGAATTGGAATTAATGCTTCTACTATCTCCCATCTACCAATCTACAAAGCCACACCTAAGTAACTTAATAGGTTAAGGCCACGCCATCTCAGCACTTATAGTTGTACGGGTTTCTTGGATCAATAGCGTCCCATTGTTCGGTCCTTAATCTGACTCGGGTGATACTTCACCCTACACTACGTGCAAATTCCTCCGCACATCCAACTATTGCCAATAATCGCCCACGTCAAAACCATAGTTTTATTTTGGGTTTTTAATCGAAATTGCAGCAACCCACAATTTCATACCCAACCTTTTTCAAATTCTCAAGAAACAGTTTTGATCTAATCATCTACATCGTTGCTAAGTATGCATGGCTTAGCATGATCAATATGTAATTGCAAATACCCAAGTCGACATCATGTATTGTCTAACCCTATTCTATAGTTATCAAGGTTCACATATTCATAGTTATCAAGGAAGTTCCATGAGACAACACGTATATCTTCTAGTACCACAAAATGGCAAATTTACAAAAAAAATAAACGCATGCTTGAAACAATTTGATAAACAAAAGGAAAATTAAATATTGTGATCAATATGATCAAAAGGGGTGGTTGCCTTGCTTAATCATTGTTTATGATGAAGTCTTGGTCACAGCTGGCGTAGTCAATGACGAGATCAGTGGCGTCGGGTTCTACACATTGTTCAACAGAAATATAGCAAATAACAAAATTTAATAAAGGCAAAAACAAGATAAACAGAAATCCAAATAAAGACTTACCATAGAAAGCAGGCATGGTTTAAGGTTATACTCAGAAAGGGGTGAAATTTTTAGCTCAATTCGATAGCAAATGCTAGCTTGAATTGCCAGATAGTGGTTTAGGGTTATACTCAGAAAGGGGCAAGATTCTCAATTATCGCCAAACCGCTATCTCAGTTGACTCAGAAAGGGGAAAAATTCCAGTGGACCGCCGATTGTGAGCGCAGTTTCTGTACCTTGAAGGAAAAGCTAGTGACTGCTCCTGTTCTCACCCTTCCTGAGCTAGGAGAGCATTTCACTGTTTATTCTGATGCTTCTCATGTGGACCTTGGTTGTGTGCTTATGCAAGGGGGTAAAGTTATTGCTTATGGGTCAAGGCAGTGGACAAAGCATGAGCAGAACTACCCTACTCATGATCTCGAACTAGCTGTAGTGGTCTTTGCCCTGAAGATTTGAAGGCATTACTTGTATGGTGAATCTTGTGATATCTTCACTGACCACAAAAGCCTCAAGTACATTGTCACTCAAAAAGATTTGAATTTGAGGCAAAGAAGGTGGCTGGACATGGTAAAAGATTATGGCCTTACAATTCATTATCACCCAGGTGAGGCTAATGTGGTGGCGGATGCGCTTAGTCGCAAGGTGCTACCCCCTTCTCTTGATTGTCTCATTGCTGATTTCGAGCGTATGGGGTCTCATATTGTTTTTCCGGCATTGCTCAAGCTGAAACTCAAATGATCCTGGAGTCAGCAATTCTAGAGTGTGTGCGTGAGGCGCAGCAGCATGATCGATTGCTTCAACAAGTGAGAAAGCGCATCCTTGAAGGCAAAGTTGGGGATTTCAGCATTGATGAAGTTGGTACTTTGCGGTTCAAAGGCTGCATTTGTGTGCCCCAAAAGTCTCAAGTCAAGGATGACATCTTAAAGGAAGCTCATCGTACCCCGTATACCATTCATCCTGGTGAGACTAAAATGTATCGGGATTTGAAAAAGAGCTTCTGGTGGAAAAGGATGTGGGTTGATATTGCTCAGTATGTAGCATCTTATGGGATTTGTCAGAAGGTGAGGGCTGAGCATAAGCGACCAACGGGATTGCTTCAACCTTTGGAGGTTCCTGTTTGGCCTTGGGACAACATATCCATGGACTTTGTGGTTGGCCTACATCATACTCGATGAGGGAAGGATGCTATTTGGGTTATCGTGGACCGTTTCAGCAAGTCTTCTCACTTTATTCCCATTCGTACAACAAACTCTGCAAGCGAGTTGGCTCCTATTTATGTGCGGGAAATAGTGAGGCTTCATGGTGTGCCCAAAACGATTGTTTCTGATTGTGATGCAAAGTTTGTCTCCAAGTTTTGGGAGAGTTTGCAGAGTGCTTTGGGCACATAACTCCGCCTTAGCACCGCTTTCCACTCGTAAACAAATGGGCAATCTGAGCGTACCATTCAGACATTGGAGGACGTGCTTAGATCATGTGTTTTGGCATGGAAGAGTAGTTGGGAAGACCATCTGGCCCTTGCTGAATTTGCTTATAATAACTGCTATCATGCAAGCATTCGGGCTGCTCCTTACGAAGTGCTTCATGGGCGCAAGTGCCGCTCACCCCTATGCTGAGATGCAGTAGGGGAAAGATCAGTCCTTGGCCCAGATTGGGTTCAGCAAACTGTTGATCGAGTGGCGGAGATAAGGCAGAACCTTCTTGCAGCCCAGAGTAGACAGAAAAGCTATGCTGATGTAAGGAGGTGAGAATTAGAGTTTGAAGTGGGGGACAATGTGCTTTTGAGGGTGTCTCCCACTAAGGGTGTGGTTCGGTTTGGTCCTAAAGGGAAGCTTAGCCCGAGGTTTGTGGGGCCTTTTCCTATTGTTGCCCGAGTTGGACAAGTGGCCTATCAGTTGCAGCTTCCTGATTCAATGCAGGGAGTGCATAATGTATTTCATTTCATGTGTCCATGTTGAGGAAGTACCTGCATGACCAAGATCTGGTGGTTCCACTTGAACCGTTGGTAATTGACCAGGATCTCACTTTCGAGTCTTGACCGCTGCAAATATTAGAAGAATCAGAGCGGGTGTTGAAAAATAGAATGCTGAAGTTTTTCAAAGTATTGTGGTCACATAAATCTATGTGGGAAGCGACTTGGGAACTGGAGTCTCACACGCGTGAGAAATTTTCAGAGTTATTCCTGCCAGGTATGTGTAGTGATTTAAATTCTTTGATCTATCCATTCCGTTTCGTTGGCGTTCTAGGAATTGGGGTCGAATTCCTTTAAGGGGGAGAGAATGTAATGTCGTAAGTAAAATTTTATGCCGTAGATAAAATTTTCTCCCCACCCCTTTTCTTTTTCCCCTTCCCTCCTCTCCCCCACCCGGCTCCTCCCAGCACCCACCTGACTCCTCCTTTTTCCCCCTCTTCTTTCTTTTCCAGTGCTGCTCCCTCCCTACTCCTAGCGCCTCCCTCCCTGCTCCCTAGCGCCTCCCTGCTCCCTGGCGCCTCCCTGCTCCCTGGTTCCTCCTCCAAGCTGGCCCCCCCTTGGTACCTCCTTAGGCCGACGCCCTCCCCCCTTTCCTCCCTTGCGAGCAGCAGCAGCTTCTCCCCCTTCTTCATCCTTGTGAGCAAAGGAGGTGAGAATTTCTTGGTTTTGGAACTGTGCATGCTATTCTAATGGAGGTATCTAGCTGGTATGGGTGCTCTAGGATTTAGATTTTGAAGATTTTTTAGGGGGAAGTGGCTCTATGTTTTGGAGGGAAGATTTCTGTTTTCAGGCTGTGCTGTACCGGCTGTTAGGGCTGTGATTCGAGCTAGTTTGAAGTGTTTTCTAAATTTTTTGCTATAGAGGAAATGTAGTTCGTTATTTCCCCTTTAATCTGAGACCAAGAACACTAAATTTTGTTTAGCCAATCAAAAGTTATCATCGTTTTAGTGCTAGTTGTCCTGATTATGCTTGTGCTGGTAACTAAAACTTTGAACTGCTGTTTAAGGGTAGATGTAGGTCGAATTAAAATTTCTAATTACCTTAAGAAAGTTAGAAAATTTCTTGTAGATTAAGAAAATACCCTTGTTTGCTTGATTTGGATTCAAGAATCATTAGTTATGCTAGTTTGAAGTTCTCTGTCCTGAAATTAGAAGCTGCTGAAAGTTCAAAACTCATACTGAGATTCAGAGTGCAATTCGAGGACTTTAAATCCACCTCCAGAATGAATGGCTACATGATAAATGTAGATTATCCTCTTGTGGTCATTTAGAGTACGAGAATCCAATTTTTGGCTTTGCCAATTGAAAGTTATGCTCATTTTAGCGCAGACTGTCCAGAACTAGAGTTAATGCATGTAACCTCTATTCATCTCTGATCTGGGAATTAGTGACGCATCCCCTGAATGAATGGCTATATAATAAATGTAGATTATCCTCTTGTGGTCATTTAGAGCATAAGAACTCAATTTTTTGGTTTAGCCATTTAGGAGATATGCTCATTTCTATGCCTGTTGTCCAGATTTCCTTTAGCTAGGATTTGGGGATGTTTTCGAAATAGAGCGTAGATGTGCTATGTGTTGTTGTGGTCTGTATAGTTTTTGAAAATGAGTATGCAAATGTTATTTTCAGGAGATGTAGCTTCAGGAGTGGCTTCATCCTCACGCCACCTCACTCGTCGCAGTTAAAGGCAAGTGTATCATATAGATGACATGCTAGAGGAAATTGTGGCTTTCTTGCTAGTATTCTGCAGTACATGATGTTTATGAGTATGATTGTGCTTGTGATGAAGCAAATGCTAAGAGTATCAATTTAAAGAATATGAGAATGCTTATGGATTTGTTATGAGAATGAGAATGCAGCTTGCAATGATATTCATTTCATTTGCAATTGTGCATTCATAACAGAATAGGTGTCCCGAGTGGGTCTCTATGTCTCACACGTAGTGAGACATGAAAGTCCTACTTTGGTAGGCCCCTCCACGGGCTGGACGGGAATGAGAGGATGCACACTGACGGGTGAACACCTAGTAATACCGGTATTACCTATGAAAATGTGCATTATGAGCATGCATGTGCATTACATGGTGTAAGTGTAAAGAATGTTAAGTTATAATGTTGCTCTTATGGGCCAAGGTCTTATCATGTTATAATTGTTTCAATCTTCTACTTGAAGTTATTTGCATTAATATGATACACTTTGCTGAGTTGTATGAACTCATGCTTGTTTTTGTGATGTTTTATTTTTAGGGACCTCTAGAGCGGCATTTTGGGAGATGGGCTAGCACTACTTCACCCACAATGACTATCATGTAGTTAGAGTAGTTGGCACATCTCTTAGAGTGATGCTAGGCTTAGAAAGAACCTGCTTTCGAATAGATAGCTTTGTAAGTTGTTGATGGTATTGAACTCTGTATCCTTGGTTATATAGTGTCTTCACTATGTAGTTCCACTCTTTTGCATCATGATTGTCTTTTGGGATACTTGCTCGTCCATGTTATATGTTTATTTGGTTATGCTAGTTAGTTAGATGTCATGAATTGCTATATATATGTTGATTGTTGTCTTGTTTGTCTACTGAGTGGATGTCCGAGTTTTAGGGGAGATGTTGCCGAAATTTTTAGTTAAGTTCGGCAATCTTGCTAGTGTTAACTTGCTTTGCTAAAATTTTATAGTGTCTTGTGTTGGTTGTTGCTTGAGGGTGTAACATTCAGGGTACGTGAGGTGCCGGGGTGTTACAGTTAGTATCAGAGCAGGCATTAGGTCTGTGGTGCTTGAACTTAGTGAAATACCATGGGGTAACTAAAACTTTGATTTTGGATAATCTAGAAACATGGCTTAGGTGCATACTCTTTAAAAAAATTTGGCCATTGGATAATCAACTTAAAATCTGATGTAGGTTGATTAACCAATTAAAATTTTGACACACTTGGGAGCACAGTAGTAAGGGTTTGGTAATTCATTGCATTACGCCTTTATGTTGTATTTGTGTTATGATATTGAAAATTGAGTATGCTATTAGTTTGATTTCTTTTGTGTGGAGGCTAGAGTTGATATTACCTTTGTGCGCTTGTTGTAGCTATGCCGAGGGGTAGAGGCCGCCCTCGTTGTCGTGGTGGCCATCGAGGCCATGGTCGTGGTGGGAGTCACCCATCTCATGTCGTCGGTGAGTCAGTCGCTAAGGGGAGTGGCTCCCTTAATGCCCATAAATCAGCCCATCATGGTGCTCTAGCTAAGCAGCCCGAGGCAGGGGTTGGGGCCACTACTGTGGCCTTGTTGCGAGCACTGTAGAGGGAGGTTCAGGAGTTGCGCCAGCAAGTTCAGGTAGCTCCTGTTGTGGCGCCTCCACCTGCAGCGGTTCTCGCATCAGCCCTAGATGTGCCAGATGGTAGGATGAGCCTTCGTGAGTGGTTGACTCTCTGACTCGACACCTTTGATGGTGTGGGCACGCCAGTCTAGTCAGCGGACTGGCTACGCTACATGGAGAGGCAATTTGGAGTTTTGAAGATGGCTTCTCTCCAAAAGACTCGATTCGTGGCCTTCCAGCTAAAGGGCCAGACAGATATCTGGTGGGAGGAGGTGCTTGCTGCGAGGAACCCCGCGTAGGGACCAGTCACTTGGGAGGTCTTCACTGAGCACTTCCGGGCAAAATTTTACTCGGAGTCCTTTATGGAGAGGATGGAGCATTCTTTGGCTACCCTCTCCAGAGGGAGGAAGTCTGTGGTTGCGTATGAGGTGGAGTTCAATAACATTGTCCGCTTCGTACCAACTGTGGCCTCAAATGATCGTGAGAAGGCTATGACTCTAGACCATGCTGGGCTGCGTCTAAGTACCAATCATGAAATTGCTGCATCTTTGTTGTTAGCTGGAGAAGCTCCTCACACGCGACCAATGATGCGCCTGGTGTAAATGGCCATCTTACTTGGGCATACTCAATCTTCGTCGTGCCTAATACTTGATCTGCGTCAAGTTCAGTTTCATTGAAGAATTGTAGCATCTCCTTGGCCTTCTCCTCAGCTAATGTCCTCTCCTCTAACATTTTCTTCTTGTGGCATTCCTTAGTCAATGTGCTCTCGTAGTTTGATAGGCAAGGCATTTCTTTTTTATCCTTCAAAATTTTAATAGTCCTCAAGCCTTTGTGAAATTTTTTAATACTAGGTTGAACCTTCTTCTCCGGTGATTTGGGTCTAAAAAATTTAGTTACCTCACCTTGTACTATCTTGTTGGTCTCCACCTCAGTCATATCATACGCCCGCTTAGAAAGTGGAGCCAGCTTCTTGGATTGGGTGGACCCTGTCTTCTTGGGAGCTGCTGGCTGGTTCGTCTTTGTCAGCACCATCTTGGGAGTTGCTGGCCGAGTAGGCTGGCTTGTCTTGGCCGATGTTAGAGTTGGAGTTCCGCTAGGGGATGTTGAAGGAGATGGGCTTCTTCTAGGGCTTATGTGTGTGGGAGGTGGTGTAGGAGTCAGGATTCTTCTACCATAGTCCGAGTGCGGGAGGTCTCTTCGTGGAGAGGACACGTCCACGTTATCTCAAAAAATTATGTACCATTTGTGCCATAGGATGAAATTGTGTACCGCCTCTCCTAGCTTCATAGTCCCGTCACCTCCGGGAATTTCGAGGTCAACGTCCTCATACCCTAGGCAAACCTCCTCCACCGAGACCTTGAAGTAGCCCGATGGTATCTGTTGGCCATGGATGACCTGCCTCGGCTCCACTAGGTGAGCCATGTCGTGGGCCGCCTTGAATGAGAGGTTTCGTGCTTGGATGTGCAGCTCACAAGGTGTTTGTTGCGTGATGTCGTCTACGGGATAGTGGCCCAAGTCCGCTTCGGGTAGCCCACCGGAAGTGCAGCTCCTCCACTACACGGAGGGGCTGATGATGTAGGATTACTTGGAGATTCCTAGTTCGCCTCCCGCTGTTGGCTCAAGGCTAACTGCACCTCTCTTCGGATCTCTTCTTGCATTCTCTCCTGTGTTTGATTCAGGCATCCTTTAAGCACACTGAGCAATTGTGCCTGTCGGGCCATGCTTCTCACCCGACTCCTATAGGTCTCGGCGTCCTGAGTGAAACTAACCTTCCACAAGACGACGCCAACTACTCATGTACGTCTAGGGTGCTCTGGGTTTTGTAGGGCCCTTGTTAGCTCGTCGTTCTCCCTATTTGGCATGAAGGTACCCTACAAAGACTCCTCGATCGACTGTATAAGCCTTCTGGCCACATCTCTCAGCACCTCCCCAAACACCACGTTGTTGTCATCGTCAAGGCTGCCAGCGTGAGCATAGAACCAATGCCTCGCTCTATCGGGCCATTCCATTGTTGCAAGTACGACACCCTTTGCTAGCAGGTCCTATTCCCTCTTCTCCCATTTGGGTATCACTTGGCGCTAACCACCAGGGCCGAGTCAGTGGTGGTAATTCTTCTTCTGTGCATTCAGCTCGTTCTTCACACTCAAACTTTGACCTTCATCCGAAGTTTTGTAGCTCACGAACGCATCCAAGTGATCCTGCAACTTTGGGTACTTGTTGAAGTTGGGAGTTTGATTCTTCTTGATATACTCCGTGTTCAACTTCTTTTTAAAAGTCTGGAATGCGTGGCCATCTTCTTGAGTGTGTAACTCTTCACCTTCTCTTCGGTCCCTTGGGGGAAGGTGAATGTCTCCTTCACATCGGTCCAAAGTATGTTCTTCATATCTTCAGGGACCTGATCCCATTTCGCTATGCTAATGGGCACATGGTCAAATTGAATGGCCCAAGTGCCCCAAGGTGTGCAAGAGGTTGGTTGTTCTCGCCGACTTCAGTGATAACGTGTCTTGCCTTCGACTTCTTGCTTGGACCTCGCTAACATGATTGCCTGCTTGGTTGATCGATCTGAAAGTATGGTACAATCATGAACGAGTCAGAATGTTGGCTTAGCATGAGAGTGAAACCGATAATCATGAATAGGTCAGAATGTTACCTCGCCGCCCTCATCGTGCTCTGCGGCCTCATCGGCCTCGGTGGCCACGAGTTAATCCACAAGGGCGGGTTCACACTCCCCCGCCTCATGACCATCATCTCCCGCAATCAAATTTCTCATAAATTTTTCTTGATGAAATCCTTCGCCCACCATCCTTGTTTCTTAGGCTAGAAGAAGGCACTGAAAATTAATGAAAATAGATCAACAAAAGGTCAAATACTATCGACAAGTAAAGAACACGTTTCACGTAAAGCTAATGGTACTACTCTAAAACGGTGAGGAGGATGGTGGGGAAGAGAAGGTAGAGAGGATGGGCAGCGACGCCGAAGATGTTCTTAACTTAAGTTGGTCAAATACTATCGACAAGTAAACTTATACATTTCAAATTATACATATACATTTGACATTTCACATATACTTATACATTTCACATACACTTATACATTTCACATGATACATATACATTTGACATTTCACATATACTTATACATTTCAAAATTCAAATACATTACATTTCACATATACTTATACATAGAAATTGCTTCAAAATTCACATATACATAGAAATTTCAAAATTCACCAAGAATTAGAAAAATTCACACGATACATATACATTTGACATGATACATATACATTTCAAAATTCAAATACATTACATTTCACATATACTTATACATAGAAATTGCTTCAAACTTCACATATACATAGAAATTTAAAAATTCAAATACATTACATTTCACATATACTTATACATAGAAATTGCTTCAAAATTCACATACACATAGAAATTTCAAAATTCACCAAAAATTAGAAAAAATCACATGATACATATACATTTCAAAATTCAAATTTGCTATATACATTTGCAACATTTGCATCATGGATTCATCCACTCTCTACCTAAGTTCCATTCAACGTATCAATATATGATGCTACATAAAAAAAGTTTTGCAGAAGTTCCCTTCAACGTATCAACACACAGACACTTGCAATCACAGCTGCATCTGTTAATTTTATACAAACTACAACTAGGATATATAAGAAATGGCACAAGAAAAGGCATGTACAATGCATAAACATGAAAATTTGTGATGACAATGCATATTTCTATTTATTCACATTTTAAAATGGCAACAGAAAATGTGTAGATAATTAACAAGTCGTTGTCTCGACATGTGTACAAGTGCTAGCTAGCTACATGTACACCTGTTCACACTTCACTTTCTAAACATCATGGAAAATCTGATAGAAGAAAAGAATTGGCACTTGTGTTTTTGGTATCAAGTTATTTCGCAACAATTCATGACAAACGAACAAATATAGACATGGTAGATCACAAATTAAGAATCATCCATGTATGCATATATATACGAATCTGTGCACATGCACATTATACACATACTTATATATGCAACAGCTAGAATACCTTCATTCAATTGTGCAAGTTAGTTTCTCCTTCTCTAAGTTGACCTAGCAAGGAACTTCTCTAATAAACTAGCTTATTTGTATATATTAAGCGTGAAAAACCACATAAAACCAGCTTGTACTTGTAGGGCTTACAGTCAGGAGAGTTTATATTCCAACAGAATGAGGATTTGTTTGGTATTCTATAAGGTATGCTATTCTACTTACTTTTATATAAGGTATGCTTAATTAAAAATTACGTGATTCTTTCGAATACTAAAAAAGCAATAGTTTTATTTTATTAGTCAATTTTATCACTAATTAGTTCAATTTAACCAAAACACGCATTCACTATAAGAAGATGGTTCTTTTTTGATTGCCAACTTACTTTTGTAAAATTCCTTATGGTGGTCCTATTTTTATGGCCCTTCATGTCTCAAAAATCTGGAAAAGCTACCAATGTATTGCTTGACGGCCAATGGACACAATCTAGTTTGAGTGATGATTTGCCATGTATAATGCATATTCACACTGAAAGTTCCTTCCCCAAATTATAAAATAAACTAAGGGCAAAAGTGCGCGTCCATTTTCTGGGCAAAAGTCATACATTGTTTCTTTAGGAGAAATATTTATGCTCTAATTTTCCTCCGGTGTTATGCACCATAACCTTTTGTTACAGTTCAGTAATTATCTCCACACAACCAATCTTAGAGAAATCAAAACACCATTTGTTAGTACTTTTTATGTTGCAAGATTTGCAGTACTTTTTATTAAAATGCTCTGCATTGGAAAGTTTAAGCATCCGACTGTGCTCCTAGCTACCTAATTTATATGCTGCTGAACCATTGCACTGGCTATTTTTATTGAAATAACCCAGGTTTGTTTTTTTCTAATGTCTTCCAAGATCTTCAGCCAAGTCGACAACAATATGAATGCCATAACACAAATCCAAAGAAATAGAAGAAGCATACTAAACACAAGTCCTAACATTCAAACAGTACTTCGTTAACCTCAAAAAAAAGTACTTACGTGTATATACATTGTACTCAGTTGGAAGCGAGGAGGATGGCAGTAAGGTCGTCAGAGGCGAGGAGGACGGCAGCACAGTCATCAAAGGCGAGGAGGACGGTGGCGTGCTCAGGGTCATCGGAGGCGAGGAGGGAGGCTGGAGGACGGTGGCGTGCGGGGTTGTCGGAGGCGAGGAGGACGAAGGCGAGGAGGATGGCAGCGTCGAATGTGGGCCGCGCTGACGGGAGGAGGACACAGGGTGTAGGTTGGTCAGAGGCGAGGAGGATAGAGGCAAGGAGGACAGCAGCGCCGAACGTGGGTCACGCCAGTGGGAGGAGGACATGAGCCGAACGTGGCTCAGGGTAGGGCTGGAACGATGGTGGCGCGCGCGGGCTCGTCGGAGGCGAGAGAGAGACATGTTAGAGACTTGGCCTTGCCCTCTCTCCAATTTATTTGTGGGAGCATCAATACTAGTTGGTGTATTCAACCGGGACTGATGCCTCACATCAATACCGATTGGATACACCAACCAGTACTGAATCCCCCATGAACCTTGGGCGGATGCCCTAGCCCTAGCCACCATCAGTACCGGTTGGTGTATTCAATTGGGATTGATGCATCACATCAGTACCAGTTGGATACACCAACCGATATTGATACCTATTTTAGTTTAAAAATTTTCACCTTGTTATATAAATTCAATTATTGCTTCTTTGCTTAATAAAAAATAATAAATCATACTTATTGCACACTAAAATGATTTTCAAAAAATAAAATAAGGTTACTACTCATTTATAAATTCCTTTTATAGTTTCTACAATTCAAAGAATAATATGAAAAATTCATATATTCTTTAGAATATTATTTTCCAACCATCTAATATAAATAAAAATCATAAAAATTATAAGAAATAAAGTAATTTTTGCACTCTTATAATTCCATTGAAAATTTTCACCTTGTTATATAAATTCAATTATTGCTTCTTTGCTTAATAAAAATAATAAATCATACTTATTCCACACTAAAATGATTTTCAAAAAATAAAAGTAGGTTATTAATCCAAATCTATCATATAGGGGCTCAAATGGCTACTTTACAAATTTGGAACATATAGAGGCAAATTTGGAAGGTGAATCCAAATATGACATATAGGGGCTCAAATGGCTACTTTACAAATTTAGAACTATATTCATAATTCATACATGGGTTTATACAACACAGTTGGATTTATTTCTAACATACTTTGTTTTTACAAGTGATCCTTCATTTTGATCACGGCGTATGTAGGGAGAATCCTCTATATCATTCAGGACACTATTGTCTACGTCCACTGTGAAAGCAGGCAGCTCGTCGAACTGATTATACTCTTCTTCGTCTGTGACGCCCTCAACTCTGACAATCCTTCTTTTACTTGGAAGAACCACGTGGCGCCTTGGCTGACCGCTACTGCTAGACTTCTTCTACTTTTTGTTTTCGGTAGACTTCTCATTCTGCTTCTTACTTTTAGTAAGCTTGTCATTCTGCTTTTTCGGTTTGCTGTCCATGTCCATCACATAGAATAACTGTGTCATATCATTAGCGAGCACGAATGGTTCGTCCCTATAGGCCACTTGCTTGAGGTCCACGGTTGTCATACCGTACTCGTCGATCTCCACGGCTGTCAGTTTGACCCATTGGTACTGAAACAGAGGGATTTTTGAAGGTCCGTACTTGAGCTCCCAGATCTCCTCTATGAAACCATAGTAGGTGTCCATCTTTCCATTTTTGTCCAAGGCATCTATACAGATGCCGCTGTTTTGGTTGGTGCTCTTGCTATCTTGGGTTGTCGTGTAAAATACGTACCCATTTATCTCATACCCTTGGAATGATACGATTGTTGTGGACGATCCCCGAGCCATGAGTTTCAACTGTTCATCGTTTGTTTTTTTTCCCAATAGTTGCTTTTGTAACCAATCACTGAAATGATCCATTTGCTCGACTGCTATCCAATTATCTGACTTCTTTGGGTATTGGCCGCGTAGACTCATCTTATGATCATAGATATACGGAGCTACTATAGTTGCTTGTTTCAATATCGTGAAATGTGCTTGTTTAAATGAAAGTATATCATTGCTATAGGATTCTTTTCTCCCTAGAGTCCCTTTTCCCCGTAGCCTCCCCTCATGGAATGATACAAGAACGCCAATCAGATTCAGATCATCAATGTAATTAACACAAAACTCAATCACCTCCTCTATGCCAACACCCTACGCAATGCAACCTTCTGGGTGAGACCGGTTACAAACATACCTTTTTAGGACACCCATGTACCTCTCAAAAGAGAACATATTGTGGAGGAACATGGGTTCGAGAATTTCTATCTCTTTAATAATGTGGAGCATGAAATGTACCATAATATCAAAGAAGGACGGAGAGAAGATCATCTCAAGGCTAACCAGACTATCGACCACGTCATCCTGTAGATTAGATACGTTATTCGGCTCGATGACTTTTTGTGACACCGCGTTGAAGAACGAACACAACTTTATGATTGTCACTCGTACCCAGTCCGGCAGAATACCTCGCACTGCCACTGAGAGCAACTGTGTCATCAACACGTGACAATCATGGAATTTTAGTTGTATAATTTTATTCTCTTTCGTGTTTATGAGTCTCCTTATTATTCATCACTCATGTCATGGAGGATTCTGAGTATTCACACTATTCAAGAACTTAATCATGTTTTTTCTCTTCCTTGCTCAGAGTGTAGCTCGTGGGGTGGAGGTAATGTTGTCCTTTCGCTCTCTTTTCCAGCTATAGGTCGTTCCTGAGTCCCAATAGTTGTAGGTCCTTTCATGCTTGAAGTGTATCTTTTGATTTGTCGTACATATCTAGGAAGCCTAGCAGGTTCACGCAGACATTCTTCGTGATATGCATGAAGTCCAATGAGTGGTGGACCTCTAAGTCTTTATAGTAAGGTAAGTCCCAAAATATTGACTTCTTCCAAATGGGCTTCATGTGATCTTGTTCAGTCAGGATAGGTTTGCTACCAGGACATTTTCCAAATACTACTTTCAGATCCTTTACTAAGGAAAATACAAGCGTCCCACTGTGATGCAGGAGCTTCTTACGTTTCTCTTCTGTTCTATCAAAATTCTCAACGTTCCTCTGTAACAAGTCCTTCGTGTGGAGGAACCTACGGTGGCCCATGTAGACAACCTTTCGAGAGTTTTTTAGGTACTTGCTATCCGTATCCTCTAAGTAGTGGATGTATGCTTTATATCCTTTAATAGATAGGCTTGACAGGTTACCAAGTGCAGGCCAGTCGTTGATGGTTACGAATAGCAATGCACGTAGAGTGAAGTGCTCTCTTTTGTACTCATCCCATACACGCACACCATCGTTTCATAGTGTTAGCATATCTTCAGCCAACGGTTTGAGGTACACGTCGATGTCGTTTCCAAGTTGCCTCAGGCCTTGGATAAGCAATGGCATCATAATGTACTTCCGCTTCATACACAGCCAAGGAGGAAGGTTGTAGATACACGAAGTCACGGGTCAAGTGCTGTGACTACTACTCATCTTGCCGAATGGGTTCATTCCATCCGTACTCAGCCCAAACCTTATGTTCCTAGCATCCTTAGCAAAGTTCAGGTATGCTCTATCGACTTTCCACTAGAGCCATCAGCAGTGTAACGACCCTCATTTTAGCATAAAATGCCAAAATGAGAATCTAATGTGCTTGCAGTACTAGTCCCTGGATCAGTAACTAGTACGCTCATTTACAATAATTGGAATCACAACCATACATCAAAATATTAAAGCGAAAACTAATATACAAAGAAATCTTACAACTCAGAGTATATATCAGAAAAGAAGCAAAGTCTTGTAGTGTACCCATCCAACCCGCAGGCAACTGACAAGGCATAAATCCCTAGAAAGATCACGTTGAAGAATTTCCCGCATCCTGCGATGAAAACAAACCTTCAAAGCTTCGCTAACTTATTCACCTAAAACAACAAATTAAGAAAGGGTAAGTACTTTTATACTCAGCAAGACTTAAAGGTGGTATTTTCAAATACATAAATGCAGGCCAAGTCAAAGGAGGCTACTACAGTTAATTTGCATAAAGCGAAATTGAATTTGTAAATCAATTTATCATTTGCAAACGGAATTTAATAAAAGCAAGTTTGTTTGATAACAAATAAATAAAGCATAAGTAATACTCACAATCTTCCATGACATGAGTGACGAATAATCCAAATTATGGAATCCATCAACGTCGGCCCTTTGACATAAAGCAACAGTTGCTAAAACAAGTTCAAACCAAAACCAATTTTCAGAAAATACCAAAGTCTAGCATTGGAATGACTTCACTAAGTGCCCATGACCGCGGGCGTGGCTAATCGATTAGATTTTTACCCTGCAGAGGTGTACAGCTTTACCCACAAGGAATGATCAACCTTTTTGCTCGACACACTTCCTCAGGTGCGCCGGCATGACTTCGATCCAGCCCGGGATGTTAAGCCCTCGCCATAGAAATATAAACACTCACCCAAGTCATGGATCCACTTTCAGTACACCAACACACCGTTTCTGTTCATGGCAAGGTGTACACCTTTGCATCGGTATGCATTTACCCACACGAACTGTGTGGAAGCCCCTCACAAGCAATCCAAAACAGAGTGCTTCTGCTAGCTCCCGCCTACCAATGTCCAAAGCTATATCTAGATAACTTAATAATAGGTTACGGCCGTCCCATACCGGACCTCGTGGTTGCACGAAATTCTTGAACCAATAGCGTCCCATTGCTCGATTCTTAATCCGACACGGGCGATACTTCACCCTACATTACGTGCAATTCCCTTAGCTCATCTGGCTATTGCCAATAATCACCCATGTCAAAACCATAGTTTTATTTTGGGTTTTTGATCAAAATACCAGTAAGCAACAGTGTCAGTTCCAACCATTTTAAATTCTCAAGAAATCAAATTTTGATCTGATCATTTACCTTGTTCATTCTAAAGCATAGCTAAGCATGGATAATAAGCAATCGCATATACCCATGATGACATTAAGTAATGCCTATCCTCAATCTATGGTTATCAAGGTTCACATGTCCATACTTATGAAGGAAGTTTCGTGAGACAACAAGTATATCTACCAGTACCACAAAATAGCGAATTTACAGAAAATAAATGCATGCATGAAACCATTTGATAAACAAAATAAAAATTAAATACTGGGATCAATATGATCAAAGGGGTGCTTGCCTTGCTTAATCTTTGTTTATGACAAAGTCAAGGATTGTGGCTGACGATGGAGACGACGGAATCAAAGACATCGGGTTCTATACATCATTATCGAATAAAAGCAATAAGAAGCAAATAAGAAACCTCATTAAGGGCAAAAGAAGACAAACAGAGAACCAAATAAAGATTCACTGCAGAAAACAATATTATTATAGGGTTTGGATTAGATGATTTCAAGTTATCACATTTTGAATGATTAAACATTCATATTGCTATTAGCTCTTAGGTTGAACGACGAATGATTCCTTTAATAGATTATCTATTCTTGTTTTACTAATTCAAGAAGCTAAAATTATGAACTCTTATATTTATAATTTTGAATTCAAGATGCAAAAATTATTCGGATTAATAGAATTAGAACGTTAGTTGCTTTGTTGTTTGATATGAATGAATAGCATTTAATCCTTAATTGATTTTGCATACAAAGCGGGTTAGATCTTCTAAGCTAGGTTACTAGGCATATATTTGTGGTTTTTAAGAAGGTTCTGGTGATACAAATAATATAACTACAAATTTCTTCATTATTACCAAGCTCGACTATTCATTATTACCAAGCTCGACTATTCATATTATAGGATTTATATGCAAATCATGATAAAATGATATTATTTCTTCATAACGAGATAGTCTATATTTTGGAGAGCATTTCTAAATTAATTTTATAAATTTTAGGATTTGGACGGGATATTGTATTCATCGTTGAAAAGCTTATGTGGCATTATAAAGTCTAGTTATTTTGAACTAGCTGGATTTAGATGGAAAGCTAGTTGTAAATAAAATGTTTTTCTAGAATATGGTAGCATGAACATTGTAGAGTGTTTTTAAACTTATTTTACATGTTTTTTCATTCATATGAGTTATTTTTTTAATGGTTGAAATAGCCTAAATGATCACAAAGGTAACGCTAAATCGGATCAAGTTTCATATTAAGTTTGCGACTACAGTACACATGATCCTTTACTCATTTTTCAGGCATTAAGAGAATGCAATCCTAGAAGTGTTTTAAAACTATTTTTGCTTTATTTTGACTTTAACCGCGATAGATTTCATATTTATTTGCCATTGTAATTGGCATTTCTTTTTAGTAAAAGAATGCAAACTAAGTTTTATTTTTAATATTTTTACACAAATAGGTCCTTGCTATTTCCAGGGACTTCATACAAATTATTTCATCATTTTATGAGCTATTATATTTTGATTTTTATTAATGGCCATATTAAGGTTTACTAACCATTATGAAGTAAATAAATGAAATTTAATTCAAAATTAAATGTTTATGCACACTTAAGTTTATTATGGTTTCAGAAGCACATGAAAATTTATTTTATGTTTTTAGGAATTATATTTTCCATATGAGCAATAATGCCCATAATAGCGTTTATTTTATTTTTTAATTTTAATAATTATTCCATGACTCAAAAATTAAATGTTTTTGTTGATTTGAATTCAACCTAGTCTTATCATCATATAAAATTTATTTTGTTAATGTACTATCCCAAAATTTGGCCCAATTTAAATTTTTGGAGTTATTTGAATTTTGTGAATTTTTGGAATTTATTTGGATTTATTTGAATTTATTTTGAATTAATATTTCTCTTTGAATAATTAGATAATAGAAAAGTATTTACCAAAAATAAATAAAAATATTTTATTTAAGTTCTAAATGCCATGAAATATTTTCTAAAATTTTTCTAGAATTTTTGGGTATTTTTAGTGCTCTAAATAATTAGTTTGATTTTCTAGAATTATTTTAATTATTTAAAACCCAGGTTAATTCAGCTACAGTGCTGGGCCGAGCCCAACACTGTGCGTGGCAAATCGGCCCATTAGGTCAAAATTCTAACCATCACATCCGGTCCGTCTGTTCTTGATCGTGCGGTGCGAGGTCGCCTGCGTTGTCGTGGGGCGGAGCCGTCGGATCGATCTTGAGTGGGACGGTCGGATGAGGCTCCCAACACCTCGATTCTATTCCACCGTTCTCGCAACCCGAAGCGTCGCCCGCTCAATGAAATACCTCGTCGAAACGTGCTCTTTGTTCCGCACCTTTTTTTCCTCTCGCCCGTACACTGTCGTGCTCCGTAGCCACGCCAGTAACTTGCCGGAGTTAGCCTCACCACCCTTTCAGTTTTCCTTGATTTTCTACCGCCGTCCATCGCTCACCGCCGCACCCGAGTCCCACTTCAAGTCCACTGAATCATGCCGCGTCTTTTGGGCTACTTCATTCCATCGGAGACACTCGGAAACGCCGTCGGCCGCAGCTTCTTCCCCAACTCCGGTAGCAAGCGCCGCCGCCTCGTCTTCGAAACCTCGCAACTCTCCATCGCCGTCGAATCTCCATCTAACGCCCGAGGTAAAGCCATGTCTCCCTCTCTGTAGAACTAGACCTGAGTGACTTCGATAGATCTCGGCCGTAGATTCTTGATCCAACCGCCACCTTTGCGCCGCGTGTCTCATGTGTATCAATGGACCAGTCGTGCTTGGGCCGTTGGATCTCCATCGTGCCATTCTGGTGAGTCCACATAGCCATCTACGATGCGTTTGATAATGTCCGTAGGATCTAAATCCTAGGGCTCGAGTGAGACCATAGATTAAGCCAAGCCTGGCCGTTAGATCTTGATCGGGTGGTAGTCATTGCGCCAAGTTGTATTAGTATAAATATAGTATCAGTTGTTTGATTGTGAATGGCCGACCGAGATGCAGCCAAGTGTCTTTCGCCGGGGCATTCCACGTAGCCCTAAGCCGTGGGTGCCAGATGCAATCGTGGCCATTGGTTTTTGTTGGACGGCTAAGATGGTGACGCGTGGGCACTCAGAATCCAAAGCGTTGAGTAAGCCTCGGCCGTTGATCAGGATGGACGATTGGGATGGTGCCGCGCGTTCACACGAAAAACAAAGCGTCGCAACGGTCGCACGGGAGGAGATCCGACCGTAGATTTCAAATGAACGGCTGCGACGTCGCCACGTAGCCGTTCGGGGAAATCCGACCGTCGCTTTCAAATCCAACGGGTGGGATTCTGCGCCGTGAAGACCGAGGCCTGCGTGCCAAGTGTCAGCCAGGGAATGGGTGTTGCCGCTGTACTGTGTTCGGTTGACGTCATCATGATGTCACCGTAGGGGCCCACTGGTCAGCCGCACTGTTTCGGTGGACCGAGTCCACCGTGAACCCAAACCATACCATGAACCTGGTCCATGGCCCAGAGCCAACGTGGCTAACTCTGATGCTGCCATGTGTTGGCCATAGGAATTAACTGGAATTTCCAGTAGGAAAATAAATCCATTAATTCGGTTTTTCTTTTAATTGAAATTCCAAACTTGTAATCGCTATAACTTTTGCGTTTTAACTCCGAATTGGGTGATTCCAATTTATAAAAATTTTAAAAAATATGAACTATTTATTGATGAATTTTATTTTATTTTTAGAGTTGACCTTGCTCTCAGGAAATTATATTTATTGTGTGTTTATTTATTCGAGTAGACGTTGAATTGCTGGAAAGCTACGAGGGAGAATTTTCAGCACAAGACCAAGCTTCGGATCAGGACCAACCACTGTTTGAAGGCAAGTTGTGCTTTGACCATTTTGCTCCTAAGTTTTGAAAACATATTTTGATTCAAACTATGCATGCCAATTTAATTAAAATGGATTTTAATAAATTGGGTAAAATAGTTAAATCAACATATTTGTTATTGCCACCTTGTCACTAGTATTTGTATGCCATGATTTCATTTGATGCCCTAAGTTTGGTAATATTAGTTGGTTGATAATATCGTGCCAGCACGGGAGGCTAGACCGTGATTAGTTGCTTAGTCATGCATATAACGTGAATAATCTTTTTGAATACAAAGTAATATTGACTAAAGGAATAGTGAATGCATTTTGATAAAAGGGTGGAATGTTGTTGGTAATGATGTTGAAATGTAGAGACCGGTGTGGTTCTACATGAAGGATGATTACGAGCATGTACTTCACTGTTAAACAACTCGGGATGGAAATTGATTTAGACTGAGACAAGTGGACCGAGGCTTTGTGCTATGTGGGCCTTTGTGGCATTTGGAGGGTTAAGTGTTGTGAGGGCTGTGTGCCAATTTTGAGAAAATGATGTCTTGCCTTGGTCAGTTAAGGACTTCACCTTGCAACCCTTTGACCTGAGCCACTCGTACAACCACATATCTAAATGGGAAGACCTAGTTTAGTAGGATTCCGATATCTCACCTTTGATACCTCGGGGTGGTAGTTACACGGGAGTAATCATGCGGGAGCGTGCATGCTATGGCTTGGTACCCTATCCAGCGGTGTTAAATCATCCTATACTTGTTACGAGTGAGGGAAGTGATAGTGAAGGCAACCCGGAGAGGTTCCTAGGTTGAGCTTGAAGTCTCTGAAAAGCTTTTTACGGTCAATCACCTGTGTGGTGAGCGATTGTATCTTGTGGGTAAAGTGTACAACCTCTGCAGAGTGTAAATCTATTCGAATAGCCGAGTCCACGGAACTGGACAGAGCTCAGGGATTACAGTCAAGGGGTAGAGTTTTGAAAATAAAATGGGATGAAAGACTGTGTGCTAGGGATAATGGTGAAATTTGATTAAGGACTGTGTGTCCAAAACTAAGTGGAAAACAATTAGAGGAACTTATTATATTATTATGGTTTTGCTGCTTTATATCTAAATAAAAAGTATGTTAAAATATTGAAGCAATGCAAAATAACCAAATAAGCCATTCCTTTGTAACAAGCCATGCATGTAGTAATAGAATTGCATCCTGTGCATGACTTGTTGAGTACGGTGTGTACTCACCCTTGCGGGCAACAATTTACCAGAGGAGGAGTCCACACCTGCGTGGGAAGAGGAGTTTACTGGAGAGCTAGAGAACTAGGGAGCAAGCCTCGTCAGATGCCTGTGGTGAAGAGATGGATCACTAAGAAGTCTATTTTTCCGCTGTCATTTTCTTCATACTCTGATTTATGTAAGCCCTACATGGCAAACTATTGTAAGGTGACCACAAGGTCGTACAACTTGTTTATATACATGTTTGAAGTACTTTATTATTATTCCGCTATGTTTGATTGTGGTACTTTAACCCTGTTTAGCCTGTGTGCACTAGCGTGATCCTGGACTAGTGCAGAATACACAGAGGGTCCGGATTTGCAAATTCGGATCCCGACAGTTATTTTATGGCTTACAGTGCACAAATTACTATAAAGACCATATTTAGATTATTAACAAAATTTAATTCAAATAATTCTTCTGAAGTTGAAAAATTAAATATTTTTGTATATTCTGATACTCCTGATTTTATATGATTTTATAATTTTGTTTTACTAGATTTGAAGTTAAAATGGTTTTGATAAAAATTTGAAAATATGCTTTCTAATTCAGGAGGCGCCTTTCACCTTTTCTCTGGCAGATCTAAGAGTCTCTGACCCCTAGGACCTGCTGGGCGATGACGTAGAATAGAGAGGGAGCCAGGGCACGGCAGCGATGGCATTCCGGCGGTTTTTCGTTGGCGGCGACTGCACAGGAAGAACAAGCTCATCGAGGCGCATCCAATAGTGGTACTGATTCAGCCAGATATGAAGCAGGGTGGTCCGCCATCGAGCTCAAGCGGCAGCTAGTTAGAGAAGAAGAACTAGCTTGAGCGAGCTCGAATGGGTAGCCAATTAAGCATCACAGGATACTAGAGACTCCATTTTTGTGGTTAGTTTGGCCGGAGAAGCTTTGGGTTGGGTTGCCACCGGTGGCTCGCAGTGGTGGCCTGATTTTGCTTGGAGAAGACCAAATCTTTTTTAGGGTTTTTGATCATTGAGTCTTGCAGATGCTATAGGCTTAAGAAATTTGGATTTGGGTGATCAATTTGGTTGGATTTGGAGTTTGAGTCGAGCTCTAGAACTCTCGGCCATGGCGGAAAGGAAACCGAATTGAGGTCGTTCGACTGAGGAAAAGAGGAAGGAGTAGAGGGGAAGATGACGCACGACTATTGGTGATCTTTGTGGCAATTTATAGACGAGGGGCAGAGGAAGAGCCCTGCCCTGGTTGCATTCTCGCTGAGATGAGCTGTGGCTCGATTCTGTGCTCAAATGGCGAGGTGGCGTGGGAAGAACGAGGTGTAGAGTGGCTAAGGTGAGGCAGACTGAGTGCTGGTGACGCGACCATTCGGCGAGGAAAATCAACAGAGTGAGCTCGGCTGACCGCAGCGAAATCGGGAGACTTCGCTTCGGTCGGGAGAACAGGGAAGGAGGAGAAGACAGGCTTGGCGAGTGGGCCCTGGGTCCACTGGCAATGACCGAGTGGTTTGTCCTTTTGCATGCCAGTGAAACAGAATGGATACGGGATTGGCCCACCTGTCAGCGAGATAGTAAAACCAAGAGGACGACTTCGGCTTGGTCAGCTCTAGTACTAGATTTTATTGGCCTGTCAAACCATGATAAAAAATCTTCAAAATTTTTTACCAAGGTATCTCGACAGATTTTGATGTTTGGTAAAATTTTGGAGTAAAAATGAGTTACTGAAAAATTAATAATATTCCTACAACAGTGACTGCTCCTAAATTTTATTTCTGATTTTAATTTTAGTTAGACAAGAAAATTAAGTCTAACATTTTTGAAACTTTTTATCACAGTTGGATTTAAACTAAGTATACCACTGTAAAATTTTCAAGTCAAAATATTGTACCATTATTTTATAGAAATTCTGAAATGGCAGTTTCCAGATTTTTAGAATTTCAGTTTTTAAATTTGAAAAGATATTAAACCACATTATTAATTTATAATATTTTTACGAGAGGTAGAAATCGTATTGAGGTTCTCATGATAATTTTCTATATTTTTAATTTCTATATTTTTGCCTTTTTCTCTTTTTCATTCCCCATTTCCCTTTTATTTGATTTTTCCCACAATACCAAAAATCAAAAGGAATCTAAATAAAAACCAATAATGCCAAGAAAACTTAGAAATAATCATATTCAAATACAAAATATTTATTTTTATTTTAATACATTTTTCGGGATGTTATAAGCAAGGTGCCTTAGCCTTCCGTCGTCCTTATGTTCTTCTTTGTGCCAGTGCATCATCCGAGCATGCACTTTGTTCGCAAATAAACGCTTCAACCGGGGTATTATAGGGAAATACCACACCACCTTAGTAGGGGTCTCTTCTTCTTACGCTGCCCCTCTACCTCACCTGGCTCATCACGCCTGGACTTATACCGCGAAGTTTTGCACACCGGATAAGCTTCCAAATCTTCGTACTCATTGCGATAAAGGATACAATCGTTACGATATGCATGTATCTTCTGTACCTTCAACCCCAAAGGGCAGACAACCTGTTTGGCGTTGTACGTAGTTTCAAGCAGTGTATTCCTTTCTGGATGTAACTTCTTTATGAGGCATAACAACTCATCGAATCCCTTATCAGACAATCCATTGGTCGCCTTCTATTGCTTCAGTTCTAGCATGGTATGCAACTTTTTATGGCCCTATCGGTAGTTTGGGTACAACAGTGTTCCGTGGTCCTCCCACAGGCACTAGAACTTTTCGTAATGTCTTTCATCGATGTATTCTCCCTCTCCATCAAGAAGCATTTGGTCTAGGCCATCATCGCCAAACTCGCCCATTGTATCTTCGAAAGAATTGTGTTGGCGAGCGTTCGGGATATTGTTATCCGCCTCTTCTTCTTCACCATCTTCCTATATAATCTCTTCTTCGCCGTGCTTGGTCCAATAGGTATAGTTTGATATGAAACCTCTTGCGAGTAAATGGAAGTGAAGGTGGCTGGATTTTGGCCACTTCTTCTCATTCTTGCAGTCTATGCATGGATAGCATATGTAGCCTGACGTCGTGTCACTACTACGGATCGGGCATGCACAAGCGGTTCGAAACCGCTTTGAAGCGGTTTAGAACCGCTTGTAAGCAATCATGAGTGATACCCGTCGGGTATCTGGCGGTTCCTAACCGCTTGTGGTTCGACACTTCCTAGCGGTTGGTGTTACCAACCGCTTGTGCCGATAAAGACAAATAGCGTTTTGATTATATTTAATATAGAATATGTTTTGAGAGGGGTTTTTGATATAGATTTTGACAATTAAAATAAATAGAACTACCGGAGTTTTTTTGACACAATTAAATATATATTATTCATGTGTACTCATTCAGATAATTACAGGTTCATTTATAGAAAAATACGAACTTAATAGACTAAAAAATGAACAAGTTGATGAACACATGAAATAATAAGCCACTTTTACAAGTTTCAAAGAATAAAAGGGCAAATCTTGAGCTCATTTCTTGCGTGCGTCGCTCTTTGTGCCCTTGGTCGACGTTGATGTCAGTTCACCTGTCCTTATTTCAGGACAATCTCTCCAACCATTTGCGTGGAACTCGCCTTTGGTGGATACAATCTCGTCGACAATAAAGCCGATGAGTTGTTCTTGGATTGCTGCAACCCGGTGCGGCGGGATCACACCTTGCACATCGATGTTGGGCTGACAAAGCGGGAAGTAAATAAATCTCTGGACATGTAATTAAAGTGTAAGTACTAAGAAATTGACATGTGCACACTACCTCGGCGTTGGTTGTCGGCACATCGCCGTGGGTAATACTTTGCATATAGTGGCACACATAATAGCCACATAAGTTGTTTCCACCCGTCTGTTGTAGAACCTGCGATGAAATTTGAAAAGAAAACAATTATTGGGATGAAAAACTGTTACGGCATATTAATATTCTTTATCGTGCTCGAGTGCTTATTTGTACATCAAATTCATTCTCGAAATCTCCTTGTTGCTTCTTTCGAAACCTTGCGAATGCCCTGTGTGATGCGTTAGTATGAATAGTAATTATCAGAGTTGGAATTAGCAAGGTATTTCCATATATATAATAAGGAAAACTATCGTATATATATGTGCTATATACCTGTTTAGGGTGTCAATGATATATTGATATTTTTCCACCGGAGTCCTTTTTGAGTCTTGAACAACGATTTGGCTACTATCAAGCTTGATGACAAGAAGGATCCAGTGAAACCTATTCATGTATTGCAACATATATGTAACTAGCTAGTAGTATTATCAATGCCTTGGAAAATATAAGAACGAGAGGTTGTATATATATGTACTCGAAGGCAGAAGTATGTACGGTTTGTAGTGCTGTCCCAAGAATGCATCGAGAATGTAATCTTCAACAGCCTTTTGGTTGCATCCAAAGACGAACTCGTTAACAATCTCTGGGTCGATGAAGCCCACGTTGAAGATGTTCTCTTTTCTACATCGTTGTATCTCCATTCTACATAGAAAGGTATAAGTTTAAGAGTTGTAATTTTATTGTACGAGGAAGCACATGGTAAAGGTATGAGCTTGACACTTACAGGCACCAGCAGCTCATGAGAGACACGTTGATGGCGTCGGCATGGTAAATATGGTAGAAGTCGTCGAATTCGAGCCATATGTTGTTGTCCCCGCGATAAAAATCATCTTCTTTCACTACTACAGAAATGCTTTTCACAGGCGGGTGGTAACCCATCTTCTTCAGCGTTTTGCTCCTTTTTGACGCGAAGGTCTGTGGAAATCGCTAACTTTTCACAGGCGTTTCTCTGAGCCGCTGTAAAATACATTTATGCGGAGGACGGCTTAAGAAACGCTGTACAATTAACTAAATATGACTGGCGGTTTCTTAAGCCGTCACTTTGGAAATGCATTTGTCTGCAAAGTGACGGCTTAAGAACCCTTTGCACGAGTGCTTAATTATACAAGCGGTTTCTTAAGCGTCCGCCTGTCTGAATCAAGAGAATCTTTTTAATAATGTTATGTTAATTATATTATAATATTAATAAATGCATACATTCTATCAATCACATCACTGTTCAGCACAAATCCATACATAACAATGACAAGGTTATATATACAAAGCACATATAAATCATAATTGCATTATGTATATATATACACAAGGTTATATATATACTCCTCTGATATTCTCCTTGTAAAACTCTCCAGTGCGGTATCTGCGCTATGTACTCCTCTGATATTCTCTATCTAATATAAATTACAGCCCTGCTGTCTTTCAAAAAAATATATACACAAGGTTATTATATATACATCAGTGTTCACGGTCCGTTTATCCTCGTCTCCCAATTACAAAGTTTAGGATGCTTCGCCACTTCACCTTTGAGTAAAAAAACTACCTCTCTCATGGATGACTTCACGGCGAATGAATTGGCACATGTCCTTTGCACATTGCAAAGGTCATCATCGATGAGTGCCAAAGTGGTCTTTGCAATCTTCACCTGCGATAATAAAGTAGGCAATAAAGAGGTTAAACAATAGTGAAATTGAGAATCAGACAATAAATAATCTTGAATCACCAATTTGTATAGGCTTACATCCTGGGGGTTTATACATACCTCCGTTGATCCGAGAAACTTCATGAGCGTAGTATCCACAAAGAACACCGCACGGAGGTTGCTTGTGGCACTTCAAATCAAATAATAATGTATGGAATTAGTATGCAGTTGGTAATACCCTTCCTTATTACTAGTGCAATTATGTTGAAGCATTACAAGTGTCTTCTTACCCATGGATGGACATAGCAAAGCATCCTATTTGCCCCCTTCGCAGGATCATGTTGCCCCCTCTTTGGTCGTGTAATTCTTGAAAGCCCTACTCGAATGTCAACAATAACAAGTTACTATCATATCATAAAACAAATTATGTAACAATGTATGTTTGTGTATATATATTTCTTACGCATTTAAGACGCGGGTGAATTCATTGTAAGATTCCGGTGGGGTTCTGGATGAGTCAAGGACCATATATCTGCTTCTCGCTTGACAAAGACATGAAACAAATAAAGTGATCGCTGCGAAAACTTATATATGTAAGTTTCACGAGTGATTATGGTGCAAACTAAGCTTTTAGCAACGATTGTGAATGAGAAGATTACTTAAAATTGTAGGGTGCCATTATGGCGTCCTTGTCTTGCATCTGGAACATTGCTTTTGATATGTATAGCCCCACATGTACTTGGCGATCTCGGGTCAGGGACTTTCGCTTTTCTTCTATCTCTGTTTCCGTCATCCCCTTATTCTTCAATGCCTTTTCATTGAATCTGCTCTTAAGCTCTTTGGCTAATCCGTGAGGGGTCAAGGAACCCGACACGTTTTCCCATCTTTTTAGCATCGGTATATTGCATTCTACACAGAAGACAATGGTCAATGCGGCAATTTATATGCTGAAATTTGGCAGAAGTTAACTTTACTAAAAAGGAAAAAACCACACTAAAATCGGCCAACTTAAGATTTACTGAAAATTATATGGATTCTGCCAATTTTTGAATGATCTAACAAGCCATTACTATAAAGAGGAACTCAACTTGGCACTCAACTGCTATACATTTGGGGTTTTCTTTATTATGCTATCATAATGCAATATAATGATATGTTGTCATAATTAGTTATATCGGCACTTGCTACTGCAAGAGCCGATATAATTAACAATGTAAGGGTAGGTCAATGGCCAACTTACAGGCACCACACGCTGATCATGTTGATGTCGAGTTTTCCAAAACGGAACATCTGTTGCAAGTCACCAAAATCGATCGAGCGTAGTGAGTATCCTCGTGTTTGTAGATATCTGGAGGGACGGCGGCTTGAATGCCCTTCACCCCAAGGCGAGATGCCCTCAAGTACCGATCATGGAATCTCTTCAACTCCCATGGTCCTTTGTTGATCTGCTCCATGGGGAGAAATGGCTTGCCATGCTCATAAGTCTCTAGTGAAGGCATAGTGCATGCCGAGTGGAGTTGGCACTCTGTTTGACTTGGTGGTACTCCGTTGATTGCAATCTACTTCTTTGTTTTCTTTGCAACCAGAAGCGGAGATGCTGTATTTGTGGTGAAAGCGCCGCCATGAGAAGATGCGCGTTGTGGTGAAAGCGCCGCCGGGAGAAGATGCGCGTTGTGGTGAAGGCGCCCGGCCAGAGAAGATGCGGTTTGTGGTGTAGGCAATTTTGGAAGAGGTAGGGCGTCTTGACTTCTTCTTTGGCGTCTCGACCTCTCTTGTATCAATGCAATATCTTCCTTGGGCCATACAATAAATGACCCAACTGCATCTTGGATGGTCTCTACATCATCGGGGTCTTGAATGGTAGCTTCCACAAGCCAAGGCGCGGAACAAGCACGATGTCCACTTGCACCTTTGCGTGACCAATCGGAGACGGAGTTGGTTGTGTATCACGGTGCGGATCGCCATACCCTCGGCAAGCTCGATGACCAAGCCCCTTGCTCGGATGTGCCTGAGCTTGCACTTGGTTGCCTCTGTGATATCATCCACAGGATATCGGCGTTGGGAGTGGCGCGGACCGGCGCTACTCCGGATCTGGGCGGGCTCGGGTTGTCATCCGCCGCGCTTATAACACCCTTCGCCTCCTTCTCTTCCCAGTCTTAAAAACTCTTGTTGGGCCGTTGTCTTATTGTATCGACCATGGTCCTCTTATATCTTTAGCGTGACTTGTATTGGTCTTGATATTCCGGGAACCCATGCTTGAAGCCCACTCGACTTCCGGCGCCACGAGTGCGACACAGGTGTTCCTTGGTTCCCAACGCCGTCGTTAGGTCGTCGTTCTCCTGTCGCACGAAAGATCCTCCGCTTGCTCGTGCGAGATCTTCAGCAGACTTGGCGAAACTTCGGGACCGCAGGTCCACCGTGCTTTTTGCGACCCTTCTTCTTCTTTGGGTTGGTGAGCTAGGACCCAATTACGCCTCGCTTCGCTTCTGCTCGTCAATGGGTTCTCTATCCCGGCCACGGGCTTCCTCTTCTTCTTACTCCTCCACTCAACAATCTTAGGGGCATACCCACGTGCCCGGTGATGGGGGTACTTGTTCTTCTTCGCGAGAACCTTGTACACCTCGCTCAATGCTACGGCTTAAGCTTGTGGTCTTCTGGGACAAACTCCGCCCGTTCACCCACGGTGATTTTTCCATATTTCTGGAATGGTGCCCGCCCCGTCTTCACAATGTGCTTGTTCAGCTCATACCTCCAGTTCCGGAAGCTCTTCCCCATCACATCCAAGGCATTCTTCTTAGCGATGGCCTCATACTCTGGGGGGAACCTTATGATTTTCTGCAGCTCGGTCCACGGTGTGATTGGTCGTGGTCTTTTCAATTTATCTTGTTTGAACTTTACCCGGGTCTACTGCTACTCCTTCACCGGATAAGACATGCCCAAGAAATGCAATTTCTTTTAGCCAGAACTCACATTTTTCAAATTTGGCATAAAGTTTATTCTCTCTCAATTTCCCAAGAACCAGGTGCAAATGTTGCATATGATCTTCTTCATTCTTGGAATAGATGAGAATATCATCAATAAAGACCACTACAAATTTGTCCAAATACTCCATAAAGATTTTATTCATCAAATTCATAAAAGCTAATTTGGAGCATTTGTAAGACCAAAAGACATCCTTTGTGTATTCATACTGACTAGTAACGAGTAGTGAAGGCGGTCTTTGGAATATCGGAAGGTCTGATTTTTAACTGAAAGTATCCCAATCTCAGATCAATTTTTGAAAAGACCTGAGCTCCATTTAATTGATCAAACAAGTCATCAATCCGGGGAAGGGATATTTATTTTTGATTGTAACTTCATTGAGCACGATAGTCTACACACATCCGAGACCTCCGTCCTTCTTTTCTACAAACAGAACAGGACTTCCCCATGGTGACCCACTTGGGCGAATAAATCCTTTGCTTAATTGTTCATCAATTTGCTTCTTTAATTCAGCCAACTCATCAGGTGGCATACGATATGGACGCCTTGAGATGGGTGCCGTTCCAGGCGCAACATCAATTACAAACTCCATATCGCGATCCGGAGGCATTCGATAATTCGGCGGGGAAAAATATCGGGGTATTCACTTGCTACCGGTACTAAGCATAACTTAGGATTGGATGTAGAACACAAGGCGGTTGGTGATTAAGAGAATTGACAACCCGAAAATTCTACATGAACACCATCTTGATTTATGAGGGTTATAGATCTATTAGCACAATCTATGCAACCCTTATGCTTGGCTAACCAGTCCATTCCAAGAATTATATCAATTCGAGATGTTTCTATTACTATAAGGTCAGCGTAAAATAATACTCCTTTTATCCTTATGCCCACCCCGGGAAAAACGAGAGTGTGAATGGTGGCTCAGGAGAGTGAACATCCATAAAGGTGGGCAAAAGGAAATATCCAAATTGTTTTGCTCGAAAACTTCTTAGAGATGAAAGAGTGAGAAGCTCCCGAATCGAACAAGACCAAAGTGGGGACAGAATGCCTTGAAACATACCTAGCACGACATCGGTGCATCTTGAGCTTCTTCAAGCATTACGTGATGAAGACGCCCAAAATTCCCACTTTGAACTTGAGGGTTGGAAGACTTTTGAGAATGCTGAATTCAGAACTTTGCGCCGCCCAAGCGGTATTTGGGGCGGCCTGCCTTCTTCTGGGACAAGCACGGCATAATGCCCCGCTCATTGCAATGAAAACAGTGGCGTTAGGTGCTTGCTTCGAGCACCACTCGGCACCCTAGTTTCTTGAGGTGGCGGACAGAGTTGCCGCTTCTTGTTGTGACGTCTGAGGAGTTCGACTCACAACCCGCTGAGCTTGAGGAGTTTGCCGCTGCGGCGCTGCACTTGGAATGGTGGTGGCGAACATTCGTCGATGGCCCACTCTGTGATCTAAATTGACTAGAGCAGCAGGTTTCTGCGCCATCCATTTGCGCTTTCTACTTTCTAGCACTTCCTTGCTTCCCGCTCCTCTCACTTTGCCTTGTCCACCAAAGATTGAAAGTCATTTATGTCTTGTGCTATCAATGCCCATTTAATTTCCTCATTCAAGTGTTCTCTGAACCTTTCAATCTTTCTAGCCGTCGGCCACTTCATAGGTAGCATATCTTGACAAGTGATTAAAATGATGCAAATACTCCATTCTTGACATGCTACCTTGCTTTAATTCCAGAAATTCCTTCTTCTTCACCTCAATATCTTGGTGGAATATGGAGTGCAAAAGCCGCCTTAAACTCCGGCCATAACACCACATAACCCTCTGGTAGAACTGCCTGATAACTCTCCCACCAAATGGCCGCGGCTCCTTGTAGCTGATATGAGGCATATAACACTTTCTCCCTCTCATCACATTGTGCAATAGTTAGCTTGCTCTCTCAAGCATAACCGATCATCGGCTTCTAATGGTTCGAGACGGCGATGAGAATATAGGGGTTGGAGTCTCAAGAATTCATTCAGCTTGGACACTTGTGGTGGTCCTCCATTCCCCCACGGTTTGCGCCTAGTGCAGCCAAAGTCTGAGCCATTCTTTGAAGTATCAAAGTATCGGTTTGCCGACCTTGTTCTATTAGTGCGAGAACTTGTGCCATGGTAGGCTCCTGGCAATTGTTCTCGAACCGGATGTTGAGTTCCACGAGGAGCAGGAGGATCACTTCCAACCGCCTGGGCGATGAGGCTCCATGCATTGGAGTCTTTGAGGTTTGGTTGAGGAGGAGTTGGGACACCCACTCTTGGATTCTGAGCATCCTGATCCTCCATGATCCTAAGGATCTGACTTAGCGACCTCGTCGACCTCATCCTGAAATGGTTCTATTCTTTTAGTACAATATATCGAGAAGAATACAAAATATGGGATTATCTCATCGAAAATTTCACTAGCACAGTTACCATTTGCAGAGAGAAAATCCTTTAGCATAAATGCATACAGCACACATTCCGAAGTCACAACACACATCCAAAAGTCATAATATACATTCAAAGGTCATAACAGTAGTCACATATTACTTGCAAAATACACATACTGATCATCTAGTATGCATATATACATAGAGTGCTGTTACATCCACACTACTTTACTTTAGTACTAACATTCTGGGATTAGGATTGTTTCATCTATTAGTCGGAATTACTCGGAGCTAACCCACCGCCATCAATCAAGGATAAGGAGGTGGTGGATCCGCGTCACGCCTACTCCCGAGCTAGACGGACTAGAAGGAGGCGCCTTTGCACCGGCAGGTGAAACCTCTGCAAATACTCACGCCTATTTCCAGTCCTCCGAACTCTTGGGCTTATGTGATTTTGTTGTGACGGATGTAGTTAGTTATATTAATCCTATGAGCACTGCAAATCTTCCTCATCAACTTCCTTCCTGCTTCTTGAACCGCCCGACTCTGGGGATAGCAATGCTTCACTGTTGGCGCAACACATGGCCTCGCAGAATGGTAGTAGCATGCGCTTGCACTTTAAAGCCAACAGCCGTTAAATCGACAGTAAACATGGCTTGATTTTCTTCTGTCCTAAGTCTTGGCTAATCTCGACTAGCATTGCCCAATTAACGGAATTGCCATCTGAAATTTTAAGGTGCAGGCAAGAGTAGTAATAAACATTTGCTACCAGAACAAAAGGCACATACAAACTACTAGCATCACTATTATTACTTTGCATCACTTAAGCTACAGACTACTAACATTCCTGCTACTACTTTGCACAACTTACGTTCACAGACTTCCTAGTACTTACAAAAGCTACTGCCACCTTCATCCTATATTACACAACATTACAAAAGGACTTACAACTTCCACCTTCATTCTACCTCCTACACTTCTACCCCAACCTGACACCCTTCCACTTCTTCCGAGAGGTCGAGAAGAGGATTCGGCAGAAGTCCTTGCTCTTTCAAAAGCCTTAAGGTGCACTCCTTGCGCCTGAACAAGCTGAGGAGCTCCAGGCGGTAGGTGCAAGTGCTGCTGGGATTTATGCCTTTGTCGTTCACAAGGCGAGGCAACCTCCTAAGGTAGACATCCTAGCCCCACGATGCACTCTGGAGTATCGACATAGGAAGTGGCAGAGGGCGACTAGCAGCTGGAATCTGTGACTCTCCAATACTCAACACGGCCGGAGAAACTGTGCCATGAGCTACCCCTATGGCCAGGTGAGTTTCAGAAGCGCCCACGCCTCCGCGTCTCCGAAGCTCTGCGCCAATTGAACATAGTGCCCATCCAACCTATTCACAAAGTCCACCGTCACCTTAAGACCCTCATTCGCACTCCAACGGATCCCCATACACATTGCTCCCAATAAGAGGCCTACCGGAAGATAGAAATACTTGGGACTTAAATCTGAAGCATCTGACTTAACCGAACCACGGCTTGATATGCGGCTTCATTCATCGATCGTCGATCGAAGAGCCGTATCCTCAAAACATTTTCCCCTTCATTGAAAATCGGCCTAGGAGGAATAAACACCGAGTGGCATACTCCTTAGTTTACGAACTTAGGTATGCGGAACACCACATAACGTGGAAGACCACGATAATGGCACTCTTCCGACAAGTAGTGCAAAAGCGCCCATCATTCTGGCTTCGAGGAACCGTGGACTCGTGACAAGGGACATAACGAACCATCTACAAATACATGAACATAATATTATTAACCATAAGAACAGATAGTTGAGAAGCTACAAATAAGAAAATTAGCAACTATGCTAAATTTCATTATTAGTAGAGGACGGCTTTTAAGTTATTGTAATTTTATATCTTCATATCCCTTACTAGTTACCTTAAAACTTTTAGCTCCTAGGGTTTCCTACAGTCATTAGGCTCTGATACCAATGCTGTGAGACCCCATTCCGAGGAACAGGAACTCCATGTGATTGCCGTACTAGTCCCTGGATCAGTAGCTAGCACTCACATGTTTACACCATTCATATCACAACCAAAAGCCAAGCTTAAATACACAGCTTACAGAAGATGTTAATTATACAAGCATTATTTACAAGCCGAAATAAAAACAGCGGAAGATAATAGGCAACTTAAGGTCCAAAAGCCTGGTAGCATGCCCAAACCAAAACCCCACAGGCATCTGACTAGGCAAACACCCTAGAAGAAATCATCGACGAACTCCCGAGACCTACTTGAGCAGCGCTTCTTACGGCACTTTTGGGACTTCATACGAACCAAAGTTGATAGCAAGAATGAGTGCGGTTGTACTCGGCAAGACTTAATAGCAAATGCAAATACTAGTTATGCGAGGCTATTTCAAAGGAACAGTCATAAGTTATTTTGCATTTTGCGGAAAGAATTTAAACATATGACATAATAGATTGAAATTCGCATTTTCAAGAAACAGCATGAGATTTGAATAATTTCCAGAAAGTAAACGTGTTCCAGGACATAGCATTCCCAATGGCGAAACTCTACACAAGTCGATCCTTTGACTCGGACAATTGGTTATCAAAACAGAATCAACCCATTTTATAAAAATGTAAAACTCTAACATTGGAATGACTTCACCAAGTGCCCATAACCGTGGGCGCGGCTAATCGATTAGATTTAGACTCTGCAGAGTTGTACAGCTTTACCCACAAGGAATGAAACACCTTTATTGCTAGGCCATACAACACACTTCCTTTGGTGTGCCGGCAAGGCGTTCATACAGAGCCGTTACATTGTTTAAACATGGCTTTGGTCCAGCCCGGGACGTTAACCCCCGCCAGAGGAACAGAAACACACACACGTGACGTGGGCCCTTTCACGTAACTCAACACACACACCGTTTCTGTTCATGACAAGGTGTACACCGTTGCATGGGTGGAAACCCTTCCAGGCAGACCAAACCGGAATGCCCGTGCTAAGCTCCCGCCTACCAATGAACAAAGCCATGCCCAAACAATTTAATAGGCTAAGGCTACCCCATAAATAGCCCTCGTGGTTGCACGGAAATTCTTGGATCGATAGCGTCCCATTGTTCGGTCCTTAATCCGACACGGGCGATACTCCACCCTACACTACGTGCAAAGCCCATATTGCACAACCGGCTATTGCCCATAATCGCCCGTATCAAAGCATAGTTTTCGGGTTTTCAAGTTTTAACCAACATATCAACAACCTTTAGTAGAGTAATAACCAGTTGTGAAATCATTTTAAAAGCATCATGACGATATACGGCAAAACTAAGCAGTGTATATTGTAACGGTTATACCCAACTGACATTTACTATGTCTAAGCATACTATGGTTCGCAAGGTTCACAGAATCAATCAAATTAAGGAAAACCATACATTCCAGGGATAGTTACTAACCTTACCCAAAATAGCAGTTTTTATGGAGAATTACCCGGATGCACTATACACCAAAAAAACAACATCTGTAGTTGAATTAGTAGGTTCAACATGGTCAAGGAATTGCTTGCCTTGCTCTTCACCGCAAATGTCAAAGCCTTGTTCAGCAATTGCCTCCTCCTCCTCCTCCTCGAGGGTGTCTGCGTCTACACGCCGAAATCAAGAGAACCAACAGAAATTACAAGCTTGTAAAGAAAGAACGAAAGAGAACAAATAGAAAAGCGAATAAAACCCTTGCATAAGATCCAGGGTTGCTCTCTTATGAATCCTTTAATCTTGTTTTACGAATTCAAGACGCAAAAAAATAGTTTAGATTATACATTTAGCCATTAGTTGTATAGTGCATTGATCCTATTGCTTCCAGCAAGCACTCTGGAACTTATTGCTAAAGTGCTTGCTTGAGTAGGACTTAGAGCCAGAACTAAACAACACAAGATTAGCTCCTAGATTCTTCTGAGCCCACCTTAGGGATCAACTCGAGGTTTCCTTTACTAATTTCAGGTTTGAATAAGTTGCTTTGCGAGTTGACGAAAAGCCTTAATCGATTATATAAGGTCATGCGTAATTGATTCCTTTATTTCAATTTGATTTCACTTAGAATTGGTTTTGTACAGATTAGATCTTCAATTGTAGTCTATTGACTTATTTTACCTTATTTTTTGAGAAGGTTACGGTGATAAAATGACTTAACTGAGTTTTCTTCACTTGCAGCTACAGTTCATTCAATCTCATTACAGCCTTTATCATGTGATTACTTAGGGTTGTTAAGCTATCAAAATTAATAGGCTACATATGCTGAAATAAGATTATCTCTTCTTATTTGGATAGTCTATACTTTGGTCAACACCCCAGATCAATTTCATAAGTTTTACACTTTAGATGAGACTTTATATTCATCGTTGAAAAAGGCTTAATGGCATTGTAAAGTTTATGTTTACTAAATCGGCCAGAACGCAAAGTGGAGTGTTAACACTTAAAGGTTTTAGATTGACTAGATTAACATGCAAACCTTAACCAACCAGAATTATTTTTACAGAATATGATAACATAAACTTTGTACAATGTTTTTGGGCTGGTTTTACTGATTTTAGTATTTGGGAAAGCTATTTAACCTACCACTGAAATAGCATAACTGATCATATTGTTTAACGCCAGAATCGGCCAAACTGCAACTTAGTTTCTGACTACCCTGTGCATAACTCTGGATTCATTTTCAACACACACTAACTCCCAGAAGTTTATATCATCTACATTTGCTGACATCCACTTATTTCCTCTTGCAGCATTTTACTTTATACTCATTCTCTTTTAGCCAAATTAAAACATGGATTGATTTGACAAGGTAAACTAACTTTGAGTATAATTGTTTTTGCAAATTTCAAACTCATTCCAGAACAAGTGTTCCCAACAGGTTTGATTTCATTGATTTTGGTGTAATCCAAATTAACCTTTTTTCTTAGCACATAAATACCTTTCTCAGCATTTTCGTTTTAACTATACATGTGACATTGTTTTACTTAAGGATTTATTAAACTACTGAAGTATCTCTACTTAAAGACTATTACTTTACATTTTCAAGCTATTAACTTGATGTCAGGGTTTCATAGAAATTCACTTTCCTTTATCTTGCCTAAAGTTAAAATTATTAATTCCTTAAAACAATAAGCCCTTCTCATGTATTCCATTTATTAAAATTTACGAAATTCTTCCAACAATATTTTTACATATCCTGAATCCTTTGGATTTTACGAATTTACAATTTGGTTTCATCTAAATTGGACTTCTAGATCAAAAGATATTCAATGTTTAAAGCTATTGGGTATGAAAATCACGACAAATGGAACCTTCCAAAAATGGCAAATCGTTTTCCTCCGAAATTCGCCTTCCTTATTTGGCTAAAGCCGGTTCGCCCTTTACTCTTGGGACCCGACGGTCGATGGCGGAAGCAGGGAGGTTAGTCTTGAGCTCTTGCCCGTAACAACGGCAGCGAATCGGCGGACCTCTGACCTCTGACATCAAGACGCCTTGAGCGAAGCTATTGGTGGTACTCCCATGTCTGGGGTGGCGGGAGCATGGTCGCCCACCGCATAGCGGCGCCATGGATCTCGGCGAGCTCTCCTCCGGTGATCCATTAGCCTAGGTGAGGCACGGTGAGCATCGGTGAAAGGTGTGGGGTTCGATTTTACCTACTAATGGCGTTGGGCAGAATGAGCTCGCCACTGCGCGCGGAGGCTGGAGAAGAAGGCTCTGCGGCGGCGCCGCTCCGCACGGAGTGAGCTGAAATTAACCCGAGGATTAGACTCAGGAGTGTTTAAGGATACCCTAGACCAACTGATTCATGATACCTTTCACTAAATCACTGAAATTCCATTCCCTCCCTCTTCTTTCGCTCTGGGCAAGAAATGGCGGCAGGAAGAAGAAAGCAATGAGGCTCGATGGGAAATCGCTCTTGGCTCGGGAGGTTCTAGGTGATGCGAAGTGGGTTCCTGGTAGTGAGCCAACAAATGAGCTTCAGAAATGAATCGCCAGTGGAGACTCCCTCGGTAGTCATGGCGTAGTCTTGTTGAGCAGCAATGCCTCGAGCCATGGCAAGGCAGTGTACTCCACGGGCGTGAGTCCAGGCGCTGCTGAGAGGCTTGGGTGGAGCTCCGGTACGGCCAGCAGGCGAGTGACTCAGCAAGATCAGAGAGAGAGCGAAAGTAGCCCCATCGAGGAGAAGAGGAACGAGAGCGAAGCAAATTGGAGAAGAGGTTGATGGTGGGACTGGACCCATATGGCGGTGTGGGCAAAGATTGATTTGAGGGTGAATTCAGCCAAATGAAACTGAACTGGCATTAATTTCACCCACTAACCCTTGTCCAAGACTTTTCCCATTTGCTAAGTGCTCTCTCCCAGCAATGGGCAATCTCGAGCAAAGAGTGGGGTAAAAATACTCAGTGTAAGATTTATCAGGATTTTAACATTGAACAGTGCACCAAGTTTCCATCTCTGTATTCAAATTAGCAGACGACCCAATTCTTTTATAAAATTTTTGAAACTTTGTTTTTCAAATGGATTTGAGACAAGGATCCTTAGATAAAATTTTCAGCTCAAGATGTTGCTCCGTAATTTATAAAAATTCTGACATTCTTATTTTCAGCTTTTGCTACTTTCTGTTTTCGAATTGATTGAGGCTTTATCCCATCTGAAAACTCTCTGAGATTTTTACCAATGGTAAATACTGTATCAAGGGTGGCTTGGTAAATTTTTCAGCTGAAGATCAGCTCTGGATATTTTCGAAATTTCAGAAGATGCACTGTTTCTAGTCAACTTGGCCTCTCTTTTTATTTTTAAGATTCAAATTATTATTTGTATCTTTCATCAGTGTATAAATTGGTTTCTCACCTATTTGGATTCTGAAAATAATTTATTCCCAGTCTTTCCTTTGGCTCTTTTAATTTCTCCCTTTTCTTTTATTGTCTTTTGAAATACAAAATCCAAGAATTCAATTCAAGAAAATCACAAATTCCATAAAACTTAGAAATACTCAAAAGGCAAATCCATATTATAACATTTCTTTGTTCAAAATTTTCAGGATGTTCAGATCTACCCCTTACAAAAATCTCGACCCGAGATTTGGTCGATCTAATGGAAGAAATCAGGATATTCTTCTTTAAAGCGATCTTGGCGCTCCCACGTTGCTTCTTCTTGGAGTGGTTGCTCCATTGAACCTTCACCATCTTGTGAGATTTATTACAGTATGGCGCTCCGCTTCTTCTAGAATCTTGATTGGGCGCTCTCGATAAGTCAAATCGGGTTGTAGGTCAAGTTCTTGACTTGAGTGAGTTGAGATGGAAGACGAAGGCACTTTCTAAGTTGAGATACATGAAAGACATTGTGAACACTAGCCAAGCGGGGTGGAAGTTCTAACGGTATGCCTTTTCTCCCATTTTCTCCAAAATCCGATATGGCCCAACATCTGCGGTGCTAATTTTCCCCGAACCTGAAATCGGCGAACACCACGAAGTGGAGAGACTTTAAGATAAACTAGGTCTCCCACTTCAAAACTTAAGTCACGTCGACGATTATCAGCGTAACTTTTCTGACGAGACTGAGCCTCCCTCAATCGACTTCGATCATATCTACGTGCTCTTGGGCTTCTTGAATTAAATCTGGACCAAAGAATTTCCTTTCTCCAACCGGACGGAAAAGAGGTGTCAGGCATTTTACGCCATAAAGGGCTTCAAATGGGGACATTTGCGGACTTGCTTGAAGCTGTTGTTATATGAGAATTCATAAGCGAGACATTTCTCCCAATTAGTCTTGTATGATAACACACAGGCTCGCAACATATCTTCGAGGATTTGATTTGTCCTTCGATCGCCCATCGGTTTGAGGATGATAGGCGGCGAAAGCTAATTTGGTTCCCAACAAACTATGCAATTTTTCCCAAAAGCGAGATGTGAATTGTGATCCACGATCGGATACAATCGTTTTTGGTACTCCATGTAGACGCACAATATTGCTAATGTACAGTTCGGCAAGCTTGTCTCCCGAATAGGTAGTTCTGATTGGAATGAAATGTGCCACTTTGGTTAATCGATCTACTATTACCCAAATTGAATCATTCCCTTTACGAGTTTGGGGCAACCCGATAATAAAATCCATCTTGATGTCATCCCATTTCCATTCGAATTTGCAATGGTTGAAGGAGTCTGCGCCGACGCCGATGTTAAGCTTTTACTCGTTGACAAATGTCACACCTAGCCACATATTCAGCTATGTCCTTTTTCATATTAGGCCACCGGTATTCTCTTTTCAGATCTGATACATTTTTGTACTTCGGGATGAATAGATAAAGGTGACTCATGAACTTTGAAAGAATCAATTTCTTGATTTGAGGATTGTTTGGCACGTAAACTCGAGTTCCTCGTAGGATTATCCCATCCATACTCTCGGTATATTCAGATTCTTGGCCCTCTTTCAATTCTTTGTTGAATCTTCATTATAACTTCATCTTCAAGTTGTGCAGTTTTATTTGATTTCTAAGAGTTGGTTGGACTTTAAGTGTTGCTACAAAACCCTCTTCAACTAGATTGAGTTCAGTTTTTGAAACTCTGTACTAACTTCAGATTGATCGAAATCCAAGTACAATAGAGTTTAGGCTAAGAGCATCGGCTACTGACGTTGGCTTTTCGGGATGGTAATGAATGCCCAGATCATAGTCTTTAATTAGCTCTAGCCACCTTCTTTGCCTTAAGTTTAAATCTGGTTGAGTGAAGAAATACTTGAGGCTTTTGTGATCTGTGTAAATTTCATTCTGTTTCCAATAAGATAATGCCGCCAAATCTTGAGAGCATGAACTACTGACCGCTAACTCAAGATCATGTGTGGGATAGTTTTGCTCATGAGGCGGAGTTGCCGAGATGCATAGGCGACAACCTTTCCTTCTGCATCAACACACACCCTAATCCGTGATGTGAAGCATCACAATACACTTCAAACTTCTTATGGATGTCCGCATCACCAATCTGGGCAGTTGTTAATCTTTTCTTCAATTCCGTAAAGCTTGTCTCACAATCAAGTCCATACAAATTTCTTTTCCTTTTTCAAGAGTTGAGTTAATGGCTTGGCAATCTTTGAAAGTTCTCAATAAATCGACGATAATACCCACCATTCGAAAACTCCGAATTTTGTGATTGGTGTGGTCTTTTCCAATTTATCTTGTTTGAACTTTACGGGTCTCTTGCTACTCCTTCACGGATAAGACATGCCCAAGAAATGCAATTTCTTTTAGCGAACTCACATTTTTCAAATTTGGCATAAAGTTTATTCTCTCTCAATTTCCCAAGAACCAGGTGCAAATGTTGCATATGATCTTCTTCATTCTTGGAATAGATGAGAATATCATCAATAAAGACCACTACAAATTTGTCCAAATACTCCATAAAGATTTTATTCATCAAATTCATAAAACTGGCTGGAGCATTTGTAAGACCAAAAGACATCTTGTGTATTCATACTGACCCGTAACGAGTAGTGAAGGCGGTCTTTGGAATATCGAAGGTCGATTTTTAGCGAAAGTATCCCAATCTCGAGATCAATTTTTGAAAAGACACGAGCTCCATTTAATTGATCAAACAAGTCATCAATCCGGGAAGGGATATTTATTTTGATTGTAACTTCATTTAGAGCACGATAGTCTACACACATCCATGAGACCTCCGTCCTTCTTTTCTACAAAGCGAGCAGGACTTCCCCATGGTGACACACTTGGGCGAATAAATCCTTTGCTTAATTGTTCATCAATTTGCTTCTTTAATTCAGCCAACTCATCGGTGGCATACGATATGGGCGCTTTGAGATGGGTGCCGTTCGAGCGCAACATCAATTACAAACTCCATATCGCGATCCGGAGGCATTCCGGTAATTCGGCGGGGAAAAATATCGGGGTATTCACTTGCTACGGTACTAAGCATAACTTAGGATTGGATGTAGAACACAAGGCTGGTTGGTGATTAAGAGAATTGACAAGCGGCGAAAATTCTACATGAACACCATCTTGATTTATGAGGGTTATAGATCTATTAGCACAATCTATGCAACCCTTATGCTTGGCTAACGGTCCATTCCAAGAATTATATCAATTCTAGATGTTTCTATTACTATAAGGTCAGCGTAAAATAATACTCCTTTTATCCTTATGCCCACCCCGGACGATGACATGAGTGTGAATGGTGGCTCCGGAGAGTGAACATCCATAAAGGTGGGCAAAAGGAAATATCCAAATTGTTTTGCTCGAAAACTTCTTAGAGATGAAAGAGTGAGAAGCTCCCGAATCGAACAAGACCAAAGTGGGGACAGAATGCTTTGAAACATACCTAGCACGACATCAGTGCATCTTGAGCTTCTTCAAGCATTACGTGATGAAGGCGCCCAAAATTCCACTTTGAACTTGAGGGTTGGAAGACTTTTGAGAATGCTGAATTCGAACTTTGCGCCCGCCCTGAGGCGGTATTTGGGGCCGGCTGCGCTTCTTCTGGGACAAGCACGGCATAATGCCCCGCTCATTGCAATGAAAGCAGTTACGTTAGGTGCTTGCTTCGAGCACCACTCGGCACCCTAGTTTCTTGAGGTGGCGGACAGAGTTGTGCTGCGGTTGTGACGTCGAGGAGTTCGACTCACAACCCGCTGAGCTTGAGGAGTTTGTCGCTGGGCCGCTGCACTTGGAATGGTGGTCGGCGAACATTCGTCGATGGCCCACTCTGTGATCTAAATTGACTAGAGCCGGCAGTTTTCTGCGCCATCCATTTGCGCTTCCTACTTTCTAGCACTTCCTTGCTTCCCGCTCCCTCTCTTGCCTTGTCCACCAAAGATTGAAAGTCATTTATGTCTTGTGCTATCAATGCCCATTTAATTTCCTCATTCAAGTGTTCTCTGAACCTTTCAATCTTTCTAGCTTCGTCGGCCACTTCATAGGTAGCATATCTTGACAAGTGATTAAAATGATGCAAATACTCCATTCTTGACATGCTGCCTTGCTTTAATTCCAGAAATTCCTTCTTCTTCACCTCAATATCTTGGTGGAATATGGAGTGCGGCGAAAAGCCGCTTTAAACTCGGCCATAACACCACATAACCCTCTGGTAGAAGCTGCGATAACTCTCCCACCAAATGGCGCGGCTCCTTGTAGCTGATATGAGGCATATAACACTTTCTCCCTCTCATCACATTGTGCAATAGTTAGCTTGCTCTCTCTGCATAACCGATCATCGGCTTCTAATGGTTCGAGACGGCGATGAGAATATAGGGTTGGAGTCTCAAGAATTCATTCAGCTTGGACACTTGTGGTGGTCCTCCATTCCCCCACGGTTTGCGCCTAGTGCAGCCAAAGTCTGAGCCATTTGTTGAAGTATCAAAGTATCGGTTTGCCGACCTTGTTCTATTAGTGCGAACTTGTGCCATGGTAGGCTCCACGGCAATTGTTCTCCGAACCGGATGTTGAGTTCCACGAGGAGCAGGAGGATCACTTCCAACCATGGGACGATGAGGCTCCATGCATTGGGTCTTGAGGGTTTGGTTGAGGAGGAGTTGGGACACCCACTCTTGGATTCGAGCATCCTGATCCTCCATGATCCTAAGGATCGACTTAGCGACCTCGTCGACCTCATCCTGAAATGGTTCTATTCTTTTAGTACAATATATCGAGAAGAATACAAAATATGGGATTATCTCATCGAAAATTTCACTAGCACAGTTACCATTTGCGAGAGAAAATCCTTTAGCATAAATGCATACAGCACACATTCAGAAGTCACAACACACATCCAAAAGTCATAATATACATTCAAAGGTCATAACAGTAGTCACATATTACTTGCAAAATACACATACTGATCATCTAGTATGCATATATACATAGAGTGCTGTTACATCCACACTACTTTACTTTAGTACTAACATTCTGGGATTAGGATTGTTTCATCTATTAGTCGGAATTACTCGGAGCTAACCCACGCCATCAATCAAGGATAAGGAGGTGGTGGATCCGCGTCACAGCTACTCCCGAGCTAGACGGACTAGAAGGAGGCGCCCTTTGCACCGGCAGGGCGAAACTCATGCAAATACTCACGCCTATTTCCAGTCCTCCGAACTCTTGGGCTTATGTGATTTTGTTGTGACCGGATGTAGTTAGTTATATTAATCCTATGAGCCTGGCAAATCTTCCTCATCAACTTCCTTCCTGCTTCTTGAACCGCTTGACTCTGAGGGATAGCAATGCTTCACCTGTTGGCGCAACACATGGCCTCAGAATGGTAGTAGCATGCGCTTGCACTTTAAAGCCAACAGCCGTTCGTTCGACAGTAAACATGGCTTGATTTTCTTCCTGTCCTAAGTCTTGGCTAATCTCGACTAGCATTGCCCAATTAACGGAATTGCCATCTGAAATTTTAAGGTGCAGGCAAGAGTAGTAATAAACATTTGCTACCAGAACAAAAGGCACATACAAACTACTAGCATCACTATTATTACTTTGCATCACTTAAGCTACAGACTACTAACATTCCTGCTACTACTTTGCACAACTTACGTTCACAGACTTCCTAGTACTTACAAAAGCTACTGCCACCTTCATCCTATATTACACAACATTACAAAAGGACTTACAACTTCCACCTTCATTCTACCTCCTACATTTCTACCCCAACCTGACACCCTTCCACTTCTTCACAGAGGTCCAGAAGAGGATTCGGCAGGGTCATTGCTCTTTCAAAAGCCTTAAGGTGCACTCCTTGCGCTGAACAACTGGGAGCTCGGGCGGTAGGTGCAAGTCTGCTGGGATTTATGCCTTTGTCGTTCACAAGGCGAGGGCAACCTCCTAAGGTAGACATCCTAGCCCCACGATGCACTCTGGAGTATCGACATAGGAAGCCGGTGGAGGGCGACTAGCAGCTGGAATCTGTGACTCTCCAATACTCAACACGGCCGGAGAAAGCGTGCCACGAGCTACCCCTATGGCAAGTGAGTTTCGAACGCCACACGCCTCGCGTCTCGAAGCTCTGCGCCAATTGAACATAGTGCCCATCCAACCTATTCACAAAGTCCACCATCACCTTAAGACCCTCATTCGCACTCCAACCGGATCCCCATACACATTGCTCCCAATAAGAGGCCTACCGGAAGATAGAAATACTTGGGACTTAAATCTGGAAGCATCTGACTTAGCAGAACCACGGCTTGATATGCGGCTTCATTCATCGATCGTCGATCGAAGAGCCGTATCCTCAAAACATTTTTCCCTTCATTGAAAATCGGCCTAGGAGGAATAAACACCGAGTGGCATACTCCTTAGTTTCGAACTTAGGTATGCAGAACACCACATAACGTGGAAGACCACGATAATGGCACTCTTCCGACAAGTAGTGCAAAACGCCCATCATTCCCTGAAAGCTCGAGAACCGTGGACTCGTGACAAGGGACATAACGAACCATCTACAAATACATGAACATAATATTATTAACCATAAGAACAGATAGTTGAGAAGCTACAAATAAGAAAATTAGCAACTATGCTAAATTTCATTATTAGTAGAGGGCGGCTTTAAGTTATTGTAATTTTATATCTTCATATCCCTTACTAGTTACCTTAAAACTTTTAGCTCCTAGGGTTTCCTCACGGTCATTAGGCTCGATACCAATCTTTGTGAGACCCCATTCGAGAAACAGAACTCCATGTGATTGCCGTACTAGTCCTGGATCGATAGCTAGCACTCACATGTTTACACCATTCATATCACAACCAAAAGCCAAGCTTAAATACACGACTTACGAGAAGATGTTAATTATACAAGCATTATTTACAAGCGAAATAAAAAGCAGCGGAAGATAATAGGCAACTTAAGGTCCAAAAGCACAGTAGCATGCCCAAACCAAAACCCCACGGGCATCGACTAGGCAAACACCCTAGAAGAAATCATCGACGAACTCCCGAGACCTACTTGAGCAGCGCTATTACGGCACTTTTGGGACTTCATACGAACCAAAGTTGATAGCAAGAATGAGTGCGGTTGTACTCAGCAAGACTTAATAGCAAATGCAAATACTAGTTATGCGAGGCTATTTCAAAGGAACAGTCATAAGTTATTTTGCATTTTATGGAAAGAATTTAAACATATGACATAATAGATTGAAATTCGCATTTTCAAGAAACGACATGAGATTTGAATAATTTCGAGAAAGTAAACGTGTTCGAGGACATAGCATTCCCAATGGCGAAACTCTACACAAGTCGATCCTTTGACTCGGACAATTGGTTATCAAAAGCAGAATCAACCCATTTTATAAAAATGTAAAACTCTAACATTGGAATGACTTCACCAAGTGCCCATAACATGGTAGCGGCTAATCGATTAGATTTAGACTCTGCGAGTTATGCGGCTTTACCCACAAGGAATGAAACACCTTTATTGCTAGGCCATACAACACACTTCCTTTGGTGTGCGGCAAAGCGTTCATCTGAGCCGTTACATTATTTAAACATGGCTTTGGTCCAGCCGGGCGTTAACCCCGCCATAGAACTAGAAACACACACGTGGCGTGGGCCCTTTCACGTAACTCACACACACACGTTTCGCTTTCATGACAAGGTGTACACCGTTGCATGGGTGGAAACCCTTCCAAGCAAACCAAGCGGGAATGCCGTGCTAAGCTCCGCCTACCAATGAACAAAGCCATGCCCAAACAATTTAATAGGCTAAGGCTACCCCATAAATAGCCCTCGTGGTTGCACGGAAATTCTTGGATCGATAGCGTCCCATTGTTCGGTCCTTAATCCGACGCAGGCGATACTCCACCCTACACTACGTGCAAAGCCCATATTGCACAACCGCTATTGCCCATAATCGCGCATCAAAGCATAGTTTTTGGGTTTTCAAGTTTTAACCAACATATCAACAACCTTTAGTAGAGTAATAACCGGTTGTGAAATCATTTTAAAAGCATCATGACGATCTACGGCAAAACTAAGCGATGTATATTATAGCGGTTATACCCAACCGACATTTACTATGTCTAAGCATACTATGGTTCGCAAGGTTCACAGAATCAATCAAATTAAGGAAAACCATACATTCGAGGATAGTTACTAACCTTACCCAAAATAGCGGTTTTATGGAGAATTACCGGATGCACTATCTGACATAAAAACAACATCTGTAGTTGAATTAGTAGGTTCAACATGGTCAAGGAATTGCTTGCCTTGCTCTTCACCGCAAATGTCAAAGCCTTGTTCAGCAATTGCCTCCTCCTCCTCCTCCTCGAGGTGTCTGCGTCTACCGCGAAATCAAGAGAACCAACGAAATTACAAGCTTGTAAAGAAAGAACGAAAGAGAACAAATAAGCGAATAAAACCCTTGCATAAGATCCAAGGTTGCTCTCTTATGAATCCTTTAATCTTGTTTCACGAATTCAAGGCATAAAAATAGTTTAGATTATACATTTAGCCATTAGTTGTATAGTGCATTGATCCTATTGCTTCCAGCAAGCACTCTGGAACTTATTGCTAAAGTGCTTGCTTGAGTAGGACTTAGAGCGAACTAAACAACACAAGATTAGCTCCTAGATTCTTCAGAGCCCACCTTAGGGATCAACTCGAGGTTTCCTTTACTAATTTCAGGTTTGAATAAGTTGCTTTGCGAGTTGACGAAAAGCCTTAATCGATTATATAAGGTCATGCGTAATTGATTCCTTTATTTCAATTTGATTTCACTTAGAATTGGTTTTGTACAGATTAGATCTTCAATTGTAGTCTATTGACTTATTTTACCTTATTTTTTGAGAAGGTTCTGGTGATAAAAATGACTTAACTGAGTTTTCTTCACTTGCAGCTACAGTTCATTCAATCTCATTACAGCCTTTATCATGTGATTACTTAGGGTTGTTAAGCTATCAAAATTAATAGGCTACATATGCTGAAATAAGATTATCTCTTCTTATTTGGATAGTCTATACTTTGGTCAACACCCCAGATCAATTTCATAAGTTTTACACTTTAGATGAGACTTTATATTCATCGTTGAAAAAGGCTTAATGGCATTGTAAAGTTTATGTTTACTAAATCGGCAGAAGCATAAAGTGGAGTGTTAACACTTAAAGGTTTTAGATTGACTAGATTAACATGCAAACCTTAACCAAACAGAATTATTTTTACAGAATATGATAACATAAACTTTGTACAATGTTTTTGGGCTGGTTTTACTGATTTTAGTATTTGGGAAAGCTATTTAACCTACCACTGAAATAGCATAACTGATCATATTGTTTAACGCCAGAATCGGCCAAACTGCAACTTAGTTTCTGACTACCCTGTGCATAACTCTGGATTCATTTTCAACACACACTAACTCCCAGAAGTTTATATCATCTACATTTGCTGACATCCACTTATTTCCTCTTGCAGCATTTTACTTTATACTCATTCTCTTTTTAGCCAAATTAAAACATGGATTGATTTGACAAGGTAAACTAACTTTGAGTATAATTGTTTTTGCAAATTTCAAACTCATTCCAGAACAAGTGTTCCCAACAGGTTTGATTTCATTGATTTTGGTGTAATCCAAATTAACCTTTTTTTCTTAGCACATAAATACCTTTCTCAGCATTTTCGTTTTAACTATACATGTGACATTGTTTTACTTAAGGATTTATTAAACTACTGAAGTATCTCTACTTAAAGACTATTACTTTACATTTTCAAGCTATTAACAGTATCAGGGTTTCATAGAAATTCACTTTCCTTTATCTTGCCTAAAGTTAAAATTATTAATTCCTTAAAACAATAAGCCCTTCTCATGTATTCCATTTATTAAAATTTACACAGAAATTCTTCCAACAATATTTTTACATATCCTGAATCCACTGGATTTTACACGAATTTACAATTTGGTTTCATCTAAATTGGACTTCTAGATCAAAAGATATTCAATGTTTAAAGCTATTCGGGTATGAAAATCCCTGACAAATGGAACCTTCCAAAAATGGCAAATACGTTTTCCTCCAGAAATTCGCCTTCCTTATTTGGCTAAAGCCGGTTCGCCATTGCTCTTGGGACCCGGACGGTGATGCGGAAGCGAGGCGGTTAGTCTTGAGCCTCGCCGCCGTGACGGCAACGGCGGAGCGGCGGAATGGTTGCGCCTGAGCTTCACCTTGACAATCCGCTAGGGGTGGTACTCCATGTCTGGGGTGGCGGAAGCATAGTCGCCACGGTGAAGCGGCGGACATGGATCTGGCGGAGAGCTCTCCTGGTGATCCATTCTAGGTGAAAGGCACGGTGAGCATCGGTGGGTGTGGGGGTTCGGTTTCACCTACTAATGGCGTTGGAGATGAACGGAATGAGCTCACAGTGCGCTGGGAAGGAGAAGAAGGCTCTGCGGCGGCGCCGCTCCGCACTGAGTGAGCTGAAATTAACGAGAGGATTAGACTCGGGAGTGTTTAAGGATACCCTAGACCAAGCGATTCATGATACCTTTCACTAAATCACTGAAATTCCATTCCCTCCCTCTTCTTCGCTCTGGGCAAGAAATGGCGCAGCGAAGGAAGAAAGAAGCGATGAGGCTCGGGGAAATCGCTCTTGGCTCGGGGAGGTTCTAGGTGATGAAGTGGGTTCTGGTAGTGAGCCAACAAATGAGCTTGAAATGAATCGCCGATGGAGACTCCTCGGTAGTCATGGCCGTAGTCTTGTTGCCAGCAATGCCTCGAGCCATGGCAAGGCGATGTACTCCAGGCGTGAGTCCAGAGGCTCTTGAGAGGCTTGGGTGGAGCTCGATGCGGCCAGCGAGTAGTGACTCAGCAAGATCGAGAGAGAGCGAGAGTAGCTCCATCGAGGAGAAGAGGAACGAGAGCGAAGCAAATTGGAGAAGAGGTGGTGGTGGAATTTGGACCCATATGGCGGTGTGGGCAAAGATTCAGTTTGAGGTGAATTCAGCCAAATGAAACTGAACTGGCATTAATTTCACCCACTAACCCTTGTCCAAGACTTTTCCCATTTGCTAAGTGCTCTCTCCAGCAATGGGCAATCTCCAGGCAAAGAGTGGGGTAAAAATACTCAGTGTAAGATTTATCAGGATTTTAACATTGAACAGTGCACCAAGTTTCCATCTCTGTATTCAAATTAGCAGACGACCCAATTCTTTTATAAAATTTTTGAAACTTTGTTTTTCAAATGGATTTGAGACAGGGATCCTTAGATAAAATTTTCAGCTCAAGATGTTGCTCCCGTAATTTATAAAAATTCTGACATTCTTATTTTCAGCTTTTGCTACTTTCTGTTTTCGAATTGATTGAGGCTTTATCCCATCTGAAAACTCTCTGAGATTTTTACCAATGGTAAATACTGTATCAAGGGTGGCTTGGTAAATTTTTCAGCTGAAGATCAGCTCTGGATATTTTTCGAAATTTCAGAAGATGCACTGTTTCTAGTCAACTTGGCCTCTCTTTTTTATTTTTAAGATTCAAATTATTATTTGTATCTTTCATCAGTGTATAAATTGGTTTCCTCACCTATTTGGATTCTGAAAATAATTTATTCCCAGTCTTTCCTTTGGCTCTTTTAATTTCTCCCCTTTTCTTTTATTGTCTTTTGAAATACAAAATCCAAGAATTCAATTCAAGAAAATCACAAATTCCATAAAACTCAGAAATACTCAAAAGGCAAATCCATATTATAACATTTCACTGTTCAAAATTTTCAGGATGTTACAATTTGAACTTGGAAAGGCATGGGCGGGCTAGGGCTCTTATGCGATGACGAGGAACCATTCTGCATAAGGAAAGCGATGGGCTCGGTGTTCTTTCGGCGTGGTGCATCATCCTTCTCGCCCAAGTCTTCTTGCCTTCGGCATCGCCCTCCTCTTATGTGGCGTATTACCACCGAGCTCTCCAAGCAGGCTCCTCTTACGCACCTTCTTGGCGGGCAATTCTTTATCTCCCATCTTACTACAAAAGCAGTTGCAATGAAGATCCAAAAGCTCACAAGTGCGAGATGAAGTTTCTGTTCAATCGAAGGTGATATTGGAAGTAGTAATTACCTTAGCTGATATTGGATCAACCCGAAGCGGATGCAAGGTAACTCTGCGAAAATAGATCAAATCATGGAGATGCTTAAGACCATAGTTGATAAATCTGGTCATGGGGAAGTTCCGAGTAATGAAGGAAATCGGAAGGAGGAAGAAGCAACTACAGAGCTAATATGAGAAGGGCTAGTTCAGCGATGAATATGTTTGAGACCCGGGTAGTGGACAATCTTATGCCTCTAACCATTTTACTCAAGAACTACCTCAGATTTCTTTTAGCATTTCGCATAGCGCTACTACTTTCCTATGATGAGACAAATGCCATTACAAAATCTGAAAGCAGACAAGTAGAACTTACGGTGTTAGTGTGTATCCACCCACATTAGCTCTTGGAGCATTTGCACCTCGGTTTATTACTTCCACTCCTCCTTATGTACCAGCTTATAGGCCTCGAGAACAACCCTTTCGGTTCATAAATATATATTTGTATAACGGGCAAGGTCGATTATAATTGGGGTTATCAATGGCCTAGAGCAATGGAAGAATGATGGTCTTTGGAGATGACGGGGCTCATTCTGCAGGAACTTTAGCAAAGGTCCTAAAGTGGAGTTTCCAAAATTCGATGGAAATCATCGATGCATGGATCGAGAAAAGCGGAAAAATGCTTTGACTTAGGAAGGACTCGGAAGAAGCGAAAGTAGCTATTCTTTGAGGTTTATTTTACGGTAGAAGCGGACCGGTGGATTAGCGATAATAGAATTGATACTAGTACCCTTTCTTGGCCTCAATTACGCCACATGAGCTTCTGAGGAGTATTACTTGGACCACTTCATATCTGGCTTGAAGAATTATATCGGTACCATGAAGTCCCTTAATCCTAGAACATTGGTGGAAGCTTATGCACATGCTAGGAATTGGGAGAGTTGAATCGAATCAAAGGCGGGATGGTTTTATTTGATGTCGAGCGGTATGAAGATCCAAAGGCTCACAAGTGAAGAGAAAGACTTGAGTCGCAAGTTCATATTATCGCTTATCAATCTATATTCAGCTTTTTCTCTTGCGTTGCTATGTTTCTGTTCTTGTTCCTTGTTGTTTTCTTGATTCTTGAATCGAAAGTAAGTCGGATTACCACGGGCGGCGTCGGTGAGGCGTCGCGTCGGCAAGTGAGCTTTGCGATTGCGGCCCGGCGGAAAGATTCGTCGGGGCGAGGCCACGGAGGTCACCGAGCGGCGGCAGTAGTCGGGCCTTGGCCGAGCAGTTATCGCGGCGCTGAGCGAGGATATCACCGGCGGCGTGGAAGCGTCGGCAGAAGGTGGCTTTGGCGCTTTGGGCGAGAGACACTCGATCTCCGCCTAGAATTTTAGGGGTTAGGAATTTCCTGGCGGTGCACAAGGTTTCCTGGCGGTTCAACGATTTCTCTGATGGCGTCGTACATCGGTGAGCGATTCCACATCTGGGATGGTCAGTCCATAGTTCGAGGAGAGATTTGGTTATTTGGTACTTTAAACATGTAAACCATAAAATTGCCACTGGACCTACATAACATTGACTCATACGGTCCCATATTCCATTGGCTCAAGTGTACACGGACCATTGTTAAACAAAAAAGCCTTTGAAATACAACCTCTCCCAATAGTACAAAGAGGATGATCTGTCTAGTTAAATTTGACTTCAGCGGTTTGGGGAGACCGCGAATTGAGGGAGAATTGAGTGTCATTTTCTGAAATTTCAATTCTATTAACATTTCCAGCAGATACATTAAGTTATGTAACACACAAAATGTACATCCAAAAGGCGCGATAGTACATCATAATTATCGCCAACTAGATACCTAGATAAGCTACTCTATCTACATCCGAAATCATAAATAAATCGCGTCTTCGTCAAGCGAGAGCTTAACGTTGCGGAGGAGGCCGGAGGAGGAGGAGTGTCCAGCGGTACATAGCGGGGATGTAGTCGTGGCGTCCTCCTCCTCACTAACGCCGTCGTCGTCGCTCCCGCCGCCCATTTCCGCTCCTCCTCCTCCTCCTCCTCCTCCCCTCGGCCGGCCTCTCCTCGAGTCATGGCTGCCCTTCTTCTTGTCTCCTCCTGCCTTGCTTGCCTTGATGGCCTCCTCCACCAGCTGCGGCTCCTCCTCCTCCTCTCTGCCCGTCTTGGGGACCCGATTCCACAGACGCCCGGCAATCGGTAAGCGGCGGCGACTGGTCGCGCCGCTCCGGCGGACTCGTCTGGCCGACATTAGGCGGAGGAGGATGAGGGCGATGAGGCGGAACATTGCCGAGGAGGAGGAATGGATTGGGGAATTTGGGAAGTTGTGAACACGAATGGGTAGTGCTCCCCGGCGGTTAATATAAGCAGCGGAGGCGAAGGGCGCCTCCCTTCGCCTACCGGATGGTCGATAGGTAGAAAAGCAAATCTGAGATTATCTGTCTATGTAAATATGTGCACATCGGATCCTCCTTCTGCGTAGAACTTTGGCGTCATCTGATAGAACAACTAAGAAAGGATGATCCGTGTCGGTTAATATGTATTCTGGGACCATCGGATGATGAAATTTGGAGGTGATGTCATTGGCGAGGCTCGGGAGGTCATGATATTGAAATGGTCCTTACTCGTCACCATCGGACCCGATGGGCTAGCGGTGATGTCGTAGGAAGCGAGCTATGGGTCATGGGCTTGGGGTCTCGGAGTTGTCTCGCCGCACTATGAGGGCCTGTTAGTCGGCGAGTGCTCAGTGAATATCAAGACCTCCATCGAGCCTCCGCCGCTCCACCTTTCTATTCTGAGCGAGGTGATCGAGCTCGGATCCGATCTTTGGGCATTCCCGGCCGAGAACGTCTGACCCGCGTAGTCTTGAGTTGATTTTAGTGGTGTTAGCTCTATCGGATCTTCATGTAAGGCGAGTTATCTGAATGTTGCGCCACTCGTAGTTGTTCCTTTCGGTTATGTCGATAGATAGCAGCCTTATTCTCTGTGATCGTAGCAATCGCGTGAAAGTGATTGGCGGGAGACCAAGCTCTACACTGTTGTCTTGCTAGGTGCTCTCCTCAAGCACGGGGCGATTACAGGCCGGACGATCCGGCCAAGGTTAGGACAACTCAGGACAATCCCTATCGTACAACTTTTAGTGGGCTACAAGCGGAACTACAAATCGGATGATCGGTATGTGTAAATATATGTATACGGACCATCCTACGGGAAAAAAGCCTTGAAGTTATCTTGCGTGCCCGAACTCCTAAGCGAAAAGTGCAGCGTAAAATGGCCATACCGTTGATCTTGATTTAGTATTGAAGTAATTAATCACCATACGGTCCTAAATGTTCACATCGTTCGCGGCGCTACATTTCACATGGATCGATCGATTACACGAAAGGAACAACTACAGTGGCGCAACATTGAGATAACTTCGTCCTTACATGAAGATCCGGCGAGAGCTAACACCACTAAAATCAACTCGGCACTCGTGTAAAATGCGTTCTCGGTTTAGGAATGCCCAAAGATCGAGCAGAAATTTGGATCGACCTCGCGCTACTGCTGAAATCGCCAATGAGGCTCGTGGAGGTCATGATATTGAAATGGTCTACTCTCGTCACCATCGGACCCGATGGGCTAAGCGGTGATATCGTAGGAGCGGGCTATGGGTCATGAGCTTGGGGTCTCGGGAGTTGTCTCGCACTATGCGGGCGCTGTTAGTCTTGCTGCCCTGGTAGTCGATATAGTGACCATCTATCATGACCTGGGGCATTCTCACCGAAGCGTGATCGGCTCGGCTCTAATCTTTGGGCATTCGGCCGAGCGTCTGCGTAGTCTGAGTTGATTTTAGTGGTGTTAGCTCCTCTGGATCTTCATGTAGGGCGAGTTATCGAATGTTCGCCACTTCGTAGTTGTTCCTTTCTGTGTATGTCGAAGATGACCTTATTCTCTGTGATCGTAGCAATCGCGTGAAAGTGATTAATTTGGGAGACAAAAGCTCTACACTGTTGTCTTGCTAGGTGCTCTCCTCAAGCACGGGGGCGATTACTGAGGCCAGGACGATCCGGCCAAGGTTAGGATAACTCAGGACAATCTCCTATGCGTACAACTTTCGTAGTGGGCTACAAGCGGAACTACAAATCGGGATGATCCGGTATGTGTAAATATATGTATCTGGGACCATCCTCTGGGAAAAAAGCCTTGAAGTTATCTTGCGTGCCCGAACTCCTGGCGAAAGAGTGCAGCGTAAAATGGCCATACCGTTCGGTCTTGATTTAGTATTGAAGTAATTAATCACCCTTACGGTCCTAAATGTTCACATCGTTCGCGGCGCTACATTTCACATGGATCGATCGATTACACGAAAGGAACAACTACGAGTGGCGCAACATTCAAATAACTTCGTCCTTACATGATGATCCGGCGAGGAGCTAACACCACTAAAATCAACTCGGCACTCGTGTAAAATGCGTTCTCGGTAGGAATGCCCAAAGATCGAGGCGGGCTGGATCGACCTCGCTCTGCTCGCCGCTCGTGGAAGTCATGATATTCAAATGGTCTACTCTCGTCACCATCGGACCGATGGGCTAAGCGGTGATGTCGTCATGCTATGGGTCAAATGGGGTCTCAGGAGTTGTCTCTAAGCTAGGTGCCTGTCAGTGCCATCGGACCGATTATCGGCTGTTCCTCGATTATGAGTGACCTTATTCTCGTGAGGCAATCGTGGCGAAAGTGATTGGTTGGGAGACAAAAGCTCTACACTGTTGTCTTGCTAGGTGCTCTCCTCAAGCAGGGGCGATTACCTGAGGCCAGGACGATCCGGCCAAGGTTAGGATAACTCACGGACAATCCCTCGGGCGTACAACTTCGTAGTGGGCTACAGCGGAACTACAAATCGGGATGATCCGGTATGTGTAAATATATGTATCTGGGACCATCCTCTGGGAAAAAAGCCTTGAAGTTATCTTGCGTGCGAACTCCTGGCGAAAGAGTGCAGCGTAAAATGGCCATACCGTTCGATCTTGATTTAGTATTGAAGTAATTAATCACCATACGGTCCTAAATGTTCACATCGTTCGCGCGCTACATTTCACATGGATCGATCGATTACACGAAAGGAACAACTACGAGTGGCGCAACATTAAGATAACTTCGTCCTTACATGAAGATCCGACCGCGAGCTAACACCACTAAAATCAACTCGGCACTCGTGTAAAATGCGTTCTCGGTGAGAATGCCCAAAGATCGGGCGGAGGCTGGATCGACCTTTCTGTGCAGTGCGCCTCCTCTCGTGGAGGTCATGATATTGAAATGGTCTACTCTCGTCACCATCGGACCCGATGGGCTAAGCGGTGATATCGTAGGAGGCGAGCTATGGGTCATGGGCTTGGGGTCTCCTAGAGTTGTCTCCCCGCACTAACGAGGGCGCTGCGGGGCCCTGTTAGTGCGATAGATGCAGCAATGACCTTATTCTCTGTGATCGTAGCAATTGAAAGAAAGTGATTGGTACAGGAGACAAAAGCTCTACACTGTTGTCTTGCTAGGTGCTCTCCTCAAGCACGGGGCCGATTACACAGCCGGACGATCCGGCCATGGTTAGGATAACTCACGGACAATCCCTATCGTACAACTTTCGTAGTGGGCTACAGCGGAACTACAAATCAGGATGATCCGGTATGTGTAAATATATGTATCTGGGACCATCCTCTTGGAAAAAAGCCTTGAAGTTATCTTGCGTGCCCGAACTCCTGGCGAAAGAGTGCAGCGTAAAATGGCCATACCGTTGATGCTTGATTTAGTATTGAGTAATTAATCACCCATACGGTCCTAAATGTTCACATCGTTCGCGAGCGCTACATTTCACATGGATCGATCGATTACACGAAAGGAACAACTCTGAGTGGCGCAACATTAAGATAACTCATCCTTACATGAAGATCCTACAAGAGCTAACACCACTAAAATCAACTCGGCACTCGTAATAAAATGCGTTCACGGTGAGAATGCCCAAAGATCGGGCGGGAATGGATCGACCTCGCGCTCTTCATGAGTCGCCCGGCAATTCGTGGAAGTCATGATATTGAAATGGTCTACTCTCGTTACCATCGGACCGATGGGCTAGCGGTGATGTCGTAGGAAGCGAGCTATGGGTCATGGGCTTAGGGGTCTCAGGAGTTGTCTCCGCCGCACAGCACCTCGCGACTGTTGTATCATGCTGTGCTGAGTGATCATCTTTCGTATGCGAGTCAGGCGATCTTCATGTGATGTCGATGACCTTATTCTCTGTGATCGTAGCAATCATGCATGAAAGTGATTGGCGGGGAGACCAAAGCTCTACACCTGTTGTCTTGCTAGGTGCACTCCTCAAGCACGGGAGCCGATTACATAGACCGGACGATCCGGCCAAGGTTTGGATAACTCACGGACCATCCTCTATCGTACAACTTTCGTAGTGGGCTACAGCGGAACTACAAATCAGGATGATCCGGTATGTGTAAATATATGTATCGGGACCATCCTCTGGGAAAAAAGCCTTCAAAGTTATCTTGCGTGCCCGAACTCCTGGCGAAAAGAGTGCAGCGTAAAATGGCCATACCGTTGAGTCTTGATTTAGTATTGAAGTAATTAATGACCCATACGGTCCTAAATGTTCACATCGTTAGCGAGCGCTATATTTCACATGGATCGTCGATTACACGAAAGGAACAACTTCTGAGTGGCGCAACATTAAGATAACTTGTCCTTACATGAAGATCCGACAGAGCTAACACCACTAAAATCAACTCGGCACTCGTAATAAAATGCGTTCTCGGTAGGAATGCCCAAAGATCGGGCGGATGGATCGACCTCGCGCTGTGAGTCGCCAAGCAATTTCGTGGAAGTCATGATCTTGAAATGGTCTACTCTCGTCACCATCGGACCCGATGGGCTAGCGGTGATGTCGTAGGAAGCGGGCTATGGGTCATGGGCTTGGGGTCTCAGGAGTTGTCTCGCCGCACTAACGGCGCCCTGTTAGTGCGGCGGAGTCTTGCGGAGATCTGACCGTGATTCGGTCACGATCGAATGTCGCGATAAGTATTCTCGATGATCGACCTTATTCTCTGTGATCGTAGCAATCGCGTGAAAGTGATTGGCGGGAGACCAAAGCTCTACACTGTTGTCTTGCTAGGTGCTCTCCTCAAGCAGGGGGCGATTACCTGAGGCCGGACGATCCGGCCAAGGTTAGGATAACTCACGGACAATCCCTATGTGTACAACTTTCGTAGTGGGCTACAGCGGAACTACAAATCGAGGATGATCCGGTATGTGTAAAAATATGTATCGGACCATCCTCTGGGAAAAAAGCCTTGAAGTTATCTTGCGTGCGAACTCCTGGCGAAAGAGTGCAGCGTAAAATGGCCATACCGTTAGGTCTTGATTTAGTATTGAAGTAATTAATCACCCTTACGGTCCTAAATGTTCACATCGTTGGCGAGCGCTACATTTCACATGGATCGTCGATTACACGAAAGGAACAACTTCTGAGTGGCGCAACATTAAGATAACTTCGTCCTTACATGAAGATCCGGCGAAGCTAACACCACTAAAATCAACTCGGCACTCGTGTAAAATGCGTTCTCGGTAGGAATGCCCAAAATCGAGGCGGTTTGGATCGACCCGCAGCTCTGCTGTGAGTCGCCCGAGCTCGTGGAAGTCATGATATTGAAATGGTCTACTCTCGTCACCATCGGACCCGATGGGCTAGCGGTGATATCGTAGGAGGCGGGCTATGGGTCATGGGCTTGGGGTCTCGCCCTGTTAGTCGGTGGAGACAACTCCCAGAACCCCCAAGCCCATGACCCCCAGCACTTCATCGGTCGATGGACCCAAGTGACCATCTGCTCCCGGCCATTCACGGCAGACCTTATTCTCTGTGATCGTAGCAATCCTGGTGAAAGTGATTGGCGGGGAGACCAAAGCTCTACACTGTTGTCTTGCTAGGTGCACTCCTCAAGCACGGGGGCGATTACATAGGCAGGACGATCCGGCCAAGGTTAGGATAACTCAGGACCATCCTCTATCGTCGTACAACTTTAGCCGTGGGCTACAGCGGAACTACAAATCAGGATGATCCGGTATGTGTAAATATATGTATCGGACCATCCTCTGGGAAAAAAGCCTTCAAAGTTATCTTGCGTGCCCGAACTCCTGGCGAAAGAGTGCAGCGTAAAATGGCCATACCGTTAGGTCTTGATTTAGTATTGAAGTAATTAATCACCATACGGTCCTAAATGTTCACATCATTAGCGCTACATTTCACAAGGATCGTCGATTACACGAAAGGAACAACTACGAGTGGCGCAACATTCATATAACTCATCCTTACATGAAGATCCGACAAGAGCTAACACTACTAAAATCAACTCGGCACTCGTGTTAAATGCGTTCTCGGTGGGAATGCCCAAAGATCGGGGGCTGGATCGACCTCGCGCTCTGCAGTAGTCGCCGGCGAGCTCGTGGAGAGTCATGATATTGAAATGGTCTACTCTCGTCACCATCGGACCCGATGGGCTAAGCGGTGATGTCGTAGGAAGCGGGCTATGGGTCATGGGCTTGGGGTCTCAGGAGTTGTCTCCGCCGCACTAACGAGGAACCCTCGGACCTGTTAGTGCGTGAGTTGATTTGAGTCGATCAGCTCATGGATCTTCATGATGCATCAACATCTGATATATGATTCTTCTTATAGATGTGCACCTTATTCTCTGTGATCGTAGCAATCGCGTGAAAGTGATTGGTAGGAGACCAAAGCTCTACACTGTTGTCTTGCTAGGTGCTGCGCCTCAAGCAGGGGCCGATTACCTAGACCGGACGATCCGGCCAAGGTTAGGATAACTCAGGACCATCCCTATCGTACAACTTTGGCGTCGGCTACAGCGGAACTACAAATCGGGATGATCCGGTATGTGTAAATATATGTATGGGACCATCCTCTGGGAAAAAAAGCCGAAGTTATCTTGCGTGCCCGAACTCCTGGCGAAAGAGTGCAGCGTAAAATGGCCATACCATTTGGTCTTGATTTAGTATTGAAGTAATTAATCACCCATACGGTCCTAAATATCACATCGTTAGCGGGGTGCTACATTTCACATGGATCGTCGATTACACGAAAGGAACAACTTCGAGTGGCGCAACATTGGATAACTTCGTCTTTACATGAAGATCCGACAAGAGCTAACACCACTAAAATCAACTCGGCACTCGTGTAAAATGCGTTCTCGGTAGGAATGCCCAAAGATCGGGCGGGCTGGATCGACCTCGCGCTCTGTGAGTCGCCGGCAGGCTCGTGGAAGTCATGATATTGAAATGGTCTACTCTCGTCACCATCGGACCGATGGGCTAGCGGTGATGTCGTAGGAGCAGGCTATGGGTCATGGGCTTGGGGGTCTCTGGGAGTTGTCTCGCCGCACTAACGAGGAACCCTCGGACCTGTTAGTCTTGGCGGAGACAACTCCGAGACCCCCAAGCCCATGACCCATAGCTGTTGCTTCCTCGACATCACGCTAGCTCATCGGGTCCGATGGTGGCGAATAAGTGACCATTTCAATATCATGACCTCCACGAGCCTGCTGCGACATCCTCATTGCGTGCCCGAAGCGAGGTGATCGATCTTGATTTAGTATTGAAGTAATTAATCACTCGCTCCGATCTTTGGGCATTCGGCCACGTCTCGAGAACGACGCACTAGTCTTGAGTTGAATTTAGTGGTGTTAGCTCTGTCATGATATTGAAATGGATCTTCATGTGGGCGAGTTATCTAAATGTTGCGCCACTCAGTAGTTGTTCCTTCGATTAGGTCGATAGATAGACCTTATTCTCTGTGATCGTAGCAATCTCGGCGAGAAAGTGATTGGTAGGAGACCAAAGCTCTACACTGTTGTCTTGCTAGGTGCTCTCCTCAAGCAGGAGCCGATTACAAAGACGGACGATCCGGCCAAGGTTAGGATAACTCATAGGACCATCCCTATCGTACAACTTTCGTAGTGGGCTACAGCGGAACTACAAATCGGGATGATCCGGTATGTGTAAATATATGTATACCGGACCATCCTGCTGGAAAAAAGCTTTCGGTACATATTGTCATGAAAGAGTACAAAGTTAAATAAAATTGTCATGAAATGCATCGTTCCAATATAGGCTAACACAGCGAAATCAAAATACGACATATCAAGCAAGTTAGAGTGCATAACAACCGAAAAGACAAGTGGCGCATTAAGCAAAGAACTACTCGTCCGTGCTTGGACTACTACCAAAAGATCGGGCGGTGGAGTCTTCCTATCGACCTCGCGCTCAACACCGTCGGCGTCGAGGCTCGTCGAGGTTCTCCTCTGGGACTTTGTAGCTTTAGTCTCCTCATGAGGGGCACTGTGAACTGTTGGTGAAGGGTGAACAATCACTTGGTCGCGGAAGCGAGTGCGATGGGCTGTCATGCCGCCTTTGTCGGGTTGGTCGAGATCCACAACACCGTGTCGACAATATTCTCTGTGATTTCAGCAATCACAGCAATGTGTTGAGTCCGGAGGCGATGTTACTGTACATGTTGGCGCGATGTTATCCTCATCGAGGGCCTTAGGGGCTGTAGGTGAACTCACGAGAGCACACTCGGAGGAATGGTGGATCGTCATCAACGAGAGTCGGCACGCTTCGATGAGTCGCGGAACTCAGCGATACTACACTCGAGCAGCCATCTCGTCGGTCATGTCGGCATGCATGGGCGTATGTTCGGTCTCGATCAAGCGCAGGCGAGCATGGTCGATGTGGGTGCATCCGCTAAAGTAGGTGGAGTAGTGGACAGCGGGCGGATGCCTTATCATCGGTGATGCGGAGAACATCCTGTCAAGACCGTAGGAGTTGGTGGGAGCGTGGACACGGGGAGTGGGTAGGAAGCCCCAGCGAAGCAAGTGGGGCAGCAATGCGGTGGCGGGAGGTGGGCTGCGGTGGCGGCGAGGGTGTGCAAGACCAAGCTGCATTGTACAAGTGACCAAAGCGACTGAGAAGAAAGTGAACATCGAGCCATTTGCATCGGCCAGTGTACCAAAGCTGCTGGGTGGTCTGTGATGCAACCTCATCTCCTCTAGTAATTGGGTGCTGTGTCTCCCATTTGTTGGGCAATTGAAGCTGCACGAGACACGCAACTCAACAATCGAAACAAATCGTGAGTAAGCTTCGGTGGTGAGAAAGCGAAGAGCGGAGTCACCGGTGTCACGTCGAGGAGGCTGGCAGCGGTGCAGTTGAGTCGTCTCGGTCCTCGGTACAAAGCACGATCCACACGCCTCGTGGTCGTGGGCTCGTCTTCTTTGGAAAGTACTCGAGGTCTTCCTCCTCATCGTCGTCGTCATCGAGTCAATATCAATGATCGCGCCAACCCGGCATGCTCCTCGGCCTCTGTTAGTGCTGGTCCTCCCCTTGGCGGTCTCTCTCGGTTCCTCGGTATCGCTCTGAGCCCTCCTCATGGAGCGTTGTCCTCTGCGTCATCGTCAAGAGATGGAGGCATGTCTTGTGAAAACGAACTTCGCCCTTCGGTACTCCTCACGATGCTAAATGCGAGGCGAAGGTCTGCATATGTAAGAAATTATATCGCAAATGGTTGTTGTCGGCCAAACTCATAGCATCTGCAATAGCATCTTCAATCTCACAGATGATAAAGTCGAGAATGTCGAGCGGCTCGTGAGATAGGATCGAATAAAGTAACCCTTCTTTGCAAACTAGTGATCGTCTCGGCATTCCCAATCCTCGACAGCGATGACTTCCTCAAAGCCATGTGGACCGCCTTTGCCTCGGGGTGAGGCAGTGCGGATGGCGAAGGGATCAACGAGGCAGGCTGCTGGAGCAAGCGAATCTGGTCATCTATCGGAAACACCCTCGGCCTTAGCAGCGAAGCGGTGTCTTTGTCTGCGTACACCACGATGCAAAGTTGAGGCTCCTCCTCAAAACCAAACAACTCAAGCAAAGTGCTTTGTACACCCTCTAGGCTTGTCCGTCGTGCATGAATTGAATGTATACGTGCTGCAGGTCGATCAAAGCTGTAGCGTAGAAGTCTCGACCCACTTTTCCACTACAGTGTCGAACTACATCCATGACTGGTAAGACCTTGAAATGGTGAAGTGTCTCTGACGTCCACCCACCGCGGCCCTCTGCAAAAGCTGAAGTTGGCGTCTGTGCATGCTCAAGCTGGACCCCAGCTCTCTGTGCGTAACAAAGCTCTATTGAAGAACCGTCGAGAACCTCCTATTAACTCCAAATTCTCGGCTTGCGGAAGCAGACATTGATATCGAGAAAGCGAAGGGTCTTTACCCTCCGGGATGAGAGGTTCGAAGGTCTCTAAGTCTTATCTCGAGGTCGAGGATGTGGCACATGGTACTCCTCGTCCTCTTCCTTTTCATCGCCATGATCTCCTCGATGCGGAACTATGTTGGGGCGAGCACGCGCTTTGGGAAGATGTCGAACCACCACGAGTGCGCCTGCAGCAGCTAGAGACGAGGAGGTGCCGCACCACCCTCTGTGAATTGAGTTCCCCCTCCTCTCGACCCCTCTGCTGCTGACTCTGTGTGTCTCTAATCGCAATTGGCGGCCACGCCCGTATACTGAGCCAAGTTCGCATCTGCGGCCATCTCGGCTCGCTCTGCTGCGTTACGTAACTTGGACTTCTTAGCCTTCTCATTTCGCACAACAACTTCTTTTCCCTTCCTTTTTCTGCCATCGCAAGTTGCGGTTGAATGTCAGAACTTGCATCGTATTCATATGCATTTGAATGGAGTCAAAAGAAACGAGAGGATGTGGATCTCACGCTTACAAAGTGAAGGAGAGTGGATTACTTGACCCTTGAGCTCGGATTTGTCGGCGGCGACAAAGCAGGTGGCGCTGGGCGTGCGGCGCCGAGGGAGTGGAGGATTGGAGTCTGGCGTCGGAAGGCACGCGAAGCGAGGCTGCGGCGCAAGGCGGCGTGGAGAGAGGTAGTTAGGTGCGGTCGATATCTGAGGTCCTGGCGGTCCTCTGAATGTCGGCGTGTTTTGGATAAGGTTAAGATCATTACCGGATGATCCGTTATAGGAAACATCACTGGCCGGATCGATGCCTCTGTTCGACTTCGGTGGCGGGATGGTCGACTGCCGAGAAAAAAAATCGGATCATCTTGTCTAGCGGTGTGCGGCACCTAGCGAGTCACGATAACGATGAGGCGGACAATACGAAGCCGGACGATCCGTATAGGAAAAGATAAAAGCGCTCTCGAATGCGGACGGAGGCCTCGAAGCTAAGATTCACATCTTGGGCGTTCGTTAAGTCGAGAAACAACGTCGTCGGATTATTGTCGGACGAATAGTGCTTAGCTTCCTTCGGCCTTTGTTGGCTTCAATTTGAGGATGATCGGCCTAATAGCGAATTACCTACCGTACCATCCTGCACTTTCACATAGCATTTTACTCAAATCAATAAAAATATAAGTTCTATTACATATTAAGTTTTTACACAGCGTGTCCCTATTTGCCTTTAACAACTTTTCGGCGCAATCATCACGCATATATGGCATCATTGAAACATCGAGGTTTCTTCTACAAGTTTGATCCTCTCAGGATCTCCGAAAGCGGTAGGTCGTCGGCTGATTGTAATACGCCTAAATCGTGCACATTGTCAACTCAACGATCCTTTGTTTTAAGAACAACTATGTTCCTTTTCTTATTCTTGGGGTTAGCTATGTAGAAAACTTGCGAGACTTGAAGCTAGTATCCGAGTGGGTTTTGTGTCCAAGATTGTTGAGGTCGGCGGTTGTGAACCCATAGTTGTCCACCTCCACACCATTAGGATGTTTGACCCGATTCTTGTGAAATCTGAGGATGCATATCCCTTCCATAGTCGAGTTCCCAAATTTCTTCAATGATTCCATAGTAGGTGTTCTTCTCCCTGTCGCATCTATGGTTTCTACCGAGCGCCCTTGTTTTGGGCCATCGTCTTCTTGTCCTTTTGAAAGGTATAAAGCGTGTACCCATTGATGTCATCGCTAGCCATGATGTTACCAGACTTGATGGGCCATGAGCCAACATTTTCAATGTTTACGTTTCTTCGTCCTCACCATCTGGTATGTTTTGGTTCTTGAACCATGTAGTAAACATCGCTTATTCTCTTCGAGGATCCAATCAACTTGGCGTCTGGATTTTCTCTTTCAAGCTCTTCGGTGTTGCTCACATCGGCTCCACTATCTTTATTTGTTGCAAGGCGGTGAAATGTGCTTAGTCCACATTCTTGTACTCATAGTCGATGAATCTTTTCTTTCCCTTAGTCCCTTTGCAGTCAACCTCCCCTCATGTCGAGGGCGAGGCACCTGTCGGCCTTTCGTGGGCATGAAGTAATCCGTGCAACACTCAATGACTTCCTCGATGTTGTAGCCCTCAATAATGGAACCCTCTCAGGTAAGCACGATTCGTTGTAAGCTCTTAAGCAAGCCCATCCACCTCTCAAATGGAAACATCCGATGTAAGAATCTGGTCCCGATACCTTTACCTCCTCGACAAGGTGAATCAAGAGGTGCGGCATGATATCGAAAAAGGATGGAGGAAGCACATCTCAAGTTGGTTCATAGTCTCCACTATGTAGTTCTGCAGATTCTTTGTTGTTCATCATCGATTACCTTACGTGAAATCGCATTGCGAAATGACACAACCGTGTGATGGCTACCTTTACAAATGTTGAGTTGATACCTGATTGCAATTGGGAGCATTTGTGTCATCATGGCGTGGCGATCGTGAGACTTCATACCACTTATCTTTAAATCTTTTATCGATACTAGGTTTTGATGTTCGATGAATAACGAGCGGGACTCGACCCCACGTAAGCACTTGCACTGCGATCTTTTCTCCTCGGTGTCAGAGAGTAGCTTCTTTGGGGAAGGTAATACTTTCCACTTGGTCTTTCTTGAGGTGTAGTTCTTTCTGATTTTAAGTACTACCATGTCTTTCTGAGCTTTAAGACCATCCTTTGTCTTGTCTTGAATGTCCAACAAGAGACCTATGCGCTTTCACAGACATTCTTTATGACATGCATGGCATCGATGCTATGGCGAATTTCCAAGTCCTTCCAATAGGGCAAATACTTGTAGAAAATTGACATCTTTTTGAATAGGACAACAGGCGATGGAACCTCCTCATCGGTATTCTTCCTCTTCGACCCCTCTTTTGGCCTACACGGCTTCTTCGAAAACAACCTTGATGTTACGGACCATTTCAAACACTTTTTTCCCTTCTGCGCTTTGGAGCCACACCTTCCTCAACCGTATTGTCAAAATACTTGCCCATCTTGCGGTATTTGTGAGTTTTGAGTAAGCAGCGGTGCGCATGTACACTAACCGTGAGCATGGAAGGAGCGTCGACACGTTTCATCCATGCATACTACACAAGTGTCTTCCTTTAATCGACCCGATAGGGACGGCGAGGCGGGGTAATCAGCGATGGTAACGAAAATAATGGCTTTTAGTGTGAAGTCTTTGTCGTTGGGCCGATCCCACAGGACCCCATCGTGCCACAACATGGCCATATCTTCCATCGATGGTTAGAAACACATCAATATCTACTCGGTGTCTCGGACCTTGGATAGAATGGACAACATTAGGTACCTTCTCTTCATACATAGCCATGGAGGAAGGTTGTAGATGGAGCGGGACTCTTGGCCAAGTGCTATGTGTGGTGTTCCATTCACGAAAGGATTCATACCATCGGTACTCGGTATGAACCTTACATTCTGGGTTCGTTGCGAAATCTGGATACATGCGATCAAAATTTCTCCATTGTCTACCATCGGCGGGGTGTCGAATCTTTCCATCTTTTATCGCTTGTCGGAATGCCAACCCATTAGTTGAGTCCTCTCATTCAGTACAAAGCGTTTGAGCGGTCAATAAGCGGCAAGTACCACATCACCAACACGAGGATTCTTTTCTTCTTGTCCGTGCTGAAGAAGTGTCCTCTTTGTCATTACTAGTAGTACTATTCTTGTTCTTCTTATTCTTCTTAGTCTTTGGTGAAGAATCATCATCGTCGTGGGAGTCATCATTTTTCTTATCTTTGGCTCGCCTTGCACACGAGCATTGATCCAAGTCCGCGTAATCTTTACGGAAGAGGATCTGATGGTTCGGACATGCGTGTATCTTTTGCACATCCAATGACATCGGGTGATAAGCTTCTTGCGAAATAAGTGCTCGTCGGCAAGGTGGGCAATCCATTAGCCGAAAGTACTTACGCCAAGAGCCTCAACGGATCGGTGAAACTCTTGTCCGACCATCCATTGCTAGCCTTCAACGGTAGAAGCATCGACCGTATGCAACCAGTAAACTACGGAGGACAACCCTTGGATTCCTCATATAACGAGATCATTATTTGCTTTGTGTAGCGCATCGACATTATCTAAACTGTCATCTCCTTTAAAACACGTGGTTCGGCATGGCGCAACATTTCCTCTACATCGGCGATCGACCATCATATAACAAGCGAGCATGCACGTGAGCTTCATCTCCCAAACCGTCGATTGTCGCCTCGGCACCGATCATCCACGAGATCGGGATCAACATCATCGGTTGTTTGCGATGTCGTTGCTCGCCATGGTTGGACCAACATGTGTAATCCTCTATAAAACCTCTCATGATCGGGTGTGTTGTGATTACACTTAAATCTCCCCACCCTACATTGTTCTTACGGTCTTTGCATGGACAAAGTATTTCCGTTTCCTTCTTAGTCGAGGCGTCATACGGCGGCTTTAATAAAATTTTGAGCTCTTTGAGGAATACACCCTTATTTCTTGGGGCATTGTACATCCATGCCCTTTCCATCTTGAACACGAAGCAGAAAATCAGATTGAAATGTCAATTATTTAGATAGAACTTTAACAAGAGAACCTAAGTTAAATACTATAAAATGATTTTATTAAAATCACGAAAGAATGTAAGGTCCTCTCCTCTAGATCTAGAGAGGGGCTGTTCTCTCCCTCTAGAGAGAGGAGGGATACAAGATCTGTCTCTGAGATCTAGAAGGTGAGGGCTTCAGCGGAAAATTAAATTAGTCAATGACACTAAATTCGTTGGTTTTTGGTGATGTGTCTATGACATGTGGGTCCATCTGAGTCTATGACGGTGGACGAGGTGTCAAAAAGTGAATCACAATTTTAAAGAGGCGCCAATCTCCAGGGCTTCAACCCTCTCCCATGCACAATCTATCTACACTACATCTTCCTCTCCACAAGATATATAAACCTCTACAAATGTCGGGAATGAGATGCTCTTACCTTAGAGAGTTAACTATTCCAAGGATTTCAAGTTCAAAACCTAGCTCCCCCTTGTTTTCACAATTTTGGGGCACTTTGGGCTGCTTGAGAGAACGATCTGTTAAGACTTTAAAGCGAAGTTTCCCAGGCGGCTCCCTAAGACAACGACTGCGGAAAAATAATAACGATCAAGCAAAAGCAGCACTACGGATGATCCGTCAAGGAAAAAGAACCATCTGGGAGTATTTTATGGACGTTGGATTTCTACGTGTAGTGCATTGTTACTGCGTAACGGATGATCGATGCGTCAATAAAAACTCATCTGGGAGTATTGCACGGGCGTTGGATTTACGTGTTTTGCGGTATTGTAGAACAAAGGATGATCGATGCGTACATAAAAGCATATCTGGCATCTCCTTCGTCACAAGATATCTTGAGACAAACATTTACAAAATTTGAATGAGCGGTTTGTTTAAGAACTACGCCTTTAAAGACTTAACATCACCACAGGGGTTCCTTAATTAATTAGGGCGTCAATATAATTAACTAAGGTGCTTGCTTAATGTACGCCTATAGGCTGCGATTTCCACATGCGGCTTAAAAAGCGGTACATTGTGTAAAGATCTTAGAATTTGGGAAGGCGTAGTTTCCTGATGGCATCTAAAGGCACGCTTTGTGAAGAGATCAATATTTTAAGTGGCGGTTTCTTCTGAGAGCGCTGTGAAGATACCTTTACCGGCGGTTCTTAACCCCAAGGACGCGATCGGTCATTTGGCGGCTCTCCTTTTAATCCGCTTTGTGGAAAGAAATCCTTGGTGTCTAGGAAAATCATTTATGTAGTAGTGTTTGATACGAAGGGGGAACATCATTCTTCCTTGAGCAGAATCTGTCATGTACCATTCGTGAAATTGCCACATCTTGGTTGGTAGATCCTTTATCTCATTAGGGTCAATCAGCTCCTGGCCCAACTGATATTGCCATTGGGAGATCATCTATTAATCCAAGAGCTGCAGCAGAGTTGTAATTTTATTGTACGAGGAAGCACATGGTAAAGTTATGAGCTTGACACTTACAGGCACCAGCAGCTCATGAGAGACACGTTGATGGCGTCAGCATGATAAATATGGTAGAAGTCGTCGAATTCGAGCCATATGTTGTTGTCCCCGCGATAAAAATCATCTTCTTTGATACGAAGGGGGAACATCGTTCTTCCTTGAGCAGACTCTGTCATGTACCATTCGTGAAATTGCCACATATTGGTTAGCAGATCCTTTATCTCATTAGGGTCAATCCGCTCCCGGCCCAACTGATATTGCCATTGGGAGATCATCTATTAATCCAAGAGCTGCAGCCGTGGAACTGAGTCCTGCCTCCTTCATAAACCTCTCGAGGTTCTCCTGATCTTGGTCTCTCTTCTTCTTTGCCACCGCCTGACCACGTTTATTCTTCTGTGTAGCCTTTATTATTGTCCGTTCATAGTTGGACGGCACAAGTAGTGGCTTTGCACGGCATGTCACGAAGTATTCCGCCGCTTTTAGATCAATTGGTACCTTTGGCTCTGGCTTCTTTTTTGCGAAGTGTGCAGCCAATTCTGCTTTCATGACCGCGTCACTCTCCTCCTTAGTCATATCATATGCCCTCTTTGGAGGTTCCTTTATCTTTGTCGATCAATTTGGACTTACGCCTTCTTGGGAGCGGTGGAGGAGCCTTTACGCAATTGAGCTTCTTCCTCGGAGGAGATGGTGGGGCGTGGTTTTCTGGGGGTTCGTTTTGTTTGAGATCTTTGGTGGTGGAGTAGGGCTTCTCGTGGGCGGGTGGTGGAGGCGTGCTCTGTTTCTTGGCGAGGCATTGCGTGGAGGTGGCGTTGGAGGGCGTGGGTTGCCGTGGTGGATATGAAGCCTCCACACCATCTGGAAATATGATGTACCGTTTGCGCCAGAGGATGATATTGTGGAGGGCCTGTCCAAGCTTGGTCACGTCGTCGCCTCCAGCAATATCGAGGTGAAGTTCTTCAATCCGCTCAACACCTCCTCCACCGCGACCTTCGAGTAACCCGGGGATATCTCGTTGCAGTGGAACGTCTGGCCCTGCTCCACCGGAAATGCCATGCTGTAAGCCACCTTGATGGAGAGGTTATGCGCATCAACGTGTAGCTCACACTTGCGACGAACCCTTATGTCATCCACGGGATAACGGGCCAGCAAGTTGTCCGCTTCAGGGGCCTCAGTGGACGCGCGGCTCCTTCGCCGTGCGGAGCAGCTGATCACAGCATCCAGCTGATTGCTCGGACCTAGTCCCTGAAGCTTGCTGAGGGCAATTTGTACTTGTTGCGCAACTATATCGCCGATGCTTACCTGGGTTGCTCTGAACTCTTGTTCCAATTGGTACATTTTATATGATTCTCTTGTTTTGCTTCTATGCCGGCTCCTGTACATATGCGCATCCTTGGCGAAACCGTACTTCCACGGTGTTAGCTTGCCCATACCTCGTGTCCGTCCTGGTTGCTCAGGGTTTTGAAGGACATGTGTTAGCTCGTCATTCTCCCTATCTGTCACCGCGTACTGCACTGAGGCGCTCGGCGGCTTGTACAATCCTTTGACCGACCTCTTGCACTCCTGGTGCCATCACCAAGCTACCGTCATCTGAAAGGCTCCCCCCGTGACCCATGAACCAATTGCACAGGCGCTCTTCCCACAAAGCGGTAGCTAGTGTGATGTCCTTCGCCATTAATTCTTCTTTCCGCTTCTCCAATTTCGGTACAGCCTTGAGGTAACCACCGGTGCCAAGATGGTGGTGGTATTTCTTCATCTGTGAATTGGCCTTGTTCTTCTGACTCGCGGCCTAGCCTTCAGCTGACAGCTTGTACTCCTCGAATGCTTCCCAGTGATCCACCAGCTTAGGAAATTGGTTGAAGTCAGTTCTTTCTCCCTTCTACACATACTTGCGGCTGAGAGACGTCTTCCACGCCTGAAACGAGGTTGCCATCTTCTTCAAAGTGAATTTCTTGGCCTTGTCTTCGGACCCTTGAGGAAATGTGAAATTTTCCTTAATATCTTGCCAGAGTAGGTCCTTAGTAGCTTGAGGAACTTCAGCCTATTTTCTGATGCTAATTGGGGTGTGATCCGTCACGTGGTAACATAGCGTTGTTATGCGGCCCAACTCTGAAAGAGGGCAACGGCATCCCTTCATTGTTAGCGTCGGTAAACACATGCTTTGTGGATGGCTTCTTGTTAGGTCCCGATGCTTGGATTGGTTGCTTTCGATGTCACGGGCCTTGAAATACACAAACATATGTATAAACGTGTTAGAGTGTATTATATTAATGAATTACGATTAATTAACATGTCCACGGAGATTATATTCTTCTAGCTATACCTCATCCTCGCCGGAACCAGTGTTCTGGACTCGTGACTCTAGCATCAATGGCTTCATCATTTTGACCTCAGCGGCCTCACCGGAACTAACGTTAGCCTCGATGGCGGCGTTAGCATCACCTTGATGCTACCCGGTAGCGATGGAGTCTAGCAACTATTCTCCTCGTCGAAAGTAGGGTCACCACGTCTGGTTGCGCCATCTATCCTAATTCCAAAAAAATGTTGACATAAATATCATATCTTTTTGGATAGCAATAATGCGTTATTATGTGTTGACTATCAATTGTAAGGCTAGCTTAACGATATGTCAAGAACAATTGTAAGCACAAAAAGACTACAGAGTATAGAATGTCAAATAACCAAATTGCTCCCCTCAAATATCCATTAACTTCTAGAGCTACTTGCTAAACTGCCATATCAAAAAACCAAAAAAAGACACGGAGCATATTAAAGCATCCATCCACGACCGCTCTTGCTTGTGGGCATGACACAGCAAATTTTCACGTTGGAGCAACACTAGCTAGGAAATTAAAGCATCCATCTATCTATCAACACAAAGTCTTTCCTCGTGCATATATAAAATATGGTAAATCATAGTTAGTGTCATAAGTATGGTGAAGTTTAGAAAAAAAACTAATTAAATCCATGACACATGGGACATATGGCTAATAAAATATGGTAAATCATAGTTATGACAACGAATCAAACGTCCGTCTAAAAATATATAGCACGTATAAGCTTTTGCCCTGCGAGCATGGCAAAGTTAGCTTAGACGACTACTCTTTGTAAACCAAGTATATATCTTAGAGACAGGTAGTCCCAGGAGAAGGAAGGCAGGACTTGTAAAGTCGTTGCACATGTGACTGCTATCAAAAGGGGGGTTGGGCTACCAAATTTCCAAGCATGCATGTCACAACTACCGTCAAATAAGTTGTCGACAATGTTTTACCACTAACCTAGCTCACTAATTTTCTTCCCTCGACACGACGACTTGTTCCCATGTAAACACTAGCGTACTCCAATTGTGTAAAGAATACTCCAATTGTGTAAAGAATATAAAGGCAAATATTGGCACCTCAAGTTCTTCCCATCTCGCAATAACATTTCATTTCATACACCAACTCATTTCATACATAAGCATTTCACCGAACACTTTGTGGGCAGCGAATTAGAGAGAGGGACGGCGTGCGTGCAGTGTACCTCGGTCCTCCCGAGTGGAATGGCGGTGTGGCGGCTTGTGGCGAAGAAGCGTTAGCGAGTGGCGAGGAGGCTGCCGTGGGGTGGAGTGGCGGCGGCGACGAGGCACCAGCGAGGTCGTGGCGGGAGGTGGTGTCGGCGATCGGGATCGTCAACGCGAAAATAGAAAAAGGGGTTAATGATGCTAGGGACCGAGCTAAGCTTTGCTCAGCGGAGGAGCGGATTCGATCTTGGTGGTGGGAACAAAGGCGACAGCGTGACACGAGATTTATCTTGGTTCGAGCCCCTATGGAGGTAATAGCTCTACTCCAGTTGCCTTGCGGCGGTGATCTTTGTTTTTCTCTAGTACAGGGGTGTGTTATAGCTCAAGCTTAACAATGGCGATGTACGATGCTTGAACTCTAGTGCCACATCCATCTCGTCGTGCCATCCTTAGCCTTATATCCTCCCCGCCTGTAACGGACGGGAGAGATTCCCGGGGTAGTGGTCTTCATGTGTGTTGATGGCTAGGGGTAACCGTCCCTGACACTTCGCGCATGCCTGCCTCAGTTCCACGATCCCACGGCTTGGTAACCGCCGAGTAAACGCACGTTGATGTCGTCCGAACAAGAGCCAGTCCGAGCCCGAGGTCGTGCGGGGCCCGACCTCGAGGCCGCAGGAGCTCTAGGCACGTGGCACAAAAGCGGTCTAGGTCGTGGTCGAATGTAAGGACCCGAATTCACCAATTCGAATCCACTGTGTTTTACCGCACTAGTCCTAGGATCAATCGCTAGTGCACCGCGGCTTAACATCGGTAAGCATCATATCATACACAGCGATAAGAATAATAAGACTTTATTCATTGAATATAACTAGTGTATGATCTTATGATCACTTACAATTATTGACCACATGGGTTAGGTGAAAATAACTTGAACAAATCTGGTGGAAAAGCAATAGAAGGCGTAGATGTCCCATCGAGACACAGCGAGTGATCGACAAGGATTGGCCTAGTGACCGCGTCCACTGAAATTCCTCCTCCAATAACGACGATGATTCCTCCATTGTTGTTGGTTGTTAAGCAAGGGTGAGTACACCAACACGTACTCAACAAGTTGTGCACAAAATGCAATTCTATCATAGCTATATGCAGGCTTATTCCAAAGGAAAGGCTAAGGGTTCATTTGTAATAAAGCAGCATTTAAGAACACATACGATACATAGATTGAAAAGACAGTAAAACAAATAATAACAAGTAAATAGATTGTCGGGACCCGGATATGCAAATCCGAAACCCTCGTATATCTTGCACTAGTCGAGGATCGCTAGTGCACCGGTGGAAACATAGATGACATATCATTCCATATATCGAAATAACTAAGAAGAAGCAAATTATTATTGATTAAAGCAAGCGACCTTATGGTCAAGGTTCATACATCAATGCCTCTTGGCTTAAGAAACAAATGAAACTGTTGCAGCGGAAACATAATAACTTAGGCCATTCGACATGCCACAGGCAATCGTCTGGGGAACGCCTTCCTAGTCGACGTAGTCTTCATAGTACTCCTCCTCTTGATATTCATTACCTGGTGCTTCCTCAGCTACTGAAAAACATGGGCATAAAGCCGTGAGTACAACACGTACTCAACAAGCCGTAGAAATGATGCAATATATTCATGCGGCTTGACAAAGGATAGTCATATGGTTTATTTGCGAAAGCAATAACTTGAATTGAAATCTGATAAATAGATTGAAGGCATGTTGATAAAACAATATTAAATAAGCTGGTAAATCAATGGTAGACAACATGAGCGAGAATGACGAGGCATCACCCTACATCATTCGAAACAAGTATCAACCACACAATTCAACAGTATAGCTTTAGACAACAAAACAACAGTGAACTCCTCGTTCCTATCCCAATAATTCCACATTTCAAGAAAACACTCTATACCCCGTGTGAAATCCCCGGGCTTGTCCATGACCACGGACACGGCTATTCGAATAGTTTTACACTCTGTAGAGGTTGTACAGCTTTACCCACAAGACATGATCATCCCTTAGTGCCAAGCGCTACGAACACACTTCCTTTGGTGTGTCGGCAGAGATATCATGACAAAGCCTTTACAATGCACGTCTAAACTCGGTACCGCCCTCTAAGGTTTCGCCCCTCGAGGCCCCCTCTTGAGCCATGTGAATCTACCCGTCTAGCCCGGAACCCACACATCCAGTTGGCAGTACTCAAGACTAGACTTTGCAAATTAATCAGCTAGGTCCGTCCCATACCGGACTTGTGGTTGCACGGTTAAGGCCAGTTCAATGGCGCACAAGATTAAGTCCTTAAGTTGTCTCGAGCAAAGGCGACCACATCCCAATGTGCTAAACAGCACCCTTTCTTGCACGATCGCTTGCAGGGAAAACATTTTGTTCAACCCAAGACCAATGGCATCCCTTGCCATGGTACAACAAGTTTTACAAGATGGTCATGACCACAATTCAATATCTCATTAGGTCAAGATTAACATTAGTTCACGGTGATATGAATCAGAGCGTATAACTAAGCATGTCTAAGCATAGATCGTTAACCCAATGTTGGTACTACAATTATGTCCAACTAGTAAACAACCCAACCTAGGGTGACAATGGATACATGGCATCTCAATTAATCAAGGTGGTTTAGTGACAAATAGATGTTTAGCTAACCCAGTAAATAGCACTTGTAAACAAATAGCATGCAATTGTATAAAACAAATTACTTTTGCAAACATGGGTTCAATATTATCAAAGGTCTACGACTTGCCTTCATCGACGAGGTGCGATGCGCTACTCTGAAAGTCTTCTCTCTCGTTGGCGATGACGACCGCTTCTTCGACTACGCGCAAACCGGAACACAAAAAGAATAAAATAAATTTAAAAGAAACTAAAAATTATAATAAAAATACTGACAGATAGAGGATGAATTTAGACGAATTTAGCAATTGGAATCGCTTGATTCAGAGTTACGACGAAGGAGAAACAATTGTTTGAATTCGCAAAATCCTGAAAATTGAAAAACCGAGAATATTCTTTTGGAATCTTTCTTTTTCTCCAGCATTTCCTGATTTCACAACACACTTACACCTGGACCCCACTCGTCATATGCTCATGTGCTTCTTGTCCATTTGGTCTGTACAGAGAACGCCATGAAAGAAACGACAGAGAGCAGCAGCAACAATCAATGGCTTGGGAAGGACAGAAAATGGCGCAGCCAGCCAGAGGGCAACAGGGAATGGCGCAGCCAGGGCAAGCGGTGGTCGGCGCCGGCGGAGGGCAGCGCCAAGGCGCGGCTGGGCGCAGCGTGCAGAGCTCGAGCGCACGGCTGGAGGTGGCTGGCGAGGCTCGGCGGCGACGTCCATGGCCGGGGCAAGGTGCGGCGGGGGTGGCCGGAGGTGATAAGCGCGGTGGCCAGCGACGACGAGCACAAGAACAGCCACGGCGAAGTAAAACCGACGACCAAAAACAAGCCGACGGCATGACGGTCAAAAACTCCCGAAAAGTTGAAATTTCTTGAAACTAAGGTGAGCATCGGATAGCTAGCATTGAGGGGAGTCTACGGGTGCCAGGAATTGAATTGATTCTTACCCAATCGGGAGAAATCGACGACGAACGGAACGACGGTTGACGACGAACAAACTCGAAATCCGGGGTCAAACTGCAACGAAAATCAAATCCAATTGAATGGTTGGGTTCCTGGAAGCAAGAGGCACAAAGTGACGCGGTTGGTTCGCCGGAAAACTCACCGGAGCAAAAGATGGCTCGCCGGTGTCTTTGGAGGACGTCGGACGTCGGTTTTCACGAGTTTTGGGAAGGGAAACAGTACTGGACTAATGGGGCAAGGTGAGCACGGAATAGAGGACGCAGATACGAAGAGTTGAGAGGTGGAAGCTCGTCGTTTCGTTGAGAAACGGCCGAGTTATGGAGGTTTTAGTGCAAAACGGTTTCTAGTCAATTAATCAAATTTCGGTGGGTTAAAAGGTGAATGGTCATGAAAAATGGGTTCTTTTCGTCTCCCTCTTCGCAATGGATCCAACCACGCATGATTTGGTGGAGGAAATGAGAAGTTACGGTGATTTGAATTTGGAGGACAATGAAACGGAAGAACAGTTGTGCTCTCTGGAATGCACGATCAAAGGTTGAAGATGAACAGTGACATGCCACGTGTCGATTTTTCGTTGGTTGGAAGAAATGAAGGGAAAAAAGCGCGAGAAATAAAATATCAAAAATAATCTAAAAATCCTGTAAAAATTTCTAAAAATACTAGAGATTATTTGGAACCCAATAAAATTAGTTTCACTGAATTTTGATGAAATTTGGAATTTAGATTATTCCGGAACGAAAATACTGATTTTGATGAAAGGCCGCGAGAGATAAAATAGCAAAGAGATTCCAAAAATCATGGAAAAATTCCCAAAAACATTTTAGAATATTTGGAACCTAATTCTATAAATTTTGAGATTTTTAGATTATTTTAGAACTCGGGTGAAATTTCGAATATGGACCGGAATTGAGAATTTTGATTTTTCGGACGATCAAGGATTGAACTCCAATTTCGGAAGGATATAGATGCCAGGTTAATTAGAACTCCAAAGAAAAACCAAATTTTGAAATTAATTAATTTAAATTAATTTTTGGCAAAAGACTGAAATTTGGGATGTTACAAACCTCCCCCCCTTAAATGGAATCTCGACCCCGAGATTCGGACTGGCTAGAGAATAGGTGGGGAAACTCGGACTTCAGATCCTCTTCTCGCTCCCAAGTGGCTTCATCTTCGAATGATTGCTCCTTTGGACTTTGCGAGAAACGGATGATCTTGCTTACGGTGATCGTTACGCAATTTCAAAATCTTCCTTTGTTTGCTCCTTGTAGGTGAGATCCCCTTGCAAATCGATGGCTTCTAATGGCATCTGTTCTTCTGGCACTCGCAAACACTTCTTCAATTGTGACACGTGAAACACATCATGAATTCCAGCGAAGGACTAAGGCAACTCAAGTTTGTAAGCAACTTCTCTTCGTTCCAGAACTTTGAACGGTCCCACATATCTAGGGGCAAGCTTTCCTTTTACTTGAAATCTCTTAACTCCTTTCAGAGGGGTGACTCTAAGATACACATAATCATTGGGCTCGAAACTCAAATCTCGGCGACGATTATCAGCATAACTCTTCTGTCTGCTTTGAGCTATCTTTAACTTGTCTCGAATTAACTGAACTTGCTCTTCAGCTTCTTGCAGTATGGCAGGACCAAATAACTGTCTTTCTCCAGTCTCTTTCCAATTGAGAGGGGTTCTGCATTTTCTTCCATATAATGCTTCAAAAGGAGACATTTGTAGATTGGCCTGATAATTGTTATTGTAAGAAAACTCTGCATAGGGCAAACACTTGTCCCACTTAACACCATAGGTTAAGGCACATGCTCTTAACATATCCTCAAGAATCTGATTCACTCGCTCTGTCTGTCCATCGGTTTGAGGATGATAGGCAGTACTGAACCTGAGATGAGTTCCCATAGCTTCATGCAAACTCTACCAAAAACGAGAGGTAAAGCGGGTTCCTCTATCGGAGACAATCTTCTTAGGCACTCCATGAAGACTCGACAATCCTTGACATATATAATTACGCCAATTTATCTCGGTGTAGGTAGTCTTAAGCTGGAATAAAGTGAGCTACCTTAGTCAATCAATCCACTATCACCGGATCGAATCATAACTTTGCTTGGGTCTTAGGAAGTCGATAATAAAATCCATACCAATTTCTTCCCATTTCCATTCAGGAATCTTCAATGGTTGAAGCAATCCTGTTGGTCTCTGATGCTCGGCTTTGACCTTCTGGCAGACATCACAAAGAGCAACATATTCTGCAATCTCACGCTTCATGCTTGGCCACCAATACCTTTCCTTGAGGTCTTGATACATCTTGGTACTTCGGGGTGAATGGAGTACAAAGTCTCATGCACTTCTTTGAGTGCTGACTCCTTGAGCTCTTTACGATCGGTACACGTGATCGATTCTCATACCAAGCAGTACCCTTTTCATCTTGATGAAACACAGGAGCTTTTCCTTTCTTCATATTACTCTTAATCTCTTTGATATCGGTATCCTCAACTTGGGCTTCTCGAATCTGATCTTCCAATGTTGGATGCACTTCCAAGGTAGCCAAGTAACCTTCTTGAACTACTTCCAGACTAAGCTTCGAAATTCTTCATAGAGAGCCGGTGACTTTCTTTAATCATCATGGTATTACTGATAACTCTTTCTACTTAAAGCATCCGCTCTGACGTTGGCTTTGCGGGATGATAATGAATTCCAATGTCATAGTCTTTGATTAACTCCAACCATCTTCTTTGCCTCATATTGAGATCGGCTTGGGTAAAAATATACTTCAGGCTCTTGTGATCCGTATAAATCTCACGCGATTACCGATGAGGTAATGGCGCCAAATCTTTAAAGCATGCACTCTGATCAATTCCAAATCATGGGTCGGATAGTTGACTTCATGTGGCCTTAGTTGACGTGAAGCATATGCCACAACTTTCTTATCTTGCATCGGTACACAACCGAGTCCTTGTCGGGATGCATCACAGAATATTTCAAAATCCTTCCTGATATCTGGTAGAATAAGCACTGGGGCAGTTGTCAAACACTTCTTTAGCTCTTGAAAACTCCGCTCACACTCTGATGTCCAAGCAAATTTCTTCTCCTTTTTCAAAAGCTGAGTAAGCGGTCTAGCTTTTCTGGAAAAACCTTCTATAAAAGCGGCGATAATATCCCGCCATTCCAAGGAAACTTGACTTGGGTTCTGATTTTAGGTGACTCCCAATTGAGCACATCTCGTACTTTACGGGGTCAACAAATGACTCCTTGGTGATATGACATGACCTAGGAAGCGACTTCCTTCATCAAAACTCACATTCTTGAACTTAGCATAGAGTTGATGTTCTCTTAGCTTTGTCAATACTTTCGCAAGTGATCTTCATGTTCTTCCTCACTCTTGGAGTAGACCGAATGTCATCAATAAAAACAACAACAAACTTGTCTAAATATTCCATGAATACTTTATTCATTAAGGTCATGAAATAGGCAGAGGCATTAGTCAAACCAAAAGACATCACGGTATACTCATCTTGTCCATCTTAGAGTTACAAAAGCTGTTTTGGGAATATCTTCTTCTGAATCTTCATCGATGGTAACTCGACCTCAAGTCAATTTTGAGAACACACCGCTCCTTGAAGTGGTCAAACAAATCATCAATTTTTGGCAGAGGGTACTTATTCTTGATGGTGACTTCGTTGAGAGCACGATAATCCACACACATCCTCTGAGTTCCATCTTTCTTTTCTACTAGAAGAAATGGGGCTCCCCATGGCGAAGAACTTGGTCTAACAAAACCTTGATCTTGCAACTCTTTGATCTGTCTCTTTACTTCAGCTAACTCATTAGCAGGCATCCTGTACAGTCTCTTGCAAATGGGTGGCGTTCCAGGAACTAGCTCAATCAAGAATTCTATATCTCTATCTGGTGGCATACCAGGCAACTCATCTGGAAACACATCAGGAAAATCTCTGGCAATTGGCACATCTTCCAAATTTATTCCTTTGGCACTACAAACTTTTATCCCTTCGGTCTGATCTGCGATAGCTTGAAGTTTTAACTTGGTTCCATCTGAACTGGTTAATGTGATCTCTCTGTTTCCACAATCTAGAACTGCTTGGTTCTTGGAGAGCCAATCCATTCCTAGAATCACATCTAAGGACTTGGTGTCTAGGACAATGAGGTTGGCTAGGAATTCTACCCCTCCGATTAATATCTTAACTTTGGGGCAGCCTTGGTTCGTACTCAAATCCGAACCAGGTGATGGTTTGGGGGTCATCAAGGGCGGCACTGAGCAAATTGCAAGCTTCTTCTCAATGGAACGAATCCAATCATCTGCGTCCAAGGGTTCTGAAGAGTTGAAGTAGGCGGATGAGTTCTCATGAATTCGGCTAGCTTGGATCATGCAGGCGGTGGAGGAGGTGCTTGTTGCTGACTTGATTACGCTAGTTTAACAAGTTGGCTAGAGCAAGCTATGATGCAGTTCTGTTGATTCATTATGTTATTCATAATCGCATCATTGCATTCATGAGTTAGTCTGTATTTGCTAGAAAATGTCCCATGTTCTGATCCGTCACTACAGGAGGTGGTGGCGGTGGGTTGGCACTGGCACTGGTATTGGCATCTACTGGTGAACCGCAGCTGGCTCTAGAATGGGTGTCTACCATTTGCGACGCAGCACAAGGGTTTGATAGGTAAGAGGGAAAAGCAATAGACAAGTGGTAAGGTCATCTAGGGGAGAAGGTAATACCAAAGAACAAAGGCCAACCAAGGACATAGCCGAAAAGGCTACAAAATAAAGATGCAATAAAAGATTCCAACTAAGATATGGTTGAAACACCATGCTGGAAGCAAGTGTACAACATACCCGGCACACAAGCAACGAAAATCCTAGTATGCATAGACTATACGTAGCTACACTGAAAAGAAATGGTATGCTCAACTCATAGAGCACCACAAACCTATCTTATATGGTAGTCTTTTCGGACATACTCTTTGACAGCTTGATCATCGTTTCCCTTGATTTGATTCCTTGCAGATGCTTGGGGTTTGACAAATTTTCATGAGATAAGATCAAATTAAATTTTCAAAGCAATATTTCAGCAAAGGAAAGGAATAAGAAGCTGAGAATAAGATGAGAGGAGACAAACTATTAAATACCAATTTGTTGGTTTGTTTTTAGAAAATAATTTTGAAGACCATGCTAACTAAGAGAGCAACCTCTGAGCGATATGGCTCGATACCATCTCTGTCGGGACAGGATATGCAAATCCGAAACCCTCTGTGTATACTGCACTAGTCCAGGATCGCGCTAGTGCACACAGTGGAAACATAGATGACATATCATTCCATATATCGAAATAACTAAGAAGAAGCAAATTATTATTGATTAAAGCAAGCGACCTTATGGTCAAGGTTCATACACCAATGCCTCTTGGCTTAAGAAACAAATGAAAGCATTAAATGAAACATAATAACTTAGGCCATTCGACATGCCACGAGCAATAAATGCAGGGAACGCCTTCCTAGTCGGCGTAGTCTTCATAGTACTCCTCCTCTTGATATTCATTACCTGGTGCTTCCTCAGCTACTAAAAAACATGGGCATAAAGCCGTGAGTACAACACGTACTCAACAAGCCGTAGGGAAATGATGCAATATATTCATGCACGGCTTGACAAAGGATAGTCATATGGTTTATTTGCGTAAAGCAATAACTTCGAATTGAAATCTGATAAATAGATTGAAGGCATGTTGATAAAAACAATATTAAATAAGCGGTAAATCAATGGTAGACAACATGAACAGAATGACGAGGCATCACCCTACATCATTCGAAACAAGTATCAACCACACAATTCAACAGTATAGCTTTAGACAACAAAACAACAGTGAACTCCCCGTTCCTATCCCAATAATTCCACATTTCAAGAAAACACTCTATACCCCGTGTGAAATCCCCGGGCTTGTCCATGACCGCGGACACGGCTATTCGAATAGTTTTACACTCTGCAGAGGTTGTACAGCTTTACCCACAAGACATGATCATCCCTTAGTGCCAAGCGCTACGAACACACTTCCTTTGGTGTGTCGGCAGAGATATCATGACAAAGCCTTTACAATGCACGTCTAAACTCGGTACCGCCCTCTAAGGTTTCGCCCCTCGGGGCCCCCTCTTGAGCCATGTGAATCTACCCGTCTAGCCCGGAACCCACACATCCAGTTGGCAGTACTCAAGACTAGACTTTGCAAATTAATCAGCTAGGTCCGTCCCATACCGGACTTGTGGTTGCACGGTTAAGGCCAGTTCAATGGCGCACAAGATTAAGTCCTTAAGTTGTCTCAAGCAAGACAGCCACATCCCAATGTGCTAGACAGCACCCCCTTTACTGCACGATCGCTTGCCCGAGAGAAAACATTTTGTTCAACCCAAGACCAATGGCATCCCTTGCCATGGTACAACAAGTTTTACAACAGTGGTCAACAGCCACAATTCAATATCTCATTAGGTCAAGATTAACATTAGTTCACAGGTGATATGAATCCCGACGTATAACTAAGCATGTCTAAGCATAGATACGTTAACCCAATGTTGGCACTACAATTATGTCCAACTAGTAAACAACCCAACCAAGGGTGACAATGGATACATGGCATCTCAATTAATCAAGGTGGTTTAGTGACAAATAGATGTTTAGCTAACCCAGTAAATAGCACTTGTAAACAAATAGCATGCAATTGTATAAAACAAATTACTTTTGCAAACATGGGTTCAATATGATCAAAGGTCTAGACTTGCCTTCATCGACGAGGTGCGATGCGCTACTCTGAAAGTCTTCTCCCTCGTTGGCGATGACGACCGCTTCTTCGACTACGCGCAAACCGGAACACAAAAAGAATAAAATAAATTTAAAAGAAACTAAAAATTATAATAAAAATACTGACAGATAGAGGATGAATTTAGACGAATTTAGCAATTGGAATCGCTTGATTCGGAGTTACGACGAAGGAGAAACAATTGTTTGAATTCTCAAAGTCCTGAAAATTGGAAAACCGAGAATATTCTTTTGGAATCTTTTTTTTTCTCCAGCATTTCCTGATTTCACAACACACTTACACCTGGACCCCACTCGTCATACGCTCATGTGCTTCTTGTCCATTTGGTCTGTACAGAGAACGCCATGAAAGAAACGACAGAGAGCAGCAGCAACAATCAATGGCTTGGGAAGGACAGAAAATGGCGCAGCCAGCCAGAGGGCAACAGGGAATGGCGCAGCCAGGGCAAGCGGTGGTCGGCGCCGGCGGAGGGCAGCGCCAAGGCGCGGCTGGGCGCAGCGTGCAGAGCTCGAGCGCACGGCTGGAGGTGGCTGGCGAGGCTCGGCGGCGACGTCCATGGCCGGGGCAAGGTGCGGCGGGGGTGGCCGGAGGTGATAAGCGCGGTGGCCAGCGACGACGAGCACAAGAACAGCCACGGCGAAGTAAAACCGACGACCAAAAACAAGCCGACGGCATGACGGTCAAAAACTCCCGAAAAGTTGAAATTTCTTGAAACTAAGGTGAGCATCGGATAGCTAGCATCGAGGGGAGTCTATGGGTGCAAGGAATTGAATTGATTCATACCCAATCGGGAGAAATCGACGACGAACGGAACGACGGTTGACGACGAACAAACTCGAAATCCGGGGTCAAACTGCAACGAAAATCAAATCCGATTGAATGGTTGGGTTCCTGGAAGCAATAGGCACAAAGTGACGCGGTTGGTTCGCCGGAAAACTCACCGGAGCAAAAGATGGCTCGCCGGTGTCTTTGGAGGACGCCAGACGTCGGTTTTCACGAGTTTTGGGAAGGGAAACAGTACTGGACTAATGGGGCAAGGTGAGCACGGAATAGAGGACGCAGATACGAAGAGTTGAGAGGTGGAAGCTCGTCGTTTCGTTGAGAAACGGCCGAGTTATGGAGGTTTTACTGCAAAACGGTTTCTAGTCAATTAATCAAATTCTGGCGGGTTAAAAGGTGAATGGTCATGAAAAATGGGTTCTTTCAGTCTCCCTCTTCGCAATGGATCCAACCACGCATGATTTGGTGGAGGAAATGAGAAGTTACGGTGATTTGAATTTGGAGGACAATGAAACGGAAGAACTCTGGAATGCACGATCAAAGGTTGAAGATAAACAGTGACATGCCACGTGTCGATTTTTCGTTGGTTGGAAGAAATGAAGGGATAAAAGCGCGAGAAATAAAATAGCAAAAATAATCTAAAAATCCTGTAAAAATTCCTAAAAATACTAGAGATTATTTGGAACCCAATAAAATTAGTTTCACTGAATTTTGATGAAATTTGGAATTTAGATTATTCCGGAACGAAAATACTGATTTTGAAGAAAGGCCGCGAGAGATAAAATAGCAAAGAGATTACAAAAATCATGGAAAAATTCCCAAAAACATTTTAGAATATTTGGAACCTAATTCTATAAATTTTGAGATTTTTAGATTATTTTGGAACTCGGGTGAAATCTCGAATATGGACCGGAATTGAGAATTTTGATTTTTCGGACGATCAAGGATTGAACTCCAATTTCGGAAGGATATAGATACCAGGTTAATTAGAACTCCAAAGAAAAACCAAATTTTGAAATTAATTAATTTAAATTAATTTTTGGCAAAAGACTGAAATTTGGGATGTTACATAGATTCAGTGATTCTTTAATAAACCCAAGTTTTCCATCCTAAATCAAGTTTCCTTTATCCACATGGCATCCTGCCATCCCTTCCAGTTGTCCATTTTAATTAACTACCCCTTGACTGTAATTCCCGAGCTTTGCTCAATCATGAGCACTGCAGCTATATCAGAATAGTTTGTACACTCTGCAGAGGTTATGCACTTTACCCACATGATACAACCATGCACCACACAGGTGAATGATTATAACAAAGCCTTTACAATGCATCCTCTTAACCCAGTGCTACCCGCTAAGGTTTCAAGGCTCGCAAGGTTAAGTCCTTAGGATTGATTAAAGCAAGACATACACATACCCTCAGCTCCTCTGAGCCCACCCTGGCACACTTGCCCCTTCCACTTGCTTCAATCTTAAAATGATTAAACCCCCGGTTGGTTACCAAGCACCTCGTGCTACTCACAAATCAACATTGTTGTGTGACCTCCCCGCCACGACAACTCAATCTCTTTGTGTGACCACACATGACACACAAATTAACATCATTGTTCCATATTCCATTAGTCAAAATTAATACTCAACATTTCATGTACATGTGATGACGTGGCATGGCTAAGCAATTCTATTCCGTTCTAACCATCCATGTTGATTTCAGTATTAACCAACTATAATGAACCAACCTAAGGTGACAAGTGGATTATGGCATACAAATAACAAGGCAGGGTGTAATTCAAAAGGTACATTAATTAATCCCAAAGTTAAGTTGAAATCATTTGTACACATAAAATATGGACAGTGCATCTTTCTCTCATGCGGGAAAAAGAGCCATCGCGATTGTGTACTCAACGCTACCGCAAGATCCGGACAAGTTATTTCACTTATGAAGTCATGGACTAATTACGTAAAATTGGTAGTTCGATTTATATATTACCGGCGTTAGCGGACTTCCTCGTCCATGGGGTTTACAAAGGAGGCAGTTGCGGAGGGCGTGGCATCGACCTCGCTCTCGCTCTTAACCGATCTCGCACGTTGATCTCGTGATCGATGGAAATGGCGCGATACCCTCCTCGTCCTCCTGTCCCATTGCGCTCTCTTCCCGCGTAGCGCGGTCTGCGAAGTCGTGGGGGGTGAGTGTTCCTTGCTTGCAAGTCCTTGTTTGCTTCAATCGCTGACGCAATTAAATGCGTGGTCTTCATCCCAACAAAACGCCCCCACGTGTCCTCATCAATGAACCCATACTTGAGTATGGAACCGGATCCTTCTTGGCGTAGTCTCTGGCGTATGCTTGAAGGTCTTCCATGCCTTTCTGCGCTAGCGATGCATACCGTCGCACTAGGGAGCGGATTCTTCGGAATGTTGAGCGATGAAAGAATTTCCGTTAGCAAGGCATTGCGAGCCTCAATAGTCACCAACCTCCGGGAAGATAGCGTGATCGGAACCCGTTCGGGCTACTATCCCACACATACTCGAAATGCATTCGCCGCCTTTTTTGGCTTTCTAGGGCCCCATCATTTGGATCGATCTCGTAATGGTATATCGATCTGTTGGCCTTTTGTTTGGTCCTCTTGCAGCCATAGGTCGATTCTTCTTTTGAGGGCACATCATGTCCTTGAGACGATGGATTAGAGGGCGACATCTTCTTTACAAGTTAAAATAGTTTGAGCGAACTAAAAGTGAAGAACAAATAAAATCACATTAGAGTGAATGAGTTTGTGGATACCATGGCTTGTTATTAGCCTTTTAAAGAACTAGCCTAAATGGCTTGTTATTAGCCTTTTAAAAGAACTAGCCTAAATGGCTTGTTATTAGCCTTTTAGCAAAAGAAGCGAACTAGGAGGTTTAGAACTTAATAAAAATTTGACACCTCCCTAAAACTAGGACATCCACACAGCAGACAAGCGAAGAATACATATGGATTCAACCATTTGACGATTAACGAGAATAATAGAAGCGAAGCTCGGGATCTCACATATGAACATATGCATTATTACGAATAAAGCAATTAGCATAAAGCTCATATTGATTGTTTGAATGTTCTCGAGATGTCGGGTTGCCTTAAAGGCCCTCCTCGCCACAATGGACAAGTAATAGACTAGATTGTGACAACTTTATCTCAATAATGATTTAATATTTGATAGGTTAAGTATAAATCTACTCAATTGGTTATCTTATATGCATATTCACTAACTAAGCATATAAAGATAGGTTTGCAATAGACAACCAGCAGAAATCAAAACTCCACTAAACCACCACCTAAGCAGACCCTCCAAACTAATTACTAGGGCACCAAAAAACAACCACAGCACCATCACTCCTAGCCAACCAGAACAAAGACATTTTAACTAGTTCTGGCTACTGGGCTCTAAACAACCAGAAAACAAACATCATCCTTGATCACCAAAGAAAAGACCTTTTCAACCAACATCAAAAACTCGATTACGATCAACCACTCTTCCGACAACCTCAATCAACTGCAGAACTCACACTAATCAAATATATATATATGAAAGTGAAATTATCGCTAAGATTTGTTGTCACAATTAGTCTATTCCATCCCTAAATCATCCTTGAACATTAAGCCCACACGCAAGGTCCCCTGCCACGGATCGACCGCCCTTTGCAAGACCGAAAAATAGAGCAAATGGTCAGGCAGTGCCTCTAGATCGAGAAACGGCCTCTAGCTCGATGGCTAGTCCCCCAGAAATACTCACGGTTGAAGCCCGAGATGCACAAGAACACAGCCGAGGGGGAGCACGCCGAGAGAACACGTCGCAGCGGGGAGGACGACGAGGGGAGCACGTCGATCTTGAGGACGCCAAGGGGAGGACGCCGAGGCCGGGGTGGACGCCGAGGGCGGGGAGGGGCCGGGAGGGGGAGGACGGGGAGGGGAGGACGCAAGGGGAGGCCACCAGGGAGGCAAAGCGTCTCAACGGGTTAGGGTTTGGCTTTGTGAATGAGCTCTGCTTGGCAGGAGATATATAGAGAGCACATCACGAGCGGTTCTATAATATAGCGATGCGTGATGATATATCAGACGGTTCTATAATAGAACCGTGCGTGATCTTGAAATATCTGAGCGGTTCTATAATAGAACCAAATGCAGTGATGTTAGCATTTATCACGACGACGTTATATAATATAACCGTCTCGATGTTGAGATATCCTGAGCGGTTAGGTAACATAACCGTGCAGGACAAATATCTTTATGCATCGTTATGTTAAAGAACCGTCTCAGTGATATATTATTCATTGACATTCACTTGTCGGTTCGATTCGATCGACTCTTATGCATGCCACTTTGTTGTATCTTCGGGAAAGTTGTCTTTACGAGAATATCGATTTATCTTGTGGTTGAAGTGGAGATTCTAATCCTCAATTCAAACCCTAAAATCTGAGAGCAATCACATACAACTATTTCCATATTGCCAAAGTAGACATGATTACATTCTTGTTAGCCATAGTCTACATAATTTATTTCTTGTCATCAATTATATGCGAATGGCCATCTTTGAATCATGTATTTGGAATCATATTGATATTAAGGAATAAATCGTGCTCTTATACTTGCATCTTTTCCATCAATCCAGATGCTTCACAAGCTACTTACAAAGATCATCACAATCCTATATACATAATTCAGATGCTTCATAAGCTACTTACAAAGATCATCACAATCATATGTACAAAGCATGATGGGTCGTATCATCTTTACAATAGCATTAATGTAATATTATTACACATGAAAATTAGTAAGCATGATGACAATGCACCCTTCTCATAACTACGCCACCACATGCTTATTCTTTTGTACGAAAATTAGCCCTTCATGATGATCGACGCGTGTAGCTTGCTTCCTCATGTTGTTCTTACGGGACGAGGATGTCATTTCCGATAGGTGGCAACTCATCAAATTGATTGTACTCTTCCTCATCTACTACATTCTCAACTCCGACAATTCTCCTTTTTCACTGAAGAACTACGTGGCGCTTCTTGTTGGGCCGGGTCGGTTACATAGAAGACTTGAACAACTTGGTTAGCGAGTACGAATGGTTCAACTTGGTATCCAAAACGTTCGAGGTCCATAGTAGTGATGCCATTCTTGTCAACCTTCACGTGCTGGAGGTGGACCCAAAGGCACCGAAATAGGGGAATCTTGAAAAGTACGTAGTCGAGCTCCCATATCTCCTCTATGAACCCATAGTAGGAGCTCCTCGTCAACCCAATGGTATTATTGAATGCATCTATCACGGACACCGCTGTTACGGTTTGTGCTCTTCATGTCACGATCTCTCGTGTAAAATGTGTACCCATTTAAATCATATCCTTTCCATGTGACAACTGTAAAAGTTGGTCCTTTTGCCAACCATGTCGGCGTGTCATCGACGAGCCTCAAAGTGATAGGTCGCTCCTTCAACCATTTGCGGGCCGAAGGTTATCTTTGTCTCGTGATCCAAGACTCTGCCGTCTTTGGATTCTCTTGCCTTAGCCATTGCTTGTGCTTTCGGCGATATAGGCCGACACTACTGACCATGTGTTGCAAAACCGTGAAATGGGCTCGAGCATACGCAACCGAATCAGCGTGATTGCTTTCCTTCCGATGGTCCGATACCTAGAGCCTCCCTCATGGCGAGATCGAGGCACACCTATTGGTTCGACTGGGCCATGTAATCGGCCGCAGAACTCGGCGGCCTCTTACATTGCATAACCTTCGACAATGCTACCCTCCGGACGAGATCGATTCCGACGTAAGACTTGAGAATTCCCATGTACCTCTCGAGCGGGTACATGCTACGTGGGAACACCGCCCGCATATCTTTATCTCTGTCACAAGGTGAACAATGAGATGGACCATGATATCGAAAAATGATGGGGAAATACATCTCAAGATTACATAGAGTCATCACCACCTCGACTTGCGAGCATCTAGTCGCCGGGATCGATGACCTTCGGCGATTGTGTTAAAGAAATAACTGACCTAGTGATTGTCTCTCGGACCTTGGCCAAGCAAAATACTTCTAATTGCGACGAGGAGCATCTGTGTCATCGGCACATGACAATCATGAGACTTCATCTTTGGTTAATTTCAAATCTTACCTTGAAACAAGTCTCTTCATGTTGGAGGAGTAGTAGGACGGAACTTTCACACCATGCAAGCACTGGCACAGTTCAGTTCTTTCGGCCTTTGACAGAGTATAACAAGCAGGTTCCAAGTACGTACGGCCTTTATCAGTCTCTTTCGGTGCTAATTCAGGTCTTATGCCCATATCGACCAAGTCAAGCGCGTGCGTTGATACCATCCTTTGTTTTACCCTTAATGTTGAGTAAGAGACCAATCACGCATCACGATATTCTTCTCTCGTGCATGACATCGATGCAGTGGCGAACTTCTAGGTGCTCCCGGTAAGGTAGGTCCCAGAATATTGATCTCTTCTTCCACATGCTCTTTTCACGGGTACTTGACTTACGTCCCTTTCCATACGCAACATCCAAATCCTTAACAATGTCATGAACATCTCTCCGCTCAAAGCGCCTTGGAGCTGGACCATTTCGTTCCTTCCATCGAAAAGTTGCTTCATCTTGCGATATGGGTGATTCCTCAGAAGGAACCTCACGGTGACGCATGTACACGTTTTTTGGGAGTGATTCACCATAAACTCTCGGTATCATCTAAGCGGTGAGTGCGAGCTTTGGTTCCTTTTGTACTCGGCCCAGACGAGTTAGCAAGGGGGGTAATCATTTATGGTGCGAGAACAACAAAGCGATTGCAAAGTAAAGTTCTCTCGTTTATCGCATCCCATACGTGTACCCGGTAACCCACAGTGTTTTAGATCTTCCACCAATGGAGCTAGGTACACATCAATATCGTTCCTGTGTTGTTTTGGTCCTTGGATAAGCACTGAGACAACATAATGTACTTCCGCTTCATACACAACCAAGGAGGAAGGTTGTGAATCAGAGATTTATGGGCCAAGTGCTATGCATTTGCTCATGTTACCGAAAGGATTCATTCCATCTGTACTCAATCCAAACCTTATATTTCTCGGATCCGCACCGAATTCTTGAAAGCTCTGTCGATGTTTCTCCTTTGGATGGAATCAGCAGGTGCCTTAGCATTCCATCATTCTTACGCTCCTCAAAGTGCCAGCATAGCATTTTGCCTCCTTTGGGTTCACAAACAAGCGCTTCAAGCGGGGAATTCTGTGCAGATACCATGCCACCTTAGCAGAGGACCTTCTTTCACCTCAATGCTCTCGCCATCATCATCTGAATGACTCTTACACTTGTCTTAGGGATCGTTGCACCTTGGACATATATGCAAGTTTGTGTACTCTTTGCGGTACAGATCTGATCGTTTGGACATGCATGTATTCTTTCTACTTCCATTCCCAAGGGATAAAGAACACCTTGGCTTTGTAGGTGCTTGTCGCAACTCGTTTCCCTCTGGAAGCATGTCCTCCAATAGGCGAATATTGTTGTGAAACTCTTGTCGGACCAACCGTTGCTTGCCTTCAATTTGAGTAGTTGAAGCACGGATGATAACCTTGTGTATTTCAACTTGCACCCTGCGAACAAAGGTTTCTCCGAGTCCTCCATTAAGCCACTCGAACATCCATATTCCCTGTCATCAAGGTTTCATACGCATCGCGTAGCATCTGATCAAATTGTCATCGTGCAACTTTGTCCTCATCGGAAGCACAATCGATATGATCATCCGACATATCATTGACATAAATCGACGATATTAACACTACTTCTTCGCTTCGTATATTATGCTCTTCGCCATGGTGGTCCAACATGTATAGCCCTTTTGAAACCCCTTGAATCAAGTGTAGCTTCGATCTGCTACTGAGTTTGAAACATCTTGATTTTCGCAATCAATGCCGGACATAACATGAATTGCACCCCTTATTAAACATATCCTCCTCTGCGGCTCTTTTGAAAGTGGAGATGCCATTAAGGTACTCAAGCACTCAAATGCGGTTCTCGTACATCCAAACTTCGATCCATCTACACTACACATGTAACACTTAGTGTTAAATATTAAGTGCACTGTGTAGTGCGTATGCACACATTCTTAAACTAATTATACAATTACATACCTTAATTACATCACAAAGAAATAATTAACACAATTCAAATTAATCTTCAATATAATAATGAAATTAGAACCCATTACTAACCTTAGATCACCAAAAGACTTGAATTGATCTATAAGCTAGATCTAAACAATCTTTAAATTCTATCCTTAACAAGCTAGCTAGCTACATCATGATCGAATATTATATTATGCAAATAGAACCATTACTAGCTAACCTTATTCATCAAACAACCAACACATGGTTCTAGCTACAAGATAGATCTAAAAAATCATCAAATTCCTTCCTTATCAAGATAGATGTTGAATATAATGCAATTAAAACACATTACTAACCAAATATCACAAACAACATATGGATCCAGCTACAATTAAACTAGATCTAATCAAACAATCTTTAAATTAATTCTGTCTAACAAACCCAGATATTGAATTAGATGCACATGCAATTAGAGAACTCATTACTAACCTTAGATCACCAAAATCAAATGAATCTAATATCACCCTTGAAATCAATGGCTTTCTTTCAAAAATCGCCTCACTTCCACAACCGCTACTTAGCATAGAAGCGAAACCCTATAAGCGAAGTGGATGTGGATCGAGGCTCTGTTTTCTGAGAGAAGGTATTATCACAGAGCGGTTTTATATTACAGACGTCGTGATACAAGAATATCATGAGCGGTTTCTAAATATAACCGCTCGTAATGATCTTATAGATATTACAGACGGTTGTGTTATATAACCGTCAGTGAAATCACGACGGTTTTACTTAAACCGCTGTAATGAATCTTGTATCCATCACGAGCGGTTATATTTAGAAACCGTCTATGATATTTCTTGTATCACGACGGCGTAATATAAAAGCGATCTGTGATATATGCATGTGACGGTTTGAGTACATAACCGTCTGTGATGTTCCATATTACGAGCGGTTTTCAAAACCGTCGTGATCGTAAGGCGTCGATATAAGCCTCATTGTAGTAGTGGAAGTACTATTTGCAAGCAATATCTCGATATCAAACCATTTGGAAGGATGAGATTGAAAACATTTGAATTAAATGGGCATGCTTGATAATTTTGGAGCTGCACTGCAGATTTTTCTCTTATGGTACATAATTACATATGCTTTGCAGATTAGTACCCAAAGCACATCTTACGGTAAAATACACTTGTGTTTTGCGATAGTTATGTTTTCCCAATTTGAAAAAATAGAGTGATTAAGGAAACTTTAGTTGCTAGGAGAAATAGAGTGATTGCTCCTTGGTTTTGACGGGGGTTATGTGTGTGTGGAAGAATCCAATCCTTAAGAACTCATGGTGGCTTGGTGGTGTGCCTATAATGTTTGGATGCCGTCTAGGCCGCTCAGTGCATGGCTTCAAGTAGCTCTAGGGATGGTGGTTTTTCGTCCTACATCAAGCGATGAAACACCAATGCCATTGTACTCTTGGCGAGATAAGCGAGTCAACCGAATTTTGACTATCGACATCCTTAAATCCTTTGTTATTTTATGATCTTTAATTCTTTATATCGATTTGTTTTGCAAGTTGATATTTATCTAATTATCGTATGTTTACTAATAATGTCCTCTACTCATTGATGAAACATAGTTCAATATCCGATTCATCTACTTAGAGTTTTGCTAACTTTAGGGACATGTTTGAATCGATGGAAGAAACTTAGGTAGTTAGGTACACTTGATTCGAGACATTCATTTCGATAGCTATTGCATTTTTTTATACGCATGCATAGACAACTCACGAGAATATTTTTTGATATCGATAAGCTCTATAAATTAGTGCATGTTCTAATGATATCTGAGATATTTTGCATCGTATAGAAGTGCATGTCTTTATGATTTGCTTAAAGAATTGAAGTCCTTCGGGTTTTTTGTGTGTGTGTGCATGGTGGTGAGGATAAATGTTTACGCAAAAGTTAGATTTATAGTGCGTACGCTATAAACCCTATATTTGTATGTTTCTGTTACTAAATAGGCTCCTTTCTTGTTTCCAACGACCACAGTATGTATTTTGGGTGGTGGATTTGGTGGCCTATACTTTGCTCTAAGATTAGAATCTCTTGTATGGCCCGGTGATAAGAAGCCTCGGGTAAAATGATGATACAACGTTCTTTTAGATTTGTTGAGTGCTATCCTTTATTACCTTGGAGTGGTGTGGATATGGTACCCTATTATAAAGTTCACGGTGGTGTTTGGAGTTTCACAACTTTACTTGATGCCATATTCTGCAATGTACTTGTGCTCATTTGCTAAAGAAATGAAGTAACATTTTACTAAGAAAGGAAAAATGTTTGGTCGTGTTGGTTGATCAATCGACAGATTTGTATTTAAGCCCATGTTGTATGAGCTATTGTCGAGGTATTGGGTTTCATGTGTAAAATTGCTTTTCATTGTGTACAATTTATTGGCTCTTTTCACATGATTTCATGTTTTCTTGTTGGGCTTTGATTTGGTTGCCAAAAGTGGATGTTTAGGAATTGCAATGTCTAAGTTTAAGATTTTTAAAACATATTTAAGCGTATTGCTATCATTGAATTTTTTCGTTATATTCTTATGAAATTTTGAAAGAAGGGACAAATTTGTTCCTTCTTTGGTACAAAGTTTTGAAATTTTGTGAATGCCATTGGGTGTCTCGGTGACATGTGGGTGCGGACCAACAGTGTGAGCCTCACAAATGACAACACAATGTCATATACAAGATTTTATGTGCAATTGCCTCTGTGCTCAGAATCCACGATTGTCATATGGCATTGCTACGCCATCAAGTTATTCACGAACTCGATATCAATTAATATTTCTTACGTCGTGTAGCCATAGTTAGCAAAAATGCGGTTCATCCAATTGCGATGCGGGATTCGGGTTCACGGTTGGTAGCTTTTTCTTCTAATTTCTATTATGAACATGAACCTTGTACTCTAAACCAGTTCGCGTTTGATGAATCCGGTTCGTGATATAACTAATACGTAATATAACTACTTTATTTAGCTCATAGAATTGAGATATGTAAAGGACTGGTTCAAGATTTCTTGCAGTTCAAGTTTTATGATGTATTAGGATAAGCTAGTCGATGATGTATCTTTTTGGAATGGGCAGCCGGGCTCGTTCTAGCTTTAGAAATTTGAAGCTAAAATTGACGTTGTTCAGATTTGCCAAATATGCACTTCCGTTCACAACTTTGGAGGATGCTTTGGTAATAATCAATCACCTTGTGAAATTGTTTAAAGTTTCTCTTGTAATCATCTACTATTTGGAATTGCTAATTTTTGGTATATTAGAATTCACCGGTGAAAGCATGAGGTTGCATCTCGTTTATTATATGAGTGTCATTAATTTTGTTTTTGATAATATGTTACATTGACATATCCTTTTTGCGAGGAGTTCCGTTGACATGTTGTCAATTTTGGTAATTCTTTATAACTAGTGCATCATGTTTTAAAACTAATGAAATATCATCTATTTTTTCTTTAAGACCCATTAGTTGATAAACATCATGGTGGGTGATTATGGCTAATATAGTGACCAGCTATTTTAGGATTTTTGATCTGCTGCATATGTAACTTGACCATGAACATCCGAATCTTAATGTTGTCCTATTGTCTAATATTATTTGCAAAAAGTTGAAAGCAAGATGAAAATGTTAGAAAGGAGAAGGTTTGGTAAGAGTTCTTCTACCATTGAGGTGGCCATTGTGGGATTGGGTTACTCGGTGTTGAATTAGTGCTACCATATCTCGAGAGATTAAAGAACACTTGGGACTATTAAAGTTGCTACCATATCGGTGTTGAATTAAGCTGCTACCATATCAAAAATTAAAAGCGATAATCTTGGTTGTTCTATCGATCAAGTAAACCTCGAGAAAGATGCTACGTAATGTTCTTTATTTTATGTGCACACACACGTGATTGATTATCTAAGGATGCGCTAGAATGTCTCCTACGGTTTGAGAGATTGATATATATATATTATAACTGCAAATGTTCTTTTTGTCTGCCGAGTGGATGTCCTATTTACAAGAGAGGTCATGCGAAATTTTGTACGATACGGTGCACAATTTCAAAAGAAAATACACTATCTACCCCAATAATGTTTTTCACGAAGTTAATTTTTCCTTGGTATGTGGTCTCTTTCTAAACCGAATGAGAAAGGGCTAAACATGTATCATTATTTCTTGGTAGCAAGAATCCACAACCGAATGAGAAAGGGAGTTTCGTATTGAAGATCATATACTTGTGTTAAATTATAGGCATGACGGGATCTTAACATGTCATACAAGGAGGCAAAGAGTACGCTACATTGCCGCCCATGCTTCCATTATATTTGTTATTGCCTTTCGGTTTTGTATTGTACTTCACTATGATCTTGACTCGCTATTCGATGTTTTCACATCTACCATTGTAATGTCGAGATAAGAGGATTCCGTAGTCAAAGTTTTCAAGGTTTGTGAAGCTTTTAATATTTTTATGACAGCTTTTTCATATTTATTTTTTCATCATGATCTTGACACGCTATTCGATGTTTTCACATCTACCAATCATGATTATATTTTGATCAATTTTTTCAATGCTTTTGGCTTCTTGCTTATCTAGCTTTCATATAAAGGTGCATATCACCCATGTATGCTATACAAGCCCTAACAAAATGTAGGTACATGTCTTGTGATATTCATGTGATCACATTGTATTATAAATTGGCAGATCATGCATAAGATTTTAGTAGAAATACTTAAAAGGACTAATGTCAATGATATTAATGGGTTAAGGGACCAAAATCGACAAATGTTACGTCTAATGTTCAAATTCTTTTTCGAGGAAGTTCTGGGACCATCCTTGTATGTTTGACCTTATTTGACTGGAAGCAGGGGCCATATGTGGAAAATACGAGGACTCATCTACAGAAAATAGTTGGTGATGACAACGTCCTCATAGTAAAGTTTATGGAGAAAGACACCAAGACTGACTTCGATACGTACTGTCAATACTACCATAAGGTCGCTGAAGATGGTATTGTTTTGGGTTTGCGCCGCTATCGATTTTTCAGTAAGTTTCTCTTTTCTTGTAATGCAGAATCTATTTAAATTTATGATCAAGTGTGGCAAGTTGATGAATGTGTGCAATGTAGACATGATTTTGCATTTTATGCTATTTCATGCGGCCTCAATTGCCTTGACGCGTAGGCTACAACTTTGCCATTTTGCATTAATACACAACCAAGTCCTTGTCTTGACGCATCACAATAAATGTCAAAGCCACACTGCACATCTGGCAATACTAACACCGGTGCAGATGTTAATCGCTTCTTTAACTCCTCAAAACTCTTTTCGCACTCTGGCGTCCATACAAACTTCTTTTCTTTCTTTAACAATTGCGTAAGGGTCTCGCAATCGTCGAAAATCCTTCTATGAATTGACGATAATATCCCGCCATTCCCAGAAAACTACGGATTTGGGTAACTATCTTCGGCGGTTCCCAATTCATCACAGCTTCCACTTTACTTGGGTCCACGGCGACTCCTTTAGCGGTTATCACATGGCCAAGGAATTCCACTTTCTTCTTCCAGAAGTCACATTTACTAAATTTGGCATACAACTGTTGTTCTCGCAACTTCTCCAAAACCAATCTCAAATGTTCTGCATGCTCTTCTTCTGACTTAGAGTACACAAGGATATCGTCTATAAAGATAACCACAAATTTATCCAAATACTAGCGGTGGTGTCGACATCGGGTATTTCCAGCACAACTTCCACGGCGTCCTGAACTTCATCCGTCGTGATGTGATTGATCCTTCCACGTGTTGTCGTCTGTGGCGATGCTCCTGACCGCACTGGTACTCGATTACTTCCTGTCACTGGGGCTTTAGCTGGGGTAGTACCTAAGTTAAAGTGAACTGGAGTAACATTTCCCTTCCTCGGACACTTGTTGGCGAAATGTCCTGGTTCATTACAAGAGAAACATTTCTTGTGACGATTCTTGACTTCTATTTGGTGCATTATTTCTGGTCTTTGGTGTTTGAAAATTTCGATTAGTGGGGCGAGATGATGGAGTTCATGCCTTGTTGGTCCTTTGGGTTGAATTACATCAAGCTGTTGCGGTGTCATCCTTAACCTAAGTTGATTAGGTCGCCCTGCCTGACTAGCCATCCTGCGCTTACAATCTTCACCCAATTCTTTACGCTTATCCTCAAGGATCAAAGCTTTATTAACTAGCTCCTGGAAATCAGGGAAATTGTGGGTGATTAGTCCCACCTGTAATCCAAAAGTTAAACCCTTCAAGAAACGAGACTGTCTAGCCTTATCTGTAGCTACATCTTCTGGTGCATATCGTGCTAACTGAGTAAACTTATTTAAGCATTCAGCCACTGACTGGCCTCCTTGTTTCAGAGCCCTAAACTCTTCCTTCTTAAGATCCATCATTCCTTCCTAGGTACATGATCTTGACGAAAGCGGTGAAAACTCTTCCCAAGTAATCTCTTGTGGTGCTTCATGTCTTTGGCGCAATAGTTCTCCCACCATTAAGTGGCAGTCCCTTCTAGTCAAAAGTGCGAAGCATACAACACCTTCTCATTACCCTCACACTGCGTGATATGCAACTTTCTCTCAATGGTCCTTAACCAATCATCGGCCTCCAAAGGATTAGCAATGCCTGAGAATGTTGGAGGACGAGTTCTCATGAAATCCGACAGTTTAGAATGAGGACGCGGCCCATTGTTGCCTTATTGCATGTTAGTGTTGCCTACGGCTTGATGGGTCATGTTCTGCATTTGTTGCATCATGGTTTGCATAAGTTGAGTTTGCGCGGCTATAAAAGCTCCCAAATTCTGCACATCTACTGGTGGTGATGGCTGCAGTGGCGTTCCATCATTGAACTCATCATTCCTACGAAGACCACTTCCTGAAGCTCCATTGTTACCGTGAGTGTTCACCATCTGCTCGATTTATTTTTAGGTTAGGAAAGATAGAATTAGCATAGGTAAGAGGTAAGAATTCCTAATGCGAGGGAAATAGGTTAAACCCAAAACTTTATATCTTTAATAATTAACTTGGTATGGTTGCTTACAAAAGCCTAAAAGCTTTGCAACACATACTGCACACTCAGCAAACATTAAAATCTAAACTAAACACTCAACCTTAACGTCTATTACATTTGGGTAAGACTATTCTATTTGACGCGACTCAATACTTGAGTCTCAACTTAAACTAAGACTTTCACTCCTCGAGCCATCCTCCACGAGAACTTCCTGATGGGTATCTTGGCGAGCCGGTATTTGGCGTGAAGCCCGATCTCGATGTCCCATAGCTGGTGATGCTTCAGGCTCCTCGAACTCAGACTTCATCTCCTCGGATGATGGTGGTGTAGTACGACCTCTCTCTTGTAATGCCTCCTCGAGCTCCATGATTCTCTCCTCGTAAGCTACTCGGGTCTCATGTAGTTCCTTCTCTACAACTCTGAGCACTTCGTAGGTGTCCTTAATTCGTGTCGATGTCATGGGCATGAGCTTCTTGCACTACTACGAAATCGTAATCACGCAGCGGTTAAATAGCGTCATCGAGCGGTTTTGTGAACCGTCGATAACAATAAGTGCGTGATGAAGGAGATCATCGAGAGCGGTTTTCCACCCGTGCGAGAAAATATATATCCGAGCGGTTGTATTAATAAACCGCTCGCGATAATTAAATATCACGAGCGGTTTCAAGCGAGAACCGCTCGTGATAACTAAATATCCTGAGCGGTTTCAAATCATAACAAATGCGTGATCTGAACTTATCACGCAGACGGTTTTAGATAAGAACCGTCAGTGATGACCTTTTTCCCACACCCCAGAACCTCCATTATTTATGGTGTTGTTAGAAATTTCCATCAATATTTCTACTTGATATTTACAAAGGCTGTCCGGTTATAGATGTTGTAATTGAATATCTGCACTTCCTATATGCATTGTGTAGAGTTTGTCCGATCGGGATAGACTTAAAATATAAACATTTGTGGCGCTTTTCTCCTTCTTATGATAATCTTGATGGAACTTGACTAATAAATCAACAAGACCCATGAGCGGTATGGCGAGTCTCGGCAACCATAGTGTGCTTGATCGAGGCGGACACACTCGAGTGTGTGATTTGCTTCATGCCATATGAAGTGGCCTTCTTGTGAGTCACCGTCGTGCCACGGTGCGATGCAGACGACATGCTCTTGCTTGCGTCACCGTCGTGCCACAGTGGGAGAAAATGGTACTTTGAAAAAATTTGTAGATGTACTTGATAGATTACTCTAGGTAGGGTAATTAAAAGATTGAACAAATGTGATTGCAAGTCGGGTCTTCCATTTGTTCAATCACATTTGATTTATGGAAGACCCGACTTGCAATCACATTTGTTCAATTTTAATTAGACTAACTAGAGTAATCTATGAAATACATCTACAAATTTTTCAAAGTACCATTTTCTCCCACCGTGGCACAACGGTGACGCCAAGCAAGAGCATGCCATTCGGTACTCGCACCGTGGCACGACGGTGACTTCACAAGAAGGCCACTTCATATGGCATGAAGCAAATCACACACTCAAAGTGTGTCGTTCGATCAAGCACTCTATGGTTGCCGCCACTCGCCATGTCCGCGTATGGTCTTGGTTGATTTATTAGTCGAGTTCCATCAACATTATCATAAGAAGGAGAAAAAGCTACAAATGATTATATTTTAAGTCTATCCCGACGGACAAATTCTCAATGCATATAGGAAGTGCGATATTCAATTACAACATCTATAACCGACCGTGTCTCGTAAATATTGATGCAGAATACCTAAGTACATGGAAATTTGAACAACAAACCATAAATAATGGAGGTTCTTTGAGGGTGTAGGAAAACATCTAGTTCCAACAAGCAAGACATTGTTAAGTTGTTGCATTCAAGATGAGCAAATATGTATTAAGGATAATATCATGTGACAATACAATGAATCGCATGCACAAGAATAACCGCAAGTTTTTGACATATTTTCGAATTAATGAATACCATTTGACAATTGTACAACTCTGAAGTTATCGAAATTTGCGTGGAACGCGCTTTTTTAAGTATTACTTCGGTGGCGGGAAGAAACAAACTTTCCCTCTAATGTTGCTCAAATGGGCCTCGATCAGCGCAGTTTTAACTATCTTGCTACTTTTTTTAGCTTTATTTATGGTTTGCATGTTGTAGCAAACATAAAATCCACATAGGTTATTTCCCGACCTTGGTGGTGGCCACTGCAAATAAAACCTACGGTTAGTTCTAGAGTCACTATTACGGGGTTTGATATAGAATTGTTGTGTATAGCGGATCTAGGAAAGTTCAAATCATGCTGTAGTTTAGTCCAATCTTTCACGTGTTTGAACGCTCTACAAGATTGCAAAAGGTTAGCCTAAGCCATTCCAATAGCAATATAAACCTGGAACAACTTACACGACCATGTACGTAGAAAACGTGATTACCTAGTGAGTAATTTTGCGATAGGTGTCAAGTTGTGGTTTCCGCCACGTCCGGATTCAAGGTACTTAACCCGGTTTGTGGCTGGTTCAATTACAATTAGAACCCAGTGAAACCTACACAGTTATATCACAATGGACAATGAACGAAACAGAGTTGTGTGCACGGTACAGACCAAAGTATAGCATGTGGTAGCACTTACGTACCCTGGGTTATGGGGTATAAGTATGAATTCTTTATCTTTTTGTGCTAGCAATGCCTCTATCACGTATTTCTCGACCATGTTTATATCCAGATCCATTGTTTGCTTTGAGACTATATGTGGGTCGAGGAAACCGATCGATAGTTTCTCGTATACGCTTGCGAGCTTGCATGTATCTATATATACAAAGGAGAATTATATATATATTGGAGGACAATTATCACTATTAGGCGAATGTAGACCGTGATAGCACACACTTACAAGGTCCAAACATCTTATGAGTGCTTGGCGTCGAGGCGCCGAGGTTGTAGAGATGGAACAAGTCTAGAAAATCGACCGTGAAGAAGCCCCCGCCGAGTCGTTGAATAGATGTTCATACTTGAACTTAACGCCGATACTTGTTGTGCGTTCACGCTCGGCTTTCCGGCTTCTTGGGTGTACCACTTATGCAATTGTTGGCAAGGTATACTAAGTGATTCTGCTGCCTTTCGTTAGTAACGGCTCTCCTAGCTTGTATTTTTAGCCAACTCAATTAGATAGATAGTCGACTTGTTCTTGCCTTTCTTTCTTCTGTTTGCCCTTGCCTTTCTTTGTTTTGTATGAACCCTTCACGGAGAGGAATGGGCGGGAAAGAGGTCAACATTATGTTCATCAAGTGGAGTCTGTTTGTCGACTCTTGATTTGGTAGCCAATTGATCGACAGCGATACAATAAGGCGAATCGGATCGTCGCGGTTGTTGCATGACGAAGGGGTGACCAGGAGATGTCATTTGCTAGGCCATTGGATGAATGTGCCAATGGCATCCCCAAGTTTCATGATCTCGCGTTTGGCGGCTTCAGAGATCGACAATTTTGAAACTATCAAATACCCCGTCCACATTGACCTTGGTGAAACCGGCGCTATCATGGTACAGTGCACCATGGTCCCTTAGTGGATGGATCGCCATGCCCCAAGCAACCGTCGAGAGCAGTGCCATTGTTAATTCTCACTTAGAGATTGCCTGCGTGGCCACCTTAATGTCACATCTGAGGATAAGTCCGCTATGTTCATCTATGTCACTTGGAGGAGCGGATGCACATTTGCTCTTACAGGCGATGGGGCTGACTTGCGGACATAATTCTAGGGCTTGTACAGTATTTCTTTCTTGATTGGTGAGCCTTTCCTCGAGGATTCTTATCCTTTCATAAAATTCTTCTCTTAGTTCTCCCCTCAACTCTTCTCTTTATAAGATTTGACTCGCGCTCGGCTTTAGTTCTCTTCTTACTTCGGTATACGTGGAAGTCTTTTGGGAATCCAGTTTTCCATGGAACAAAAACCCCTATGCCTCTTGTACGACCAGGGTGTTCCTTGTTTCCCAAGGCCATGGACAATGCATCTTTCTCCTGTCTCGGCAAAAAGAGCCATCGCCGATTGTGTACTCAACGCTACTGCAAGATCGACAAGTTATTTCACTTATGAAGTCATGGACTAATTACGTAAAATTGGTAGTTCGATTTATATATTACTAGGCGTTGGCGGACTTCCTCGTCCATGGGTTTCTGGGAGGCGGTTGCGGAGGGCGTGGCGAAGACCTCGCTCTTAGCGATCTACGCACGTGGATCTGTGATTCTTTGGAAATGGCGAGATACCCTCCTCGTCCTCCTGTTCCATTGCGCTCTCTTCCCGCGTAGCCGCAAAGTCTTTGAGTCTATGGGGGTGAGTGTTCCTTGCCTGCAAGGCCTTGTTTACTTCACTTTGGACTTGCGAATTAAATCGTCGTCTTCATCTCAACAAAACGCCGCCGCCGTGTCGCATCAATGAACCCATACTTAGAGTATGGATCTATATTCTTCTTGGCGTAGTCTCTGGCGTATGCTTGAAGGTCTTCCATGCCTTTCTCGCCGCTAGCAGTGCATACCGTCGCACTAGGGGAGCGAATTCTTCTGGAATGTTGAACGATGAAAGAACTTCCGTCATCAAGGCATTGCGAGCCTCAATGGTCACCAACCTCCAGGAAGATAGCGTGATCGGAACCCGTTCCCGTGCTACTATCCTGCACATACTCCGAAATGCATTCGCTGCCTTTTTTGGCTTTCTAGGGGCCCCATCCTTTGGATCGATCTCTGTAATGGTATATCGGTCTGTTGGCCTTTTGTTTGGTCCTCTTGCAGCGCGGGTCAGTTCTTCTTTTGAGGGCACATCATGTCCTTCAGACGATGGATTAGAGGACGACATCTTCTTTGTAAGTTAAAATAGTTTCAGGCGAACTAAAAGAGAAGAACAAATAAAATCAAATTAGAGTGAATAAGTTTGTGGATACCATGGCTTGTTATTAGCCTTTTAAAAGAACTAGCCTAAATGGCTTGTTATTAGCCTTTTAAAAGAACTAGCCTAAATGGCTTGTTATTAGCCTTTTAAAAGAACTAGCCTAAATGGTGAGTTATTAGCCTTTTACCAAAAGAAGCGAACTAGGAGGTTGCTTAGAACTTAATAAAAATTTGTGACACCTCCCTAAAACTAGGACATCCACACATGGACAAGCGAAGAATACATATGGATTGAACTTTGACAGTTAACAGAATAATAGAACAATAGCAGTAACGAAATATTCACTAACTAAGCATATAAAGACAGGTTTGCAATAGAGCTAATCAAATATATATATGAAAGTGAAATTGACTGCTAAGATTTGTTGTCACAAGATAACACAAAGGACTAGCTTATAAGCAACTTTGCTCTCAGATTATCTAAATTGATGGGTTGCTCTTAAAGAACCCTCCAACATCAATTTCAACAATATATCACAGGGTATACAAATCTGAGATTAGTGAATCTCATAATTGACCTTTGGTTAAGAAAATTGATTCACTAGAACTCAACTATGGACTATGAAAAGCTACTGAATAGCAGGACAAGTGAACTAGGATGTTGCCGAACTTAATAAATATTTGGCAAACACCTCCCTAAAACTAGGACATCCACACAATGAGACAAGCGAAAATAAGTGCAGTATAAGAGCTGAATCACGCACGAGGATAGCATATCACATGTACAAAGCAACAACGACCAAGTTGAATTCTAGATACAATGATCTAAGCATCTTTGAATCACGAAGGAACTCACTAACTAGCGGATCAATATAGCCTCATTTAATTGAATCATCATCGGCGGGTAGTAGAACAAAATCGAGCCTCCGGATCGAAAGCGGCCTCTAGCTCGATGGCTAGTCCCCGAAATACTCGTCGGTTCATTGATACTCATAGAGCGGTACCAATCACCCATAGCGAGAGAAAGAAAGAAAGATGTGCACACTTACACGAACGGCACATTGCGCTGTTCGGAGAAGAACCGAACACGACGATGGGGAGCACGTCGGCTTTGGGGAGGACGACGATGGGGAGGTCACGAGGGGAGGACGCCGAGGGGAGCACGTCGCTGCAGGGGAGGGCGACGATGGGGATCACGTCGATGCCGGGAGGGCGCGAAGGGGAGGACACCGAGGGGAGGGCGCCCGGAGGGGAGGCCACCGAGAAGCACGTCGCCGAGGGGAGGGACGCCGAGGAGGAGGACGCGGGAGGGGAGGCCGCCGAGGAAGCACGACGCCGAGGGAGGACGCCGAGAGGGGAGGTCATGGAGGAAGCACGACGCCGAGGGGAGATCACCGTGAGACAAAATGTCACAAAGGGTTAGGGTTTGGCGGTGTGAATGAGGCCAGCAGGGAGATATATATAGAGAGCACATCACGCAGCGGTTCTAAAGATAGCGATGCATGATATATTATCCTGAGCGGTTCTATAACATAACGATGCATGATGTTGAGATATCGCAGCGGTTATATAATAGAACCGTGCGTGATGTTAAGATATCCGAGCGGTTATATAATAGAACCGTTTGTGATCTTAAAATATCATGCAGCGGTTATATAACATAACCGTCTATGATAATAACATCTTTATCCATCATTATCTTTTAGAACAAATGCATGATATATACTATTCAATGACATTCACTTATGCATTCGATTCGATCGACTCTTGTGCATGCCACTTTGTTGTATCTTACGGGAAAGTTGTCTTTAACGAGAATATAGACTATCTTGTGGTTGAAGTGGAATTCTAATCCTCAATTCAAACCCTAAAATCTGAGAGCAATCACATACAACTATTTCCATATTGCCAAAGTAGACATGATTACTCGTTCTTGTTTGCCATAGTCTACATAATTTATTTCTTGTCATCAATTATGTCGAATGGCCATCTTTGAATCATGTATTTGGAATCATATGTACAAAGCATGATGGGTCGTATCATCTTTACAATAGCATTAATGTAATATTATTACACATGAAAATTAGTAAGCATGATGACAATGCACCCTTCTCATAACTATGCCACCACATGCTTATTCTTTTGTATGAAAATTAGCCCTTCATGATGATCGCGTGTGTAGCTTGCTTCCTCATGTTGTTCTTCCGGGACCAGGATGTCATTTCCGATGGGTGGCAACTCATCAAATTGATTGTACTCTTCCTCATCTACTACATTCTCAACTCGACAATTCTCCTTTTTCCTGAAGAACTACGTGGCGCTTCTTGTTGGGACGGTCGGTTACATAGAAGACTTGAACAACTTGGTTAGCGAGCACGAATGGTTCATCTTGGTATCCAACACGTTCGAGGTCCACGATGAGTGATGCCATTCTGTCAACCTTCACGTCTTTGGAGGTGGACCTTGACACCGAAATAGGGAATCTTGAAAGTAACGTGAGTCGAGCTCCCATATCTCCTCTATGAACCCATAGTAGGAGCTCCTCGTCAACCCAGTGGTATTATTGAATGCATCTATCACGGACACCATTATTACGGTTTGTGCTCTTCATATCCACGATCTCTCGTGTAAAATGTGTACCCATTTAAGTCATATCCTTTCCATGTGACAACTGCAAAAGTTGGTCCTTTTGCCAACCATGTCGTGCAAAGTCATCTAACGAGCTCCCAATGATAGGTCGCCCTTCAACCATTTGTTGAGGCTGAAGGTTATCTTTGTCTCGTGATCCAAGACTCTGCCGTCTTTGGATTCTCTTGCCTTAGCCATTGCTTGTGCTTTCGACGATATAGGCGGACACTACTGACCATGTGTTGCAAAACCGTGAAATGGGCTCGAGCATACGCAACCGAATCGGCGTGATTGCTTTCCTTCCGATGGCCCCGATACCCTAGAGCCTCCCCTCATGGCGAGATCGAGGCACACCTATTGGTTCGACACAGGCCATGTAATCGGCAAGAGAACTCGACGGCCTCTTACATTGCATAACCTTCGACAATGCTACCCTCCGGGACGAGATCGATTCCGTAAGTAAGACTTGAGAATTCCCATGTACCTCTCGAGCGGGTACATGCTACGTAGGAACACTCGCCCGCATATCTTTATCTCTGTCACAAGGTGAACAATGAGATGGACCATGATATCGAAAAATGATGGAGGGAAATCAATCGTTTGGACATGCATGTATTCTTTCTACTTCCATTCCCAAGGGACAAAGAACACCTTGGCTTTGTAGGTGCTTAGTCGGCAACTCGCTTCCCTCTGGAAGCATGTCGCCAATAGGCGTAATATTGTTGTGAAACTCTTGTCGGACCAACCGTTGCTTGCCTTCAATTTGAGTAGTTGAAGCACGGATGATAACCTTGTGTATTTCAACTTGCACCCTGCGAACAAAGGTTTCTCCGAGTCCTCCATTAAGCCACGAACTCGTCCATATTCCCTGTCATCAAGGTTTCTTACGCATCGCGTAGCATCTCGATCCAAATTGTCATCGTGCAACTTTGTCCTCATCGGAAGCACAATCGATATGATCATCAGACATATCATTGACATAAATCGACGATATTAACACTACTTGCGCTTCACTGTATATTATGCTCTTCGCCATGGTGGTCCAACATGTATAGCCCATTTGAAACCCCTTGAATCAAGTGTGCTTCGACGGCGCTGAGTTTGAAACATCTTAAGATTTTTGCAATCAATGCACGGACATGACATGAATTGCACCCCTTATTAAACATATCCTCCTCTGCGGCTCTTTTGAAAGTGGAGCGCCATTAAGGTACTCGGCACTCGTGACGGTTCTCGGTACATCCATTTCGATCCATCTCGCTACATGTAACACTTAGTGTTAAATATTAAGTGCACTGTGTAGTGCGTATGCACACATTCTTAAACTAATTATGCAATTACATACCTTAATTACATCACAAAGAAATAATTAACACAATTCAAATTAATCTTCAATATAATAATGAAATTAGAACCCATTACTAACCTTAGGTCACCAAAAGACTTGAATTGATCTATAAGCTAGATCTAAACAATCTTTAAATTCTATCCTTAACAAGCTAGCTAGCTACATCATGATCGAATATTATATTATGCAAATAGAACCATTACTAGCTAACCTTATACATCAAACAACCAACACATGGTTCTACAAGCTAGATCTAAAAAATCATCAAATTCCTTCCTTATCAAGATAGATGTTGAATATAATGCAATTAAAACACATTACTAACCAAATATCACAAACAACATATGGATCGACTACAATTAAACTAGATCTAATCAAACAATCTTTAAATTAATTCTGTCCTAACAAACCTAGATTTTGAATTCGATGCGCATGCAATTAGAGAACTCATTACTAACCTTAGATCACCAAAATCAAATGAATCTAATATCATCCTTCGAAATCAATGGCTTTCTTTCAAAAAATCGCCTCACTTCCACAGCCGCCACTTAGCATAGAAGCGAAACCCTATAAGCGAAGTGGATGGATCGAGGCTCTGTTTTTACGAGAGGCGGTATTATCACAGACGGTTTTATATTACAGGCGTCGTGATACAAGAATATCATGAGCGGTTTCTAAATATAACCGTCGTAATGATCTTGTAGATATTACAGGCGGTTGTGTTATATAACCATCTGTGAAATCCTGAGCGGTTTTACCGAAAACCGCGTAATGAGTATCTTGTAGCCATCACGCTGGCGGTTATATTTAGAAACCGCTCGTGATGTTTCTTGTATCACTGAGGCATTTACCGTAATATAAAACCGTCATCATATACGACCGACGGTTTGAGTACATAACCGTCTATGATGTTCCATATTAGAGACGGTTTTTCAAAGCCGCGTGATCGTGAAGGTCGTCGATATAAGCCTCATTTGTAGTAGTGTTGAGCATTTGTGAATGGAGTGCTAAGTGCCTTTGTGGTAGCATCCTCCATCCGTGTGGCGTATGAACGCCATGAATCTCAAACCATGGGGTGGAGTCTGAACGCCGTGTCTTCCAGCTCATGGTAGTAGTCATAGCAGATCCTCCGTAGAGCGAGTCGTGATGCCTCCCGGATACCGATCTCCCAAGTGGCTCTTCTCACCGTGATGCTGATAGGTTGGCTTGCTCTCTCACCATTTCTGGTGTAAATTAATAGCTTCCACACCATTCCTCTTGTGATTTCGTTAACGATCCAATCTCGGCCTTGATACGTCGGTTTGGTGAATCCTCCCAAAACTTGGAGCACCCTCCAGAGCTCTGTCGCGTAGCCTCCCTCACACTCTACGTATGACTGTGTCCTCCTCATCTATTTAAAAGAAAAATAGATAAGTCTTCCATCTACAAATGGCCACTCCGAAAAATTTAAGGTAGATTTCAGCAAAGGTAAGCAACAGAGAATAAGATGAGTCAAGAGTTTTGTTTTAGTCCAATTTAGATTTTTCCTTTAGAAAATAATTTTGGACACTCTACCAACTAGGGCCAAGTCCTCACGGTCAAGATGCTTTCGGATACCACCTCTGAAGGACCGAATTCACCAATTCGAATCCACTTGTGTTTTACCGCACTAGTCCGGGATCAATCGCTAGTGCACACAGACTTAACATCGATAAGCATCATATCATACACAACGATAAGAATAATAAGAATTTATTCATTGAATATAACTAGTGTATGATCTTATGATCACTTACAGTTATTCAGCCACATGGGCTAGACTGAAAATAACTTGAACAAATATAGCGGAAAAATAGTAGAAAGGCGTAGATGTCCCATCAGCACACCACAAAGCGTGACAAGGATTGGCCTAGTGACACGCGTCCACTGAAAGTCCTCCTCCAATAACGACGATGATTCCTCCTTTGTTGTTGGTTGTTAAGCAAGGGTGAGTACACCAACACGTACTCAACAAGTTGTGCACAAAATGCAATTCTATCATAGCTATATGCAAGGCTTATTCCAAAGGAAAGGCTAAGGGTTCATTTGCAATAAGCGACATTTAAGAACACATATGATACATAGATTGAAAAAACGATAAAACAAATAATAACAAGTAAATAGATTGATGATTCTCAAATAAACCCAAGTTTTCCATCCTAAATCAAGTTTCCTTTATCCACATGGTATCCTCGCCATCCCTTCCGATTGTCCATTTTAATTAACTACCCTTATTTGTAATTCGAGCTTTGCTCATCTAGTGAGCACGGCTATCCGAATAGTTTGTACACTCTGCGGAGGTTATGCACTTTACCCACATGATACAACCATGCACCACACAGGTTGAATGATTATAACAAAGCCTTTACAATGCATCCTCTTAATCTAGTGCTACCGCTATGGTTTCAACAACTTGAAGGTTACACCACCTATGAGGCCCCCCTCTTGCACCATGTGAGTTTCTCCATACACCCGGACTCACACCACCACGATAGCACTTATGTTAAGCATTTGCAAATTGGTCACTAAGGCGCCCCATATGAACATGTGGTTGCATGATTGACTCAGTCAAAGGCTCGCAAGGTTAAGTCCTTAGGATTGATTAAAGCAAGGCATACACATACCCTCGGCTCCTCTGAGCCCACCCAGCACACTTGCCCTTCCACTTGCTTCAATCTTAAAATGATTAAACCCCGGTTGGTTACCAAGCACCTCGTGCTACTCACAAATCAACATTGTTGTGTGACCTCCCATACGACAACTCAATCTCTTTGTGTGACCACACATAACACACAAATTAACATCATTGTTCCATATTCCATTAGTCAAAATTAATACTCAACATTTCATGTACATGTGATGACGTGGCATGGCTAAGCAATTCTATTCCGTTCTAACCATCCATGTTGATTTCAGTATTAACCAACTATAATGAACCAACCTAAGGTGACAAGTGGATTATGGCATACAAATAACAAGGCAGGGTGTAATTCAAAGGGTACATTAACTAATCCCAAAGTTAAGTTGAAATCATTTGTACACATAAAATATCATGCAATAGAGTAAATCAAAATAGCAATTTTGCAAACATAGGTGCAACATGATCAAAGCACAACTTGCCTTGCTTAAGCTCCTGGTCTTGGTCTAAAGATTGCACTTTGAAATGACAATTCCTCCTCCGAAACCTCGCTCAACTCAACGTCTACGCGAATCGAGAAGAAATAGCAAATAAACACCAAAACTAAAGATCAAATGAACTAAAAAATTCAAATAAAAGCCACCATTAGAAGGATCTCAATTTTACAAATTTTTAGGAATTTGAATCACCTCAATCAGAGTTCATATGCAAAAGTTATAGCATTTTGAAGTTTTAAATTCCTGAAAAATCCCTAAAATCATAAAATCCGAATTAATCGAATTATTTTTATAAAGAAAAATATGATTTTCCCGCCCTGGTTTGTACGGACGACACGTGGCCTAATCACCACCGATCAAACTTGATCGGACGGCCACTATTTAATCCAACGCGTGGCGACACTACATCCATCCGATCTAAATCCAACGGTCAATCTTTACCCGTGCGGTTTACTGTGCTCATAAATGACGTAGCTCAATTGTGACCTTATGATCTAAATCCGACGGTGGGAAACCTTACCGAGTTAATCGCTGTGCACCGGGGTGACGTGGTTCACTCCCGATTGTACGATGGCGATCCGACGGTTGGCAAAGCTTCGAATCCGGCGATGAGAACGCGGCTGTGCAACTCGCCGGACTTGGGAACGATGACCATCCAAACGGTGAACGAGGTGACTCTAGCGAGGAAGAAGCGGCAGCTTCGACGCGGCACAACACGGTGGGCTCAAATCCTGTCTTGAATCGGCGGAAGACACTCTCAATGGCGGCGAAACTCGGCGCAACTCCTTCGGAAACTCCGGCGAGATCCCACGACACCCTCGATGCTCCTCCGTGATGGGCGCAACAAAAGAAGCAGCGGCTGCTGTGGGGAATCTTGGGAGAGGTCTCGGTGCCTTAAATACCCATCGGTGTACGGAATCTTGGAAAGTAAAGCGGCGGCGTCCATATCCGTCTGGCGGCGGTCATCGAGTTCTCCGGAGGCGATGCACAACCAGATTCTATTTCCATCCGAAGGCGAGATTTTCCATGACATGGCGTGATGCGGATCGGAAGCGAAAACGTCGACCACCGATCTTGATCCAATGGTCCGGATAGGGTAGGGTTCCGAATCGGTATCTCTCAATGAGGACCGTTCGATGGAGATCAAACGGCGAGTAGTGACTAGGTTTTTGGTTTGCGGCGTGGCTTGATGAAACCCATTGGATGTCAATCCAACGGCTCACGTTAACCCTCCCAAAAGCGCTGGCGGTCCGCCGATGTGAATGGGTGACGCCAACTTTGTTCATAGGAATTTCCGGATTTTTCCAATTAAAATAATCAGGGAAATTCATTTGATTTATTTAAAGCAATAAAAATGCTCCAAAAATTCCAAGAAAAATCTCAAAAATACTTTGAGACATTCTGGACTTAAATAAAATATTTTTGACAAAACTTTATTTTAAACTTTTTTTTATAATTATTTCTTGACAAAAGGTATTATATTTAAATTCAAAATAATTCAAATAAATCTCAGAAAATCCAATTAAATCCAAAAAATTCACAAAAATCATAAATTGCAATGAAATAATTTTAAATAATTATAAAGTCAAAAATTGGGATGTTACATCGTGCGCTGACTAGCCAAGGGTTTCCTAGCCCTCATCAGCTAGCCCCCGAGGCTCAAGGTCGAAGAAGACACCTGGGACGACCTCGAGCCTCATTTCGCGGATGTACGGAAAAAGCTTTTGTAGGTCTTGAACCCTTGGCCGAGGTCGGGCGGAGAGCCTGAGGAACCCCGGCTTTGACACTGGCGACCTTCAACTTCACGATCTTTGGTGCGGATCACGAGCGGCGGCGGATACCGCGACGCCTCGAGCCCATGGCCCAGGCCTTAATTGCGCCTGTAGAATCATGGCTGGCGCGCCTTTTGAGACACCGTGAACTGGATTAGCGACGACATGGCTTATAAATCCGAGTCCACAACGACTGTTGAAAAAACTCCCGATCTTGCACTCTTCATCTTCTAGTCTCCTTCCTGAGCAAGTCTCTCTCCCTTTCCCTCGACCAAGCCCGCAACGATCGTCATGGCCAAGTTTGGGAGGAGCACAATATCGTCAGCGAGGATGAGGGAGCTCGAGACCCTGGGGTTGTTGGACCCGGTAACATGGCGGTTGTCGGGCGGCGAGACCGAGCCGCACCCTAGGGACGACGAGATCGCTCTACCGCAAAGCATTATCGCTCTTGACTGCGGACCCGGAGAAGCGAGAAGTGGCGGACATCCTCTCTAGCTGTGAGATAGAACTCATCAATCTAGTGCCGAATTCAATTCTCCTTCTCGCCATCTTCTCCCACTTGTGTGAGGGGGTCCTAGGAATCCTTCCCACACCCTCGCTCTTCTTCGGGTACTTCAGTCTCTTCTGCTCTGGGAAGGATCCTGTGGTTGGGTGCCTCTATATCCGGCTGCAGACGGGGATCCCGTGGGCTTTCCCTAAGATCCACTCTCGGGACTCCCTTGGCCCGTGGACCGAGCGGTGGTTCTACCTGAAGAAAGGGGAACACGGCGCACTGATGTATGAGGGAGCCCCCGTCACTGGGAAGAACGAGACCCCAGAGGCGGATGACCTCGAGGCCAACGAGGAGGCCATCGCCGTCATACACATCTGCGCTACGCGCGGCCTCACCGGGCAGGCGATCGCCATCGACTTTCTGCGGAACCGGGTGTCCCCTCTACGGAGGAGGTTGCACCCATTCTTCAAGATAAGGGGGCAAGACGACTTGACCTGAGAGGGCACATCGGGTATGCCTTTTTCATCTTGAAGCCTTCCTCGAGCTCGATCTTGGGCCTTCTTTGATGGTCGTTTTTCCTTCTGCGCGTAGAAGGAGTCTGGTCATTGCCAGAATGAGCAGATGTTGGTAAAGGCGCACGACTATGCAATCGACGCCCCTGTCCCAAAAAATGTACTCATGGGAAGGCCGAGGTAAGCCATCGACCAAGCCTCTTGATTTGAGTGCCTATGGAGCCCTCCTTAAGCCTTGCGCTACCTGAGACCATCAGGAGCGCTCGAGGCAACGGGAGGATGTTCATTGCTGTCGGGGCAAGAACAAGAAGGGAAGAAGAGGCCTCCCACAGTCGCAGCGAGGAAGCCAGAGGTGAAGAAACCCCACATCGAGTGGGGTGACATGCTGACAGTAAGGACTCCCAGTCGAGCCCTGCCTCACGCTCGCGTCTTCTTGTCGCTGACCGCCCCCTCATAGCAGCAGAGTGCCACGGCCGCCGCTAGGACCTCGGGGCCTCAGACGGCCCAGGAGAACCAGGGTCTGGGTCCCAGGACCACCGCCGCGGGTGACGTGGAGCCAGCGCGGGCTCTAAGGTCCCAGGTCGAAGGAACGCGAAGCCTTGATGCCCTCGACTTGGGGCAGCAAGACCCTCGCCAGCCCCCAGCAAGGCGAAGGCTGACGACCCAGGTAGGTCCTCGGTTTCTCGTTTTGCTCTGTCCCCTTCGCGTCCTTTTGGCTTAGAGTCTGTTCTTGATCGCAGACCTTGGCGCCGAGCTCAAAACACGCTCAGATTGACGATGGTTGTTGTCGAGGCGAGCTCGAGTCAGGAGGAGAAGGAGAGCGTCTTTGTGTTGGCCTCAAGACCGTCCCTCGGCCGAAGGCGTAATCCTTCTCGAGCCCCGAAGTGGGCCCGCCGGCGATTTCGACCAAGGGGTCGACGATCCGGATGAGGAGCTAAACCAGCCCGCGACCGATGAAGACTTCGACACCCATGTAGGCGACGCCAAGGCTGCTCATCGACCCGCTTGTGGTCGATGTGGAAGAAGGTGCCCGGCACCTTGGCGCATTACGGAGGTGTCCTGTGCCTGCCCGATCGCGGCCGGTTTTGGTATTTGCCGGGCCGACGCGAGGAGCCGCCTGGGCGCCACTTGTCGCAGATTTAAAGTACCTCAGGCCTGCCCGCCCATAGTTGCATCGGGCGCTAAAGTCGTGGCACCCCAGCCCTCTGATGTTAACACCGCCAAGGAGACCGCGATGGTTCGATCGCCGCTCCTTAGCGAGGAGGTGGAATGCCCGACCACGGAGGCCAGGACTGGTGTCGCTCCCAAGCCCACCTCAACAAGTGCCCCGAGTTTCTGCGGCGGAAGAACGCCAAGTCGCATCTTGGCGTGGCGCCGAGGTCTCTAACCCGGTGTCGGCGGTGGTCGAGGTCGACACCGGGACGCAAACATCGGGTGGCGAACGCGAAGAGTTCACCCGCGCGCGCGTTGAGACTCGTCTTTGTGAGGTAGGGACCCCCTTGCGCATCCTGTAGTATGTTAGCCCGAGCTCTCTTTACTGCTTCTCTTATCTGGACCACCTTTTCTGCCACGAAGGCGATCTGCTGCGTCTCCCAAGGACTACAAGGCCTTCATGAGCACGCCGACGTGCTGAGGGGCATCCTGGACGTGGTGGAGGCACGGGAGGTCGAGCGCTCCAGGTTCATCGAGACCCTGGAAGCAGAGCAAGAAGAAGCCGAGCAAAGGTCCAAAGAGCTCGACGACCTGCGCCAGGCGATGAAGGCGCAGGAGGTTGCCCACGCGGCCGAGCTTGAGCAGACCAGAGCCACCGAGCGCGACCACGCCTACATGGCCATCGAGCAAGCGCGACTTGATCGGCCAAAACACTCAAACCGGCGGGCCAAGGTCGAAGAGACGGTGAAGGCCGCCGCGGAGCAAGCGTCTTCCTCGGCAAAGGCGTCCCCCGAGCTTGACACCAAGGTCCTGGAGCTTGAGGAGAAGCTTGGGCAAGCCAAATAGCAAAGCGAAGAGTGCTCGCCCAACTCGGAGATCTAGCGGTGCCGTCTTGTGGATGCCTCCAAGGAAGCCCTCCAGTATCAAAGCGAGCTGTCGACCCTAAGGGCCAAGGTCGCCGAGCTCGAGTAGGAGAAGGTTGCCCGCGAGGTGGCCGATCTGTAGATAGACCTCAGCCGCATAACCTGTAAAAAACACTTGGACAAAATGTTTTTAATAGGGCTATACTTCTTTTGGGGACGTCAAACGCATCTTGTTTCAAGTTGCTTTGGTGGAGGATATTTGGTGCTCACCTCTTTCGCCCTTAGATATGCGCCTTAGGTCGCTTGCCGGTGGTATGTCCTCATCCAGCCCCCGTTGGGTCCAAGGTCGAGCAACGCCAGCCTTGGGCGCAAGATTTAGACACTAGCAAACGACTACAACCTGCAAAGTCGAGAAAGGGTCTGTAGGGGGAGTAAACGTGACAAAAACGAGCTTGTCAGTGGAGGACACACCCAGACTAACATGCGGACCCTGACAACGACCTTGCGCACTGCTCAACGGTTCAAACTGCGAGGCTTTTTTGCTCGAGCCCGGGCACAGGAGGAGCTGGATTGCGAAGAGATTCGGCTTACGTTCAGCTCGACTACTGGGGGTGAACATTAAGCTCGTGACATTCAGACTAAGAGTGAGTGCACGTTGTTCGTAGGTCGTATTCGAAGAAGTCTCGAACAAAAAAGCGACAGAATGCACAACAGAGGAAAAAGTGCAAAGGGTGAGAATTGAAGAACAGCTATATTGAAACTTAAGGTGTAGGGATTACACATAAAACTTCCAAAGCTGATCTATATTCCACGAGCTAGAGAGCTCTCTGCCGTCGGGCATCGCCAGCCGGTAAGCCCCCATGCGATCTGTTGAAACGACTCTATAGGGGCCCTTCCATCGCAGGGATAACTTGTTGGTTTTGGACGAGCCCTGAATTCGTCTTAGGGCTAGGTCCCCAACAAGGAGATCCCTAGGTTGTAACATCCCAAGTTTTGAGTTTTAAATTATTTAATATTATTTTATTGCAATTTAAAATTTTTGTGATTTTTCTGGATTTATTTGGATTTTCTGAGATTTATTGGAATTATTTCAAATTAAAATATATTCCTTTTTGTTAAGAAATAATTATAAAGAGAAAAGTTTAAAATAAAGTTTTACCAAAATATTTTATTTAAGTCGAGAATGTCTCAAGGTATTTTTGAGATTTTTCTAGGAATTTTTAAAGTATTTTTACTACCCTAAATAAATCAATTTATTTTCTCAGTTTATTTTAAATGAAAAATCCCGGAAAATTCCTTTGGAATAGTACTGGGCTCGGCCCATTACTGTGTGGACCGAACGGTGAAACAGGAGGGTTAACACTGACCGTTGGATCGGGATCCAAGGGTCCACATTGGTCCACGTCATTTAATGAAACCCTAAGTGTTCACAACCGTTAGATCTTGATCGCGTGGCCAATAGCAGTCGGTACCGCTTTGGAGTTGATCTTCTATCCAGGCCGTCAGATTGAAATCGCATGGTTGTGGGTCATCGTGTCTCGAGAATTAAATGCCGCCGCCGCCTCCGAAGTTGGATCTACGCCGCCGCTCTTCTTTCCATGTTTTCCATACCATGCCGGGTATTTAAGGACACCGGATCTCTTCCCAAGGTTCCCCACGAGCCACCGCGCCTTTTCGTTGTTGTGCCGCCGCCGGAGAATACGCCCAGGGAGTTTGCGTGCTCGCCGGAGTTCCCGAAGGAGTTGCGTCGAGTTTCGTTGCCGCCGAAGGCTTCTTCCGCCGAAAGGGTTACGGATTCGAGTTCACCGAGTCGTGCCGCGTCTGCGCTGCCATTCGTTGGTCACCGGAAAGCACCAGAACGCCGCCGCCAAGGTCGTCGTCCTCAACTCCAGTGAACTCAAGCCATCGGGTTTCCATTGCCGTTCGGGAGAAGCGTCGACCACCGGATCTTCATCGGAGCACCAGGGATCGTCCACGTCGCCTCGGTGAATAGCGAACCACTCGGGTAAGTAAGATCCGTCCGATCTTAGATGGAGGGTCTAGATCGTGCCGCATCATTTAAGTGCACAGTAAACGGCACGGATAAGTATTGGTCGTCCTATTTAGATCTGAGGGTTGATATTGAGCCACGTCATTTAAAGTGTGCAGTGAACCGCTCGGTCAAGTAGTGACCATCAGATTTGGATCGGATGGTGATGGTTTAGCCACGTCACCAATTTACCGATAGCCGTTAGATTGGTATTCAATGGCCCAGATTTTGCCACGTGTCGTCCGTACAGCCAGGGCGGGACATTCATATTTTTCTTTATAAAATAATTCGGGAAAATCAGAATTTCTAATTTCAGAATTAATTAAACTTCTAAATGCTATAACTTTTGCACATGAACTCCGATTGTGGTGATTCAAATTCCTAAAAATTTGTAAAATTGAGATCTATCCAATGGAGACTTTTATTTGAACTTTTGACTTCATTTATTCTTTGGTTTTGGTGTTTATTTGCTATTTCTTCTCGATTCGCGTAGACGTTGAATTGTGCGAGGCTTCGGAGGAGGAATTTGTGACTCAAGAACAATCCTTAGACCAAGACCAGGAGCTTAAGCGAGGCAAGTTGTGCTTTGATCATGTTGCACCCATGTTTGCAAAATTGCTATTTTGATTTACTTTATTGCATGATATTTTATGTGTACAAATGATTTTAACTTAACTTTGGGATTAGCTAATGTACCCTTTGAGTTACACCCTACCTTGTTATTTGTATGCCATAAACCACTTGTCACCTTAGGTTGGTTCACTATAGTTGGTTAATACTAAAATCAACATGGATGGTTAGACCGGAATAGAATTGCTTAGCCATGTGTAACATCCCAAAATTTGCTTTAACTGTATTTACGTTATTTGAATTATTTAGGAATATCTGAAATTTATTTGGAATTTTTGGAATTAATTCGAATTTAAGCTTTATCAATTAATCGATAAAATAAAGATCATTCGTTTCACATGTGCGTTAAAATTTAAAATTTAGTTTAAAATAAAAACAATTGGAAAATAAGAAAGTTTCTTTTAAATATTCTCAAAAACATGATTACAAATTAAGTTTGTCGATTATATTAAAAGCTGCATAAGTGTCTCGATTTACTAAAAGAATTTTTGCAGAAAATCTATATATCGAAAAATCATGAAACCAATTTTGTTAACTTTCAAATATTCCTAGTATTTTAGAGAATTTTTCCAAGATTTTAGAGCTCTTTTGCTATTTTATCCTAAACGATTTTGTTCCAATACTATTCAAAATACGGATTCGACGGATGAGGACGGTAAAGCGGAAGGAGTTTATTGCATGCGTCATTTCCGTTTTCCTTGTACACATCATGCAAAGGATGTCTCTTCATTGCTTGGTGGGAGTTTCTTTAGTTACCATTGCTTAATCACCACTTAATCTTTACTCCATGCGCCGGCCTGAAGCTAGCCTTTCCATTTCTCATGCATGAACTAGCTAGCAACGTATGAACTCCACGCACATGAAGCCATTTCTTTCCAGCCATTTTTTCCATTTGTTTATTTCCTGTACGTTTCCGTTTTCCTAGCCGTTTCCTCTGCCTGCACTAACCCATGCAATGAGTAAAGAGCTTCCAGCCATTTCCATTTCTAGTCGTTTCTTCTTCCTTTCCTTTATCTCATTCGGTTTCTAGTTGATCACGTTTTCCTTCTTGCCTCTTTAGTTTCCTTGTCTTTCTACCGATCTTATTTTTCTCTGTGCGAACGACGTTCGTTTCATCTCCTTCGCATAGTTGTTCGGCCGGGAACGCTACAGAAGTCTTTGTTCCTTGTCGTCGTTGGTATTGCCCACGCGCCGCGGCGCAATCTTGACCTACCTCTTCTGCTTGCCGCACGCTGCCGACCACGCCGCAAACCGATCAAGGCCGCTTCCGCCACCTACGTGCTTTCGTCCGCCGATCACAAGGCTTCTCTCATCGCCATTGCTATCGGTAGGTACTCCTTTATCTCTCTTGCATGCAACTTCGATCCTAGCTTCTCGCCGTACTCCACTTATTCCCTGACGACTCGCACTAGCACTAACCAAACTAACTAGCTAGGCATGCAACGACTAGATAATTCCTATACGAGAACACACCTACTCCATGCAAAGACTCTAAAGCACTTACAGCTTCACGTTCATGACACACATGCGTAACTTACTAACTAATGCAAACTCCCAAATAAACTAACTAGTCAAGATTAATGCTAACATCATCTACGCACGTGCCGCTGCCGCTCCACCGATCTGATCGCTGTCGACCACGTCTTGGCGTCGTCGCCGCCGCCGCCGTTGGCGCCGCGACCGACGTAGACCTCTGGTGCAGTCTCCCGGCGACGCTGCGCTTTCCGGCTAGTTGTTTTTCTTCTGGCTTTTCTCGCGCGTAACCAGAACCGAAGAAAACCAAAGAAACATGAAGAATATGCATATATGGGATGAACAGTGCCATGCATGAGAAAACTAGAACTAGTTTGTACGTAAACTTTTCAAGAAAACATGAATTTTGTCATTTTCGTTGCAAAATCGTTATAAGTCTAAATCACATGCAACAAATTTTCTAAATTAGTAAAAATTAATACCTTTCCACAGTAATTTTTATGAAATTTTATAAATAAATTTATACTATTAAAATATTTGTGGAATGTCCAAATTTATGAATTTTGTAGTTCTTAAACTACACGTTCAAAAATGTCAAAATAAATTTTATAAATCTTAGAAAATGCTAAAATAATTATCTGGAAGTTTTCATGAAGTTACGAATTACTTGGTTTGTTGTATTTTTCCGAATGTGTGTTTGTACGTTGTTTTGCGTGTTTATTGGTTCTTTATCTGGTATGTGTAGACGTTGAGCTGTGTGAGGACGCGGATTTCGAGGATCAAGTTCTAGACCAAGACTCGCTGCTTTACGAAGGCAAGTTATGCTTTGATCATATTGCTCCTATGTTTTTAAATGTTATGTTGATTTAAATTATGCATGCTAATTTAATTAAAAAGCGTTCAAGTAATTTGGGATTAGATATTTACCACTTGATATTGTCACCTTGTCCATAATATTTGTATGTCACTAAATCATTTGTCACCCTAGGTTGGATTCTACATACTGGTCTATACTAGTCGCCAGATTGGGGTAATTAGAACGTGATAGTTTGCTTAGCCATGCTACCCGAACTAATGACACAGTATTGGGAATAAAGTCGAATATTGACTATTGAATTATAGAACATGTTTTGAAAGAATGTGACATGTGTTATTGAAAAGATGATGGCACATGGTGCATGGTAACCAACCGTGGGAAAATGGTTTAGACTGGGCAAGTGGCAAGATGTTTAGTGGTGGGCCGATGTGTCATTTGGTGGTCGACGGATTTGGTTTTTATTGACATGTTGACGTGATGAGTTTTTTGGGAAGTCTTGCCTCGGCCAATTAAGGACTTAACCTTGCGAGTCTTTGACCGAAATATTCATACAACCACAAGTTCCGAATGGGACGGACCTAGCTAAGTAAATGGTGAAATCTATTCTCCGATCGTCGTGGTGGAGTGAGTCCGGGTGTACGGTAGTAAAACTCACAGGCGCAAGAGGGGGGCCTGTTGTGGAGGTGTATCCTTCATGTTGAATCCTTAGCTAAAGATCTTGGGTTTAGACGGATCTTTGAAAGGCTTTGTTACGGTTACTCGCCTTTGTGGTGTTTGACAGTATCTTGTGGGTAAAGTGTATAACCTCTCGCAGAGTGTACAAACTATTGAATAGCCGTGTCCACGGTATTGGGCATTGCTCGGGATTACAAATCAAGGGTTAGACTTTATTAAAAATGTGGTTGGGTTAAAAGATGAAGTTGATGGAAGTATGAACTAGGATGTGGAAATGCTTTTACTTAACTTTTGGAAAAGTTATTGCTAATTCTACTTGTTCTTACTGCTTTCGAATCTACTTATGTTATTTGTTAAATGCTGTTTATTGCAAACAAACCTTTAAGCCATTCCATTGGAATAAGCCCGCATGTAGCATATTAGGTTGCATTCTGTGCATAGCTTGTTGAGTACGGTGTGTACTCACCCCCCTATAATCACAACATCAGAAGATGAAGAACCGCAAGCGTTGGAGGAGGAGAAGAATGATGACCGGGCTAACTAGGGAAAGGTTTCGGTCGGTTTACTGTGGCAAACCGGGCTCCACGTAAGATTTATTTCCGTTCTTTGTTATTTGTTTACTCAACTCAATACGCATGGCTTAATATTGTAAGGTGACCTTAAGGTCTTAACAGCTTTAATTTGAGATAAATACATTAGTGTTATTATTTCCATTTGTGTATGTGTGGTGGTATTCATCTCTGTTGTATCTGTGAGCACCAAGGGTCTCGATCGTGTATCACATCGAGTGTTCGAATTCAAATTCGGGCGTGACACCATGCCACGTCATCACATGTACATGAAATGTGGATTATTAATTTTGACTAATGGAATATGGAACCATAATGATAATTTGTGTGTCATGTGTGGTCACACAAAGAGATTGAGTTGTCGTGGCGGGGAGGTCACACAACGATGTTGATTTGTGAATAGCACGTGGTGCTTGGTAACCAACCGGGGTTTAATCATTTTGGATTGAAGCAAGTGGAAGGGGCAAGTGTGCCAGGGTGGGCTCAGTGGAGCTGAGGGTATGTGTAAGTCTTGCTTTAATCAATCCTAAGGACTTAACCTTGCAAGTCTTTGACCTGAGTCAATCATGCAACCACATGTCTGTTATGGGGCAGCCTAGCTGACTAATTTGCAAATGCTTAACTTGAGTGCTATCATGGTGGTGTGAGTCCGGGTGTACGGAGAAACTCACATGGCGCAAGAGGGGGGGCCCTGTTGTGGTGGTGTAACCCTTCAGTGTTGAAACCTTAGCGGGTAGCACTAGGTTAAGAGGATGCATTGTAAAGGCTTTGTTATAATTGTTCACCTGTGTGGTGCATGGTTGTATCATGTGGGTAAAGTGCATAACCTCTGCAGAGTGTACAAACTATTCGGATAGCCGTGCTCACGGTATTGAGCAATGCTCGAATTACAAATCAAGGGGTAGTTAATTAAAATGGACAATCGAAGGATGGCAGGATGCCATGTGGATAATGGAACTTGACATAGGATGGAAAACTTGGGTTTATTTGAGAATCATGAATCTATTTACTTGTTATTATTTGTTTTCTTGTCTTTTCAATCTATGTAATGTATGTGTTCTTAAATGTCGCTTATTGCAAATGAACCCTTAGCCTTTCCATTGAATAAGCCCGCAAATAGCTATGATAGCATTGCATTTTGTGCACAACTTGTTGAGTACGTGTTGGTATACTCACCCTTGCTTAACAACCAACAACAATTGGAGGAATCATAAATCGTTATTGGAGGACTTTCGGTGGACGGTGTCACTAGGCCAATCCTTGTCGGCCGCTTTGTGGTGTGCCGATGGGACATCTACGCCTTTTGCTATACTTTCCATTCAGATTTGTTCAAGTTTACTTTACCTAGCCCATGTGGCTGAATAATTGTAAGTGATCATAAGATCATATACACTAGTTATATTCAATAAATAAAGTCTTATTATTCTTATCGCTGTGTATGATATGATGCTTACCGATGTTAAGTTGTGTGCACTAGCGATTGATCCCGGACTAGTGCGGTAAAACACAATGGATTCAATTGGTGAATCGGGTCCTTACATAGGTCGATCTGCGTCGAGACGCATGTCTGCGAAGAGCTTGCGGTAGTGCGTTGATCGTGGCGATTGCACGCATCTTACTTCTTCTGCGAGGTAAGGTCGAGAGACCGCTCGTGCTCGAGTTGACTTGGTCGATTGTCGACTGGCAGAGCCCAGTAACCTCGGAGGCAGGGGCGGCCAAGGTGCGAACACGAAATGGAAGGGTGTGGACCACGTTGTTCGGCCGACCGTGGTACGAATAGATCATAAGACGGTGGGAAGTTCGCCCACCCGTGTCTTGCCATAACGTTCGAGCTCATCTCAAACTCGTTTCTTGACATACTCGACAATCGTCTGCTAGCGCTGCTCTTTGCTCCATTGCTCGAGGGTGAGCCAGAAGCGTTAAGCACACTTTGATGCCGAGGTCCTCGCAAAACTCACGGAACAACTCACGGTAAGCTGCGCACCATTGTCGGTGATAATTTTGCATGGAACCCTGTACCTAGTGACCACGAACAAAGTTTAAATAACGGGACACCGCCCGGCGATGATGGTCGAGACCGGTTCGGCTTCTATCCACTTAGTAAAAGTGTCCACGGCAACGAACAGGAACTTCTTACCCCCGACCGCTTGAGGAAAAGGGCCAAAGATGTCCAGCCCCCACATCGAGAAAGGCCAAGCGAGCGGGATGGTCTGAAGCATGTAGGTGGGCTGATGCGACTTCCGGGCGTGGAACTGGCATGCTCGGCAGGCGCGGACGATGTCGCGGGCATCCTAAAGTGCCGTCAGCCAATAATACCCCATGCGGAAGGCCTTACCGACCATCATCCTGTACGAAGAGTGCGCTCCACGGAGGCCTGAGTGGATGTCATTTAACAGATACTTACCCTCCTCCGTGGTGACGACCTTGTTAGCACTCCGCACACATCTCGCATGTAGAGCTTCCCTCGACGTATCTGATACAGACACCGGCGCTTGATCCTGCTCCTCTCGGCAGGTCAGCAGTAGGTCGCCTTTGCAAGGAAATTGTGAATAGGCTCACCAGAGGGAATACCTTCGACCACGGCGAGCGTGACCTTTTGATCGAAAAATCGAGGGGCCGCCAAAGGTTCTGTGATGACATCGGAGGGATCTCGCCGTTGGATTTAACCGAGCATGGAGAGGAAGTCGACACCGAGTTGTCCCTACCGGGTATGTGCTTGAGCTCCGTGTTCGAAACCACCTCTCCATTTTGCGCACCTCGACAAGGTACTTCACCATCGAATCTCCCGAGCACTGGTACTCCTTGTTGTACTGATTGATGACGAGCTGCGAGTCGCCCTTTACGACCAACCGTCTCACGCCCAAAGCTTTGCAAGCTCGCAGTTCGCCAAGAGAGCCAGATTCGCAACATTGTTGGTCGACGGAAACCCAAAACGAACCACGTACCACAATTGATCGCCGCGCGGGGTAAGAATAAGGATTCCAGCCCCCGAGCGCTTGAAGGACCTGGAACCGTCAAAGAACATGGTCCAGGGCTTCTCTTCCTCGACCCCGAGCTCGGGAGAGGATTGCGACGTCTGCTAGACCACGAAGTCGGCGAGCGCTTGCGACTTGATGGCCATGCGAGCTACGACCTGGACGTCGAATGCCGCCAGTTCCATAGCCCACTTGGTGATTCGCCCACCGCCTTCCGGGTTCCTTAAGATGTCCCCGAGCGGAAAGTTGCTCGGGACGACCACAGAGTGCGCTTGGAAGTAATGACAAAGCTTGCGCGAAGCCATGAGGAGAGCATACAGCAGCTTTTGTACCTGCGGGTAGCACTCCTTCGAGCCGTGCAGGACCTCGCTGACATAATAGATCGGGTGCTGCTGTGATCCCCGCTCAGCCACCAGGATAGCACTGACAGCTTGGGTGGTGGCTGCAAGGTAGAGCAGCAACCTCTCTCCAGGCTGCGGAGTCGTGAGTAGGGGTGGGGTCGACAGGTATACCTTCAATTTGTTGAAAGACCGCTGCGCCTCTAGAGTCCACTCGAAGCCCCCTTGCTTGTGTAGAGCTCTGAAGAATGGGAGCCCACGCTCGCCTAGCCTCGAGATGAATCTGCTGAGGGTGGCCATGCGGCCGGTGAGGCTCTGCACCTGCTTGACTGAGGTCGGGGGCGCCATCTTCTCGATCACCTCGATCTTTTCTAGGTTTGGGCCAACCCCCGAGCCCCCAATCATGTAACCGAGCACCTTCACGACGCAGCACCAACACGCATTTCTCGGGTTGAGCTTGATCTTGTGTCTGCTCAGTTGGTGAACGCTTCCTCGAGGTCCCGAACGTGGTCGCCTTCGGTGGGGCTCTTGACGATGATGTCATCCACGTAGACCTCAAGGTTTCGGCCGATGCGCGGGAGCGGAAAGTTGTCCTTCGGGCAGGCCGAGTTCAACCCCGTGTGGTCCACGCACATCCTCCACTTTCCGCCCTTCTTCTGGACAATGATCGGGTTGGCCAACCATTCGGAGTAGTTGATCTCGCGAATGAAGCCGGCCTTCAACAGCTTATCTAGGTTCTCCCTGATGATCGCGACTTTCTCCGGAGAACGACGCTTCTTCGCCGCAGGGACGGCAATCAGGCGACGACTGCGGCTTGTCTGCCGATCACCTCCCTCGGGACGTCGGGCATGTCCGCTAGCTCCCAGGCGAATATGCCCTTGTTGGCGCGGAGGAAAGTGACGAGCTCGAGTTCCTATTTGGAACTCAGCTCGCCCGAGACATGGATACACTTGGTTGGGTCACCTTCCTAGAGCGGCATAGCCTTCGTCGCTCTGCTGGGCTGGATCGTCGCCCTCTAACGAGCGCTCTTCATCGTCACCTCCGGGCCTCGCTGGGGCAGAATGCCGGCAAGGGCCAAGGCCTTGGTCTCGCATCCATGTGCTGCCTACAGATCGCCCCGCACGGTTATGACGCCATTGGGACCGGGCAGCTTCATATACCGACGGCCATAGTGGTTGGCCGCCATGAACTTGATCAAGGCAGGCCGCCCGAGAATGGCGTTGTACGGGAGGTCTCCCTCGACCACCTCAAAGGTGATCAGCTTGGTGCGGAAGTTGTCCGAGTCGCCGAAGGTGACCAGCAAGACCACCTGCCCCAGAGGGGTGGTCGAGCTTCCAGGGACAATTCCGAAGAAGGGGACAGCTATGTTCTTGGCCTTCGATCGAGGAATCAGATTCTGGCCGAGCTCTATGCGAAGCAAGTTAAAGGAATCGCCGCCATCGACCATGGCGCGACCACCATGGTATTGGCGATGGTCGGGGTCATGACCAAGGCGGTCTTCAAGTCACGGGCCATACCTTGGAGGGCATCCTCCGGAGAGAATGTGATGGTGGCCCCGACCCACTTGCAACGCTGTTCGATGGGCTTCCCGGCGGTGACCTGGTAGATGGTTCGCGAGGCAGCCTTGAGCTCACGTTGAGACTGGTAAGCTGACGAGCCGCCAAAGATGACATCGATCCGGTGCTCACCCTGCTGGAACTCTAGGTCGAGGTCGTCTTGGTCCGCCCTAGCGTTCACCCTGTCCGGCTGGTCGTCCGCCTTCGGGAGCTCGGGCATTTCCCCGCGCCCATCGTAAAAGGAATCCAACTTGCTCTGCCAAGCCCTGCAGGTTCGCAGATCATGGCTGGTCGCCCTGTGAAACAAGCAGAATTTCACTTCATCGAACCCTGGGTGCCCTTCGACCGAGCGTCGGCCCGCCGAGGCCCATGTCGCCGGCCCCCCTCCTGGGTCTGGTTCGGCGATTGACGAGGTTGAGGTCGACCTTGGCGAGGTCGGGACCCCACCCGAGCTTGATCTCGGACCTCTAGGACTTCATACGCCGTCTCGACAAACGATCACTGCGGCGAGGCCACCGCCGTTCTCGATCGGCGCTTCCACTTCCTGGCGGCGGTGTCATGGTCGGCGCCCTTGGAGTTGGACGGGCCAGCCTCCGTGGGATTTAGACCAAGCTTACGCTAGTCGTAATCGCGCTTCCAGCGGATAGCGTCATCCGCATCCGCATATCGCTCCGCCATGCGGAACAACTTGTTGACGCTGAGCCTCGACGTGATCTCCAGGTCTTCGGTAAGGCGCCGGTCGCGGACGCCGAACTTGAAGGCTTTGATGACGGCCTTGTCGGAGATGCTCGGGATTAAATTCCGCGTGCAGATAAACCGCCGCACGAAATCGCGAAGCGGCTCACTCTTGCCCTGGATGACGCGATCCAGGTCTTTCTCCCTCCCTGGCCGCTCGTAGCAACTCTGGAAGTTGGAGTAGAGGGCGCTCTGGATTTGACGCCACGATTTGAAGGAACCAGACTTTTGGTTGAAGAGCCAGGTTTGTGCGGCACTGTCCAACACGGTCGGGAGGTAATTGGCCATCACGAGCTCATCGCCCCCGGCCGCCAGGATGGTGGTCGAGTAAATAGACAGGAACTCATTAGGATTCTTGGTTCCGTCGAAGCGCTCTATCAACGCCGGCTTGAACCGAGCCGGCCAGCGCACCCGACGAAGGTCATCGGAATAGGCCGAGCAGCCGTAGGCCGGGACGGGTGCGCGCTGGGAGAGGTCGTCACCGACAAGGCCTTCGCTGCTACTGGACTCGGAATCGAGGCTGCCTCGGCGGCCCGTCCTGCGGTGCGAACAACCATGACGCTGAGCACGGGAGTCGTCCGGGAGATAACGCAGGCGGTCCTGGACCCTACGGCGTCTGGGAGGAACATCCGGGGAGAGACCTCCAGACTTACTGCCGGTCGACGCGGAGCTCGTGTAGCCCTATTCGTGCCTGACCCTGCCCGGGTTGGTGCCCGTGGGACGGCGACGTGGCGGAGTCAAAGTCACATCCGAGATTATCGGGCAGAAGGCACCTCCGCCGGGAGGCGGCGACGAGCGGCCTTGGCGACGGCGCGACGAGTTGTCATCACTCCTCAGGGAGTGGGTCCCCGAGTGGTGGCTTCGGTGCTGCGGAGGCATGACCTCGGTCGCAGCCCGGTCGAGCTCTTTGGCCAGGGCTCGGCTAAAGAGTTTCGATTTCACCCTATCGGGATCAACCATGATCCGGGCGATAGCGCGGAGGCGCTCTCCCGAAGGAGGAAGTTTGGGATGCCTAGACGAGGCGCCAGCATTCTCCTGGTCCTCCCGCCGGAGGGCAGTTATGGCTTGGTTGATGGCGACGTGCACCATCCGACGAGCGTCCTCAGGGGTCTGTGGATCATGATCATCCGCTGCCGCGCCCGCGCCATGGCTATCCGCCATCAAGACGCTACCGCTTTCGTGCGGCGCGGCGAGGGCGAAAAACAGGACACGGTCGGGTCCGTGTTCAATCCATGCTCGAAGAATGTCCGTCGATGAGGTGCACCATGCTCCCACAATCTTGGTGTCTTTCCTGCGAGAGAGCGAAGCTATCAGGCCCCACGGTGGGCGCCAGCTGTCGACGATCGGGATCGTCAACCGTAGAAATAAAAAAAAGGGGGTTAATGATGCTAGGGACCCGAGCTGAGCTTTGCTCAACGGAGGAACGGATTCGACGCGCTGGTGGCTGGAGCAAGGCAACAACGAGCATGACACGGGGATTTATACTGGTTCGAGCCCCTATGGAGGTAATAGCTCTACTCCAGTTGCCTTGCGGCGATGATCTTTGTTTTTCTCTAGTACAGGGGTGTGTTACGGCTCAAGCTTAACAATGACGATGTCTGATGCTTGAACTCTAGTGCCGCGTCCCTCTCGTCACGCCATCCTTAGCCTTATATCCTCCCCGCCTGTAATGGACGGGAGAGATTCCCGGGGTAGTGGTCTTCATGCGTGTTGATGGCTAGGGGTAACCGTCCCGGACACTTCGCGCATGCCTGCCTCAGTTCCACGATCCCACGCCTTGGTAACCGCCGAGTAAATGCACGTTCCGGCTTTCCAGGGGATGTCGTCCGAACAAGAGCCAGTCCGAGCCCGAGGTCGTGCGGGGCCCGACCTCGAGGCCGCACGAGCTCTAGGCGCGCAGACAAACGGTCTGTGTCGTGGGCGAAGTGGCGAGCTAAAGGAAGTTGGCCGTCTGTTGCACGACCGCAAGGGTTTCAGCCCTCATCGTGGAGTGGTGCCGAGGTGGAGTGGCGCCGGATGGTTGGGTGGCGGAGGAGGGCGGCAAGGCTAACGAGGACGATGGCGCGGGGTCTCGGCGGAGGAGGCGACGGCGGCAATCGGAGAGACAGTGAGGCAGCGGCGCGGGGTCTCGAGCGGGGACTTAGAATATTTGGGGTGTGAGAAAAGGGCGGGGAGTGTAAACTTTATACAGGGAACCCACTTCTACAAGTGGTTGGTAATACCAACCGCTTGTAAAATATGCTCTACAAGCATTTCGTATTATCAACCGCTTGTAAAAGATCTCTACAAGCGGTTTTTAGAACCAACCGCTTGTAGAGGGAGGACTTCTACAAGCGGTTCATATTACTAACCGCTTGTGGAGCGCAAATTACAAGCGGTTTTTAACACCAACCGCTTGTAGAGTGCAAATTACAAGCGGTTTTTACTACCAACCACTTGTAAACGCGCCGACCAGCTAATATTTAAAACTATATGGTGCCCATTTGTTTGACAAGATCTCTTCCTCCCCCTGGCTAGCGTGTGGCGCTTGAGTGCGGGCTCGGCCACCCGGGTTCGAACCCCGCTAGCGCCCTCTTGCCTTTCTTTTTTAAAAAAGAATGCTTTTAGCACTTTAGTTTCATTTCACAATTTTTAAAAAATACTTTTAGCACTTTAGTTTTATTCCAGAATTTTTAAATAATGCTTTTAGCACTTTAGTTTCATTCCAGAATTTCTAAAAAATGCTTTTAGCACTTTAGTTTCATTTCAAAATTTTTAAAAAATGCTTTTAGCACTTTAGTTTCATTCCATAATTTTTAAAAAATGCTTTTAGCACTTTAGTTTTATTCCACAGTTTTAAAAAAATGCTTTTAACACTTTAGTTTCATTCCAGAATTTTTTAAAAAATGCTTTTAGCACTTTAGTTTCATTCCAAAATTTTTAAAAAATGCTTTTGGCACTTTACATTCATTCCAAATAAACACTTCATACAGTAGAAGACCCGTGTTACATATACATAGTTCATACAGTAGTGGTACATCTTAAGTAGTAACGTACTTTGTCTTTACAAGTGTTCCTTCATTATGATCGTGACGTATGAAAAGAGCATCCACGTCTGTGTCATTGAGGAAGCTTATGTCAACATCCACAGCGAAAGGAGGGATCTCGTCGAACTAACTATACTCTTCCTCGTCTGTGACGTCCTCAACTTGAACAATCCTTCGTTTGCCTTGGAGAACCACGTGTCGCTTTGGCTTAGTACTACAATATTTCTGCTTGTCCTTCTACTTCTTAGGTTTGCTTGACATGTCCATTACGTAGAAGACCTGTCTCACATCGTTCGCGAGGACGAACGGTTCGTGCCTATAGCCGACTTGCGTGAGGTCCACGATTGTCAAACCGTATTTTTCGACCTTCATGCCGCTTGAAATCAATTTGACCCATTGGCACTTAAATAGATAGACCTTCAAAGGTCCATAGTCAAGCTCCCATATCTCTTCTATGAAACCATAGTATGTATCCACCTTGCCTTTGTTGTCTTCGGCGTCTATACGGACACCGCTATTCTGATTGGTGCTCTTGTTATCCTGGGATCTGGTGTAGAATGTGTAACCATTTATCTTGTACCCCTTGAATGTCATGATTTCACTAGATGGTCCCCGAGCCAAGCGTTGCAACTGTTCATTGTCTGACCCTTTCAAAAGGATGTAGTTTTGTAACCAAGCTTTGAAAGAATCCATATGCTTTAGTGTTATCCAATCCTTAGACCTCCCCGGAAATCGCGGCGAGAATACTCTTGTGCTCAAGGACTTATGGGGCCACTAGCTTGATTGTTTCAAAACCGTGAAATGTGCTTGCTTAAATGTAAGAAGATCATTGCATGCAATTGCTTTCCTTCCTAGTGTCCCTTTTCCTCAGTAGCCTCCCTCATGGCGTGATATAGGACGCCGATCGGGTTTAGATCATTAATGTAATCCACACAAAACTCAATCACCTCCTCTGTCCCATAACCCTCGGCAATGCATCCTTCCCGGACGGAACAAGCACGGACATACTTCTTTAGCACACTCATGTACCTCTCGAAGGGAACATGTTGTGCGGATACACGGGTCCGAGAATACCTATCTCTTTGACAAGGTGAACAGTGAGATGAACCATAATTTCAAAGAATGCAGGAGGAAAGATCATCTCAAGACTAACCACACTTTGTACCACGTCATCCTGCAGCTTACTTAATTTATCTGGGTCGATGACCTTTTGTGAAATCGCGTTGAAAAAAGAACATAGCTTTGTGATTGTCCCCCATACCCACTCGGGCAGTATGCCTCTCCTGACCATCGAGCAATCGTGTCATTAACACAAGGCAGTCATGGGATTTCATGCGCACGATTTTATTCATTTCGTGTTTATGAGTCTCTTTACATTCGAGGAGCATCCGGAAGGACCTTCACAACTGCTCGTAAACTCTATCATGCTTTTTTCTCTTCTTTGCTTATAGTGTAGCTCGCAGGATGTAGGTAATGTTGTCATTTCCTCTTTTTTTCGGATGTAGGTCGCTCCTCGGCCCAAGAGTTTAAGGTCCTTCTGAACTTGCAATGTACCTTTCGATTTTCCGTACATATCTATGTAGCCTAGCAGGTTCAAGCAGACATTCTTCGTGATGTGCATGAAGTCAAGTGAGTGACGAACCTCCATGACTTCCCAATAAGGCAAGTCCCAAAATATTGACTTCTTCTTCCACATGGGTGCTCGACCATCCTCATTCTCGCACATGTTTGCTTCGGGACCCTTTCTAAATACTACTTTCAAATCCTTTACCATAGCAAACACACGGGCCCACTACGATCCGAGGCCTTGCACGAAGGTCTAGCGTTCGTTAAATTTCTGCCTTTCTTCCGAACGGGTGATTCGAAGAAGAAACCTATGGTGATCCATGTACACAACATTCCGAGAGTTTTTCAGGTACATGCCGTCCGTTTCATCTAAGCACTGGATGCAGGCTCTATATCCTTTGATAGTTAGGCCGGTCGTTGATTATTACAAATAACAATGCACGTAGGGTGAAATACTCACTTTTGTACTCATCCCACACCCTTGCACCATCCTCCCACAACGTCACAAGATCTTCAACCAATGGTTTCAGGTAGACATCGATGTCATTTCTAGGTTGCTTGGGGCCTTGGATCAACAACGGCATCATGATATACTTTCGCTTCATGCACAACCATGGAGGAATGTTATAGATACATAGTGTAACAGGCCAAGTGCTATGGCTGCTGCTCAATTCTCCGAAAGGATTCATCCCATCGGTACTCAACCCAAACCTTATGTTTCTCACCTCATCTGCGAAGTCCGGGTACGTCCGGTCGACTTTCCTCCACTGTGAGCCATCTGCAGGTTGTCTAAGCATCCCGTCATCCTTACGCTCTTCTTTGTGCCAACGCATCATCTAGGCATGCGCTTTGTTAGCAAACATACGTTTCAATCGGGGGATCACAAGGAAATACCACAACACTTTAGCTGGAGGTCTCTTCTTCTTACGCTCCCCATCTATTTCACCTGAATCATCACGCTTCACCTTATACCGTGATTCTTTGCACACTGGACAAACATCCAAATCAGCATACACATTGCGATATAGGATACAATCATTAGGACATGCGTGTATCTTCTGTACTTCCAATCTCAAAGGACAAACGACTTGCTTGGCTTCATATGTAGATTCGGGCAGAGTGTTATCTTCTGGAAGAAACTTCTTTACGAGTGATAACAACTCATCGAATCCCTTATCTGACACACCATTTGTAGCCTTCCATTGCATGAGTTCCAGTGTGGTACGGAGCTTTTTGTGGCCTTGCCCACAGTTTGGGTACAAAGGAGTTCTGTGGTCCTCTAACATGCGTTGGAACTTCTCAAACTGTCTTTCATCTGTGTAGTCTCCCTCTCCATCACGGGCCGAAGGGACTGGTATTGCTCTGTGATGATTGTTGATACTGACAATTGTTCTGTGATGATTGGTATTGCTCTGTGATTCTTATTGTGCAATAACAGTGAATCTCATTATCAATTCTTATTGTGCATGATAAGGTGGTAAGAATTTAAGGCCTTATTTACTTAATTAATTGTTTTGCCCTTTTGTGATGAGATGAAGATTCTAATCTTCATTCAAACCCAATAACCTGAGAGCAATCATACATAATTACGTCCATATTGCCATAGTAGTCATGATTCATTATATGAATGACATAATGTTGCCTTCATGTGATCTGTTGCCATATGTATCTTTGCAGATTTTTTTTAGTTCTGTCCCCTAGGTAACACGCTTAGTTAAGTTGAATGATTGCACTAGTGTGGTTAAAGAATAATAGCCTAAAATACTCTAATTAAATTCCTTTTTCGAAGAATAATAGCCTTTTATGTAGCTTCAACTGAGTTGCTTTCAGCTTGGAACAGCTTTGAGAGAGAGTTCATGTATATGTGAAATGCAATGTATTTGAATTTTGAAGCAATTTCTATGTTTATGTGAGATTTTGAAGCAATTTCTATGTATATGTGAGATTTTGAAGCAATTTCTATGTATCATGTATATGTGAAATGCAACGTATTTGAATTGACACAATTTCTATGTATATGTGAGATTTTGAAGCTATTTCTATGTATCACGTATATGTGAAATGCAACGTATTTGAATTTTGAAGCAATTTCTATGTTTATGTGAGATTTGAAGCAATTTCTATGTATATGTGAGATTTTGAAGCAATTTCTATGTATGATGTATATGTGAAATGCAATGTATTTGAATTTTGAAGCAATTTCTATGTTTATGTGAGATTTTGAATAAATTTCTATGTATATGTGAGATTTTGAAGCAATTTCTATGTATCATATATATGTGAAATGCAATGTATTTGAATTTTGAAGCAATTTCTATGTTTATGGGAGATTTTGAAGCAATTTCTATGTATATGTGAGATTTTGAAGCAATTTCTATGTATCATGTATCTGTGCAATGCAATGTATTTGAATTTTGAAGCAATTTCTATGTTTATGTGAGATTTTGAAGCAATTTCTATGTATATGTGAGATTTTGAAGCAATTTCTATGTATCATGTATATGTGAAATGCAATGTATTTGAATTTTGAAGCAATTTCTATGTTTATGTGAGATTTTGAAGCAATTTCTATGTAGATGTGAGATTTTGAAGCAAATTCTATGTATCATGTATATGTGAAATGCAATGCATTTGAATTTTGACGCAATTTCTATGTATCATGTCAATGTGAAATGCAATGTATTTGAATTTTGAAGCAATTTCTATGTATATGTGAGATTTTGAAGTAATATCAACGTTGTGCATATATAAGACGTAATCACCGATACCGATCTTTATCTAAACTTGATCATGAGCACTGCCTTATCGTAATTGTTTGTTACCTGCTCCCTCTGTCCACGAAAGTAGGTTGCCATAGTATCGATCCATGCGATCAAGATTTTGAAATTTAGACCATTAATATATTTTTCTGTAGATATTTTTTTATCTATCTCTACATATTACTATTTTAAATTGCAAAAGCAATCTTTGAGGCACTTTAGAATGTGCCATAAATGGAGACACAATTATTTGATATACTTATTTGGTTAAAGAGTGTGGAATGAAACTGTAGAGGCGTTTTTGAGGCATTGTAAATTGTCAAAACAAAGATCTGACATTTTTTTAGACACTTATTAAATCGATCTGATCTTATAGAGGTATTATTTGAGGCACTTTCGATTCTCTAGAGACATTTTTTATGTTTGAGATGTTATGTACCACTCATAGCAATTACGATATGACACTATTATCTAATGCATGAAAAAATGGTGATTACACCTTATATATGCACAACGTTGATATTAGCAACTCTAACGCATGACAAAATGGTGATTACGCCTTATATATGCACAACGTTGATATACATGCGAAGATTCATCTCATGACTTTGTTAATTTAAAATTCCAGAAAACTTGCCGCACATGGCCTCTTACAATGGACAAGTGCCGGATGGCGCTGAGCCAATGAACCAAAGCCCAGAGCAAAGCCCGACAGGGTTCCTCAACCTGGAACAACCCGAGGCAACAAATGTACACGAGGTAAGTCTTTAGTAGGATTCTTTTGTTGGATGTGATTCCTGATGAAATTAGAGCAGAACCAAACGACTAATGAAACAATCAAAATGCAGGGTCAGACATCTAGTGCACCAAGGCAACGTCGTGGGTGAGGTCCCAGCAAGATGCGCACAGGTGAATGAAAGGTGATAGTTGAGCTTAATGTAGTCGGAGAACCAGCTATACCCACATCATTGCTTGGGCCATATCGACAAAGATGCGAGGTCCTCGCTAGAGATAATGTGCCCATCATCTACAAATCATGGACACGCCGTATGATTGCCGTCAGATGTTCCGGATGACATCAAGGAAACATTGTGGACAGAGTTGATAGCGAAGTTTCAGTTTCTGAAAGATCAGTTGGAGCTTGCGAAGAAACGTGCACTAAGCGTTATGGGATCTGCATGGAAGAACTGGAAGACCAAACTGAATAAGGAGTATGTCAAGAAGAATCAAACGCTAGATTTTAATAGATACCCGAGGTTAGAGCAATTTTGGGATGAATTCGTGTACTATAAGAAATCTGATGAAGCCCAGGCTATCAGCCAACAGAACAAGGCAAATTAGGAAAAGAACATTTACCCCCATGTGCTAGGCACCAGTGGCTACGTGAGGAAAGTACCCAAGTGGGATGCACAGGAAGAACAGCTAACACGTAGTGGAGTTATTACTGTGACGTCTGAGATGGCCCCAAGATCGATGTACTAGCTGCTTGCGAGGGGAGCTACTCTGTCGGATGATGGTAGCTTAAGCTTCACAAGCGAAAAAGACGAGGAAATCTCGAAGAAGATCATAGATGCCCACTCCCAAACTATTCAGGGCTCCTTCCAACCAAGAAGGGAGAACGACGAGCTAACACACGCCTTGGGTAATAAGGAGCACCCTGGTCGCACCAGAGGGTTTGGCTTGGTGCCCTGGAAAGCAGCATTCCCAGAGGATGCCGAAATGTATAAGCGACCAAAGAAATCCAGACAACAACAGTTGGATGAACGTGTACGAGAAATGGAAGACCGGATGCACAGAAGGGAAGTCGAATTTGCAGAACAGATGGAACTGATGTGAGAAATGGTAGCAAAGGTCCTTAGCGAATGTCAGTCACATGACGTAGGTCACCAGCACCAAAGTCCCGCCGGGCCTCATAAAAGCAGCCAAGCGTCCGCGGGCCCTCCTGAAGAGGACTCAGCGTGTAGTTTTCCCGTGGACAAAATCATAGAGCCGATACGCTGCAGTCTGCATCTACCCGTAGCAAACATTACCATCAAGGTGGCTGAAGGGATGGCTTGGCCATGCATCGAGGGGCAGATGTTGCATAACCGCCCAATTCCTCAGGGATATGCTAGAGTTTCAGTTGACAGCGTGGTTGATAGATACCGCAAAGTGGAGGTTGAGATCCTGGGTGAGGAGGGGAAAAATAATCTTGGACAAAGCCTGGGCACATTCATCGCGTGGCGCAAGCGCTATATAAAGTTTGCCTCAGATGATAACAACGACAATGATCTTAATAACGATGACGAGGCGGACTCTCCACCCAGGAAAAGTCCTCATCCGACGTCACCCAACAAAGCTCCTTCTCCTGCTCCAGCACCACAAGACAGTAAGCAAAGAGCACCGCCATCTCAACATTCTACACGGTTAGGGGGAAAAGTTCCTCATCTGTGAAGCCAGCCAAAACACTTAGAAGAAACGAGTATACGAACTGACCGAAGAAGAAACAAAAAAGAAGTAGACGCCAATGTAGCAGCGCACTTCAAGAAGACGCCACCACCTGCTAAGATTCAAATCGAAGCTGCCAAATGGGATTTCTTCCTAGACTTAGCAACGGTTAAACAGACAGGACGGACAACTGAAGCTCCTCAACTTAGCCAACTGTCATACTAGATCGCATCTCTAGGAAGAAATCTAAAGGAGATGATGCTAAACAAGCTGTTGTTGGAGGCCAAAGTGACGCTAAAGGGTAGGAGCCCCCTCTAAAGTGGCCATTCGTTAACGGGGAAACTATGGTAGATCCAAATGAGGAGCCCAGACTGACCACACAGTTACGGCATCTACATCAATGGTACCGGCAGTATGTCCAAGAGACAAAAAATGATGCTTTCCCTATCAAATACAAAGATATGGACTTTCACAACAAATACGGCGTTTTCTGGGTAGAACACCTAGAACTATATCATTTGTACCAACGAGACGCCCTGGACGTGTCTATATTAAGAATGTGGACTCTGTAAGTCTCTTGTATAATTCATGCTGTATATTCACGTACTCTTAAACTTATGGTCTGACTTCTTTTTTTATGTAGAATGGAGGCAATGACACTTAGAGCGGACAAAAATGAAAAGATGGGATTCCTCGACTCGGGCCTTATCAACTGCAAACTTATTCTAGGTCCAAGAATAATAAATGATGTTGAGGAGTACGTACTCAAGGCGCTGCTAAAGCTACAATGCAAGACCTACATACTTTTACCCTACAACTTTCAGTACATGTTTCCCTACCTACTAGTCTCATATATTTGATGCGCAACACTATGTGACGACTAATTGACTTCTGCAGATTTCACTGGATCGTCCTCGTCATCATGTTAAACGAAAGCAACGTCACTGTCTTGGACTCAATGAGGAAACCGACAAGTAAGTACAAAGAATTAATAGACTTGCTAGATAGGTAAACTCGGTCGTTGCATTATTATTCCAGTAATCTTCCATCCCATTGCACCTAATTAATTTTAATGACTACTCGAAACCATGAATAGGGTGTACGCAAAATACCGCAAGAAGAGCCAATGGTATCGTCCATACACGAAAAAGTTCAGAATAAAAAGCGATTTTCCATGCCTGAAACAACCCCAAGGGAACAATTTATGTAGATACTACGCAATGACACATATCCACGCGTTCATCACTGACAGTGCGGACTACAACGGCGAGACACATACTTTTCTTTATAAAGACGATGATACTAATTAATGCTTCAATTTCTCCCATGACAGCATGTCAAGCCGGGCACCAGCAGCCTGCTGGACCATGAAATTGAAGCCCTTCGAGAGCAGACAGCTGGGTTCATCGTTCGAGAAATTATCAACCCGAAGTGCGAGTTTCACGAGCATTTGTAGTTTAAGTGACATGCCAACGATTGTGAATGAACAATGTAATACTTAAAAATATTAGAATTAATTGGATATTTGCCACCCTTCAATGTGAAAATTTGACGCCATGTACAAAAAATAAATATTATGGTGCTTCAAAAGTGAATGAACAATGTAATAATTAAATATTATGATGCTTCAATGTATTTCAATTATACTTTAGCGATGCTTTAGTACTATTGTGCACAACGTATACCATACAGAATACATCTACTATACAATATATATATATGCTACAACATATACTGCAACAAATATATATGCAAAAAGGTTTAAAAAACCCATCACTGCCAGTTTTGGATATCAAAATAGGACAGAAAGTTATCACTGCCGGTTAACAAGAAAAAAGGGGTAGTGATACTATTTATCACTGCCAGATATTGATAAAAATGGAGCAGTGATACTTATCACTGCCGAATATTATCGAAAATGCGACAGTGATAGTTACTTATCACTGCCGATTGGAGAGTGTGAACCGGCAGTGATAATTATTATCACTACCGGTTGGATAGTGTGAACCGGCAGTGATAGTGATTATCATTGCCGGTTGGTAAGTATAAACCGGCAGTGATAGTGATTAGCACTGCCGGTTTATATCCGGCAGTGATAGTCCTTGACTATCACTGTCACTTAGGTAGTGCCGGGTCTACATCCGACAGTGATACTGATGTGGACCCGATAGTAAACACGTGTTCGGTACTAGTGAGTGGTTACTAGTACGGTATATATATATATATATATATATAACTCAAGTTACTCATTCGCTTTTTAGGTTTTGATGCCGACAATCATACGATGGATATTCACTATGTTCTTCAAAAACCACTACGTAGCTAGCAAAGGAGCAGGAGGAAATCTTGGAAGGGTAAACAAGACATGGAAAATAAAAATCACCTAGATAATTTCTTTTGTTTAACTTTTTCACTATTTTGTTACGTGAGACATGAAATTCTTCCTCGTTATTGGCATATAAACCGTACGCCTACATGTTCACTTCAAAAATAAAAATAAAAAATAAAACCCCCCACAGAATTGGATGTGGCGATTTTTGGCTAGAACCGTCATTGATAATCACATTATCAATAGCGATTATTAGTGACGGTTCTAGCCAAAAACCGTCATTGATAATATTCTTCCTTATACAAGTGGCGGTTTTTCAATAGAACCGCCACAGATACTCATATTAGTAGCGGTTTTTGGATAAAACTGCCATTGATACTAGAAATATCAGTGAGGTTTTAGCCAAAAACCACCAATGATAACTCCAGACAACAAAATAAAACGTAGGCATTTTGGGCTAGCCTCAGGCAGTGCTAGCCATGCCCTCTGAAATAGCATACACATATCATACACATTGTAACAGATGTATACACAAAGTAGCATAAGATAAGTCATAATGAAACATCAATTTACACTTTGTAATCAATTTACACTTTGTAATGAGACAAAATTTAAATAATGAAAAACTAAACTAGTTTTCTAAACTACAAGCCTACTACTCTTCGGTGTTGGTTGGAGACACACTGTAACAACCCCCATTTTTGCAAAAATGCAAAAATGGAAATCTAATGTTCATTCCGTACTAGTCCCTGGATCAGTAGCTAGTACGCACATTTACAACAATTGGAACCACAACCGTACATCATAATATTAAAGCAAAACTAATTATACAATGTATTTTACAACTCAGAGCAGAAATTCATAACACAGGAGAAGCAACTCTTATAGTGAACCCATCCAACCCTTAGACAACTAACAAGGTGCTAATCCCTAGAAAGATTGCTTATCTTGAAATTCCCGTAACCTGCGACGAAATGATATTCTTCGGAGTCTCGTTGCCTTATCCACCTAAAACAACATAATAAGTAAGGTTGAGTACTTTCGTACACAGCAAGACTTTAAGGTGGTATTTGCAAATGCATAAATGTAGGTCATGTCAAAGGAGGCTTCTACGGTTAATTTGCATAAAGAAACATTTGATTTGTAAGACAAGTTGCAATTGAGAAATGGAAATTGTAAAAGCTTGTTTGATTGATATAAAAGTAACAATAAAGCATAAGTAGCAACTCACAGTCCTCCATGACGTGAGCGTCGAGATATCCAGTTTCCTGCCATCCATGGCATAACCACAATCTTTGCCAAAACAAGGCACATCAGGTGAAAATCATCCTATTTTGAAAAATAATAAAACAACTAGCTATGTGATGACGTTACCAAGTGCCTTTGACCATAGGCGCGGCTAATTAATTAATTAGATTTACACTCTGCAGAGGTGTACAGTTTTACCCACAAGAAATGATCAACTCTTTGTGCAAACTATTAGCACACTTAGGTGTGCCGCAGAGAGATCATAACATAACCGTTACATTACCTAAACCCGACTTTGCACCAGCCTAGTGACGTTATTATTTGCTATGGAGAAGAAACATATATTGCAGACCTACATCGTCTTTTGAAATGGAAAATGTGAGCATTACCCCAGTAATAAAAAGGTTTCTTCTCATAACAAGGCGTATACAGTTATACCGGTGTGCGTTTACCAACACTGCGGTGTGGAAGCCCCTTACAAGCAAACCTGATTGCCTCCCGCCTACCAATGCGCAAAGCCAGATTTAAGCAACTTAATAGCTAACAACTGTCCCATACCAACACTTGTGGTTGCACGGATTTCTTGTCTTGTAAGCAACCTATAGCTCGGTCCTTAATCTGACACGGGCAATACTACACCCTACACTACGTACAAGTCATCTTGTACAACCAGCTATTGCCAATAATTGCCCACATCAAAACCATAGTTTTATTTTGAATTTTTATTCAAAATACCCACATCCGACATCATGTCATAACCAACATTTTCAATTTCCCAAGTAACAATTTTGATATGATCATATCCAACGTTGGTTCTAAAGCATGGCTAAGCATGGATAATATGTAATTGTTTATGCCCATGTTGACATTATTTATTGTCTAACCCCATCCTATGGTTATCAAGATTCACATGTCCATACTTATCAAGAAAATTCCATGAGATAACAGGCATATTCTACTATTACCACAAAATAGCAAATTTATAGAAAATATAACACATGCATGAAACCACTTAATAAATAAAAGGAAAATAAATACAGGGATCAATATGATCAAAGGGGTGCTTGCCTTGCTTTATTTGTCATTTACAACGAAGTTGTGGTCGCAGCTAGCATTAACGGCGATGGAATTAGTAACGTCGAGTTCTACACGTTGTTCGACGAAAATATAGCAAATAATAAACCTTAATAAGGGCAAAAAGAAAATAGATAGAAAAGCAAACAAAGACTTGCTATAGAAAGCAGATATGTTTTAAGTTTAGATTGAATGATTTCACGTTCTCATGTTTTATTCGGTTAAGTATATACATTCAATTTGTTAGCAGCTTGAATGAAACACGGTTGCCTTTTATGTATTATCTATTCTTGTTTTACAAATTCAAGAAGCTAATATTATGTATTCTTTGTTTTATAATGTCAAATTTAAGATGCAAAAATTATTTAGATTAATAGAATTAAACATTAAACAAGTTGTTGTGTAATGTATAATGTGAATAGTATTCATTTCTTAGGTACATTGCATAAGAATTAGTTTGAATATACTGGACCTATTATGATAGGTTACTGGTTATATATTCATGCGCTTTAAGAAGGTTCTGGTGATACAAACATCTTAAGTATAGATTTCGTCATTAGTATCGAGTTCGTTTAATCATATTATCTCGTTCGGCAATCATAATACTTTATGTTATTTTGCTACTAGGATTAATATTCAAAGCATAATGGAATAAGATTATTTCTTCATCTTATGGTAGTCTATACTTTGGAGAGTGTTCCTAAACTAATTTTATAAATTTTAGGGTTTGAACAAGATATTATTTTTATCGTTAAAAAGGCCTATGTGGTATAAAGTTTACGTTATACGAAATCGGCGAGAATGTTGAAGTATATGATTAACACTTAAGGGTTTTGGTTTAGCTGGATTTAGTGGCCAGAGAGATAGTGGCCAGCAACAACAAGTCCATTTCAGATCCAAAAGCAAGATTTCATGCCACTATTTCTTCATTTTTCTCTGGTTATCATTGTTCTTGTAGCTGTCCTAGAAGTGGATAGCAAACAAGGAATAGTATGTACTTTGGAGGAGGGGCATGATTTGTATTATTGCAGTTGATCATTTGGCTTGTCCCCCTTAAAATTTGTACCTTTTTTTGTTATAACAAATTGGAAGGCTTCATCATCGATCCAAGAAAGGGAGCACAAGATTTTTGGCATCCTTATCGTCCTTGGCTCTACAAGCCACCGGAGATATAAACATACCAATGATTACTTGTGAGGAAAAACTGGATTTCTGCATGTTCCGTATCAAAGGATCTCATAGCAAAAGGTCTGTGGACTTTGACACACGACATTTTTTCTCGCTGCCTCACAATTTTATCGCAAACCTGCCTCTACATGGTATATTTTGAATTGCATTTGTATCTTTCCTTGTTTTGAAACAAGTAAATCTGAATTAGAGTATCAAGAGGAGGAAGCAAAACTTCTCTTCTTTCAATTCTATAAGCGAAGTTCCGTGCATTTATCAGCCATTTTATTAGTTACCCCAAAAGCTTAAGCTTTTAGGTAAAGATGTGCAAATTTACTCATACTTCAACACACAACATGTCAATAACTGTTCATTTCAGAATAACCTGAAGAATGTTTGCAGAGTGGTCTCCCGAAACTTACTCTGAGATGAGGTGACGTATGCCCTGTTGCTTGCAGCACATGTTGTCTAATTCAGATAACTTTATGAAAATATCTCTGTATACATTTTGATTCTAGCTCAACTGTGCACTTCTCATTCCAAGATTTAATCAGAGGAACTAACTAGGCTTTGCACCTTCCATGAGCTATCTGGAACTGTTCACTTGCAATTTGTTTTTATTTATTATCATTGTGTTGTAGTTGAAATGTGAGTACTTACTTGTCTGAATTTGAGATTTACTGTTAATATTGTTTGAAGGGGTTGTCAATGAAGTTCTCAGTCTCAAACAGCTGATAGAAAATTTTTTTAGATGATGTGTGTGCATGGACTAATATATATATGGTGGTATATATATTGTATGGACTGCTATATGAAGATGTCCTATGTCGTATGGAACTTGTCAATTGTCATGTGCTAGTGATATTTTATATGGTTTATGCTCTTTGACGCCATAGTTTGACCGTATGTTTTGTATTATTTGTGTTGGTATATGTTTTGGTTGGATTATTTTTATCACAAATTTTAATGCTATACAATTCACATTCCACAAGTATGCGGCAGAGGGGAGCCGGCAGCCTAGACGATGAGCAAGGCGCAGAGGGGAGCTGCTAGCAGTCGGTTGAACGAGCAGGGTGCAGCGTTGGCCATCTTCATCCGGTCATTAAGGTATATGATTGATCAAATACCCTCTTATTTGCCTACAAGTTTTATTGTCTATATCTCACAATTGAGTTGGTACTTTGGGTTTGATATGATTGTAGTTCAATCTGCCTATTCATTTTCATTGGACAATCATCATGAGCATGAATAAGGATTGGATGAGTGAGCCGAGGTACAAGTTAAACAACTTATAATTAAATTAAATATACACACATCTTGTAAACTAAGTATGCATATAATATAATTAATGACAATTGTAGGCACTCAAAGAAGTATCTGGATAGCGTCAAAAGTTTCTTAGAGTTTGCTTTTACAAATTCAGCAAAAGGAAATCAAATTCGATGCCCATGCGAAAAGTGTGTGAATAGCACTTGGTATATAACAACGGTTGTCCATGAACACTTGATATGCGAAGGATTCTTAGAAGGATACACCACATGGATTTTTCATGGAGAGAAAACTGTAATGCATGAACAACAAAGAGAACTCACATGTGAACCTGAAACTTATTTAGAGATGGAGCAAGAAATAGATGATGAGATGATAGAAATGCTTGATGACATAGGATATGGTTTCCAAAATGGTAGTGACAGACAGTGATTTAGGGGGTCCGAATGAAGATGTTGAGGCTTTTTATAACTTAGCAAATGATGCTAGCCAACCACTATATCATGGGTGCAAATTCACCAAGTTGCAGTTTGTAGTGAGACTTCTTCACACTAAGTTCTTTGGGGGTGGACAAATAATAGTTTTGATACTCTTTTAAAATTACTTGGCGAGGCCTTTCTAGTAGACACTTCACTACCAAAAAATTTTAATGAAGCTAAGAAGATGGTGAGCTGCCATGGATTAGGTTACGAAAATATCCATGCATGCAAATATGATTGTGTACTTTTTTGGAAGGATCATGCTAGAAAAGATGCTTGCCCAAAATGTGGTACTTCTAGATGGAAGTTAGAAAAGAAGAGTCCTGATGGAAAGAGAGTGCACAGGGTTCCCCATAAAGTTCTTCGACATTTTCCATTAAAGAAAAGACTTCAAAGGTACTATATGTCTAGAAAATTAGCAAGTGATATGAGGTAACATAAGGAAGGCCTTCCAAAGGATGGACTAATGCGTCATCCGGCAGATTCAACTCTATGGAAGGATTTTGACAATAAGTACCCAGAGTTTAGTTCTGATTGTCGCAATATTAGGCTTGCTCTAGGTACTTGATGAGGACATCACTTCCATGGATACAGCCACATCTACACATCAATTCGAACCCGCTGTGATTATACAAGGACCGGTTACTCGAGCCCGCGCACGACAGTATAATCAACAGGTGAATGCGTTCCTAAGCCTCCCCATTAGTGATAATATGAATGGGAAGCTATTTAATACTTGTGATGATTTGATTGTACTTAAGAACCATGGAGAAGGACCCTCGTGGACCAAAATTGGGCCAAAGATCAAGTTCAAGTCGGATTGGGAAGAGAACAAGTCCGAGTCCAGTTCGGCCTTCGTCACAGCATCAACTTCAAACGACCATAACTTTTGATCCAGAAGGTTGTTCGGGGCCCATGAGTACACGTTTGAAAGATCTCGGAGTCTACTTTCCAATGGATCCAGCCCCAATGCCAAATTAATCTTGAAACAACAGAAAATAACAGAAGAGTGTCATGGACTAGAAACTCCGGGTGCTGCGCCACCTTTTCTTTTGGGCCCAAAGCCCATGTAACCCTAGGGCTTCCTCCCACCTCCGGCCCATGAAGGCCCAAGTTGCATGGCTGCAAGTTTAGTCCCATATTGCCTAGTGTTTAGTATCCACCTCCCTCCCTCCGCTATATAATAAAGGCAATAGGCCACCGTAGAGACTTGGATTTTGTTTATTTGATAGTTTAGCCATTGCTACTATTTTGAGTCTTCCAGACGTGCTCAACAGCCGCCTAAGAAGCTCCTTGTTTTAGAACCCAACCTTATCAATCCTTCATCTTTATTTGCAATTTCAGATTGCCTTTACCTTTGTTCTTGCTTGTTCTTCGGTTGCATGCAGGAATTGAACCTCGTGTTCAGGTTAATCATGCCAACGGTAAGATCAATAACCCTCTGGAGTTGGTTTAGCGATTGCTAAGGCGCATCGTCGTCGTACGTTGTAGTCGGATCGTCAAAGTCAATTCCACCAAATCGAAGTTACCACTATCATCGAAAGATCGGGACACCAAAGTGCTATCAAGTGGTAAGAGAGCGCCAAGTTGCTCGGTGAGAGATTTATTACCCTAGATTAGTTTTTGTTTTCTATCCAAAATCGAAAATCCTCCACAAAAAATCAACCTTTAGATTCAATCTGGTATTTTAGTGTGTTTTGTTAGGTTTTGATCCATTAGAGTCCTTATTTTAGTTGCTGATCGTTTTTCCTTCGCGTAGCTTTTATTTCAATCTGTCCAGTTCTTTGTTTTGTTCATAACTTTCGCATACGAGCTCTGATTCAAGTGTTTTTGCACTTTCCTGAAACTTTGGGACAGGCTCCACAAAAACCTTGTTGGGCACGAAATCTAATTCCATCTAAAAGGTTGTTTAATCTTGACATCAAATTCGGGAAGCAAGTTGTAATTGCAATCTAGGTTAGTTCGGTATTTTGATCATAACTCTCACATCCAAACTCCGATTGAGAAGTTTTTATACTTTCCTGAATCCTTGAAGAGTCCTCTACAAAAAGGTTTTTGGGTGTCCTTTGTGATTCGGACTCCTTCAAACCGAATTTGACTCGGATTCGGATTTGGTCAGATCGGCTGAATTTTGTTGAATCTGTGCAACTTAGTGTTTTGGCCATAACTTCTACATATGAGCTCCAAATTATGTGTTTGAATACTTGTTTTAAAGCCTAGAATACTACCATCAATTTGTTACATTGTGATCAAGCTTGATTCGGTCATTTTCATGCCTTAGTTGCAGCAACAACCTTACTGCATAGTTCTGGCCGAATTTGGGTTTGTTTCTTCAAGTTGTGTTCTAGCTTTGTTTCTTTGAGTTGGTTGAGTCCAGTAGCATCTACAACCATAAAATTCCAAAATATCAGTGCACATACCTTTGGGAACCAATTCATCCTTTGCGAATACTTTGATCCCAATTGAGACTAGCGATTTGAAATTGCTTGGGGCTGCTCCTTTTGATACGTTGCACTATCATATCTCTTGTGATATCAAGTTAGGGATTCCAAAACTTTGCTCATATTAGTGTTGGCCGAAAGTCACCGAAAAAAGAGAGAAAGAAAGAGCCAAAAGGCCAAAAAAAAGAGAGAAAAGGAAAGAGAATAGTGGCCGGCAGCACTACATTGATCAAAACCCTAATTTGTGTTTGTTATTTTCAGATTGTGCAATTGTATTAAGTAGTGAGCAATCTTGTGCTCTTTTACCTTTTCTGAAGCAATTAGCTAGCGTCTCTGCATAACTTATACAACATGAGTTTTGGTGCTGAAATTATTCTTATTTACCTCATTCCATTGGTTGCATTAAGTTTCATTATCTTTGCGTGTGTGTTGCCTTGAAATTCATTTATATCTTTGAGATCGGCAACTAGGGCTTGTGAATTCTAGTTTGGATCATTACTTATCATTACAATAACTAGAATTATCAGATTGCATAGGAAATTAACATAGCCTACCAAGCTCCACATATTCTACCTCGTACGTTTGTTCGGTCCCTTGGCAATCGCTTTATCCAAACTTGGGAGAACTTTTGATGCCGCTAGCGGCCGACAACCCCTGCTGCATGGTAAGAACTTGTAAGAGCTTTGGTTAAAGTTTGAGAGTTGAGTGACTTGTTTAGCCACATCTAGTAGTTGCTAGGAAATTACATATGGCTGTGTTTTTCCTTGTTGTCTACTAATCATGACAGGTCCACATGAAACGAGTTCACTTCGATTCAACCAAAGAATTTGCGACATGAGCAACATGAAGGCTTCGTCTCCTACTCCTAAACACGGTAACCTCAAATTAACGTTACCTCCATATGCTAGAAACTTTGACCCTGAAGCATATATTGATTGGGAAATAGCGGTAGACAAACAATTTGGCATGTATAATTTGTCTGAAAATGAAAAGATTTGTTTTGCCACTAATGTGCTTTCTGGGTATGCGTTAACATTGTGGAAGCATGTTTGTAGAAAAGGGAGAAAACATGAGAATTAGAATGACATGAAAAAATTTATGAGACTCGAATTTGTTCCTGAATATTATGCTGATTGTTTGCTTACTAAACTTCAATGCTTAAAACAAGGAGTAATATCATAGAGAATACTATCGTGAATTGCAAACTTGTTTGTTACGCTATGTTTAGAAGAATCTAATGAAGTTATCCAGTTTAGGTTCATACATGGGCTTAATAAGGGTATTCAAGATATTCTTATTGATCAAACATATCATTCTCTTTCAAAAATGTTGGAAAGTGCTTGTAGTATTGAATGTTTGAATGCACTATTAGCTTCACTTGAGGCGCCTGTTGCTACACCTCCTCTTGTGGCTAACATTTTGCAGACAAATAAGCACAAGCAAAAAGAGATTGAGAACGTGGAAGATGAGAAAGTCGAGCATGGGACAATCCCTTCGACTATGGAACGAGATATGGATACCCCGACACCTACAACAACGGATGAAAATTTAGGAGGTTTTGATGTTCCTACTTCTGAGGAGGAGACAAATGACCATGGTACAGATCTAATTTTATAGCAAGAAAGGGAGCAAATTTGTGAATATATTCCTGCTATACATAATTCTTGTGAACTACCACCTTGTGCAACAATTGTAGAACCATATGATGAAATGCATGCTTATAATTTTGATCATGTGGTGCTGATTACATAAAAGGAGGTGATAGCTAGAATATCCCTCGCCACTATTTTGTGCTATATCATGTTGAATGAGCCTGTTAGTTTGACTTGTGCTATGGACAAGATTTCTGAAATTTCATCTCTTAAGTCTTTGTCTAGCACCTATGCCTATTGTTTTAAATTCAATTTAGTTGGTGATTATGGCATAGATGGCAAGTTTCTTGTTTATAGAATATGCATAACTTGTGATAAACTTGCTGAATTGAAGCTTGCTATTTTGGGCAATTCTAGTTGTATGCAACAACTTGTTTCATTTGCGGCACCATCAAATTTTCCTGAAATGTGTGATACCCATAGCTTGTTGCCCCATTGTTCGAATTTTAGTACATTAACTTGTATTACAAATCTGCATGTCGTGGTTGATGCGTCGAAGCCCATTAAAATTGTGTCACCGTTATTGGAATGGCTTGATATTGCTTATTTACAATTTGATGATATGAATGATCCATGCTTGATGCCAGGACTTGTAGTTTTGCCCACAAAACATGTTATTGAACACGGCTCACAAAACATGAGTTTTCTTTATCAAAAATCAGGGATGGATATGTGCTTTACTTATATTTGCAAATCAAGTTGCAAACTAAATCATGTTAATTTTGATGCTATATGCTTCTGTTGACGCCAAAACGTGAAGAGGGTTTCTGGCCTACAACACACCGGACGAACACCGGGTTCAATGTGCGCGAGCGTGCCAATCGATTTGACCCTGCAATCGATAAGGAACAAAATTGTGAGACGCAATCAAGCCGATCCTCGGGGTGAATCGGCTGAAATCGAGAATCAGCCAGAAAAGCCGATTAGAAGGGTAACTAGATTAGCCGATTAAGACTAATCCGAGGGTAAAAGGCAGATCGATTCTGAAAAGGCGATGCGCAGCAAGACAGAATAAACCAAACCTAAAGAAATCGATGATGACCAAACAATCGGCGATTCGCAACTTTATTTGATCAATGTCGACTTACAGAGGAAAGATTACAGTGCTAAAAGGACTAAAGACTAAAAACTATGAAAGAAAAATAGCAGATGTGTTTTGGTTGTGCGTTGTTGTTCCAAGCAGCCCTTGATACGCCTTATATATACCCGTTAGCCGATCCGAGTCCTGATCCAATACGGCGGTGTAATCCGAATCGGCTTCGTAGTTTCCTATTTGACTCTGTTTCCCAATATTATCCGTACAGTGCCAAAAAATCTTTTGAGACGCTTCGTGTTGTATGCAAACTTGTATTCTTCTGTCAATTCTTCTCGTAGTTTCCAAAAACTGGTGCAAACATATGCCCCCCATTTTTGGAAGATAACTTGTTATCTTGCAAAAATCCATCGGCTGCTCCTTCATCGGCTTTATTCTTCATCGGCTTCATTCTTCATCGGCTTCGTCCTTAGCTGAGGAACTGTTCTAGTAACCGCTTGTTTTAATTGCGCCGTAAAAAATCTCAGTGCGTTTTAATGGCACGCGTCGCCTCGAATTCACTTCCCGCCACTTTTGCTTTTCACGCGCTTATATATACGCGGGACCTCACGGTCATTTTCACGCTCCGCTCTCGCATCCTCTCGCAATCGGCTTCCTTTGACTTCTCGCTACGGTGATCAACCTCTCGTTCCTCACCGGCTGAATGGACCTTCAAAGGTACTCATCCCGATCCCCAAAGTAATGACCAGATATTTAGGACCGATAGGAACTTCGATGCCGACATCGTGATTAACGAGAAATCCCGAGACTCCTTATCGCCCAATGTTACAACGTGAAGGAGTGGGGCAAAGTTTTAGGGCTTTACGACGGCGCCAAGGGATGGATAAGTGGTATATTAGAGTATCGGCCCAAAAAGAGCAGAGTGGGAGCGGATAGGCATAGCCGAATGTCTTCCTTTGAGTCTAGCTTGCCGAAGCCAATGAGCCCTTGGTATTACGGCGTGCTATTTTTGGTCCGATACTTTCAATGCTTTCCTTTTTGTCCTGGCCCTGTCGGTCCAACCCTTCTGGATGTGGCCGAATTGTGCTGCCTAAGGCCTGATGGAGACCAGCTATCGGCTTACAGTGGAAGACCTCAGTTCAAGCTGATCCAGACAAAGGGTGAAGGATGGTCGAAGTACATACAGCACAACAACAAAGTAAACGGGCTTGTATCGGACGAGGAGCACACAGCCTTCCTCAACCTCTGGCTCGAGAGGTTTCTCTTCTGTGGTGCATCCCTTGGGCCAACCCAGGTGTACCAGTTGGTAGCAGAGCAGCTTGTAGAGGGTCGTCGGCTAGCTCTCGGAAAGATGTTCTTGGGCGCAGTCCATCAGATGATGTTCGTTATTAGAAGCCGGCTTTTTTCTGGCTTTGCTGAGTTTGTTGTCGGCAATATTGGAGGCCCGTTGTGGTTTATTCAGCTATGGTTATACAATCTTTTCAGCCGACAACTCATTTCGGAGCCACTTGAAGACTCGGCTTTTCCTCGAGAAGATTACCCTGAAAACACTACTCCACAATTCAGAGCGAGCCGATCCTGCGGTGAGAGGCTCATAATGTGTTCAAGTGGCGATACTAAGATTACTCCGGCTGGTCTAAAAAAGTATCTCTCCTTCTTCCTGGGTTTAGACAATGCCGTTTTCACTCAACAGGACTTCTTCTCCTATACTGACTTAGCCAATTTTCAATGGCCTTCTTTCTTACATCTGGACGCCGATAGTTACGAGATGTCGACCTGACGTTGATGTTCTATCGGCTTTTCATTTCTCCTTGTACTCTTCATATCGGTTTAAATTCCGTAAATGTAACCTTCCAACCCTCATATGAATTCTACCACCCTTCTGTCTATGCTCGCCAACTTGGCTTTGGCCAAGTGATTCCTTCTTTATCTCTCTGGATCGGCTTCACCCCGAGCTAAAGTGAGGAATTTGTTATCGCCAACGTTGTTCGAAATTGTCGACCAACTTCAAGTTTCCAACTCCGCCGCACTTTTTTCCTAAACTCTCGGGCTAATTGTTTTACTGCGTGGTGGTCACGCATTGCCGAGGCTCTCTACTTGGACCGTGATTCATCGGCGATTATAGAAAGGTTTTTGCCCGACTATCATGAGCCGTCAAGAGTCTCCAAAGAAGAATGGCAAGAAGCGATTTATTCGAGTGAAAGTAGTTCCTCGGGTTATACCGACTCGTCGGTAGCCGTAGAGGTATCGGCTTTTTCTAAGTAGCTTTTACCGCTTCACTCTCCATTATCCGCTGGCTAATCTTTCCTCGACCTATGCAGGTTGTAACCACGCACGAGAAGGCCGCCGATGGCCAATCGGGAAGTGGGAAAGGCAAAAGGCCGCACCAGTCGGTCGGCTTGACTGGCTATACTTCGGGCAATCTCGGAGTAAATAGCCCGTCGCTGGAGGACCTCACGAAGGATCGGCAATCGAGTAAGAATCTATTCTTTGTTTGGTAGGAATTGTTTCTCTAAGTCTCTATCTGACCTTTTATTGCCGATTCCAGAAAAACCAAAATCCACGAAGGTGATCACCAAGAAGAACCCAAAACGTAAAGAAAAAACTGCCGAAAGTTCCTCCCAAATACCGGCCGATATCGTTGAAGTGAGTTAACCTATCTTACCGTTTTTGTACTTTTCAAATGTGGCGATACTAATCCTCCGTTTTTCTTTCAGCCGACAACATCAATTAAAGTGGCTGGCATCTTAGCCGACCTTCAGGGCACGTCTACTGTCGACCCCCCGCTGCCTTCTCCAGATCGGCTTCCCGCTGCTCCTCAAGCCACTTTGCCGCTCTAGCCGATTCCTACTGCACCTCAAGCGGTCTTGCCTCCTCAGCCGACTCCCAACGCGCCCACGGACGATGTGTCAACCGACCCCATGGACTTGCTTGGCTTCAGTTTGGACGACCTCGATGATCCTGAAGTGCTGGCTTCGGATGACTATGTTACGGATCTTCGTAACATTATCAATGTATCCAAGAAGGCGTTGGAGATGGTCGTCCGCTCGGAGCCCAGTATGCAAGATAAGTTGAATCGGCCTTTTAACGAGGTCACCACTGAAGCGCAACATCGCTAACACTCACCATCGAGGACGCCATGGCGCCAGAGAAGCCGATCTTCCTCCGAAACCATGGGGCGATCACGGGAGTATGTCATCCGGACGAGCAGAGGGAGGAAGTAGTGGCTGCTCGTCTGCGCCGCATTGCTCAACGGAGGCCCAAAAAGTCGACCGTCATTGCTACCGGATCGCTAGTGGCCAATGTGAAAAGGATGAAGCAGCAGCTTGATAAGGATGCTCGCTTAAAATCCACCAAGGCGAGATTGTTCAACTGGAGTCGGCCAAAAAACTTCTTGAAGAAGAACTGGCCAAGCTCCAAGATCGGTTGGCCAAGGAGCAAGCACAAGTGTCGGCAACGGTGGCTTCCCTTTCTGAGCAGAAGCAGAGAATCGGCCAAACCGTGGCGCAGGGTAAAGATCAATCTGCCAAGATAGTTCCTGTGCCCGGCAACGCCCAAGCCGATGAGAAGATTGTTGATGGAGTCCAAGCTGCACTCGCCAAGGCTGCCGGAGCACTGTCGGCTTTGGGTGCCAGACTTCCAGGGTCGGGCTTGTAATTCTGTTCGTGTGTTTGGAATGTTCAAAACAATGTTGTTTTGCTGCACTTTTGTAATACTTTCAATCGGTTGTGTAACCGATAATATTTGCCTTGTTTAAATCGGCTGTTTAACCGATTCATTCCCAAATCTTTCATGCTGTATTTTAACTTATGCACCAATCCAAACACTAGGGTGGTACTGCTTTAGGTACTTTCCGTTAATCGCTTTTGGTAACACCAATCCTTCAAGTGTTTCGAGTATATACGCGTTCCCACCGACAAGCCGATGTATTTTATATGGCCCTTCCCAGGTAGGTGACCACTTGCCGAATCGATTATCTTTAGAGCTGATCGACAATATTGTTTTCCAAACTACATCGGCTTCACTGAAGGACTTGGTCACCACTTTTTTGTTGTAGGCTCTTGCAACTTTTTCTTTATTCTTTTTAAGCCGATTTAAAGTGACCAGCCTTAGCTCTGCTAAGTTATCTAAGTTGTATAGCATCAATTCTTCGTATTCATCTGCTGATAGATTATTCTGCCTTGCTACTCGCATCGACTCAACATTTATTTCTACGGGCAACACAGCCTCCTGGCCATATACCAACTGATACGGTGATAGTTTAGTCGATCCGTGGAACGCTAGCCGATAAGCCCATAAAGATTCCGATAATGTAGAGTGCCAAGTTCGAGGCTTTTCATCAATCTTTCTCTTAATTAGCTTGATCAAAGTTTTGTTAGACGACTCGGCTTGTCCATTAGCATGAGCGTAGTATGGCGAAGAGTTAAGCAATTTGATGCCCAATCTATCTGTGAAGTTCTTGAAATCGTTAGACATAAACACAGTTCCCTGATCGGTCGTGATAGTCTGAGGAATATCGAATCGATGGATAATGTGTTCATTAATAAAGCCGATAGCTTCTATACTGGTGACTTTTTTGAGCGGAACAGCCTCAACCCATTTCAAAAAATAGTCTGTAGCTGCGAGGATGAATTTGTGTCCTTTCCTTGACGCTGGGAATATTTGACCGATTACATCTATCCCCCATCCTCTGAACGGCCATGGCTTAATAATCGGGTATAAAGCCGATGCTGGTGCAAGTTGCACGTTCCCAAACTTTTGACAAGTTTGACAGCCTTTGTAATACTTAAAACAATCTTCCAACATTGTCGGCCAAAAATACCCGGTTCGTCTTAGGATCCATTTCATTTTGTGAGCCAATTGATGTGCTCCGCAGATTCCTTCATGAACTTCACCCATAGCTACCTTTGCTTCTTCATCGCCTAGACACCGCAGTAGCAATCCTTCCAATGTCCGATAGTATAACTCTCCCTCTAGCACAACGTACTTCAGTGCTTTTTGCCGAATTTTTCGCGCAGTAGGTTTGGATGGGTTCGTTAGGTAGGCTTTTATTTTCGCCCTCCAATCGGCATTATCAACACATAGCACTGTTTTGTCGATTAAGTCAAATGCTTCGTATCGGCTTTTTTCCTTGTAGCTCGGTCGCTCGAGCCAATGTGTTGGCTCGCTGCTCATTTCCTAGGTATATGGCCGATCTGAATGACGTAAAAGTGTTGATGATATCAAGGCAATGCTGTAGATATTCTGATAGCACCTCATCGTTGCATTTAAACTCTCCTTTAATTTGTTGCACCACCAGCAATGAGTCACCGTATGCTTCCACACTACTTGCCCCGACACTGTCTATCAACTGCAGCCCTTTGAGCAGTGCCTCTTATTCGGCCTGGTTATTAAAGCATCGGCTTGTAAGCCGATATGCAAACTTGATGTTATGTCCTCTTGGTGAGACCAACACAATACCTATTCGACTCCCCTCTTGACAAACTGATCCATCAAAATACAGTTGCCACGGTGCTACATCGACTATTCCTGCCATGGTATCATATCTAGTTATGAAATCGGCTACTGCTTGGCCTTTAATGGCTTTGGCCGATTTGTACTGCAGGTCGAACTCGGTTAGAGTATAAGCCCACTTCCCAAGTCGTCCTCTCAAGATTGGTGCGGACAGATATATTTGATGATATCGGTTTTGCCTACTACTTTGCCAGTTGACGCCTAGTATATAATGTCTCAATTTCGCATAAGCAAAATACAAGGATAAGCACAATTTCTATCGGTGGGTACCGGTTTCGCTTTCAGAGTCGTCGGCTTAAGTAAAATATAACTCGCTCTTTGCCATCGACTTCTTGCAATCTGACTCGATGGTCTCTGTTTTCACCGATATATATAACTTGAAGGAATTCCTTTGTGGTGCGGTCAAGATCGGCGGTGACGCTTAGATAATCGTTTTATATCGTCGAAAGCTTTTTGCTGATCGGCTCCCCATACAAAATTCTGATCATCCTTTAATTTCAGTAATGGCGTAAAAGCTTGAATTCTACCAGACAGATTCGAAATGAATCGCCTTAAGTAATTAATTTTACCGATCAGTTTCTGCAATTCATTCTTACACGTTGGCGGTTTTGTATCGGTTATGGCTTTAACTCTTGTTTGGTTAACTTCAATCCCTCTTTGGTGAACCATAAACCCTAGGAACTGGCCGGCCGATACACCAAACGCACACTTCAAAGGGTTCATTTTTAACCCATGAGCTCTTGTATTTTGGAATACCTTTTCTAAATCGGCCAAGTGTTTCCAGTCTTCCTTAGACTTAACTACCACGTCGTCAATGTAAATTTCAACAATGTGGCCGATTAGGTCGTGAAAAATCAAATTCATGGCGCGTTGATAGGTGGCGCCTGCATTTTTAAGCCGAATGTCATTATCGCCATTCAGATAACCCTATCGCACTGGCATCTCAAGGCGCTTTAGGGACATCGGCTTCGCTATGAATATCTGGTTATACCCAGATTCCCGCAAGGAAACCGATGATCTTATTACTCGATGCAAAGATCGATAAGCATATCGGCTATAGGCATTGGATACTCATCTTTTGGCGTGGCTTTATTTAAATCTCTAAAGTCTACACACACCTCGAGTTTACCATTCTTTTTCATGACAGAACAATATTGACACCCATTCGGCGCACGGCAAGGTCTTATGAACTTGGCTTCCAACAATCTCTCAATTTCTTCTTTTATTACATCAGATAGTTCCGGATTGCAACTTGTGGAGGTTGTTTATATGGCCGATACTCGACTTGATAGGTAGCCGATGTTCTACTAACTGTCGGCTTAACCCAGGCATCTCATAGTATTCCCAGGCGAAACAATCCCTGTATTCTCTAAGTATTTTGACCAACTTATTTTTGTATTCTGGACCTAAGTTTGCACTTACAAAAGTTGGCCTTTTCCTGTCACCTTCTCCTATGTCGACTTCTTCAAGCATATCGGCAGAAGTGAAACCTTGCCCCAATTTCTCGCTTTGGAAATCTTCAATGGCTTCGCAGGAGTTTATCCTGTGCCGATAGCTTCTTGCCCTGTCCTGTAACACTCGGATCATTTCTGACCCCATCTCCTTAGAATTTCACTTGCCTGATCAAACGTGCCTGGCTTCACACTGATCGGCATCAAACCTGACTTCCCAATGCATATGAAGTCACAATCGTCTAGAGCTTTACCTGATATGCACTCCGCTTCTTCATGTGGCCAATTCGCATCGGAACTAGCCATAGCAATATGGGCCGATGTGTAGGCTGAGCGACCTCAACTTCGTCTCCGTTCCACTGAACTAGCAGCTGATGCATGGTCGATGGTATGCAGCAATTGGCATATATCCAATCGCGTCCAAGGAGCACACTATAGTTTCCCTTTGCTTCAATCACAAAGAACGCGGTCGGCAAGGTTTTGCTACCGACGGTTAATTCTGTAACCATTACTCCCTTTGCCTCAGTGGGGTCTCCTGTGAAATCATTAAGTACCATATTCATCTTTATCAGATCTTCATCGGCTTTTCCTAGTTTCCTGCAGGTGGTGAGTGGCATCAAGTTCACAATAGCCCCTCCATCAACGAGCATCCTGGAAATCGGCTTTCCATTGATGTAGCCTTTCAAGTACAACGGCTTGAAATGCCGATGGGGATCTTGCGGTTTTTCGAATACGGTATCTTGCGCGCCTAAGCATAATTGAGCAATAAATCAGAGTCGATTCAGCTTTTAATTTGAACTCTTTGGTAGGGTGAATACCATGTTGATATCCATGGGAGGCATGTCATCTCGAATCATTGGTGACAGCAAATCATCTGAAGAATCTGATTCATCGTCGGCTTGTTGTTTCTTCCTCCACTCCTTTGTAACAAGTTTCACCGCCGCAACTCATTAAACGCTTGGTCTCTCTGCTTTCTCTTCTTGGGCGTCTCTTATCTCCTGTGTTCTCAGCGTTAAAGCCGCCTCTGCGTTGCAGATCGGCCGAGTCCATCGGCACCACCTGGGTTTACGCCCAATGGCTTATGGATTTTACCGACCAAGTTCTCCGTTGGTTACTTTTCCTTGTCTTGGTCTGGTGTGCCCAGTCTCTCTTTTATCGGTCTTCTATACCCTGGTTCGTTTTGATCCGACATCGGCCTAAACAGGCGCTCTTTCACCAATCGTTTCGGCCAATCCCTTTGCAGGTAATGTTCCATGGGGCATGACCTTGCAGATGGTAGTGCCATACCCCTTTCCCAACAGAATCGCCAAAAAGGACATCTCTGGTGAGCTTTTTCTGCGTTGTCTGGCCGGTACCAATTATTAGGCCGAAACACAGTGTTTGGCCGATGCGATTCATCTGGTCGATGAAACTGCTGCTTCTGCCGATGGCTCATCCTTTCATATTTTTCAAGTAACTGCGAGAAGGTTGGCTTGGGCTTGAACGTTGGTTTTCGCGGTGGAGTTCATTCAACTTTGTACCATCGTCCGACTTGTAATTCCCCTTTTGGCTTCACAGTCCTAGAATTCTTTCCGTCTCGATTGGCTTCAATTTGAAGTGAGCCGATCGTTATCTTCAGTGTTTCTCCTTGTGAGCTTGACTCTATGTCGACTTGCCGCGTTACTCTGGGATTCTCGTCGACAATCTGCTTTCCTTTGTCGGAGCATCGACCATGTTAATTGGGAAAGGATTGACGCCGACTTCCATGGCGGCTCTTCGCAAACTTGAGCCGACCGTCTTCAATGGCGGCTCAGATTCTGTCGTCGAAAGGTATTGCAGTCGATAGTGTTATGGGAAAAAGAATGATGCCACTTACAGTATCGTCGCTTCTTGATCTCATCGGCCGAAGGTAAGGTATGCCCTTCAAGTAGCCGTATCAGTTTTTCTTGTAACAACATGTCGAATATGCGGTCACATTTAGACACATCGAAAGCGTATTTAACCTCCGATTTGCTCCTAGTCGGCTTGAGCCACGAACAGACAAGTGGTTTTTTAGGACCCTTTATCCATTCGACTATATTCACGTCTGCTTCATCTTCAGAAGTTTCACTTGAACTATATTCAACCATGTTTATTTTAACTTTATCTTTCCCATTGCCATTTAATCCAGTTTTATCCTTGAATTCTTTACTCAGATACCGGTTTTCCTGTGCCGACACACGATGAAGCAGGTGACTTAAATCAGTGAACTCCTGTCCGGCAAGTTTTTCTTTAAGTGGGGGAATTAACCCTTGGAAGGCTAAATCGGCTAGTTGGTTATCGGGCAATACTACACTAAAGCAGCGATTTCAGATTTCTAAATCTCCAAATGTAATCCGGTCGATTCATCAATTTTTACCGACAACACTTAGGTCTGAAATTCTCAACTCTAAGCTACCGGAAAAAAAGTATTCACGAAATCGACTTTCTAAATCGTTCCAAAAATGGACCGAATTTGGAGGCAGATTGGTAAACCAAGTGAAGGCAGTCCCTGATAAAGACAACGGAAAAAGCCTAATCTTTAGCCCATCGGACTGAGCCGCTTCACCACACTGAGCGATAAATCTTCCAACATGCTCTAAAGTGGTAACTAAATCATCCCCCGAAAATTTCGCAAAATTGGGAATCCTAAAGTTATGGGGATATGGCATGCGGTCAATGTAATCTGGGTATGGCTTTCTATAGCCGATTATCTTTCCTTTGGGCTGTAAACCAAATTGATCTCTCAAGACTATGGAAATTTGATCAGCCCAATTAATATTGTTAGCCGATGGAACACTAGGGCTTGTCCAATTATTTTGGGTAGTATCCTGCCCCCCGAGTGTAAACTTCGATCGTCGCTTGTTTCTAGCCGATGGATACTGCTGTTGCCATGATTCGTATCCATCGGCTCTAGCAGCCGTAACCTCAGGTAATGGAACAAACGGCTCTGTGTATGTAACTACTTTATATGGAGCCAGATTTCTAACTTGGGTTTGTCCTTGAGGTTTATAACTTCCATTTAATTCAACCGGCTGAGAAGCCGACTGGACGTAGTGAGTCCCTGACGCTAATGGATCCAACTTTGCAGTGTCAGTATATGCGTGAATATGGGTAACTGGACTTGGGCGGGGATTTGGTGGAGCCAACACGGTGGGCTGGGTCGGCATTAGTGAGGGCGCTGGTGCCGACGCTTTGACCGTGTTGGTGTTCGGAGCCACGGAATATACAGGATACGTCGGGAGCGGCTGCAATGGGTCCATCAATCCCCCAGACGTAGCCAACTCTTGTGCGATCATTTTTACGCTATTCTCTATCATCGGTTTCAAGGTCGTGACCAAAGCCGATGATTGATTAATTAATGCATGATGCACAGATTGTTCAATCATAGCAGATAACTCAGCTTGAGCTGGCATGTATCGGCTTACCGGAGTTGATGTGACGCCAGCTTCGCCAAGCGGATTCAGTGTTGGAAGTGCCATCTTCTGCGTGACTCCCCGTCGAGTTTTTTGATAGCAACCCAACATCAATTCCTCCAAGGCAGTTTTCTGATCTTCGATCTCCTTGCGCTGCTCTGGAGTTAAATCGTCCAAAGTGGGAACGATTATGGCTTCAGTGTTCACGTCGGCTGGTGCGGTGGATTTGCCTGCAGTCATCTTTCTGATCGGGTCCCACCGGGCGTGCCAAAAATGTGTTGACGCCAAAACGTGACCGGACGAACACCGGATTCAATGTGCGCGAGCGTGCCAATCGATTTGACCCTACAATCGATAAGGAACAAAATTGTGAGACGCAATCAAGCCGATCCTCGGGGTGAATCGGCTGAAATCGAGAATCACCGTAAAAGCCGATTAGAAGGGTAACTAGATTAGCCGATTAAGACTAATCCGAGGGTAAAAGGCGATCGATTCGAAAAGGCGATGCGCAAAGAAGACGTAATAAACCAAACTGAAGAAATCGATGATGACCAAACAATCGGCGATTCGCAACTTTATTTGATCAATGTCGACTTACAGAGGAAAGATTACGAAGGCTAAAAGGACTAAAGACTAAAAACTATGAAAGAAAAATAGCAGATGTGTTTTGGTTGTGCGTTGTTGTTCCAAGCAGCCCTTGATACGCCTTATATATACTCGTTAGCCGATCTGAGTCCTTATCCAATACGGCGGTGTAATCCGAATCGGCTTCGTAGTTTCCTATTTGACTCTGTTTCCCAATATTATCCGTACAGTGCCAAAAAATCTTTTGAGACGCTTCGTGTTGTATGCAAACTTGTATTCTTTTGTCAATTCTTCTCGTAGTTTCCAAAAACTGGTGCAAACAGCTTCACTTATAACCACGAATGAACTTGTAGAATTGTGAGGAAAGGTTATTTGCTTAAATTTGATTTCTTCTTTTGTTGTTATGAAAATAGCCTGCCATGAATCCAAAAGAACAATGAAATATGGGATATACACATATATGTTGTGTACACACTCTTCTTTTTGTTAATTGTTTCTTTTCCAGCTTTTCCAAAACCGAGGATGGTTTTCCTTCGAGGAGGGGAGGAAGCATCGAAGAGTGCTAGCGCTCATCAAGTCATTATTTGCTGGAAAGAAGTGTTGAGCTATATGGATAATTATCAGGTGAATCCTCTAAATGTTTTTCATGTCTTCAAAATATATAAAGAGGTGGAGCTACTATTTTATTTAAATAAATGCAGGACCTATATAAGAATGTTTTGTGCTGAAGATGTGCTAAAAGGTGAGCATGAGTCGAGGACGACTCAAATGCAAGAAGGGGACGATGATGAGGACATCACTTCCATAGATACAGCCACATCTACACATCAATTCAAACCCGCTGTGATTATACAAGGACCGGTTACTCGAGCCCGCGCACGACAGTTTAATCAACAGGTGAATGCGTTCCTAAGCCTCCCTATTAGTGATAATATGAATGGGAAGCTATTTAATATTTGTGATGATTTGATTGTACTTAGGAACCATAGAGAAGGACCCTCGTGGACCAAAATTGGGCCAAAGATCAAGTTCAAGTCGGATTGGGAAGAGAACAAGTCCGAGTCCAGTTCGGCCTTCGCGACAGCATCAACTTCAAACGACCATAACTTTTGATCCAGAAGGTTGTTTAGGGCCCATGAGTACACGTTTGAAAGATCTCGGAGTCTACTTTCCAACGGATCCAGCCCCAATGCCAAATTCATCTTGAAGCAACAGGAAATCACAGAAGAGTGTCATAGGCCAGAAACTCCGGGTGCTGCGCCACCTTTTCTTTTGGGCCCAAAGCCCATGTAACCCTAGGGCTTCCTCCCACCTCTGGCCCATAAAGGCCCAAGTTGCATGGCTGCAAGTTTAGTCCCATATTGCCTAGTGTTTAGTATCCACCTCCCTCCCTCCGCTATATAAAAAGGCAATAGGCCACCGTAGAGACTTGGGTTTTGTTTATTTGATAGTTTAGCCATTGCTACTATTTTGAGTCTTCCAGACGTGCTCAACAGCCGCCTAAGAAGCTCCTTATTTCAAAACCCCACCTTATCAATCCTTCATCTTTATTTGCAATTTCAGATTGCCTATACCTTTGTTCTTGCTTGTTCTTCGGTTGCATGCAGGAATTGAACCTCGTGTTCAAGTTGATCATGCCAACGGCAAGATCAATAACCCTCTGAAGTTGGTTTAGCGATTGCTAAGGCGCATCGTCGTCGTACGTTGTAGTCGGATCGTCAAAGTCAATTCCACCAAATCGAAGTTATCACTCTCATCGAAAGATCGGGACACCAAAGTGCTATCAGTACTGATTGTATGAATCCTTTTAGAAATTTAATTCAGCATATAGCACATGGCATGTTATCTTAATTCCATACAACCTGCCACCATGGATGTGCATGAAGCAACCAAATTTTATTTTGTCGTTGCTTATCCCTGGTCGTAAATGTGTTGGAAAGGACATGGATGTATACTTTCAGCCTTTGATCCATGATCTATTAGTTCTTTGGAAGGAAGGTTATAGAACTTATGATCCAGCAACTGGTGAATGGTTTCAACTACGAGCCGTGTTGTTGTCAACAATTACTGATTATCCTGGTCTTGGATATGTATCCGGACAAGTTACTTCTGGGGAGGTTGGGTGTGTTTGTTGCCATGCAGAGACAAGTTCCATTTTTCTAAAGAAAGGGAGAAAATATTGCTTCATGGGGCATCATCGATTCTTGCATGTTGATCATGAATTTAGACGTGATGCCAACTCTTTTGATGGCACCCAAGAATTTAGGGAAGCACCCATTCCACTTTCTGGACATGATGTTCTCGAACAAACAAAAGGCATTGTCAATAATTTTGGCAAAGATCCAAAGGGAAAAAAGAAGCCACAAAAACGCAAGCGTAAGGATGGTGAACCAAAAACTATTTGGAATAGAAAACCTATTTGGTTAGAACTGCCATATTGGAAAGATGTTATGCAGCGGCATAATCTTGATGTAATGCATATCGAAAAAAATGTGTGTGACAATATAGTAAACACAGTGTTTGATATTGACAAAAAATCTAAGGACAACTTGAACTCTCGATTGGATTTGGAAGCACTTGGTTTTAAGAAGGAACTTCACCCTGTTCCGGTTGGTGATGAATTTTATTTGCCTCCTGCATGTTACACAATGAATTTAACAGAAAAGAAAATAGTTTTTGAATGGTTGAAAGGTGTTAAATTTCCATATGGATATGCAGCTGATTTCCGAAATTGTGTAAATGTTGAAGAGAGGAAATTGGTCGACCTAAAAACTCATGATTGCCATGTCTTAATAGAACCCTTGCTCCCATTGGCTGTTAGAAAATTCTTACCTGATCATGTAAGTGCAGCACTTATTCGTATTAGCAATTTTTTCAAGAAAATATTTCGTCCTGTGATTCGGGTGAGTGATATGGAGTACCTAGAATCTGAAATTGCAGAGACATTATGTGTTCGAGAAGATCTTTCCACCGTCTTTTTTTGATGTGATGGTGCATCTACCATCTGAAGTAAAAATTGCTGGACCTGTACAATACCGCAACATGTATCCTGTTGAAAGGTATTTTTGTCTTATTGGTGTGCTAATGATTCTAATATTTGTTCCTATACTAATATACTATTGTGAAACTAATTTATTTAAAATGTTGCATAGATTTTGGTTATGGTTAAAGGGATATGTCCGAACAAGAAGTCATCCAGAAAGTTCAATTGCTGAAAATTATGTTTTTGATGAGAGTATGACATTTTGCACTCGCTACTTGCATGGATGTGAGACCAGATTTAATCGTCAACATAGAAACGATGATGGCCATGGCTCAGACATAAAGAATGGATCCTATTTTAGCACTGGTTGTGGATTGGTTGGAAAGTGCACAGTTACACTTGACCACAAAAATTGGATTCAAGCTCATAGATATGTCTTGACTAATTATGAGCACATTGATCCATATGTGTCGTATGTACTCAAAACTGATTTGAAAGAATCCTTAGTTCTATTTAAACCACAAATGAGTATCATCTTACCTAGATTATGAATGCAGGAAACATTTGGAGTATCTTTCTTCAATTGGTCATCATAGAAAACATGAGAGAGAGCGTATACACCATGCAACATTCCATGAGTGGTTTAGGTTGCATGTAAGTCAGCATACAACATTTGAATACACATCGTACTTATGTCATTAAATTTATGAATAACTAAGATACTAATGTTGATAGGTGGATGTATTATTAGCACAAGATGAAGACATACCGGAGGATATTCGTGTGTTGACTAGTGAACCTTTTATGGTTGCAACAAAGTACAGTAGCTACACAATGAATGGTTATAGTTTTCACACAAAAAGTTATGATGAGGGTAGGCCTGTACAAAATAGTGGAGTGGTTATTGTAGCAAAAACTAATAGTTTTTCTAGTTGTAGGGATGAAGATCCAGAAATAAGAGATGTTACTTACTATGATGTGATAACAGAGATACTTGAGTTAGATTATCATAGGAAGGGTAGCATCATCTTGTTCAAATGTGATTGGGTTGATGTTCATCAAAAGGATAAGTATGTAAAAACCGATGAATTTGGAATTACCACGGTGAACTTTAACTATTTATTCAACACCGGGAAGGAGCTATCTAATGAACCATACATTTTAGCATCGCAAGCAACTCAAGTCTATTATGTTCAAGATCCTCTTGATAAAAATTGGCATGCTGTCCTTCAATCAAGACCAAGAGACACGTATGATATGTCAGCATTGGAAGAAATTGAAGAAGTCAAAGTTGATATTACTCATGAAATCCCTGATTTGAACATCGATGTGGATGCATAATTATGTGTCTCGAAGATAGGATTAATCGTGAAAGGCAAGAATAGATGGCATAATTGTTGGTGAATTAAGTTCTAGGAAGTAAGATATTTTACTTGTTTGGCTTTGTTCACCATATGCTCTTTGTTTATCATGACATTACTTCTACATGCTCATATATATGTGTTAATAATACAGAAAAAGGGATGGAAGACGAAGGAGGAAATGATTATTCTCCTTTCAATGAGTATGAGGAGGAAAGAAGAACAAGAATTGCAAGGAACAGTGAGGCATTACACGCAACTGGGATTCGAGTACCTACTAACATTAAGGATGCACTTGGTATAAAAAAGGTTAGTACCACATGATCTTCATTTGTTGTGGTAGTCTACATTTTTCTAACCTAAGCTAATGTGTGTAACTGATTGCATTTGGTTCAATGTAGACTACCATATCTCGCTACTAATGGTAGGCGAGATCCATCCCACAAGGTCGTGAAGAGCCTCCTCACCACGTATGAATTTGAAAAGCAAAGGCAAGAATTAATGATGAAGAGCAAGACGATTTAAATCTAGACTCTAATTATGTTGATGATGAACAAAACCAAGATGATGAAGATGAAACTATACATGTAGGCAACTTATAAGAAACAATTTTAATGTTTGTAGCATTGTGCAAATTTAGTACGTTTGTTAACATGTAACATATTGGTTATAGAGCCAACAAAGAAAAGGAAGGGTCGAGGCCACACTGTTATTCAACAAAACTCCAAACCAATTATTTCAAGCCATGTCATTCAACAAAACTCCAAACCAATTATCAAACTCCAAAATTCCACGAAGGAAAGGAGTTACACAAATCAATTCACGGAAAGGAAAAGCGAATAGATCGAATAACACTTTTCTCTTTAAAGCCCCTTTTCTTTGACTTAAACCCAAAAAGACCAAATGAATCAAAGCCCGGAAACTTACTCCATCAATTCTCCCATCTTCAGCAGAAGTACAACAACTCTTTTTTTAAAAAACTGGAAGAACAACCAACACAAGAAGGAATCCATAACTTATACACAAAGCAACCAAAGAGGTGCAAAATGATACTCTTCACTTTACCGTACACAACAAGATTCAACCCTTGTCATGACCACAAACTCCGAAACACAGATAAATCACAAAGCTCCCACAACAAAAGAGAGTCACCAAAACGAGTTTCTCAACCAAGAAAAACAAGAGATCAAAGACTCTCCGATTTACGGCAAAGGAACTAGGACTATCCTCACCCAGGGTTATGAATACTCCGGTGCTGGCTTTCAACTGCCATACCAACCAACACGGCTACACGACAAGGCCGAAATCCCTTCGACACAAAGAGCCCCACCAGACTCCACTAATCAATCCACCACTTCATATACATAGCCATAAATAATACCATAGCCGTAACAAGACTAACATATAACATATCAACAAGTATCAATGTAGCATAAATCTCAAAAGAACATTGTAAAACAATACCACGATATCCCATCCCTTTCCAATAGTGCATCAGTGTGTGTCAAAGTTTTAAAATTATTTAACCATTCTACGTCAAGTTTTATGGTTATTGCTCTAGGGCCACATTTTAAAGGTTCAACCTAAACCATGTTTCTACCTTCACACAGCAAAATTTTTAATTCATTCTAGAATTACTCACTACATTCAAACACCACAGACCTGAAGTCCGCTCTGATACCAACTGTAACACTCCGATGCCAAACGCACCGCGAATGCTACCAAAAAGCCTAAATAACAAACGATCCCTCTACGAAAAGATTGAAACTGAATTTAATCTCTAAACTCTTAAACCGGCTTAAAACTAAGTCACCGAAGTTTACAAAATTTTGGCATGACCTCTCTAGAACAGAGGACATCCACTCAGCAGACAAAAGAACGATAGCAGTTATATTATATTATTCTAACAGGTCCTTAGATAATCAATCACAATTTCAATCGGCAATTAACCAACTACGCAACGCCGATCAACACAATACAATCGCATTTATTACAACCATTTTAACGAAACAATAAACTGGGTTGTTGGTGACCGAAGTTGTGCACATGCTCTACTCCCATCCCGGCGAGACAGCTTCAAGGTACCTAGAACAGGAAGTAAACAAGCGTGAGTCCAAAACTCAGCAAAGTGCAACAATAATAAAAAGTAATGAATTCAACTGAATTACTTTTACTCTAGAATTTAATATAGCCATTACTAAATGGAAATCAACCAGTAAAAGAAGCAATAACTAACTCCACTTACCACAACCAGCTCAAATACATAACTAAATCTTACCCCTGTCTCAATAAACATTTCTGGATGAGTCCACGCCTCAATCCTTAACCTGTTCTTCCCATTCTCATCAATCCCATTTATCAGTTGCAACACACAATGCAATGGAATGCGTTTATGCTTTCATGCTCAAGTGCACAAAACATACAAAAGAAGAATCTCATATCCATACATAACAATCAACTCATTAAACATGATTCATCTTCGTCAATGCAATACAGATGCACATATGCCAACAAAAGAAGAATCTCATACCCATACATCACAATCAACTCATTAAACATGATTCCTCATAGTCAATGCAAAGCAAATATGCTTGCATGTGCATATGCTCATTTCATTTCACAATTCTCGTGCATATGATGCATCATGCATGTCTCATTTCCTCTTTTAGCACATACCGGTATGGCCGAGTGCACGTGGTGGAGGGTGCCTACTCTTACTGACTCGCTCCCATACAACCACGTATACGGAACTACGAGGTAGGACTTTCGTACTCACTACATGTGAGCACAGAGGCCCGCATCAGAATGGGTCGCCTCTTCCATCAAAATGCACAAATGCAAATGACATAAACAAATTTGCGAACTACATTCATTTCTCACATTTGCATAGCCATAGCCAAATACATAAACATTAGCCACTTCTCACATCCAGAAATTTCCATTCACATTCTCAACACTCATAATCACATTCTCAACACTCCTAATCACATCCTCAACGCCCATAATCACATTCTCCACGCTCATAATCACATTCTCAACGCTCAAAATCACAGTCTCAACGCTCATAATCATACTCACATCACCAATTCTCGAGTAATTACTAATTCCATCAATCTTGATCATAAATCAAATCATTTTCTCAATCCAATCCCATACTTTCAGTATTCTCACTAGCCTACCAAACTAGTGAACCGGAATATGAAAGTAAAATTTAGAAAGATGTCATTACGGCATCTAGACGAAATTCATTAAACATCGCACATAACAATCAATCTAGGGATGCAGCTTAATTTCATGATGGCAAGGCATATAAAGTTCATCAAACAAATCATAACACGTTCAAACAACGATTAACTTGTATCAGATTACTTACCCTTTTTAACAAAAGACAATTACCTTACTAGACGTGCTTATAAACACGAATGAAATCCATAGCGTAAGCATATACATAACGCAAGCAATCAACTAGATATCGTATAAGAGATATACGGGTTACACTTGCATATGAACTCGTTTTAAAAAAAAGCATAACCAATTAACCATTCTCATTCATCATATCGCATGCAAAATCAAACATGATAATATTACAGCAATACATGGATAACTGTATTATTGTAAAACCTAGTGGCCACCTAAGCCACAACTGATACAATGCACTTGCCTTTACCGACGAAAGAATAGAGTGGCATGTGGTTGAGGCCACTCCCGACAGAACCTTCCCTGCGAATAAAACAATATTCATCCAACTCAAATTCATACACACTCGGTACAAGCGACAGAAGAAAACAACTCTACATATTCACATTTACAATCGAAACCAAAACATCCCTTATAACCACTTAAGTGCAAATCTGGACAGCCGGCATTGAAAATGCCGTAACTTCCAAACGGCTACTCCAAAAAGGATGAACCTGGGCTTTAAACGATCGCAAGAGACAACTACACAACTTCTTCTACAGCCGACTGATCGGGAAACACACCGATTTTTCTCAGTTTTGCGACGAACAGCAGAAAAAAGCAAAATTAACTCGATCTGGGCAGCAAACACCAAAATGAGCATAACTTAAGTTCTACAACTCCAAATCACATAAACGAATACATTTTCTCAATCTACTCGAAAAATTCTAACTTTTTATAGGCAATGAAAAAGTCTAATTCAGCCTCTACGATGCTCTAATCTGCAGAAGAACACAGACTGAACCAATTGCGACAAGAATTGGATAGCATTCGGTAAAATAGCCATAACTGTGAAATGGATGAATGAAACTTGATGATTTTGGTCTCTATTGAAAGGTAATTCAATTATCTACAACTTTCATTATAGACAAACCCCCAGGAAACGCTTGCAAAATTTTCAAATAGCAGTTCTAACCAGGGACAGAAATCTACCCGAACAGAAAATTCCCAATTTCTCTAGTCTCTCCATTTCCCAACCCCCAACATCTCAAAATCATGAATCCTAGGCAATAGCACAAACACCTTGCATACAAGCCTTAAAATCCCCCAAAGACCTAGGGTTTACCTCAAGTCTTTCTCATGGAGGAATGAGGGAGGTGGAGAAGGGTTGCCGCAAGGGGAAGGGAGGAGCTCGCCGGCTGGGGAAGAGGTCGCCGGAGCTGGCCGACGGCTGGCCGGAGGCTGGCCGGAGCAGGGCGCCTAGAGGAGCTACAACCAGGCAGAGGGGCACCAACCCAGCTGCTGCTTGCTGCTGGAGGGGGCGCCGGCAGGGAGTGCAGGAAGAAGTGGCGCGCCAGGAGGAATCGCAGGCGCAGGAGTCCAAGAACAGGAGAAATCGCTAGGGAGCAAGGCGCTAGGGGAGTTGGCTGGGGAAAAAAAATGAGACTCCACCAAGAAATTTCAGCCACACATTTGAAGAGAGAGAGAGGGAGAGAGAGATTAGGTGAGGGAGGGGAAATTCCCAAAAACCCCTCCAAAAAAAACCAAATCCAACTTTTAACCATTAGCGCGAACCAAACAATTAAACTCCTGGCGCGAAACGATAATTGTCAGGATAGACAATTTGCCGCAAAACTAAACAACTCGGAAGATACCTCATTCCGAAAACTTGGGCAAAAATCCAAACCTTTAATAAACTGCGAGGCCGCAAAACTAATCTCCAAATTAAATCCTTGTATCAAGAAAATGAAGACACTTCCGGCCAAAAACCCAGGAAAATGATTTTTTTGCGGTATTACACTCTTCCCCTGTTTAACAGAATTCGACTTTGAATTCTGAACACCACAAGAACTCCAACAAGAACAACGAGAATCGACTGATAAAGCGAAAACATCCAAAAAGAACAAGGTTGCGAACTTCCCACGCACGGGACTCCAAAACTCGAGTCACCTCCTTTCCACTTTGGAATTCACATCACCCACACGCAGACGCTATTAGACCCGAGCAGACAGCCAAAATTCCCAAATTATACCACCGACCAATGACTCATGATAATACGATTAACACAAACTACAACACTCTATTAAGCACATCACTGAATTTCTATTCGATTGAACAGTTGGGGTTCTAAACCCAAACTCCCTAAGAACAAAGGAAAACTTGATTCACATTTCTCCTCAATAGTTAACCTTTATAGCCACATAACCATTAACAACTTCTGACCGAATCCAGATATACCACTATTTCTAACCAATTAACACCGGGATCCTCTAGGAATCAAAACACAACTTTTATCTTTTCAACAAGATCAAAAATCATTCTTTACTATTGGATTGATTAGCCCCAGAGGGCAACAATCAAATTCCCCTATAACACAAACTTGAACTTGACCTTCTTTCAAACTTGCCTCATACAACGAGACAATCACTCAACGAAAAGGTTTGCAACCGAACCATCCATTTCTGACTGACCCAAATTAAGTCTCACCCATAAAACTGAGGGTTCCGACCAACTTACGGAAATAAAGCATTTAGCGACTGATTCCACCCAGCCCACCCACAACAAAGTCCCACACAACCCAGGGACAACACGATCAAAATGCTCCTTTCATAAAGGTCGGGACCACGACAAGGAACACTTTACATCAACTTTCTATCACCTTCAGTACAATCAACGATTCCCTCAAAAAAATTGAATCGACATCACAAGGCTCCATCAAAATCCACCTTTAAACTACTTGTGGTCAACGCCTAGCTCATGCTAGGACCGCAAATCAATACCAATCTACACTTGGTTCTTTTCTTAAGAGGGTCTCGCCCTCACATTCTTTCACTCACATAATCAAACCCAAGAGTATAAATCCTTACTATACTCAACACGATACCACTAACAAATCATAATCTTTAACTCCAACTAGAATGCAAAAGAGATACAATTCTCTTTAAACCAATAAACCACATACATCATCTTGGAGAAAATTCAACAAAAACCCATGATCGCTCTATTTCCTTTCCTAAGCCAAATCACAAAGGCAAATTCAAATCTCGAACATCTCAAGGACCACTTTTATCATTTTCAAATCAACGCGATAAAATTTACATCGGGGAGCACTCAAGATAAAAGAGAGACTCCATGCAACTCTTTGCCAGAAGCTCTCAATAACCAAAACAACTTAACTTGCTGTTATCAGAGCAAAACTGCTTATAACACCAAAATCAACACTTGGGAAGAGAAAATCGATTCTCAAACCCGACATCCAACCCACAATCGACACACAATCTCTTAAAAGAAGAGGGAAACTCATTCCGACAGAGACCACTTCACTAGTCGACATCACTAAATTAACAAGTTCCTCAACCAGACTTGTTATTACTTCCTTGACACAATCGTTTATAACCTTACGCAAACACCATTTCCAGATCTCCACTTATAACTGTGGATCACCATGACCCACAAATTACTTCTTGCCATCTATCCAGTTAGGGTCGACCACCTTAACCCATCAACACAAACATTCTACTAATCCTCTACGGGAAGATCTTCAATCACCCACAACTTATTCTAACTGTCGAATTTTCCTTTCCAGGAAAGCCAACGAAAACTTCCAAAGAAGCTCGATTCTCAAAAGACTTAGAAAATGACCGGGCTAAAGCCATGTCATTCAACAAAACTCCAAACCAATTATCAAACACCAAAATTCCACGAAGGAAAGGAGTTACACAAATCAATTCACGGAAAGGAAAAGCGAATAGATCAAATAACACTTTTCTCTTTAAAGCCCCTTTCCTTTGACTTAAACCCAAAAAGACCAAATGAATCAAAGCCCGGAAACCTACTCCATCAATTCTCCCATCTTCAACAGAAGTACAACAACTCTTTTTTTAAAAACTGGGAGAACAACCAATACAAGAAGGAATCCATAACTTTATACGCAAAGCAACCAAAAAGGTGCAAAACGATACTCTTCACTTTACCGTACACAACAAGATTCAACCCTTGTCATGACCACAAACTCAAACACGATAAATCACAAAGCTCCCACGACAAAGAGAGTCACCAAAACGAAGAAGCTCAACCAAGAAAAACAAGAGATCAAAGACTCTCCGATTTACGGCAAAGGAACTAGGACTATCCTCACCCAGGGTTATGAATCCTCCGGTGCTGGCTTTCAACTGCCACACCAACCAACACGGCTACACGACAAGGCCGAAATCCCTTCGACACAAAGAGCCCCACCGGACTCCACTAATCAATCCACTACTTCATATACATAGCCATAAATAATACTGTAATATTCCAGTGTACTAATTTAAGAATTCCATTTGAGTTCCGAATTTTCTTGGACTGTGCTTGGGTTGTGTGGGCCGTTTTGGGCTTGTGTTGGCCAAGTGGGGAGATGGGGCTCCTAACCCTAGTTTTTTCCCCTTTTTTCTTTGCCCAGCCGCCACTCCCCTGGCTTCCTTCCCCACCGAAAGCAGCGCTATACCACTCAGTTTCGCCTGAAGGCCGCCAAGATTTATGCGCTTCGGTCATGTGCCGTCACAAGGCACCACACATTGCAGGCCACAAGATCACACATTGGCGCAACAAGGCCTCAGGTTCACAGGTTCTCACATTATGTCACCACAGGCTGCCTCGCCAGAGCGCCATGTCTGGCCCATACCACCGCCTGCTGTCACAGCAGGCCCAGGTTCTGCTGGCCTCCCCACCTTCGCCTTCATGAATCTCTCGAGCAAAAAATTTGAGGTAAAAACCCTAGGAAGTGGGGATTCGTTTGGCTTGCATGTGTAGTGCTTGATGAAATGCCTAGCTAGGTTCTCATGAGAATGAAATGATTTTGTGCATGCTTGTGCTATGTCTCTATGATTAAGTGCTGAGTTTTGTGTATATTTATGCACTCAATCCATACCAAAACCTTGTGTTTACTTAAGTATCTATTAGGCTAGCATAATATGACCGTGAGGCTTGCGATTGTCTAGTTGATGATTATCATTCATCTACGGCATAAAGTTTGTTTTGATGATTTCTGAATTGATGTTATTATATGATCCTACTGTGTGTTGCATGATATTTTCCTATATCCACATGTTAGAGATGTATGAACAGTTTCTGATGCATAAACTTTAGTATTGTGGCTGCTTGTTCCAGTTATTTAAAAATTTATGCCTCTTAAGCTTATGGCATTTGACGTTTCTACTGCATGCTCCCGTGCTAGTCTTTATTGTATAAGTGATTGCGTGCTACCAGCCAAGGAGTTGTTTAATTATTTCAGTAAATCTAATCTTGTATACTCTGTGTACTAAGCTATCGGGATCATAGTTAAATGCTTGTATGTTTAGCTGTAAGATGAATGTCGTCGTGGTTGACTTCTAGTATCAGAGAATGGTATGGTCAATTGAGGCCTCATGTATTCATGCTAATATTGATGTAGAGGTCAAGATATTGCATATGAGAGCATGTTTTAATGCATGCTTAAGATGATGTATTGTCCTTTTTCAATGTTGAGTAAAGCTACCTGTGGTGACTTAGGTACATGAGGGTCCCGTGTTGCACTCGACTTATATTGTCTACAGGATATTCTTATGCTAATTAAAATAGGAACTATTTATTTACTGATCATGTACTTGGGTATAAGCTCATGGTGCTAAGATCATGTCGTTACAACTTGTTATTTCTTTAACTACCATGAGCTTTTCTATAGAGTGTTCATGCTTTATCTCGAATTTGAGGTGTCATCCTTATGCTTGAAATGCTTTATGCAGTTACTTTTTTTCCTTGCCTTGCATGGAAATGTGACTTGGTAATGGTAGTGGACCCACTATTATGGAGGTCATGAAATGTTGATACCTTGATATCCCTCTTCCTATCACTGTATGCTCAAGAGACTGCATTGATCATTTTATCGTGCTATAGAATCATATACCTAGGGCGTTATGTGTGCTCAAGTGTAGCCGATGTTACACTCTTAGTATCTTTTCTGCACTTCTCCTACCATGAGAGAGCTTGCAGATGTAAAAATGTTGACCTTTCATCTTGTCTCATTGTAAATTAGGTCATTCGTATGAGTGTGTGCCATTTGTTTACTAGCTTCCATGTCCTTATGCAGCTTATCCATATTACTTCCTGCACTCGCCACTTTCTAGTAGCAAGGATTAATTTAGTTAGATCCGAATACTTGATATGTGTTTAGCTTATGAATGGACATTAGTTTTGTAGAAGTCAGTTATGCAAATGAGTTGTTTTCTTTTGTCGCTTGTTTCGAGTGTGCCTAAAGTTGAGTTGGATGATTATTGTTTAATTGCAGAGAAGGTTCTGTCGGGAGTGGCCTCATCCTTATGCCGCTCCATTCTTCGTCGGTAAAAGGCAAGTGCATTCCCTAGATTGTGGCTAGGAGGATTAATCGATTGTTTGCTCTTAGCGTACATAACTGCCGATGAATACGCAAGAGGTAAGCTTTGCTTGGATATAACTAGAGGGTGCTTCATCTTATGAAAATGTCTATGATGATTAAAAGGTTAAGGAAATGGTTGCAAGTACCTCGAGCTGTGTGTCTAATTGAGTTGTTCGTTGTTATTTATCTGTTCATAGCTAATTTCTATTGATTTTGGCAAGTATGAGTTATATTGGTGATCGCCCTTCATGACGTGATTAGCTATTGGATTCGGGTGGTCACTAGTAAGCCTTAATCTCGGTGAGTTTACTATACCTTTGTTAATATTGCACTGAGTAGCGAGAATGGGGTACGGGGATACTTGTGGTTAATATACAAGAGATGTATTTAATTGTGCCTCGTCTAGGGAATTGAGTTGAGTATGTTGATTGAAATGTGTTTTAATTGAGTATGTTGATTGAAATGTGTTTTAATTGAGTATGTTGATTGAAATGTGTATTTGTTGAGAATTGTTGATTGAAATGTGTTTTAGTTGAGTGTGTTGATTGAAATGTGTTTTAGTTGAGAATTGATGTTGCATTCTTGCATCCATGATATGCATTCATAATGGAAGAGGCGACCCATTCTGATGCGGGCCTCTATGTTCACACGTAGTGAACATGAAAGTCCTACCTCGTAGTCCCATTCATCGAGGTGAATGGGAGAGAGATAGTAAGAGTAGGCACCTTCCATCTTTGGGATGGAAGGGACGTGAGGGTGCACACCGACGGGTGGGCACTCGGCAGTACTGGTACGGGCATGGAAATGAGCATTCATGTGCATTGCATCTTTAATAATGAGTGTTGTGGTAAATGGTGTGTCATATGGATTGTGATTATGGTAATTGAAGGTTGAGTCGTGGATTCAACCCAAAAGGGGAGATTGAATTGAATTTGATGAATTAACACATTTCTTTGCCTTGCTAATTATGTTGTATGAATATCGTGGAGTGAAGTTGAGTTTTGAACTCAAATGCAAGTGATGAAAATGGTTTGAGTTGCAAAAAGGGGTAGTTGAGTCGGGAGACATTGTGACTTAGAGTTAAGTAATGCTTCTTTGGCGTTGAATGGGTTTATTATCAAATTGATGATTTGATTGCGATGATTTTCTTGTATAGTCAAGTTATTGTTTTAAATGAGTATAAAAGCGTATCGTCCAGATGTTGCTTCATTTGTCTTCCTTGTTTTTAGGGTCAAGCTCTTGTTTTACTTATGATAAATTGGAATTGTTACTCACGTGTACTATGCTGAGTCATCGACTCACGGTTGTTTGTTGTGTTGTTGCAGGTACATTGAAAACCAAAGATGCATGGGGGAGTAGTAGCACAAGCACGCTTGCATCAAACCATTTAATTGATTTGTAAAGCCGGGTTGTATGGATTATGGTTGTAATATGTCGTTCGTCGTGGTGTAGTTATTAAGTTTTGTTGGATGTGTGATTGATTAACTAAGGACCTGCTAGAATGATATCATACCTGTAGTTGTTTTCTCATTCACGAGTGGATGTCCTACTGTCTAGAGAGGTCATGCCGAAATTTTGTAAATTTCGGTGGCTTAGTTTCTAAGCCGATATTAAGAGTTTAGAGTGTTGGTAGCATCCGTGGCGCATTTGAGCTCCGGGGTGTTACAAATACCATAGCCGTAACAAGACTAACATATAACATATCAACAAGTATCAATGTAGCATAAATCTCAAAAGAACATTGTAAAACAATACCACGATATCCCATCCTTTTCCTATAGTGCATCAGTGTGTGTCAAAGTTTTAAAATTATTTAACCATTCTACGTCAAGTTTTATGGTTATTGCCCTAGGGCCACATTTTAAAGGTTCAACCTAAACCATGTTTCTACCTTCACACAGCAAAATTTTTAATTCATTCTAGAATTACTCACTACATTCAAACACCACGGACCTGAAGCCCACTCTGATACCAACTGTAACACTCCGGCGCCAAATGCACCGCGAATGCTACCAAAAAGCCTAAATAACAAACGATCCCTCTACGAAAAGATTGAAACTGAATTTAATCTCTAAACTCTTAAACCGGCTTAAAACTAAGTCACCGAAGTTTACAAAATTTTGGCATGACCTCTCTAGAACAAAGGACATCCACTCAGTAGACAAAAGAATGATAACAGTTATATTATATTATTCTAACAGGTCCTTAGATAATCAATCACAGTTTCAATCGGCAATTAACCAACTACGCAACGCCGATCAACACAATACAATCGCATTTATTACAACCATTTTAACGAAACAATAAACTGGGTTGTTGGTGACCGAAGTCGTGCACGTGCTCTACTCCCATCCCGACGAGACAGCTTCAAGGTACCTAGAACAGGAAGTAAACAAGCGTGAGTCCAAGACTCAGCAAAGTGCAACAATAATAAAAAGTAATGAATTCAACTGAATTACTTTTACTCTAGAATTTAATATAGCCATTACTAAATGGAAATCAACCAGTAAAAGAAGCAATAACTAACTCCACTTACCACAACCAGCTCGAATACATAACTAAATCTTACCCCTGTCTCAATAAACATTTCTGGATGAGTCCACGCCCCAATCCGCCTTAACTCGTTTCTTCCCATTCTCATCAATCCCATTTATCAGTTGCAACACACAATGCAATGGAATACGCTTATGCTTTCATGCTCAAGTGCACAAAACATACAAAACAAGAATCTCATATCCATACATAACAATCAACTCATTAAACATGATTCATCTTCACAATGCAACATGATACACATATGCCATACAAAAGAAGAATCTCATACCCATACATCACAATCAACTCATTAAACATGATTCCTCATAGTCAATGCAATGCAAATATGCTTGCATGTGCATATGCTCATTTCATTTCACAATTCTCATGCATATGATGCATCAAGCATGTCTCATTTCCTCTTTTAGCACATACCGGTATGGCCGAGTGCACACCCCGGTGTGCACCCTCTCATTCCCTTCCACCCCGTGGTGGAGGGTGCCTACTCTCATCGACTCGCTCCCATACAACCACGATACGGAATACGAGGTAGGACTTTCAGACTCACTACATGTGAGCACAGAGGCCCGTGATCGTAATGGGTCGCTCTTCCATCATGAATGCACAAATGCAAATGGCATAAACAAATTTGCTAACTACATTCACTTCTCACATTTGCATAGCCATAGCCAAATACATAAACATCACCACTTTCACATCCAGAAATTTCCATTCACATTCTCAACACTCATAATCACATTCTCAACACTCCTAATCACATCCTCAACGCCCATAATCACATTCTCAATGCTCATAATCACATTCTCAACACTCAAAATCACAGTCTCAATGCTCATAATCATACTCACATCACCAATTCTCGAGTAATTACTAATTCCATCAATCTTGATCATAAATCAAATCATTTTCGCAATTCAATCCCATACTTTCAGTATTCTCACTAGCCTACCAAACTAGTGAACCGGAATATGAAAGTGAATTTAGCAAGATGTCATCACGGCATCTAGACGAAATTCATTAAACATCGCACATAACAATCAATCCAGGGATGCAGCATAATTTCATGATGGCAAGGCATATAAAGTTCATCAAACAAATCATAACACGTTCAAACAACGATGCACTTGTATTAGATTACTTACCCTTTTTAACAAAAGACAATTACCTTACTAGACGTGCTTATAAACACGAATGAAATCCATAGCGTAAGCATATACATAACGCAAGCAATCAACTAGATACCGTATAAGAGATATACGGGTTACACTTGCATATGAACTCGTTTTAAATAAAAGCATAACCAATTAACCATTCTCATTCATCATATCGCATGCAAAATCAAACATGACAATATTACAGCAATACATGGATAATCAGATATTGTAAAACCTAGTGGCCACCTAAGCCACAATCGACATAAAGGCACTTGCCTTTATCGATTTAAAGAATGGAGTGGCATGTGGTTGAGGCCACTCCCGATGTAACCTTCCCTGTGAATAAAACAATATTCATCCAACTCAAATTCATACACACTCGGTACAAGCGACAGAAGAAAACAACTATTCACATCTACAATCGAAACCAAAACATCTCTCATAACCACTTAAGTGCAAATCTGGACAGCTGGCATTGAAAATGCCGTAACTTCCAAACGGCTAATCCAAAAAGGATGAACCTGGGCTTTAAACGATCGCAAGAGACAACTCTACAGCTTCTTCTACAGCCGACCGATCGGGAAACGCACCGATTTTTCTCAGTTTTGCGACGAACAACAGACAAACGCAAAATTAACTCGATCTGGGCAGCAAACACCAAAATGAGCATAACTTGAGTTCTACAACTCCAAATCACATAAACGAATACATTTTCTAAATCTACTCGAAAAATCCTAACTTTTTTTAGCCAATGAAAAAGTCTAATTCAACCTCTACGATGCTCTAATCTGCAGAAGAACACAGACTGAACCAATCGCGACAAGAATTGGACAGCTTTCGGTAAAATAGCCATAACTTTTAAATGGCTGAACGAAACTTGATGATTTCGGTCTCTATTGAAAGGTAATTCAATTGTCTACAATTTAGTTATAGCAAAACCCCCAGAAAACACTTGCAAAATTTTCAAATAGCAGTTCTAGCCGGGGACAGAAATCTGCCCGAACAGAAAATTCTCAATTTCTCTAGTCTCTCCATTTCCCAACCCCCAACATCTCAAAATCATGAATCCTTGCTAGGCAATAGCACAAACAACTTGCATGCAAGCCTCAAAATCCCCCAAAGACCTAGGGTTTACCTCAAGTCTTTCTCATGGAGGAATGAGGGAGGTGGAGAAGGGCTGCCGCAAGGGGAAGGGAGGAGCTCGCCGGCTGGGGAAGAGGTCGCCCGAGCTGGCCGACGGCTGGCCAGAGGCTGGCCGAAGTAGGGCGCCTGGAGGAGCTACGGCCAGGGAGAGGGGCACCAACCCAACTGCTGCTTGCTGCTGGATGCTGCGGCTACTGCTTGCTACTGGAGGGGGGCGCCGGCAGGGAGTGTAGGAAGAAGTGGCGTCGGCCAGGGAGGAAATCGCCAGGGCTGCAGGAGGCCAGCAGCCAGGGAGAAATCGCCAGAGAGCAAGGCGCCAGGGGAGTTGGCTGGGGAAAAAAATGAGGCTCCACCAAGAAATTTCAGCCACACATTTGAAGAGAGAGAGGGAGAGAGATTAGGTGAGGGAGGGGGAATTCCCAAAAAACCCTGCAAAAAAAAAACCAACTCCAACTTTTAACCATTAGCGCGAACCAAACAATTAAACTCTTGGAGCGAAACGATAATTGTTAGGATAGACAACTTACCGCAAAACTAAACAACTCGGAAGATACCTCATTCCGAAAACTTGGGCAAAAATCCAAACCTTTAATAAACTGCGAGGCCGCAAAACTAATCTCCAAATTAAATCCTTAAATCAAGAAAATGAAGACACTTCTGGCCAAAAACCCAGGAAAACAATTTTTTTGCGGTATTACAGTTAGCTACAAAAACCATTCAAGAAGGAGATTTCTTTAGCAAACTATTTGGCAAGGAAAAACGAGCACGCATTCGTGCTGTTGGTATGGGCCCAACACCTCAAGACTTGAGTATGGCAGGATACGCAAGTGTACTTCTATAAAACTTCGCTTAGCTCTGTGCAAAGCTAAGAGCTGAAAAGAGAGTGCACTTTTGAGGGAGCGTTTGGATAATCATGAAGAATAATTAGCGTGTGCTACAAGAAATGGAAAAGATAAAAAAGTCTCAATCTATCCCAAAGATACAGATAATGTTGAACCAGACAACAACCGTGCATCTAACTCTCCTATCGAGGTCAACCTTTTTGTGCAATTCAAGATGATATATTTATAGCGCTAATCATTATCATAGCTCATAATGATATATATGTGTGTTAATAATTGCAGTGCTTGAGAATAATGTTGAACTGAACAATGCTGACGTGAACAACCAGCGTGCATCTAACTCTCCTGTCCATGTCCAGGTCAATTTTATTGCTACTATAGTATTATATATTTATATATGTAATAATTTTGCACTCCGTAGTGATCTAATTAATTGCAGTATATGAGAAGTCATACAAATAATGTGGAGCTGAATAATGTTGACCTGTACAATCACCATGCATCTAACTCTCCTGTCGAGGTCAATCTTATTATGCAATTTAGTATTATGTATTGATGTACGTAATCATTATTGTAGTTTATAATGATCTATATATGTGTTAACATTGGCAAGATATGAGAGGTCCAAGTGATGACAGTGTTGCTAGATCAATTGCTAATGAAAACAGATTTCCAAATAGTGAGGTATATCTTCATCTTTTATAGCTACACAATAATCACCCTTGTCTTCATATAAATGTTAGTTTTGTTTGTGTATAGATAAATGTATGAATTCGCTGTATGACAAGATGTACCAAATACTAACCATGGGGTATTCATTCACTTCACATTTATTTTGACCAAATTGCATGCTTCTGCATTATTAATTTGTAACTCAAATTAAACTTTTAGGTGGGAAGGCATGTTATTTTGTACTCGGTTGTAGGACAGAATGTTCCGGTAACTAAAGCTACCATTAAAAGAACATGTCGAACTACTATCGTTGGTGATACTCCTCTTGGGCTAGAGTATTGTGAGGTTGTTGTGACCTACATGTTGAAAAAGGGTGCTATATTACCAAGACCATACGATGATCTCACAAAAATAGGTGATACACAAGGACGCACCATCGCATGGCCATATAAAAGGGTAAACCATATTGTATACATTCATTTCTTAGCTAAGTTTGTGGGATGATGAAAAAATAAATGGATTTTTGTAGATGGAAGATGATGTTGCTCATGGAGGCACTTCAACTAATGGAGGAAGAAATCAGGTCTGGAGGCACTTCAACTAATGTAGGAAGAAATCAGGTCCTTGGAGGCACTTCAACTGATGGAGGAAGAAATCAGCACCTTGGAGGCACTTTAACTAATGGAGGAAGAAATCAAGTTGTTGGTATTGCATCTATCCCTCTCCCTAGCAATTGCTAAAATGGTTGAGTATTCCCTCTTTGGCCTTTAATCAGTAGACTTGCATGCTAGAAAGTATTGGTTCATTCACTGTTTGGTCAGTATTCAATATATATGCAGTTGTTTCATTTCTTCACTCTATGTTACTTCATGTTCATGCAGTCTAGGGGACATTGAAAGAGCAAATTGAACTGATTCAAAACCAAAGCCAAAACAACACCATCTACCTTTTTTCTTCCAATTCCTTTTGTATAGGTTGTATTTAGTTAAAATCACCCCTCTTACTAGATAAGAAAATTTTGATCTTTAAACGAAGTTTCAAATGCCAGATCACCTTATGTTGGAATGAAACATTAGACTAAATCATATGCGCATACATAGACTAAATTGGATGACTTTAGAGCTTCTCAAAAACAGATGGTTCCAAGTGTTTCGGATACCATTTATAATTGTTCCTCTAAATGAAATGCTATCTATGCCTTGTTCAAAAACAAAGGACACTCTTACATTTTATTTCCAATCACATTCTAAAGGGAAGGATATTGATCTGAGAAAGAATTATCACCAAGCCAGGGATCCTCCTACAACCTAGTTTGCTCACCATTCCCAATTTTCCTAGATCATTGCAAAGGGAAAACGTCACACTGTTGACCTTCACAAGCCCTCTCTAGAACTTAGTTAAATATTTATGTTTAAGAATTCCCATGCTTCTATTTCCATACTGTCTTTATTGCCTAGTGCGAACTGTCTTTATTTGTAATAGAAGTATCTAGTGCAAACTGTCTTTATTTGTAATAGAAGTGCAATGTTCAAACTTTTCTATTTACAATCAGACATGTGGACTAGCAAACTGTACACTATATACAATTGCTTGGATGCCATCTTTCACATTCTAAGAAGAAAATGCTTCTTTTTTTACAGGTGAAAGGGGAAGGAGAGAGAGTTAAAGATTGGAAGAGAACATTTAGGCCTTAGAAAGGGGAATTGTTGAGTGGTTTAGTTAATGGGTATACTTTTGGTGTAAGTATGTAGGACATACAAATAGATATGTCCATATCTGTGGGAAGAGTAAATTTTGCACTCTAGTTATATTTTGGTATATGTCTATGTATGTGACATCCATGCGAGGAGTAAACTTTGTATTCGCTCTTTATATCCTTCTCTACACAATGGCGCCTTCTTGCGCTTTGTCTATTTTATCCGACCGTCACCGTAACTTCCTTCTTTGTTTGGATGTCCAATTGTCTTTACTGCTTTTACTGGTGGGGTAGGGGATAGGTGAAAATGCTTTGTTGCCAATAAAGAGTTTCAGGTGTACCTTCGATGGCCTCCGTTATGGTGCTACATTCATTGGGTGAGTGTAATTATCTCTACTACTTCTAATTAGGAATTGAATATATTTATTCAATTGCACTTCTATCAGACTTCACCATTTTATATTTATTCAATTGGGTGAGTGTAATTATCTCTACTACTTCTAATTAGTTAATAAGTCAAGAAAACCGAGCTTGGGGAGCAATGATATCGTATCATACACAAGCGCCGAGGATGTTGCAGTATCGATCTCAATGTATTGGAAAATGAACGAATGAATGTTGCTTGATTCGAGTCGATGTTCTATGTATTCGGAAAAATGATACATATAATCTTAGGGCACCAAATAATGTATGTTTGTTGGTTATATGATACATTTGTCCATACAAGTAGGCACATGTCTGTCTGACTAAGGACAAGTTTGACTGATGCACGTTTTAGGATAATTAGCTCTTTCCTGCTCCAGTACGAGCTCAATGTTATGTGTTTATTTTTGTTGTTGTATATATTATTCTTCCCTATGTTGGGTTAGTAAATTGATCTATATATGTTCATGAATTGTGAAACCATGCCATGTACCTTGTAGCTACAGATATAGGTAATTATTCTATGGAGTATACACACATTTTCCTGTCTATCTGTTTTTTCGCCTCTTGTAGGTCTATCTGATTGAAGAATTAAGTATGGGAACTTCACCATGAGTACATGTGGTTGCATGAATGCATGCTAGTTTTTATTTCCTGATGCATGCATGTGACATATTATATTGCTGAGCTATAGCTACATTCATATGTTGTTCTAGAGTAGTTCCTGCACATGCATATATTGTAATGCTACGGGATCTTCTCGAAGTTTTGAAATTTCTCGTCTGGTTAATTGGTGGACCCATCTGTTGATCTGGAGGGTTAGCATTTGTGGCTTTGCGTCGGAGAAAAATCACCTACTTTATATTTTTTTCCCATCTCCCTCCACCTAACCCTCCCCTCACTTTTCTCTCCCTTCTCTTTTCCTCCCAAAACCGAAACAGCCAGCACTTCTTCGGTTTCTCCTCCCCCATTAGCTCTCCTCCAAGGGCAGCAGCTCCCCATGGCGCCTCCTCACCTGCAGCAAGCCTCCCAGCCAGCTCCTCACCTCCTTTGGCATCCTCCCTTGCTGCAGCAGCTCCCCATGGCGCCCATCCAAGTTCCCCTGGTGTAGCAGCTGCAACAGCAGCTTCTTTCCCCCCACTTCTTCCTCTTGGTGGGCTTTGGAGGTGAGTTTTCCAGGTTAGGGATTGTGCTTGCTGCTCTCATGGAAGTCCTAGCTGGGTAGTGTGGTTCTAGGGTTCCTAGATCTGAAATCTTGGGGGGGGGGGCAATGACTCTATTTGGGAGGGAAATCCTCGTCTCTTTCGGGCTGTGCGCTGGCAGTGTGTTGGAGCTACGTTTTGAGGTTGTTACAAGCATTTCCTGGGGGTCCAGCTGTTGCGAAAGTTGTAGATAATCGAATTACCTTTCAATAGAGACTAAAATCACTAAATTTCGTTCAGCTGTTTGATAGTTATGACCTTTTTAGTTCAGACTGCTCTGTGTTGGTTTTCAGTGATAGATGTAATGTTCAACTGAAGGGTAGACCAAGTTGCTGGCCGAATTAGACTTTTTGGTTACCTAGAGAAAGCTAGAATTTTTCCTGTAGATTAATAAAATGTATTTGTTTGCTACCTTTGCATTCAAGAATAAAAAGTTATGATGTTTTGAACTTCTATCCAGAAAACCTGTAAGTTCTGGAAGTTCAGTTTGGGGTTATATGTTCAGTGGTCGATTTGAGGCTCTCTGAGCTATCTTCTGAACATTTGGTAGTAGCAAAAGTTGTAGATAATACTCTTAAGTTTCTGTGAAGCTGAAGAACATACGATTTGGCCAAACCATTTAAAAGATATGCCCAAATTACTCTCTGCTGTTCAAGTTCTGAACTAGTAATAGGTTCAATTTTGTTCTATCATTTAAGGCTACTTAGAGGCCGAATTGGAATGTTCCATTGCCTGGAAAGTTGTGGGAAATTTCGTGTAGATTGATAAAATGTCATCATTTACCTTATTCCATTCAGTATAACACATTTTATGAGTTAAACTCTGCATGCTGTTCTGAAATTACTAAAATCTGAAGCTGAAATTTAATCTGTTGATTAGAAATATATAGAGTCCGAATTAGACTTTCTCATTGCCGGGAAAGTTATGGGAAATTTCGTGTAGATTGTGAAACGGCTATCATTTACTTGATTTAGATGAGTATAGCATTTCTTATGAGGTTTCGAAACTGACTATCTCCTGAGCAACCCGAGTTGAGAGTAAAGTCAGTTTCAGGGTATCTTTTGCGTTGTGGCTTGGTTTGAGATGTATGTAATTATTTGCAGGTGTTGTAAATCCAGGAGCGAGTTTAGCCTCTAATCACTTTTCTCCTCGAGAGTTAAAGGCAAGTGCATCCCCTAGAGCGTTATTAGGGTGTTATATGCTTTGCTTATGATGAGAGTATGAAAATTCTAATGATTTGGTTTTGTTTCATAGCATATCTAGAAATGGTTCTTAGTATGATGATGAAAGCGAAAGAGATCATTTTGAGCACATTGGCATGATGCATTGCACTACTGTGTTTGCACAGAGACATTGAAATAAGATTTACCTCTTGTATGGGCTTGAGAATTGACTATATGTACTAGTCGGTTAATCTTTGGTATGTTCAAGAATTTCCCTATTGTTTCTATGTTTATGCGATTTGTTTTTGGTCATGGTTAAGAGCGAATACTTATGATGCCGTGTATGAATTGTTTATAAGCATCAATTGCATATGTGCATTCATTACAGAAGAGGCGACCCATGTTGATGTGGGCCTCTGTACTCACACGTAGTGAGTATAAAAGTCCTACCTCGTAGTCCTATCCACGGATGGGAGCGAGTCAGTAAGAGTAGGCCCCGCCACAGGATGGTTGGGAATGAGAGGGTGCACACCGACGGGTGTGCACTCAGCTATACCGGTATAGGCTAAAAAAGAGTTGCATTTTGAGCATGAAAGCATAAAAGCATTGCATTGCATTGCAATTGATAAATGTTAATCAATGAGAGAATGGAAATGACAAGTTAAGAATTGAGTCGTGGACTCATCCATAAATGGCTATTGAGGTATGAGTACGGTTTACTTACGTTTCCGAGTTGGTAGCAGAACTTGAAGTTTATCTACGGTTTCTTTTACTTACTGAATTCAATTAAGTAAAATGGATGTGCTGTGTTTCAAAGTGCTATATCTTGCTTTGCAATGATTACATTTCGTTATGGATGCACTTTGCTGAGTCTTGGACTCACCCCTTGTTTGTTTAATGTTTTTTGTAGGGTACCGTGAAGCTGTCTCATTGGGATGGGAGTAGAGGCACATTCACGACTTCGGTCACCACCAATGTATCTAAATGATTTTGTAGTCTATGGTCTTATCAAGTGATGTTCTAGTCGTTAATTCGTTGTGATGGAGAATTGAGTTGCTGCTTAGTTGTGTAATAGTTGCTAAGTCATGCTGCGAGTATGCTTCCTTTGTTTGATTAGTTAGTCATGATTTTGGTCATTATCTCTGTTATCTTATTGCCTGCTGAGTGGATGACCTTTCTTCTAAAAAGGTCATGCCGAAATTTCATTCTTTTCGGTTGTTCAGTTTTAAGCCTGTCTAAAGGGTTTAAAATTTGGTTTTCGATCTTTTAGTAGAGTTGATAGGTTTTGTGTCTCATTTGTTAAATCCTTTGTTCAATAGATCTTCTTGGTGGAGTTTAGTTGTTGTGTAGCTAGTGTAATTAAGCCTTTGGTAGCATTCGCGGCACGATTGGCGTTGGGGTGTTACAGTTGGTATCAGAGCGGGCTTTAGATCCATGGCATGTGAATTTAGCAAATTACTCTAGAGTAAACTAAAATTTTGCTGCGTGAAATTGGAAACATAGCATAGGTTTCCACTCTTGTTAAAAAAAATTTGGCCTTAGGGCAACAACCTTAAAATCTGAAGTAGAGTGGTTAATTAATTTAAAACTTGACACACTCTGATGCACAGTAGGAAAGGGTATGGGTATCGTTACTTTACGCTTAAATGCTATATTTAAGCTTTGCTGTTGAGTTGCTATATTTGTGATTAAGTGAGCTTGGCGTGCCGAAGGGTTTCGGTCACCTTCTTTTGTTCGTAGTAAGGTTGTGGTTTGTCGGTGTGGCTAGTTAGAGCCATCACCGAAGGACTAATAACCTCCCGTGGGGGGGAGTATTGAGTATTCGCTGATTGTTCTTTCGACGGTTTTTTTTTGGTTTTGCCTTCTTTGGTTGAAGACGAAGAAGGAGAGTTTAGTGTTGCGCCTCTTTTGGTCACCTTTTCAGTTTTGAAAGCCAGGTTATTGTTGGTTGCTTTACAGAGAACGTTATCAATTTATTTTTGGTGTTAAGGCTTTATCTGAGAAGAGTTTGGTTGATCGTTTGGTTTTCCCCTTGCATCCATCTTCCTTCGTGGAAGTTGTAGATCTTGAGATTTGCTGAGGAGTTGTTGCATGTCAAGTTGGGAATTCGAGAGTCGAGTTCTCTTGTGATTTATAATTGGGTTTCTCGAAAGAAAGTTGATTCTTGGTGTTGTTTATGTTTAAGAGTCTGTGATTTCCTTAAAGGTTGGGTATGTGACCCACGAGGATGTTCAAGACGTAAAGTGAATTGGTTGGTTGTTTAAAGACAACCTAAATTATTGTGTTAATAGAGAAAGACTAATCGAGATGATAAGTGATCTAAAGTGAAAGTTGATTAGAGTTATGCGAGGTGTTGTGAGTTATGGAATTAACGAGAATTCTGAGATTTGTGTTTCTGAAAAGCTAGTATTGATCACGATTGAGAAGGTCTAGAATCTTCTGAGCGACAAATTGGTATAGCAAGGTTATGGTGTAAAGACATGAGGGTTGTTGGTTTATGGTGCTTTGGTCAATCAAATTGTGGGTTGACAGAATGACTTGATCGATGTGTAATCAAAGTATAGGGATATGGAATGAGTGTATGAAAGGTTAAATTTGTCCTTAACAAATATCTGTCTGGGATCCGTAGTTATGAAAGGTTCTAGTGGAGATCGTATTGAGTGGTTAGAATTATTTATGGGTTGAATGAACTTAGGGATTGTGCGAAAGGGATTTGTTGATTTCACCGAGATAAGTGCTGACGAGATGTGTTTTAAGCTTGGAATAAATAGGTTGTATGAAGAATGCTTTGTCTTGGTTAGTAGACCAAAAGCAGGTGTTGGCACGCGTCTTATGTTGAGTAATTGATAAGTTATTTGTGTTGAGAGAAGTGAGAACGTGGTTCTCCTAGTGGATCGTCCTAAGATAGACACGGTTTAGAGTTCGATAATGTTGTGACCAGTGGTAGTTACGTGAATAGTAGAAAGTAATCGAGCAAAGATTGGATGTTGTAACTTATGTTCTAGAGTGTTGGGCTTTTCAGGATTTGGTGAATATGAAATCCTCAATGGCTAAGAGTACTGGAATGCGAGAAATGGTGGGATTCGAGTCTAACCTTCTTTAAAAGGTTTACTGATTCAATTGATTGTATGATTTTCGGGAGTGCATGCTTTTGTTAAGACGTTCTAATTAGTGGGCAATAGAACTCCCTTGATTAAGTTGCATTTTTGGTCAAGTTGCGACTTGGCTTTGATAATCGAGAATGAGGATGAAAGAGTAGTTTTGGAAGTAATCGGGTGATGGATCCCAGAATATTGTATGCCATTGAACCATGCCAATCATTGGTTTGGCTAAGTTGGGTAGCTTATGTTATGAATAAGGGATTTGCACTCAAAAGTATATGAAGGGATAGAGCTCTTTCACGTGCAAACTGAATTATCTTTGGAATTAGTATTTAAAGGAAGCAAATAGACATAATGGGTTGTGCTGGAAACTCTGGAGTTAAACACTTAATTTGTAACCCTATTGCAACTAGAGTTGGATTCAATTGAAAAGTGTGTATGGGTTGGAAGTGTTTCAAATGATGAAACTTATGGTCGTTCCATAGTGCTCAGTGGTTAAAATGAGATGTTTTGTTTTGGTAAAGGCTTGGGGTTTGCTTTTGTGAAAATGAGTTGCCTCAATAAAGTTTCGTGCGGTGTTTCTTTTATAATGGAGTTTTCCCCGAGGTAAAGCTTGGTGCCTTGGTTTCAATGTGTTGGTCTTGGATTGAGTGGTTAAAAGGGAATCGAAAATTCCTTCGCTTTCTAGCATGAAAGGAAAGAATGAATAATTTCTGGTATTTTTGCCGTGTTGTTCGAGATTTGAGTTTCCTTTGCGATTTGGCTTAGGAAAAAAATACGAGTGATCATTGGATGTTGTCGTGTTCTCTCCAATGTGAATTGTAGCGCATTGAGTTCAGGTTGACGCATGTGGTTCAATTAGTTCAAAAGAATTGTATGTCTTTTGCATTCTAGTTGGAGTTACAAAATATGAAAGCTTATGGTATAGTGTTGAGTATAATAAAGATTTATACTTTTGGGATTAGCTTTTTGAGAGGAAGATTGTGAGGGTGAGATTCTCTTAGGAAAAGAACTGATTATGGTTTGGTAATGATTTGTGGTCCTAGCTTGGGCTAGGTGTAGAACTTTGGTTGTGATTTAAAAAGGTGGATTATGATGGAGGTTGTTGATGTCTTGGTTCAAATTCTGTTGAAAGTATCATTGGTTGTAAAGAAAGTGACAGTAATTTTGATGTAATATGTTCTGTCGTTAACATTTGTCTTAGTTAATTGTCCCTAGGTATGAGATATGCGTGGGAGAGGATAGAATGAAAATATAACGTGGTTTGTGTAGGATCGGATGGCGACAATCAGAGGGGGGGTGAATGATTGAGCGGAAGATAAAAAACAAAATTTTCTTGATTCACAAAACCCCCTAAATTAATTATGAAATATTGCTCTCGGTTTCAACAAAAAACAGATTAATAGACGTTCACTAAAACTGTAATTACCGAAGATCCAACCGTTGGATTGATGTGAAATTTTAACTGTATAAACTAGATTCAAATACGAAACTAACACAACAAGAATCACCTCAATCGGATATACGGATCTAGAGTTATAACCTTCGCAAGTTGATTGTATCAAATAATGACGAGAATAGATCAAATCCTAATTATGAGATTAAACAAAATCTACAAGGAATTAACCAATCAAACTTTTAAAATAAATTACTAGATGCCCTAGCAATATTTTGGATGAATCAAATCAAAATTATCATGGCAAAAACATGAATCAATATGAAATCAAAACAGGCATGCAAAGCGAAGGATGGAAAAATAAATGAAAATACTGTAGCAATCGAGATTACTGTAGCACCGAATACTGTAGCACGCGGGTACTGTAGCGCCGAAGTTGCGTGCTACGCTCGGACTCTCCTTTTCGCCGCCAGGAAGAACAACTGCGCTCGGATTTTTTTTTTTCTTCACGCCATGCATGCAGTCGCAGAGAATTAACTAGCGCAGCTTCTAGTCACGACACAAGACAAATACCGAAGCTCAAAACTTCTAGTCGAGGATGATTCACATGCAAGGACTTCAAGCTGGCGCGCTCGTCTTGATCGCAAGGAATAGCCTCGAGAGATTGCGGCGACTTTGTCCTCCGAGTCGTCGGACGATGCACGAACTTCACGCCGCACGGCCGCCAAGGAAAAGAAAGACGACGCACCAGAGCTCAGATGAAAAACGGCGATATCTAGCGCGCAAAAGCCACAATTTCATTGATTAGGTTTCGTGGTTTTATACAACTCAAAACCCTAACACATGTATGCATATCCACTTGGCCCAATAACACATAGCCCAATATATGCATACAACCCAAAATTCACACATGCACGCGTGACGCCCGCTCGCCGCGACTCACGTGACTAACCAGCCTTCATGTGCACCGTTCTCTCAGCCCGAACGCCCCGCATGACATCCTCGACCACCGGGACCTCGATTCCTCCCGAACCTAGTCCCAACCTCGCCTCCATGAACCTAGTTCCGTCCGTCATCGACCACGTTAGCCCTCGAGCAACACTCGCATACCTAATAAACAAACAACGATCCGAGCACAAGTCCACGACTTGACTCAAAGTCAATCCATGCAACCACTCACATGAGTGCATTGCATCAAACAAAATCATTAATCAATCATAATTACACTCAATGGTCCGGTACATCGCCCTAGGCGGTAGCACTAGGAAAAGCAACCAACACTCAAATTGCTTCAATTTGAAGATCCAATTCAAATCAAACTCAATTTCAAATCAATTCAATCTCAAATCTTGTCAATTACTCATCACACACAAGGATAGACCTCCACATGGTCTTTCAATCTCCCCCTTGATGAGTATATTGACAAACACATGAAAAGGCATAAGTATTGAGTTTGAAGAAAGAAAAGAAAACAATTTGAATGCAAAGCCAAACTTGATCAAAGAAATAGAAATGAAGAACATGACCAAATTGGCAGCTTATGATCTATGAACGATAGCAAGATTAACAAAGATCATAAGAAAGAAGAATCAAGTGCAAAATGATGCCTTTTCTCACGATTTCTCCCCTTTTGGCAATATAGGCATCAACGTGACATTTTCTTTTCTCCCCCTTTTTTTTGTTGTTTTTATGCAAGTAATGCAGCCTAAGGGAGCTTTGAAGATTATCCATGTGATCAACAAGACAAGTTATGACACCAAGCTAAGTTATGGCAAAAATAGACTAAGCAAAGGCATGTCCAAGTGCAAATAATCATTTTGCTAGCAAGATTTAATTAAAACCATGTCATTTTTAGCATGATTGAACACGAGCAACACTTGTCATTAGTTTCAAAACTAGAAGCAAAGCCATTCAAAGGATCAAATGGAAAACCTAGAGTTCAACCTACTCAACACTTTGGGGAATCTAGAAGTGCATACAAGGTCCTTCGAGCCCCTTTTTTTTATTGTATGCAAATTTGTCTTTGAATCTTTGAAAGACATAGCGGGGTGCAAATGTTTGACATTATTTGCATTCTTTACCCACATATGTTTTTTTTGCATTTTTAAAGCAATTGACTCAAGCCATAATCGATCATCTCAAGAGGGACTCTTAAGAGAATGATCTTGGTCATACACAACACATTCCAAGTTCATCTCAAGTGCAATGAGAAGCCGTCTTGAAAATATGAAGTGTTGAGTCTAATGCATAAAAAGAGTCAATTTTGCTTCACTTTCATTTTAGCATTTTCATGTTAAGCTAGTGAAGGACTCAAGTATGGATCAAACAAGATTCACCCAAGTTGCTATAGGGACTCTAAAGAATTCCAGAATTTCACAAATCATGGCAAATACACCTAGAGAAGAAACTTAGCAAGTAAACGCAACATGTTTTATCAAGTTTTTCTTTTAACGCTCATTTTTCAATTTTGTGTAAGCTTAGCAAGATAAATGAACTTGGACATATCTAAGCAAGTAATTTTCTTCATAATATAGCATGGTGTATAAAATGAAACATGGATCATGTGCATAATAGACAAAGCTCATAAAATGAAAAATCAAGTCTATATGCAATGCATGAGACAGATTTCTAAACTCCCCCTCAACATGTGATTTCATTTTAAGCACAAATCTGGTTCAAATTGAGTTATTAGCAAGATTAAGCTCAAGAAAGATCAAAAGAACTCAATTAAAGCCGTAAACACAGAATAGAGGGAAGAAGTCAAGAAACCATGAATCGGGTGGCTATAGAGTATAGAAAAGATGGTAGAAAACACTATGGCTCAGACTCGCCTCATCTTCCCCAATGACTAACATAGGAAAGCTGCCTCTAGATCCCAAACTAAGGAGTGCACACAGACCCTGTCTACCCAGGGGGCCCAACACCTGCTAGACTTATAAGACTGTGAGGGAACTCAACCTAGAGAGAAGAGAGAACAGCTAATTAAGCATGATAGCAACCTAAAGCACAAGATGAGAGGTCCATGCAAAGCATGCCAGAAGTCTAAGTGATGTGAACTCATAACTCTAAGGAATAAAACCCATAAGCACCCAGAGCAATACAAAAGGAAAAACTGAAATAAAATATAATACATAATATACAGATCAGCTCCCCCTCACAGAAGGCCGTAAGGGCACACAACTCAAGCTCACTCCTCAAGGCAACAAACCTAGAGCTATCCAAAGGCTTGGTAAAGATATCGCCAACCGGTGGTCACTTCCACAAACCAAGCACTATGTCTCCTTTCTCCACATGGTCTCTAAGGAAGTGATATCTAATATCAATGTGCTTGGTCCGGAGTGTTTGACCGATTCTTGGCAATGCAAATAGCGTAGTGTTATCACGTAAAAGTGGAACACTCTCTATCTCCAATCCAAAGTCCCGCAAGGTCGATCTCATCCAGAGCACTGCTACAAAGAATCGGCTGCAAAGAACATACTCGGCCTCAAAGAAGGATCAGGCGACTCCTGACCGCTTCTTAGATGACCAAGAAACAAGAGAAGTGCCAATGAATTGGCAAGTGCGAAGTGCTCTTCCTATCTATCCCTACCCAAAGCAAAGTCAAGATCGGAAAAGGCTCTAAGGGATAGACAAGAGGAAGAAGAGTACCAAATACCATAATCAATGGTAGCTCAAGGTACTGAAGATGCGCTTCACCGCTTTGGCGATGAGAGACGCGAGGAGAAGCTCGAAGCGAGCACACATACACACAAAGAAAGTGTATGTCCCAGCGAGGCAAGAAGTACAAGAGAGAGCCAATCATGCTCAAACTCCTTTTGATCAAGAGGCTCACCATCCTCATCGGGCTCAAGGACAGCGAAGCAGGCCATAGGAGTCATCAAAGGCTTTCCATCGACATATCAAACCGCCTCAGAGGTCCCGAGTATACTTACCTTGGTGCAGAAAGTACCTCCCGAGATCGCTTGATTTGGAAGCCGAGAAAGTAGCTCAACTCACTCATCATACTCATCTCGAATTTCGTGCTCATCACCTCGTAAAAATGAGACACAAGAGACCGAGATGAGCCACCAAGATAATATCGCCCACATAAATCGACGAGAAGAAAATGAGAATCTGGTGTCCGATGAATAGAGTTTTGTCTACTATACCCATTTTGAAACCATGATCGAGAAGATAAGACTTAAGCCTCTCATACCAAGCTCTAGGGGCTGCTTAAGTCCATACAAGGCTTTGGAAAGCTTGTAGACATGGTTCGGTATTTGGGGTTCTCAAACTGGAGGTTGCTTGACATACACCTCTTCCTCAATGAAGCCATTGAGAAATGCACTCTTGACATCCATTTGATAGAGCTTGAAGCCCGGGATGCAGAGAATGCAAGTGATTCTAATTGCCTCTAGTCTAGCTACAGGGCAAAGGTCTCTCAAAGTCAAGACCTCAACTTTGAGTGAAGCCTGTGCAACTAGCCTAGCCTTGTTATGAACGATAACCCCATCCTCACTCTGCTTGTTTTTGAACACCCACTTGGTCCCAATGACATTATGACCAGATGGGGCTCTACAAGCCGCCAAACTTTGTTCCTCTCAAAGTTTTCCAGTTCCTCATGCATAGCATTAATCCATGATTCATCGGATAATGCATGAGTAACATCCTTTGGCTCAAAAGAGGCAACAAAGGCAAGAGTGAAGGCAGAAAGAAGATAAGCCTGATTTTGAGCGCAGAACACGCTCGAATAGATCACCAATGATCTGCTCGGTGGATGAGAACGCTGAATGTGTCGTGGAGGACTGAAGCGAGTGGCCTCTACCTCTTGAGGAGAAGAGGTAGGAACAGAGCCACTCACCAAGAAGAGTTCAAGGCAAGGGTTGGTCTTCCGAGGTGCGTAAATAGAAACAGAGGCATCTCGGTGTAGAGGAACTGGATCGTGGAACACCATCATCTCCATCATCCTCATCCTCTACAAAGATGGTCTCGGAGGGATAAGAAGAGCTGAAATATCGTGTCTAGCTCCCGGCTAGCCTCATCAAAGGTCACGCCACGTGTCTCTATGATCCTATTCGCATCACAACCTGCACCCTATAGCTACGAGAAGACGCCGAGTAACCCGTAAAAATACCATCAAGAACGAGACTCAAACTTATCTAGGTTACGGACTTCAAGATGAAACACTTGCAACCAAAAACGCGAAAATGAGAAACACCGGCTTTCGCCCATACCTCAACTCATAAGAAGTGCGATGCAAATGTGCTCTCAAGAAAACGCGATTGGAAACATGACAAGCAAGTAGCTATAGCCTCATTTCAAAACTTCCTAGGAGTATCAGACTATCTAGCATCGCCCGCCATCTCAACCAGGGGTCCTATTCTTCCTTTCCACTACGCCATTTTGTTGAGGAACGATGGAGAGGAGAACCGATGCTCTAACCTGACTCCACAGAAACTCTCAAAGTAGGAATTCTTGAACTCGGTGCCATTATCACTGCGTATAGCTCGTAATGCACCTGGGAGCTCAACAGACAACCTACTAACCAATCCCCTAAAGTGAGAAAAAGTCTCATCCTTCGAGGCCATGAAAAATACCCAAGAATATCTCGAAAAATCATCAACAATGACAAGGACATACCACTTCCCTCCCGATCAAGACTCTATTTGGACCAACAAAGGTCCATGTGTAAAAGCTGCGTCTGGTGCATCACCATCACTACGGTGGATCGGAGGATGAGAAGCAAGAACCATTTTGCCATGTCGGCAGGAGAGCAAACTAAGTCTTTGACCATCTTGAGTTTGGGCAAACCACTTAATAAGATCGCGATCGCTAACTCGGTCAAATGATCAAAACCAATGTGACCAAGTCTCCTATGCCAGAAGGAGAGATCACGGGACTCAGAAGCAATCAAACACCGAAGAGAGTCTCCAGAAGAAACAGAAAAATCAGCACGAAAGACCCTCCCAAATCTAGAAATCCCGCAAACTAACTCTCCTGATGAATCGAGGATTCTACAAGCATTGCTCTTAAAGCTTACCTCGAAAGAGTCATCGATAAGCTGAGAAACGGAAAGCAAATTATATTGCAGCTTACTCACTAAGGCAACGTCCTTAAGAATAAAATTTTCATTAATGCAGACGGTACCTTTAGCAATGACTCTACCTGAAGAAGCATCCCCAAAAGTGATCAACTCATCACCGGGGGCTCGGACTAGGGAAGAGAACCAACGAGAGTCTCCGGTCATATGGCGAGAACAACCGGAGTCAACAATCCAAACATCTCCTTCCCCATCCGATTTAACCCGATCAAGTCAAAAAGAGAGAAGACTTAGTATCGATAAAGTGAAGACCGGGAACCCAATCTTGAATCACACGACGCCTCAAAGAACCACCACAGAGGAAGAAGGTTTGACTCTCACAAGATCGAAGAATCAACTCTAGTAGAAGATGTAGGAGCATCCTTTGGTTTGGCCCGGGTGGTGCAAAGGCGGACCATCCCAACGAGGCTGCCCAAATCTCCTACCCGAAAACACCTCACGCCACGATATCTACCTCGATGGGAGAAACGAGGAATATCAAGAGGACGGCGAGATCGACCACGAGCAACTCCGGGACTAAAACTCGATTGAACAAAGATGAAAACCGAGTCCCGGACGCCGCCCAAAAACAGTGACTCTCGACTGCCTAGTAGCGAGTACGCCTTAGAGCACTCTTGAGTCCAGGGATGACCTCAATACCTCTAAGAGCAGCAACACGCTCACGCCTGGTGAACTTGGCGCGTCTAAAACAGAAATCTACTAGGTGACCATCCTTCTTACAGAAGGTGCATGAATACTTCGCCTTGCTAGAGGCAGAAATGACAGGAGAAGCACCCTTCTGCTCAGAAGTCCCATGGACAACCCCAGCAGACCTAAACACAGTGGTACTTACCCTGGGAGCTACCACTATCTCTCCACTCTTGGAGGCACGTACAACTGAAGGCGGATGCGCCCGTGCATGCTCCAAGTAATCAAATCCTAGACCTTGATTGAATCTACTAATTTTGGACTGGTCTAGAATGAGATTGAGTTTCTTCTTGCCTCCAACAAATTTCTCAAGAGTGCTCATAAGATACTGACACTCTCGGAAAAGTGAGACGCATGAAGAGCAAGGGGAAGGAGTAGAAGAAGAACCAGAAGAAGAGGATCGAACAGCGCGTGTATATTTTTCCCTATACACGGCTACCTCAAGTTTGAGAGATTCACAGGAAGCACAAGAAGCATCTCTAATTCTACCAACCTGGGCCTCTAACTTCTTCCTAAGCTCTGCGTGGACCTTATCCACGTCATCCTCAACCCCAATACACAGCAAGCAACCATTATTTGACTTAACTAGTAAGTCCTTAGCAAGTTGATCACACTTGGCATTCAAAGCTTCATTATCAAGTTTTAGTTGCTTCTGACCCTCACATGAGTATTTGGGTCCTTAGAAGCATGCAATTCAAGTTCATCATTTCTAGCAGAAAGCTTCTTAAGGTGACAACTCATGGCATCAATTTCAGCAAGTAGCTTAGGGCAATTTTCACAAGATGCAGTTGTGTGAGTATGAAGAAAACTAGCATCAATAGGAATAGGATCAATAGAACATGTGCTAGCATCCTTCGACCTAAGAGTCTCAAGATCAGAAACCACACTATCATGCAGGGTTCTTAGGTTCTCCAACTCCACAAGCAAAGCATCACAGAGAGTACAACTATCAGAGTCTCGGGAGGAACATGATTTAAGTGAAGCTAACTCCCGAGATAAGGTATCTACTTCCTTCTCTAACTCCGTAACCCTAGCTCTAGCTCTAGCATGAAATTTTCCTAATTTGCAAAAAGCTTCATTGAGCTGGTCATAGGAAGGTACCTCGTCTGAGTCGCTGATGTCGTTGGTGTTTGCCATGAAGCACATGCCGGAGAAGTCGTCGCCGCCTTTCTTCTCTTGCGGATCATCCTCGCCTTCGTCGCTCCATGTCTCCATGTCGGAGAGGCTGATGTCGTCGAGGGCGGCGAGGACGCGTGGAAGAGCTTTTGTTCTTCAAGAAGTTGCGGTACTTCTTCTCGTCATACTGCTCGCGAATCGGAGGTTTCTTGTTGCGGTTCTTGTCGTGTAGTCGTTTGCCGAATCCGCGGAGTCGTTTTGCCCTTCTCCTGCTTAGGACAATTAATTCCAATGTGGTTGGGGCCGCCACATTCAAGCGGTGATCATGCCCCTTCTTCCTCTCTCTCACTCTCTTGTAAATATTGGAAAATTTTGAGCGACAAGAGCAAGCTCATTTTCTGAAAATTGTTCGAGAATTTCATCGCTACCGCAAAGAGCGGAGAGAAAAACCGAAGCAAAGTCAAGAGAAAATCGGAAGAGGACCCAATGGGATCGGTGACCAAAGCCATCGATCGAGATTTCGCTCTTCCGGAGGCGACATCAATCTCATGAGTCTTGAGGCGGAATAAAGCCCGCCAAGAGTCGAGTCGACAAATCGCTGGTGTCCTTGATGGTGGTCACCTTCATCTCCCAAACCCGAAGGTCGAGTCGCGGTCAAGAAATGCCGAGCATTGTCCGAGTCAGTATATACAACCGATCGCCGGAGGTCGCCAAAATCTTAGTAAACCGACCAAAGCACTCATCGAGACTCTCACCGTGCGTTGTTCAAATTTGTTGTACTCACGCTTGAATGGTCTCGCCACGGTCTTGATTTGAGTAGTGCCCTCATGGTAAGCATCGAGGGTTACCCAAATCTCGTGAGCGGATCGCAGTGAGATCCGATCATACTCATCAAGGCCGAGTCCTCAGATGAGAATGTTCTCGCCTTAGCATTTGCCTCAACGTCGACCATATTGCGGCCGTGACGTTTCATCGGCGCAGAACCTCATATGGGAGCTTCACCTTCGCCATATCAGAAGCCTCAGGCGATGATGTATGACTCCATCCGGGATTTCCAAAAGGAAAATCAACACCACAAAAATTGGAGGCTTGGTGGAATACTTGTTCTGTCGCCATGGCTCTCGAGACCGATCAAGATCTATGGAAGAGCAAAACCGGCTCTGATACCACTTGTAGGATCGGATGGCGACAATCAGAGGGGGGGTGAATGATTGAGCGGAAGATAAAAAACAAAATTTTCTTGATTCACAAAACCCCCTAAATTAATTATGAAATATTGCTCTCGGTTTCAACAAAAAACAGATTAATAGACGTTCACTAAAACTGTAATTACCGAAGATCCAACCGTCGGATTGATGTGAAATTTTAACTGTATAAACTAGATTCAAATACGAAACTAACACAACAAGAATCACCTCAATCGGATATACGGATCTAGAGTTATAACCTTCGCAAGTTGATTGTATCAAATAATGACGAGAATAGATCAAATCCTAATTATGAGATTAAACAAAATCTACAAGGAATTAACCAATCAAACTTTTAAAATAAATTACTAGATGCCCTAGCAATATTTTGGATGAATCAAATCAAAATTATCATGGCAAAAACATGAATCAATATGAAATCAAAACAGGCATGCAAAGCGAAGGATGGAAAAATAAATGAAAATACTGTAGCAATCGAGATTACTGTAGCACCGAATACTGTAGCACGCGGGTACTGTAGCGCGAAGTTGCGTGCTACGCTCGGACTCTCCTTTTCGCCGGGAAGAACAACTGCGCCGATTTTTTTTTTTCTTCACGCCATGCATGCAGTCGCAGAGAATTAACTAGCGCAGCTTCTAGTCACGGCACAAGACAGCGCTGGAAGCTCTGAAAACTTCTAGTCGTACGATGATTCACATGCAAGGACTTCAAGCTGGCGCTCTGTCTTCAGTCGCAAGGGAATAGCCTCCAGTAGATTGCCGGCGACTTTGTCCTCCGAGTCGTCGGACGATGCACGAACTTCACGCCGCACGGCCGCCAAGGAAAAAGAAACGACACGCAGCCAGAGCTCTCGCATGAAAAACGGCGATATCCAGCCGCCGCAAAAGCCACAATTTCATTGATTAGGTTTCCAGGGTTTTTATACAACTCAAAACCCTAACACATGTATGCATATCCACTTGGCCCAATAACACATAGCCCAATATATGCATACAACCCAAAATTCACACATGCACGCCAGACGTCCGCCGCCGCACTCACGTGACTAACCAGCCTTCATGTGCACCGTTCTCTAGCCCGAACGTCCCGCATGACATCCTCGACCACCAGGACCTCGATTCCTCCCTGAACCTAGTCCCGAACCTCAGTTCCTCCATGAACCTAGTTCCGTCCGTCATCGACCACGTCGCCCTCGAGCAACACCGCACTAATAAACAAACAACGATCCGAGCACAAGTCCACGACTTGACTCAAAGTCAATCCATGCAACCACTCACATGAGTGCATTGCATCAAACAAAATCATTAATCAATCATAATTACACTCAATGGTCCGGTGCTACTGCCCCTAGGCCGGTAGCACTAGGAAAAGCAACCAACACTCAAATTGCTTCAATTTGAAGATCCAATTCAAATCAAACTCAATTTCAAATCAATTCAATCTCAAATCTTGTCAATTACTCATCACACACAAGGATAGACCTCCACATGGTCTTTCAATCTCCCCCTTGATGAGTATATTGACAAACACATGAAAAGGCATAAGTATTGAGTTTGAAGAAAGAAAAGAAAACAATTTGAATGCAAAGCCAAACTTGATCAAAGAAATAGAAATGAAGAACATGACCAAATTGGCAGCTTATGATCTATGAACGATAGCAAGATTAACAAAGATCATAAGAAAGAAGAATCAAGTGCAAAATGATGCCTTTTCTACGATTTCTCCCCCTTTTGGCAATATAGGCATCAACGTGACATTTTCTTTTCTCCCCCTTTTTTTTGTTGTTTTTATGCAAGTAATGCAGCCTAAGGGAGCTTTGAAGATTATCCATGTGATCAACAAGACAAGTTATGACACCAAGCTAAGTTATGGCAAAAATAGACTAAGCAAAGGCATGTCCAAGTGCAAATAATCATTTTGCTAGCAAGATTTAATTAAAACCATGTCATTTTTAGCATGATTGAACACGAGCAACACTTGTCATTAGTTTCAAAACTAGAAGCAAAGCCATTCAAAGGATCAAATGGAAAACCTAGAGTTCAACCTACTCAACACTTTGGGGAATCTAGAAGTGCATACAAGGTCCTTCGAGCCCCTTTTTTTTATTGTATGCAAATTTGTCTTTGAATCTTTGAAAGACATAGCGGGGTGCAAATGTTTGACATTATTTGCATTCTTTACCCACATATGTTTTTTTTTTTGCATTTTTAAAGCAATTGACTCAAGCCATAATCGATCATCTCAAGAGGGACTCTTAAGAGAATGATCTTGGTCATACACAACACATTCCAAGTTCATCTCAAGTGCAATGAGAAGCCGTCTTGAAAATATGAAGTGTTGAGTCTAATGCGCACAAAAAGAGTCAATTTTGCTTCACTTTCATTTTAGCATTTTCATGTTAAGCTAGTGAAGGACTCAAGTATGGATCAAACAAGATTCACCCAAGTTGCTATAGGGACTCTAAAGAATTCCACAATTTCACAAATCATGGCAAATACACCTAGAGAAGAAACTTAGCAAGTAAACGCAACATGTTTTATCAAGTTTTTCTTTTAACGCTCATTTTTCAATTTTGTGTAAGCTTAGCAAGATAAATGAACTTGGACATATCTAAGCAAGTAATTTTCTTCATAATATAGCATGGTGTATAAAATGAAACATGGATCATGTGCATAATAGACAAAGCTCATAAAATGAAAAATCAAGTCTATATGCAATGCATGAGACAGATTTCTAAACTCCCCCTCAACATGTGATTTCATTTTAAGCACAAATCTGGTTCAAATTGAGTTATTAGCAAGATTAAGCTCAAGAAAGATCAAAAGAACTCAATTAAAGCCGTAAACACGTAATAGAGGAAGAAGTCAAGAAACCGCGAACTGGTGGCTATAGAGTATAGAAAAGATGGTAGAAAACACTATGGCTCAGACTCGCTCTCATCTTCCCCAATGACTAACATAGGAAAGCTGCCTCTAGATCCCAAACTAAGGAGTGCACAGACACTGTCTACCAGGGGCCCAACACCTGCTAGACTTATAAGACCTGTGAGGAACTCAACCTAGAGAGAAGAGAACGACTAATTACATGATAGCAACCTAAAGCACAAGATGAGAGGTCCATGCAAAGCATGCCGAAGTCTAAGTGATGTGAACTCATAACTCTAAGGAATAAAACCCATAAGCACCCAGAGCAATACAAAAGGAAAAACTGAAATAAAATATAATACATAATATACAGATCGGCTCCCCTCACGTAGGCCGTAAGGGCACACAACTCCAAGCTCACTCCTCAAGGCAACAAACCTAGAGCTATCCAAAGGCTTGGTAAAGATATCGCCAACCGGTGGTCACTTCCACAAACTCAAGCACTATGTCTCCTTTCTCCACATGGTCTCTAAGGAAGTGATATCTAATATCAATGTGCTTGGTCCGGAGTGTCGTGCCTTTGGATTCTTGGCAATGCAAATAGCGAAGTGTTATCACGTAAAAGTGGAACACTCTCTATCTCCAATCCAAAGTCCCGCAAGGTCGATCTCATCCAGAGCACTGCTACAAAGAATCGGTCAGCAAAGAACATACTCGGCCTCAAAGAAGGATCAGGCGACTCCTGACCGCTTCTTAGATGACCAAGAACAAGAGAAGTGCCAATGAATTGGCAAGTGCCGGTGCTTTTCCTATCTATCCTACTGACAAAGAAAGTCAAAGATCGGAAAAGGCTCTAAGGGATAGACAAGAGGAAGAAGAGTACCAAATACCATAATCAATGGTAGCTCAAGGTACTGAAGATGCGCTTCACCGCCTGGCGATGAGAGACGCGAGGAGAAGCCTGAAAGCGAGCACACATACACACAGAAAGTGTATGTCCGGCCATGAGGCAAGAAGGTACAAGAGAGAGCCAATCATGCTCAAACTCCTTTTGATCGCGAGCTCACCATCCTCATCGGGCTCAAGGACAAAGAAGCAGGCTATAGGAGTCATCAAAGGCTTTCCATCGGACATATCAAACCGCCTCAGAGGTCCCGAGTATACTTACCTTGGTGCAGAAAGTACCCTCCCGAGATCGCTTGATTTGAAGCCGAGAAAGTAGCTCAACTCACCCATCATACTCATCTCAATTCGTGCTCATCACCTCGTAAAAATGAGACACAAGAGACCGAGATGAGCCACCAAAGATAATATCGCCCACATAAACCGACGAGAAGAAAATGAGAATCCCGTGTCCGATGAATAGAGTTTTGTCTACTATACCCATTTTGAAACCATGGTCGAGAAGATAAGACTTAAGCCTCTCATACCAAGCTCTAGGGGCTGCTTAAGTCCATACAAGGCTTTGGAAAGCTTGTAGACATGGTTCGGTATTTGGGGTTCTCAAACTCGGAGGTTGCTTGACATACACCTCTTCCTCAATGAAGCCATTGAGAAATGCACTCTTGACATCCATTTGATAGAGCTTGAAGCCCAGGATGCAGAGAATGCAAGCAGGATTCTAATTGCCTCTAGTCTAGCTACAGGGCAAAGGTCTCTCAAAGTCAAGACCTCAACCTTTGAGTGAAGCCTCTGTGCAACTAGCCTAGCCTTGTTAAGTAACGATAACCCCATCCTCACTCTGCTTGTTTTGAACACCCACTTGGTCCCAATGACATTATGACCAGATGGGGTTTCTACAAGTCGCCAAACTTTGTTCCTCTCAAAGTTTTCAGTTCCTCATGCATAGCATTAATCCATGATTCATCGGATAATGCATGAGTAACATCCTTTGGCTCAAAAGAGGCAACAAAGGCAGAGTGAAGGCAGAAAAGAAGATAAGCTCGATTTTGAGCGCCAGAACACGCTCGAATAGATCACCAATGATCCGCCTGTGGATGAGAACGCTGAATGTGTCGTGGAGGACTGTATAGAGTGGCCTCTACCTCTTGAGGAGAAGAGGTAGGAACAGAGCCACTCACCAAGAAGAGTTCAAGGCAAGGGTTGGTCTTCCCGAGGTGCGTAAATAGAAACAGGAGGCATCTCGTGTAGAGGAAGCTGGATCGTGGAACACCATCATCTCCATCATCCTCATCCTCTACAAAGATGGTCTCTTGAGGGATAAGAAGAGCTCAAATATCGGTCTAGCTCTCGGCTAGCCTCATCAAAGGTCACGCCACGTGTCTCTATGATCCTATTCGCATCACAACCTGCACTTATAGCTACGAGAAGACGCCGAGTAACCCGTAAAAATACCATCGAAGAACGAGACTCAAACTTATCTAGGTTACAGACTTCAAGATGAAACACTTGCAACCAAAAACGCGAAAATGAGAAACACCGGCTTTCGCCCATACCTCAACTCATAAGAAGTGCGATGCAAATGTGCTCTCAAGAAAACGCGATTGGAAACATGACAAGCAAGAGCTATAGCCTCATTTCAAAACTTCCTAGGAGTATCAGACTATCTAGCATCGTCTCCGCCATCTCAACCAGTGGTCCTATTCTTCCTTTCCACTACGCCATTTTGTTGAGGAACGATGGAGAGGAGAACGATGCTCTAACCTGCACTCACACAAACTCTCAAAGTAGGAATTCTTGAACTCGGTGCCATTATCATCACAGATAGCTCGTAATGCACCCGGGAGCTCAACAGACAACCTACTAACCAATCCCTAAAGTGAGAAAAAGTCTCATCCTTCGAGGCCATGAAAAATACCCAAGAATATCTCAAAAATCATCAACAATGACAAGGACATACCACTTCCCTCCCGCCGATCAAGACTCTAGCCGACCAACAAAGGTCCATGTGTAAAAGCTGTCTGGTGCATCACCATCACTACGGTGGATCGGAGGATGAGAAGCAAGAACTATTTTGCCATGTCGGCAGGAGAGCAAACTAAGTCTTTGACCATCTTGAGTTTGGGCAAACCACTTAATAAGATCGCGATCGCTAACTCTCGTCAAATGATCAAAACCAATGTGACCAAGTCTCCTATGCCGAAGGAGAGATCACGGACTCGTAGCAATCAAACACCAAGAGAGTCTCCGTAAGAAACAGTAAAAATCAACATGAAAGACCCTCCCAAATCTAGAAATCCCGCAAACTAACTCTCCTGATGAATTGAGGATTCTACAAGCATTGCTCTTAAAGCTTACCTCGAAAGAGTCATCGATAAGCTGAGAAACGGAAAGCAAATTATATTGCAGCTTACTCACTAAGGCAACGCCCTTAAGAATAAAATTTTCATTAATGCGATTTGTACCTTTAGCAATGACTCTACTCAAGAAGCATCCCCAAAAGTGATCAACTCATCACGGGGCTCGGACTAGGAAGAGAACCAACGAGAGTCTCCGGTCATATGGCGAGAACAACCGGAGTCAACAATCCAAACATCTCCCTTCCCCATCCGACGAACCTGATCAAGTCAAAAAAGAGAGAGAAGACTTAGTACTGGGATAAAGTGAAGACCTGGGAACCCAATACTGAATCACACGACGTCTCAAAGAACCAGCCACAGAGGAAGAAGGTTTGACTCTCACAAGATCAGAAGAATCAACTCTAGTAGAAGATGTAGGAGCTGTCACTGGTTTGGCCCGCCGTGGTGCAAAGGCTGGACCATCCCAACGAGGCTGCCCAAATCTCCTACCCGAAAACACCTCACGCCGCTGATATCTACCTCGATGGGAGAAACGAGGAATATCAAGAGGACGGACAGATCGACCACGAGCAACTCCAGACTAAAACTCGATCAACAAAGATGAAAACCGAGTCCCGGACGCCCAAAAACAGTGACTCTCGACTGCCTAGTAGCAAGCAGACGCCTTTAGAGCACTCAGAGTCCGGGATGACCCTGAATACCTCTAAGAGCAGCAACACGCCACGCTGGTGAACTTGGCGCGCCTAAAATGTAAATCTACTAGGTGACCATCCTTCTTACTGAAGGTGCATGAATACTTCGCCTTGCTAGAGGCGAAATGACAGAGAAGCACCTTCGCTCGAAGTCCCATGGACAACCCCAAAGAGACCTAAACACAAGTGGTACTTACCCGAGCTACCACTATCTCTCCACTCTTGGAGGCACGCATAACCCAAGGCGGATGCGCCTGCAGCATGCTCCAAGTAATCAAATCCTAGACCTTGATTGAATCTACTAATTTTGGACCGGTCTAGAATGAGATTGAGTTTCTTCTTGCCTCCAACAAATTTCTCAAGAGTGCTCATAAGATACCGACACTCTCGGAAAAGTGAGGCGATGAAGAGCAAGGGAAGGAGTAGAAGAAGAACCGGAAGAAGAGGATCGAGCAATAGCGTGTATATTTTTCCCTATACACGGCTACCTCAAGTTTGAGAGATTCACCCCCCCAAAAAAAAAAAACCCAAGGGGCGGGGGGGGTAAAAAAACCCCAAAAGGGTTGGGGGAAAAACCAAAAACCCCCCCAAATTAATTTTCCCCCCCTTAAATTTTCCCCAAAAAAACCCAAAAAAAAACAAACAACCCGGGCCCCCCCCGGAAAAAATTTTGCCCCCCTTTTGGGGCCCCCCAAAAAAAAAAAAAAGGGGGGGCCCAAATTTTAAAAACCCAAAAATTCCCCCCGGGGAAAAAACCCAAAAAAAAAACCAAACCCCAAAATTCCAAAAAAATCCAACCCCCCAAAAAACCCCTTTTAAATTTAAACAAAAAAAAATTTTTTAAAAAAAAAAAAGGGGGCCCCCCTTTGGGGGAAAAAAAAAAAAACAAAAAAATTTTAAAATTTAAAAAAAAAAAAAAAAAAAACCTTTTTTTCTTTCCCCTTTTAAAAAGGGGGCCCCCCTTTCCCCCCGGGTTTTTTAAACAATAAAAACCCAAAGGGAAAATTTACGGCACAAGACAGCTACCGAAGCTCAAAACTTCTAGTCGCACGATGATTCACATGCAAGGACTTCAAGCTGGCGCTCTGTCTTGATCGCAAGGAATAGCCTCGAGAGATTGCGGCGACTTTGTCCTCCGAGTCGCCGGACGATGCACGAACTTCACGCCGCACGCCGCCAAGGAAAAAAAGCGACACATGACCGAGCTCTCGATGAAAAACGGCGATATCCAAATACGCCGAAAAGCCACAATTTCATTGATTAGGTTTCGTGGTTTTTATACAACTCAAAACCCTAACACATGTATGCATATCCACTTGGCCCAATAACACATAGCCCAATATATGCATACAACCCAAAATTCACACATGCACGCGACGCCGGCCGCCGCCGACTCACGTGACTAACCAGCCTTCATGTGCACCGTTCTCTAGCCCGAATGTCGCATGACATTCTCGACCACTAGGACCTCGATTCCTCCACGAACCTAGTCCCGAACCTCGGTTCCTCCATGAACCTAGTTCGGTCCGTCATCGACCACGTTAAGCCCTCGAGCAACACACGCACCGAATAAACAAACAACGCATCCGAGCACAAGTCCACGACTTGACTCAAAGTCAATCCATGCAACCACTCACATGAGTGCATTGCATCAAACAAAATCATTAATCAATCATAATTACACTCAATGGTCGGTGCTCACGCCCTAGGCGGTAGCACTAGGAAAAGCAACCAACACTCAAATTGCTTCAATTTGAAGATCCAATTCAAATCAAACTCAATTTCAAATCAATTCAATCTCAAATCTTGTCAATTACTCATCACACACAAGGATAGACCTTCACATGGTCTTTCAGTTTGTAATTGAAAAAAATGGGTCAAACAATTGGAAAAGATGGGATTTCTTGTACTTGATTCCTTGGGGGTTCAAGTCTGGAACCTGAGGTGATTAAACGGGTGGTATGAATGATTGGTTGAGATTTTAGTTTAGAGGCATGATGGAATGAAAAGCCTTATATCATTTTGTTGCTATGAATAAGATGAAATGTGATAAAAAGGGGTTAAGATGAGATATTAGATTGAAGTTATAGAAGGAATCTAAAGTTGAGTTGAGAGTTGGAACCAAGTTTTCCAAGAATGAGGTCTTATCCGGCAATGCTAAAAGAATGCTTGGTCTGAGTTATATCAGATTATTGTTTGTGATAGTGGGTTGACATGAGGATTTGGCATATAAACTAATTTGATTGAGTTCGATCTTAAGGGGGTGACATCGAGGATTCGGTTGAGGAATTCGTATGGGATTCCTAGTTTGGGAAGTTCTTTGGAATCTAGAATGTATGGAGTTTTGCCCCTTGCAAATTCTAGCAGAATTGAAGTGAGTGTGGAATCGTGAGAAATTGCACTTAGATGAGCTAAGTCAAATCACTGTCGTTAATAGTTGGATTTGGAGAATTGGTTTATCGTTATTTCTGATTGAGTCTTTGTGTGGGCGTTCTGAGTTTGCAAAGAAGATTTGAGTCCCTTGTGGACTTTGTTTTGGAGTTGGTGTTCTTCGAATTCGGGGTCGAATTCCTATAAGTGGGGGAGAGTGTAATGCTATGGGATCTTCTCGAAGTTTTGAAATTTCTCGTCTGGTTAATTGGTGGACCCATCTGTTGATCTGGAGGGTTAGCATTTGTGTCTTTGTGTGGGAGAAAAATCACCTGCTTTATATTTTTTCCCATCTCCTCCACCTAACCCTCCCTCACTTTTCTCTCCTTCTCTTTTCCTCCCAAAACCGAAACAGCCAGCACTTCTTGGTTTCTCCTCCCCATTAGCTCTCCTCCAAGGGCAGCAGCTCCCCATGGTGCCTCCTCCTGCAGACAAGCCTCCCGGCCAGCTCCTCCTCCTTTGGCATCCTCCTTGTCAGCAGAGCTCCCATGGCACCCATCCAAGCTTCCCGGTGTAGCAAACAACAAGCAACTTCTTTTCCCCACTTCTTCCTCTTGGTGGGCTTTGGAGGTGAGTTTTGCAGGTTAGGGATTGTGTTTGCTGCTCTCATGGAAGTCCTAGCTGGGTAGTGTGGTTCTAGGGTTCCTAGATCTGAAATCTTGGGGGGGGGGGGGGGGAATGACTCTATTTGGGAGGGAAATCCTCGTCTCTTTCGGGCTGTGCGCTGGCAGTGTGTTGGAGCTACGTTTTGAGGGTGTTACAAGCGTTTCCTGGGGGTCCAGCTGTTGCGAAAGTTGTAGATAATCGAATTACCTTTCAATAGAGACTAAAATCACTAAATTTCGTTCAGCCGTTTGAATGTTATGACCTTTTTAGTGCAGACTGCTCTGTGTTGGTTTTCAGTGATAGATGTAATGTTCAACTGAAGGGTAGACCAAGTTTCTTGCCGAATTAGACTTTTTGGTTGCATAGAGAAAGCTAGAATTTTTCCTGTAGATTAATAAAATGTATTTGTTTGCTACCTTTGCATTCAAGAATAAAAAGTTATGATGTTTTGAACTTCTGTCTAGAAAACCTGTAAGTTCTGGAAGTTCAGTTTGGGGTTATATGTTCAGTGGTCGATTTGAGGCTCTCTGAGCTACCTTCTGAACATTTGGTAGTAGCAAAAGTTGTAGATAATACTCTTAAGTTTCTGTGAAGCTGAAGAACATACGATTTGGCCAAACCATTTAAAAGATATGCCCAAATTACTCTCTGCTGTTCAAGTTCTGAACTAGTAATAGGTTCAATTTTGTTCTATCATTAAAGGCTACTTAGAGGCCGAATTGGAATGTTCCATTGCCTGGAAAGTTGTGGGAAATTTCGTGTAGATTGATAAAATGTCATCATTTACCTTATTCCATTCAGTATAACACATTTTATGAGTTAAACTCTGCATGCTGTTCTGAAATTACTGAAATCTGAAGCTGAAACTTAATCTGTTGATTAGAAATATATAGATTCCGAATTAGACTTTCTCATTTCCTAGAAATTGTGGGAAATTTCGTGTAGATTGTGAAACGGCTATCATTTACTTGATTTGGATGAGTATAGCATTTGTTATGAGGTTTCGAAACTGACTATCTCCTGAGCAACCCGAGTTGAGAGTAAAGTCAGTTTCAGGGTGTCTTTTGCGTTGTGGTTGCTGTTGTGGCTTGGTTTGAGATGTATGTAATTATTTGCAGGTGTTGTAAATCCAGGAGTGAGTTTAGCCTCTAATCACTTTGCTCCTCGAGAGTTAAAGGCAAGTGCAACCCCTAGAGCATTATTAGGGTGTTAAATGCTTTGCTTGCGATGAGAGTATGAAAATTCTAATGATTTGGTTTTGTTTCATAGCATATCTAGAAATGGTTCTTAGTATGATGATGAAAGCGGAAAGAGATCATTTTGAGCACATTGGCATGATGCATTGCACGATGTGTTTGCTTGGAGACATTGAAATAAGATTTACCTCTTGTATGGGCTTGAGAATTGATTATATGTACTAGTCGGTTAATCTTTGGTATGTTCAAGAATTTCCCTATTGTTTCTATGTTTATGCGATTTGTTTTTGGTCATGGTTAAGAGCGAATACTTATGATGCCGTGTATGAATTGTTTATAAGCATCAATTGCATATGTGCATTCATTACAGAAGAGGCGACCCATGTTGATGTGGGCCTCTGTACTCACACGTAGTGAGTACAAAAGTCCTACCTCGTAGTCCCATCCACGGATGGGAGCGAGTCAGTAAGAGTAGGCCCCACCACAGGATGGTTGGGAATGAGAGGGTGCATACCGACGGGTGTGCACTCAGCTATACCGGTATAGGCTAAAAAAGAGTTGCATTTTGAGCATGAAAGCATAAAAGCATTGCATTGCATTGCATTGCAATTGATAAATGTTAATCAATGAGAGAATGGAAATGACAAGTTAAGGAACTTGAAGTTTATCTACGGTTTCTTTTACTTACTGAATTCAATTAAGAAAAATGGGTGTTCTGTGTTTCAAAGTGTTGTATCTTGCTTTGCAATGATTACATTTCGTTATGGATGCACTTTGCTGAGTCTTGGACTCACCCCTTGTTTGTTTAATGTTTTTTATGGGTACCGTGAAGCTGTCTCATTGGGATGGGAGTAAAGGCACATTCACGACTTCGGTCACCACCAATGTATCTAAATGATTTTGTAGTCTATGGTCTTATCAAGTGATGTTCTAGTCGTTAATTCGTTGTGATGGAGAATTTAGTTGCTGCTTAGTTGTGTAATAGTTGCTAAGTCATGCTGCGAGTATGTTTCGTTTGTTTGATTAGTTAGTCATGATTTTGGTCATTATCTCTGTTATCTTATTGCCTGCTGAGTGGATGACCTTTCTTCTAAAAAGGTCATGCCGAAATTTCATTCCTTTCGGTTGTTCAGTTTTAAGCCTGTCTAAAGGGTTTAAAATTTGGTTTTCGATCTTTTAGTAGAGCTGATTGGTTTTGTGTCTCGTTTGTTAAATCCTTTGTTCAATAGATCTTCTTGGTGGAGTTTAGTTGTTGTGTAGCTAGTGTAATTAGGCCTTTGGTAGCATTCGCAGCGCGATTTGCGTTGGGGTGTTACATATATATATGTACCTCTATTATCTCTCCCACCACTCAGAGCTGAGAGAGATTGGCAACTGGATGGATGATGCTCTAGCTAGCTAGCAAGTCATTGCCTTTGTGTAATTAGTTTGGTAGTGTGTTTCTTTTCTCCTCTCAAATTTGGGAAAGTGGGATCCACAATCTATGAGGGATAGGGTTGCTAATCTTTGAGCTCTACAAGACATAACTTGTGGCCAAAGGAACCAAAAGACATTCTTCTCCATAGGCGGTTAGCATCTTTTGATTAAAGGGACTCCTTCCTTTTGTTTTCCCTTTGGATATAAACATATTTTTTTCGCCTTCCATCAACTACCAACTTATTCCTGTTTCAATTTAGGTGCCACACCAGCTCTAAAGAAAAGTAGGGGGAAAATAACCAGGTGGATTTTTTTTCATTGTGTTAGCTATACTGGTAAAAAGAATTAAAATTGAAATTTCAAATCAATTCAGGCTGTTGATGTATTTGTGCATGTGTAATCAAGACTACTGCAAAAGCAAAACATTTCAATTTGTGCCCATATGTGTTTTCATGCTTTCACATGCTAATTTTTATTACACTCATGTACGCATGCACAGTGCATCCTTGTGTTACTATTGTTTGAATGTATTTATAGTTTTTGAGCTGTATGCTAAATTTAATTGTTGATAGTAGGCTGAGGATAGAGCTCATAGACGTGGTCAAACATATGTGGTCAACATATATATATTCTTAGTCAAACAAAATCGATGTGAGAGAATAGATAAACAAATATCAATAATTATTACAAGTGATTAATGAAAAGATAGTCTTAGTTATTTGAGCCTCATACAGACTATGCCCATGGATTGAAAGAGCTTTTAGAAAGTCATGATATGTCCATTGAATGTCGGCCTGACATCAAAGATATGGAATTTGAGTCAGATTTCACTATTAGAAAGTCATGATATGTAACATCCCAGAATTTGGCCTAATTTAAATTTTTGGAGTTATTTGAATTTTTGTGAATTATTTAAAATTTATTTGAATTTATCTGAATTTTTGATGAATTTTTGGAATTAATTAAGTTTAATTTGAATTTATCTCCCACTTGGATAATTAAATATCAAAAGGCAATTATCAAAAATAAATAAAAATATTTTATTTAAGCTCTAAATGCCTTGAAATATTTTCTGGAATTTTTCTAGAATTTTTCAGGAATTTTATTGCCCAAAATAATTATTTTGATTTTCTAGAATTAATTTAAATGTTAAAAGTCGGAAAATGCCATTGCTCTGAGGTTAGGCCGAGCCCAACACCTTGTCTTGTGTGATCGAAACCCTAGCGCAGCCCGTTTCGGATCGTCCGATCTCGATCGGACGGCTGAGGTTGGGCCGCGTCACCTGCTTACGAGCGCCGTCGGATCGTAGTAAACCGAGCCGCCAAGATTTCGCCATGTAGCGGGGGTAACTGAACCGTCGCCCGTCTGGAGCCGTCGGATTTCGATCGGATGGCTGTGCCGTTGCCGCATCGCCAGAGTCCTGACACCGTTGGATTGCAATCGGACGGTGCGGATGGATTTCGCCGCATCGGGAGGGGCGAGCAGTGCGCCGCCGTCGACTGTTGGCTGCCGAGATTGGCGGTGGATTTGTGCGCGTTCCAAGGCATCTCGACGACCGTGCTGTGACACATTTAACTGGTCCCTTCGCCCCTCACATTTTGTCCATTCGCCCGTTAGCAGCCGTGCCCCGTAGCTCTCCCACTCGCTCACCGGAGTTAGCCCAGCTGCCACCTCAGTTTTCCTCACTTTCCACCACCGGCCGTCACTTCCCGCCGCACCAAAGACCCTTGCCAAGATCGTGGTGACGAGCCGCATCGCGGGGACCACTTCTTCCGACCGGAGACGCCCGGAATCGCCGTAGGCTACTTCATCTTCCTCAGATCCGGTGACAAGCGCCACCGCCTCGTCTTCGAAGCATCGCAGCTCACCACCGCTATCAGATTTCCATCTAACGTCCGAGGTAACGCCACGTCTTCCCTTCCTGTAGCACTAGATTCGAATAACCTTGGTAGATCCCGACCATAGGTTCTTGATCCGACCGCCACCGTAGCGCCGCGTAGTCATATCAGATGCGCTTGAAAATGGCCGACGGATCGTCATCGTGTGGTTCTGAGAGGTACACGTAGCTGCCGTATGGATGCCTTGATAATGTCCGTTGGATCTGGATCCTAGGTTTCAGATTGTGCCACGTGAGCTCGGTGAGCAGTGTACCGCTCGGTATAACTTCCGCCGTTGGATCTTCATCCAACCGCGCCCGTGCGTCCGCATAGCCAAGCTCGACGTGCTTGATAATGGCCAGTGGATGTGCGCCACGTGTCAGCCGCTGAGCGGGCCGAGCACTGTTCCGACGGGCCCACTTGTCAGTGAGATGACCGCCGTGGGGGCTGACGTCAACATGACGTCACCCGAGGGGCCCACGGGTCAGTGACTGAGCCGACGTGGCTGGCTCCTATGCTGACACGTGTCAAGCCGAGGGGATTTAACCGGATTTCCCGTAGAAAAATAAATGGATTAATTCGGGTTTTTCTTTTAAGTGCATATACAAAATTGTAATCGCCATAACTTTTGCGTTTTAGATCCGATTTGAGCGATTCCAGTTCCTAAAAATTTGTAAAAATGTGAACTATTTATTGGTGAATTTTATTTTATTTTTAGTGTTGATCTTACTGTCTGTTTAAGTATATTTATTGTATGTACGTTTATTCCGAGTAGACTCCGAGTTGCCGGGAACTGCTGGGGAAGAATTCGAAGGCCCATCGCAGATTGCGGATTAGGATCAACTACTTTTCAAAGGCAAGTCATGCTTTGACCATATTGCCCCTAGATTTTAAAATGTATTTCCATTTAAACTATGCATGCTATATTAATTAAGAAAATGACATTGATTAATCTTGGGTAGTTTAGATAATACACCTACCTTGATTATGCCACCTCATTATACTACTTGTATGCCCTGAAACCTTGTCACCCTAAGATATTAAATTCAGTTGGTTGCTATTATAAAGCCAACACGGGAGGCTAGACCGTGATTAGTTGCTTAATCTGCTTGTATACGCCGAATGACTTTCAAATTGCAAAAGAATATTGACTAAACAAATATGGAACGCATTTTGAAATAATGCGATAATGTCATAAGATGGATTTGGGGGTAGCGACCTGTGTGGTCCTATTCATGCAATGAAGTGGGCATTGGCATGTGTTGCGAAAATGCAAACCGGGGTGGGAAATGATTTGGACCGGGGCAAGTGGCGAGAACGCCTCGTGCCAGGTGGGCCTGTGTGGCAACGGGATGTACTAAAGATTGTAAAGGTTGTGTGCCGAGAAATATAAAATGGATGTCTTGCTCGGGACAGTTTAGGTCTTCACCTTGCGAGCCTTTGAACTGAGTTACTCGTACAACCACTTGTCTGGAATGGGACAGACCTAGTTTAGTAGGGTTCTAATATCTTTCCTTTGACACCTCGGGGCGGCAGTTACACAAGGGTGTAACTGTGTGGGGGAGCGTACCTGTGCTACGGCTTGGTACACATCCAACAGTATTCGCTTGTTCTAAACTTTGGCTCTGAGTGAGGGAAGTGTTAGAAGGGCATCTTGGGGAGGTTCACAGTCGTGTTACTCTCGAAAGACTTTGTTGCAATCAATCACGTGTGGTGGCGATGTTGTATCCTGTGGGTAAAGTGTACAACCTCTGCAGAGTGTGTGTTAAATCTATTGAATAGCAGCGTCCATGTATTGGACAACGCCGGGATTATAGTCAAGGGTTAGATCTTCAAAATAAAATATGGAATGGGTGGTCGTGTGCCATGGACTAATGAATCAAACTTAGGGTGTGTGCCAAAGCTGCTGGAAAAGAATTGAGAAATTAAGTATTAATAGTAATGGTTTTATCGCTTTTAATCTAATAGGGTTATCCATTAAAAGAAATGTTGCTTTATGCAAAATAACCATTTAAGCCTTTCCTTTGGAATAAGCCATGCATGTAGTAATAGAGGCGCATTGTGCATGACTTGTTGAGTATGTTGTATACTCACCCTTGCTTCAACAAAAACCACAGAAAAAGAAGCAACACCAGCTTGGGAGGAGGAGTTTAACGAAGGTCCGGAGAATTAGGGTTGAGCCTCGTCGGTTGTTCGTGGCGTAACGAGGGTTCATTGCCGTACTTTTGCTTCATTGTTGAACTTGTGTTACTTTGGTTATTTATCGCCCTGCGTGGCGAATTATTGTAAGGTGACCATAAGGTCGTGTAACTCGTTATAATTATGTTTGAGGTACTTAATTATTATTTCCGCTGTGTATGGTTGTGGTATCTCAACTTTGTTTATCCTGTGTGTACTAGCGTGATCTGGACTAGTCTGAGAACACACGAAGGTCCGGATTCTGATTCGGTCCCGACAGAGTTGGTATCAGAGCCATACTGACAGTAGGACTTGACCCTAGATAGATTGGCCGTTCTTTAGGAACTTCAAAATTACTTTCTAAAAGAAAAATTTAACTCGAAAGAATGATAAGTTCTTGACTTGTCTTATTCTTCTATTCTTTTCTACTTGCTGAAAATTTCTATCTTTCCCCGTTGTTTTAAATCAAGATCTTATCTGAGTTGTTCCAAATAGTTATTGTTATTTCACACTTAAGGAGAAAGCGCTGGGTGTCGCTACCAATCCTGAAGATCGTGAAGACAGGAATCGTCGAACTCAAGAAAAATGGATCGATGAAGTGTTCCAGAAGCTAGAAGAACCAGTGCTTTCGTAGCCAGTTGAGACTCATGTGTGAGAGTCGCGTCTGTCTAAGATAGAAGTGTTACCCTCTTAGACGGTAGATTATTGTGTGTTTAGGTTAATTTGATTTTCTTTATTTGCTAAGTGTGCAGTATGCGTTGCAGAGCTTTTAGGCTTGGATAAGCAACCATACCAAGTTAGTAATTGTTTGCTTAAGTTTTTGGGTTAAACCTGTTTCCCCCGTATAAGTTCCTCTACTTGCCTATTCTTTCGCTCTCATCTCTAAACCGTCGAAGCAATCAGCAGATGGTGAACACTCGCAACACCAGAGCCGAAGGCAGTGGTTCACGTCAGGGAGGCAGCCAGAGCAATGCATCACTTCCTCAGGCAGCACCACAAGTTGACATGCAAAATCTGGGAGCTTTTATTGCAGCACAAACCCAACTAATGCAGACAATGATGGCAACCGTACAGCAAATCAACACCCAAGCAGCCGCCAACAATCAAGCTGTTAACAATGGTCCCCGTCCCTACTCAAGACTGTCCGAGTTCATGAGGACACGACCGCCCACTTTCTCGGGCAACGCTAGTCCATTAGAGGCAGATGACTGGTTGAGAACCATCGAGAGGAAACTGCATATAACGCAGTGTGATGGAAATGAGAGGATGCTTTATGCCTCTCATCAGCTAGAAGGAACAGTAGCTGAGTGGTGGGAAAACTACTGCGCATCGCATGAAAACCCACAGGAAATCACTTGGGAGGAATTTACCATAGCTTTTCATCAATATCATGTGCCAGAAGGTATCATGGAGTTGAAAAAGGAAGAGTTTAGAGCGCTAAAGCAAGGAGGCCAGACAGTGGCTGATTATTTAAATAAGTTCACCTAGTTGGCACGCTACACTCCGGAGGACGTAGCAACAGACAAGGCCAGATAGTCCCGTTTCATGAAGGGGCTTAACACTGGATTGCAAGTGGGATTGATTACCCACACATTTCCGGATTTTCAAGAACTAGTGAACAAGGCACTTATACTGGAGGACAAATGCAAGGAGCTGGATGATAACCGCAAACGTCACATGGCACAACAAGGTGGACGCCATGGTCAACAGAAACCAAGGATGATACCCCAGCAATTCTCTAGGTTCCAACAGGGAAACATTGTCAGGACACCGTCGCCGATGCCAAGACCAATAGGACAAACCCCGGACCCGGTCGAAGCTGTTAACGAGAATGGAGGAAACGGCGAGATGTCGGGAAGATCTTTGCTACAATTATAACGAGACGGGGCACTTCACCAACGCTTTGCGAAGAAGGCGATTCTTTGGTAAATAGTTTAGAAACCCTCAGTTTGAAGGATGTACCAGGAGCTATTGGAAAAAGGATTCATCAGGCCAAGCTCATCACCTTGGGGAGCACCGGTTCTGTTCGTTAAGAAGAAAGATGGGAGTTTTCGGATGTGTGTAGACTATCGAGCGCTTAATGAAGTAACAATAAAGAACAAATATCCATTGCCCAGGATTGACGATTTATTTGATCAATTAAGAGGAGCAGGAGTTTTCTCTAAGATCAACCTTAGATCAGGATACCACCAGTTGAAGATTAAGACAGAAGACATACCAAAGACTGCATTTTCTTCAAGATATGGACACTATGAGTTCACTGTTATGTCGTTTGGATTGACAAATGCACCAGCATATTTTATGAACTTGATGAACAAAGTTTTTATGGAATATCTAGATAAATTTGTAGTCGTATTCATCGATGATATCTTGGTTTACTCAAATTCGAATGAAGAGCACGCCCAACATTTGAGATTGGTGTTGGAAAAGTTAAGAGAGCAGCAGTTGTTTGCTAAGTTCAGTAAATGTGATTTCTGGAAGAGTAAGGTAGAATTCCTAGGGCATGTGATGATGCGAGGGAATTCTGATAGACCAAGCAAGGTCGGCGAGATTGCATTGGGAGCCGCCAAAGATGGTGACCCAGATCCGTAGTTTTCTTGGGATGGTTGGTTATTTAATTCTTTGGACCCGTTTGTATGGCGGCCGCCGCAACGAGACCGAGCCGCGCCCAGGACGACGAGATCGCTGCGCACCGAGCACTATGTCCTTTTCGCTTGCGGACCCGGAGAGTGAGTTAAATCGCGAAGGTCCTCTCCAGTGCGACATCGAGCTCATCAATCTGGTGCCAAACTCCGTTCTTCTCCTCACCATCTTTTCCCATCTATGCGAGGGTTCTCGGGATTCTCGACCCCTCGCTCTTCTTTCAGATTTGATCTCTTCCGCTCGGGAAGGACCCGTGGTCGGATCGTCTACTTCCGGTGCTGGTCGGGCTCAAGTGGGCCTTCCCCAAGTTCGGCCAGGATTCCCTCGGCCCGTGGAACGAAAGGCGGTTCTACTTGAAGAGGGCGAGGCCGGACGGTGTCTGAAAGGACCCCAATGGCCAATCAGAAGAAGGAGACTCCGGAGTCGGAGGACCTCGAGGTCGACGAGGAGGCCATCGCCCTCATTCATATCTGCGCCCGCTGCGGCCTCCACAGGCGGTGATCGCTAACGATTTCTGCGGAACTGCAGGTGTCCCCTCTCGGTGGAGGAGCACCCGTTCTTCGAGATCCAGGGGTCCGACGATGCGACCCGCGAGGGCACGTCTAGTAAGTCTTCTTGCCCCAAGGTCTGGCTTGCGCACACCCCCCGACCTTCTCTTGACTGCCGCTTACCTCGCAGTGCCGAAAGAATCCTGGGTCTCCGCCAGGATGGTCGAGATGTTTGGGAAGCTGGCGCACGAGTACGTCATCGGCAACCCCGTCCCGAAGAATGTACTTCGTCGAAAGGACGAGGTAAGTCACCCGACCTAGCGCTCGAGTCTTTTGCCCACGAGCCCCTTCCTAAGCTTCGCTTGTACGCAGGCCCACCAGGAGTTGCTGGACACGGCCAGGAGGATGCTCCGCTTCTGGCAAGGAGGAGCAAGAAAGGGAAGAAGCGGCCTCCACCGGTCGGACCAAGCCTATCAGAGGCGAAGAAACGCCACGTCGAGTGGGGGGACCGTGCCATGGTAAGGGCCCTTCTGGTCGAGCCCCCGAGCTTGTGCTTTCTCGCGCCTTCTTTGTTTGAGTTTTCCCTCGTGTAGCAAAGAGAGCGCTGGCGCCGCCAGTCTTCGAGTATCGCCCCTAGAGCCTCGAAGCTCGAGCCCCGTGGCCGTGGTAATGTCTGAGCCGGCTCGGACCCCGAGACCTCAGGTCGCGAGGACGCGCAAGCGTGACGCCCCCTCAACATCGGGGCAGCAAGACCTTCGACGACCTTCGACGAGGAGGAGACTGGTGACCCAGGTAAGCCCCTGGCATCCCGGTCTGCGCCGCCCCTTTCGTATCTTTACGGCTTAGTGTCATTTTTGATCGCAGACTTGAGCACCCGAGCTCGAAACTTGCCCGCTTTGGACGATGGTCGTTGTCGTATGCAGTCCGAGTCCGAGGAGGAGAACGCCGAAGCTGGTACCGCGCCGCGATCGTCGGGGGACACGCACTTCTTCGGGCCAGCCCTTGGTCGGTGAGTTCTACCAAGGGCTCGACGACTCGTCCGAAGAAAACGAGCCCTTGGTCAGCGCGGACTACGACACGGGCGAGGCCCACGACACAGATGCTGTCGACGGGCTTCTCGAAGCTCCCGTGAGGGAGGATACTCAAGGCCTTGAGGCCACGATTGAAGTGGCCTCCAAAACCCCACCAGCCACGATCGCCCCGGGCGTTGAGGCGTGACTCACGGTCACCGGGGTGATCGGTCATGAGCTCCATGAACCTCCCACCGCGATCGTGCCGAGGCCGAGTCACGGCACCCTGTGCCACGGAGGTCGGGAATGCCGAGGCGGATCCGTTGCCATCCCTTGGCGCCGAGGAGGCGGGGGTCCCGACCGTGGAGATCGAGGCGCTCGCCGCTATGCCCTCCCGGGCGGCCTTAACCCACTGGAGGAGGCACGGATAACTGCCGCCCGGGCGGGACTCGAGTCCGGCCCAAGTCGCCATCGATGGCGTGGTTGATCCCAAGACAGGCATGGCGGTTGACGAGGAGGAGGAGATCCCTCGCGATCGTATTGACGACCGTGAGGACTTCACCCGCGCATGCCTGGAGGGGCGACTCCGCGAGGTTAGGGTCTTTCCGCCAACTTCGTAGCTCGTAGTTTGACCTTGTCCCCTCTCATTTTTGGGCCACCCTTTCCGTCGTGAAGGTGATTGACCATGCCTCTCGAGGGCTACAAGGCCTCCGAGAGCATGCTGTCGTGCTGAGGGGTCTCCTCGACGCAGTAGAGGCACGGGAGGTTGAGCGCGACCGGCTCGTCCAGACCATTGAGGTCGAGCAGGGGGAGCTCGAGCATAAGGCCCAAGAGCTCGACGATCTACGCCGGACAATGAGGGCGCAGGAGATAGCCCACGCGGAAGAGCTCGAGCAGACCAGGGCCTCCGAACGTGACTTCTGTTTTAAGGTCGTGGAGCAGGAGCGCGCACGTTCAGCCACAGCACTCGAGACTGAGCGGGCCAAGATCGAAGCTCTAGAGAAGGCTTCCGCAGAGGCGTCGACTCCCGAGCTCAAGGCCAAGATACTCCAGCTCGAGGACGAACTTGGGAGCGTCAACAAGATGCTTGAAACCGAGCAGGCCAAGGTCAAGGACCTGGAGAGGGCTGCTGCGGAGCAGGCACACTCCACGACGAGGGCGTCCCCCGAGCTCGAGGCCAAAATCCTTGAGCTTGAGGGGAAGCTCGATTGTGCCACCAAGGCGCTCGAGGTCGAACGCGCTAAAGTCGAGGCGCTGGAGAAGGCTCCCGTGAAGTCGCCTCTTGAGCCCGGGACTAAGGTCCCGGGCTCAAGAGAAGCTTCAGCGTCGGCAAAGCAGCGAAGAGTGCCTGGCCCAGCTTGAAGATGAGCGACGCCGAGCCGTGGGCGCTTCCAGCCAAGCCCTCCGGCTCGTGGTGAGATCGCAACCACGAAGGCAAAGGTGGCCCACTTGAAAGCAGAAAAGCTTGCCCGCGAGATGGCCGACACAGAAGAAACATCAAAAAGCAAGGAACGTACTAATGAAGTGGTTTGTTTTGGTGTACAAAGAAACCTCGTCCCTGTTGTAAATCCATAGCTTGGGGATACTTGAAGTCTTTCTTGCTTTGCTTGTTAGCTGTTCCCGTGCTTTCTAGGTCATGCGCCGATAGGGTAGCCTTACCCAGCCCCCGTTGGGCCCGAGGTCGAGCGACGCGTGCCTCGGGCACAAGACTTAAATATGGACGAGGGGCCATGACCTGCAAAGTAGAGGAACAACTCAAGAAGGTAGAAGGGCACGGCGGACATCGTTAAGTAGATTAGTGCTCGAACGGCTCGCGACCATGCATATCGCTCGACTGCTAAAGCGGCGAGGTTCTCGGCTTCGAGCCTGCACGAGGAAGAGCTAGATTGCGAAGAGGTTAAACTACGTTTAGCTCATCCGCTGGGGTGAGCGTCAAACTGCGTCACTTAGACTATGAGCAAATGCGCTATGCGCCGAAGGTCGTGGTTGAAAAAACAAAGCGAGGAACCGTTAAAAAAAGTAGCAAACAACATAAGTGGAAGCAGACATAAAAAGGGCAAAATGAAAGACCATTTTTATTGAAATGTGAGGCATAGAGTTTACACATAAAACTTCCGAAGTGATCTATATTCCACGAGCTAGAGAGCTCTCGCCATCGAGCATCGCTAGCCGAGTAAGCCCCGCGGCGATCTGTTGAAACAACTCTGCAGGGCCCTCCCACCGTGGGGATAACTTGTTGGTCTTTGGGACGAGCTCAATCCGTCTCGGGGCTAGGTCCCCAACAAGGAGCTTCCTAGATCGTGATCGATCGAGACGCATGTCTGCGAAGAGCTTGCGGTAGTGCGTTGATCGTGGCAAAGGCACGCGCATCTTACTTCTTCTCGCGAGGGTGAGGTCGAGAGCCGTTCGTGCTCGAAGTCGACTTGGTCGACCAAAGGCGACCTGGCGAGCCAGCGTGACCTCGGGAGGCGGGGCGGCCCGATCAGAAACACGAGTGGAAGGGTGTGGACCCTGTGGCTCGGTGGTCGAGTCTGAATAGACCATAGGACGGTGGGAAGTTAGCCCACCCAGCCTTGCCGTGTCGATCGAGCTCATCTGCAACTCGTCTTTGACATACTCGACAATTTGCCGTTAGCGCGTTCATTGCTCCGTTGCTCGGGGTGAGCCACCGGTTAAGCATATTTTGATGCCGAGTTCCTCGCAAAACTCTGGAACAACTTCATTTGTAAAGCGGGTACCGTTGTCGGTGATAAGTTTGCATGGAACCCGTACTGTGACCACGAGCAGCGGAAGAAGCGAACAACCGCCCGGCGGTTATGGTGAGAGCGGTTCACCGATCCACTTGGTGAAGGTGTCCACGATGAGCGAAACTTCTTCCCCCCGGTTCCTTGAGGAAAAGGGCCGAGGATGTCCAGCCCCCAGGTTTGTTTTGCTCGTGGGCAAAAGACTTCGCTCCACGACACCAGGAGCTGCGAAAGCCGCCCACACCTGCGTGGACGGCTCTGCAGACGGTCAACGGATCCCCAAGCTCGGAAGGCCCGGCCGTGACTGGTGCGCCTTAGGCGCTCGACCGAAGCCGGCGTGCGAGCTTCGACCCGCACGACCTCGAGCTCGGCGGGGTCTCGTCAAGCCCCGTCCACCCTAGGATTCGGATCGAGCATTTGACCGACGATTGCGGAGAACGGGTCGTGGGGTTGATTTAGAGTCTTGCGGCAAGTTCGAGGCGATTCTTGCCGGCCCTCAAGGTGCACGAAGGCCCCTTCCCGAGGATTTCTCCCGGCCGTTGCGCACAGAGGAAGTATAAAGACCAAGGGCGCACAAGCTCCAGGACAAGGAAGACAAGCACAACACACAGCAGCTCGAGCTAAGGATCTCCATTACTGCCTTGAGTTGTAAACACTTCTTTGTACACCTATATAACAGGAATCACCGCCGCAAGGCGACTGGAGTAGAGCTATTACCTTCACAGGGGCTCGAACCAGTATAAACCCTTGTCTCGTGCTCACTGTCGTCCGGCTCCGACCATCCTCACGTCCGTTTACTTCCTCCGTTCGAGCGAAACGCAGCTCGGGTCCCATAACACTCTGACCCCCACCTCATTTCTTGCGGTTGGCGATCCGTCGTCGGCAACCGTGCCCACCGTGGGGCCCGATTGTTTTGCTCTTTCGCAGGAACGACACCAGGATCCCAGGAGCATGGCGCATTTCATCGACGGCTTTTCCTCGGGCACGGACTCCGATTCCGTGTCCCTGTTCACGCCCTCGCCGCCGCCGTTTGAGCAGCACGTTCTGGTGGCGGACGGTCAGGGCACCGAGGGGGGTGCGGATGACCGTGATCCGCGCACCCCTAAAGACGCTCGCCGGATGGTGCAGGTTGCCATCAACCAAGCCATAACCGCTCTCCGGCGGGAGGCCCAGGAGAAGGCCAGCACTTCTTCTGAGCCACCCAGGCTCCCCCTCCGATAGGGCGAGGTCAGAGCTCTTTGGCGAGCCCTGGCCGAAGAGCTCGATCGAGCTGCGGCCGAGGTCGAGCCTCCCGCAAAGACCGGCAAGACTGGGACCCGCTCCCAGAAGAGTAATGATAACACGTCGCGCTGACGCCCGCGCCGGACGCCTCCTGCGCAGGAGCCAACCCCCGAGCAACGGGCTCGGGATGAGGCTTTGACGCAGACGCGCAGGCGCCCCATGAGCACCGCGCCAGGCAGGGACAGGCCCGACCAAAGCCATACCGAGTCGTGGCGCAAGAGTCCGCGAACCCCCCGGGATGTTACGCCCAGCGCCGAGGGTCGGGACCGCTGCGTTACCAACGGTGATACCGTGTTCGCACCATGGTCGCCCCACCGCGTCGGTCGCGGGCGGCCTCGACTCCAAATCCGGCAGCAGCAGGGATCTTGTCAGCGACGACCACGATCGGCATGCCCCTGTTCCGGCCTACGGCTGCATGGCGTACTCCAACGGCCTTCGTCGCGTGCGGTGGCCAGCACGGTTCAAGCCCGCGCTGATCGAGCGCTTTGACGGGACCAAGAACCCGGACGAGTTCCTGTCCATCTACTCGACCGCTATCCTGGCGGTAGGGGACGAGCTTCGTGATGGCAAACTACCTCCGGCCGTCTTTGGGCCGGGGCCGTGAGGACGGCTTTTAACCAAAAGCGGCTCCTTGGTCGTGGCGTAAATCAGAGCGCCTTCGCTCCAACTTTCGAGTTATTCGAGCGGCGGGCGGGAGAAGGACACGGATTGCGTCATCGGGGCAGAATGAGCCGCTTCTGGCGACTTCGTGCGGCGATTCATCCGCACAAGGAACCTGATCCCGAGCATTTCTGACGAGGCCGTCATCAAGGCCTTCAAATTCGGGGTCCGCGATCGGCGCTTAACCGAGGACCTGGAGATCACCTCGAGGCTCAGCGTCAACAAACTCTTCCACATGGCGGAGCGGTATGCGGACGCGGACGATGCCGTCCGCTGGAAACGCGACTACGACCAAGGTAAGCTTGGTCTGAACCAAACAGAGGCCGGCCCGTCTGTCGGGACTCGGATATGCAAATCCAAAACCCTCTGTGTATACAGCACTAGTCCAGGATCACGCTAGTGCACACAGTGGAAACATAGATGACATATCATTCCATACATCGAAATAACAAAGAAGAAGCAAATTATTATTGAATAAAGCAAACGACCTTATAGTTAAGGTTCATACACCAATGCCTCTTGGCTTAAGAAACAAATAAAGCATTGCAAATGAAAATAAAATAACTTGGGCCATTCGACATGCCACGAGCAATCATCTGGGAACGCCTTCCTAGTCGGCGTAGTCTTCATAGTACTCCTCCTCTTGATACTCATTACGGTCCTTCCTCAAAGAATCTGAACAACGGGGGCATAAAGCCGTGAGTACAAAACGTACTCAACAAGCCGAGGAAATGATGCAATATATTAGGTGTACGGCTTGACAAAGGATAGTCATAAGGTTCATTTGCGTAAAGCAATAACTTGAATTTAAATACACTAAATAGATTGAAGGCGGTTTGAATAAAACAATAATAAATAATATGATAAATCAATGGTAGACAACATGAATGAATGACGAGGCATCACCCAACATCATTGAAACAAGTATCAACCCCACAATTCAACGGTATAGCTTGAGACAACAAAACAAAAAGTGAACTCCCGTTCACATCCCAACAATTTCACATTTTAAGAAAATACTCTATACCTCGTGTGAAATCCCGAGCTTGTCCATGACCGCGGACACGGCTATTGAATAGTTTACACTCTGAGAGGTTGTGCGACTTTACCCACAAGACATGATTATCCCTTAATGCCAAGCGCTAAGAACACACTTCCTTTGGTGTGTCGGCGAGAGATCACTACAAAGCCTTTACAATGCATGTCTAAACCAGATCGCCCTCTAAGGTTTAGCCCCTCGGGGCCCCTCTTGAGCCATGTGAGTCTACCCGTCCATCTCGGACCCCACCCAACAATGGCAATACTCAAGTCTGGACATTGCAAATTAATCAGCTAGGTCCGCCCCATACCGGACTTGTGGTTGCACAGTTAGGCCCAGATTCAATGGCGCACAAGATTAAGTCCTTAAATTGTCTCGTGCAAGACAAACCACATCCCAATGTGCTAGACAGCACCCCCTTTACTGCACGATCAATTGCCCGAGGGAAAATATTTTGTTCAACCAAGACCAATGGCATCCCTTACCATGGTACAACAAGTTTTACAACAGTGGTCAACAGCCACAATTCGATATCTCATTAAGTCAAGATTAACATTAATTCACAGGTGATATGAATCCCATCGGACAACTAAGCATGGCTAAGCATAGCTACGATAACCCAATGTTGGTACTATGATTATGTCCAACTAGTAATGTCCCAACCTATGGTTAACAATGGATACATGGCATTCCAATAATCAAAGGGGCATACTCAAACAGGTAAATAGCTACTCCCATAAACTAGCATTGTTACACAAATAGCATGCAATTGTATAAAACAAAGTACTTTTGTAAACATGGGTTCAATATGATCAAAGGTCTACGACTTGCCTTGTTGTTCAAATGCTGATTCTTGGTCTTCGAAGTCTCCGTTCGCTCCTTCGGGATTCGCGTCTACCGGAAAATAAAGCAACGAAACCAAATAAATACAAAACAGAGAGGAAAACAAGCTCAAACTTGAAAATAAATGGCTCTGGAATGTAGAGCTCGATTTTACAAAAATTTAGAAATTTGAATCACTCCAATCGGAGTTCGGACGAAGGAGAACGGGCTCCTGGAAGATTTAATTCAGAGAAAACCAAAGAAATTCATCAGGGGTGACACGTGGCAACATGCTATTGGCTGGGATTTTTGGATTTTTCAGAAAATCAGAAAAAGAAAATAAATGCCGACTGACATGCGGGGCCCACATGTCAGTGGCTCAGTCCACGGTGGACCGGGTGCACGGAATAGGGCTAGGGGCGATGTGGCTCGGTTACCGACCGGGCCGACCGACAGCGACGCGGCGCAAGCGTTGTGGACGCTGACGCGTGGACACGTGACGCAGATTGGAGAATTGGACACGGTTGGCCGTGACGCGGCGCGATCTGGAGCGTCCATCGCAGATCGGACGGTGAGGTTTGAAAAGAAGCGGCGGCAGCGAGGCAGCGGCGCTACTCACCGGCCGTGAGGAAGACGACGAGAATACAAATAAGGCGGTGGTTGGCGAAAGAATGTGGATCCGGAAGAGGGCTTCGCGAGCGGGTTCAACCGTGCAAGCAGCGACGGCGGAGAACGACCGAGCGGCAGAGAGGCGGCGGAGAAGGTGCTCGGCGGCGGCAAGACGCGGCGAAGTTCGTGCGGCGTAACGAGTGGACTCTCGGCGATGAAGAATAAGGCGGCAGTGCGGGAGAAGACGGCGAACCTCGAGCAGGGGTCCTCGGGGCTTTAAATAGCCGGGGAGGCTTGAGCGAGGAAACCGGCGGCGACGCGACGCACGGAATCTGAGACCGCTAGGGTTAGGGTTTCGATCGGCGGCGGCGCGCTGACTCGTGGCGAATCCGGACCGCACACGCACCGACGGACGGCAATGGCGCGAAGCTGGCTGGCAAAGCGATGAGGCGGGCGACGTTGTTGCCTGGGCGAAGGATGAATAGGAAATGGGCTGCGGAGAGATTCAGCCCAAGAGGGTTTTGAAAAATAAAAACAATTTCCGAATTGATTTAATTACAAAAATTCAGATAAATCCAAATAAATTCAAATAAATACCGAATAAATTCAGAAAAATCTCCAAAAATATAGAAAAATTCCTTGAAGCACAAGGAACCCAATAAAAACTGGAAACCTTTAGTTTGATGCGTAGATTAATCAAATTAAATCTTTTCATTATTGGAAAATTCATATTAAGCTTCAATTAACTCCAAGAAATTGCAAATGGTTTATTTTTGATTTAAAACATACCAAAACTCAAATTTTTGGGATGTTACAAACCTCCCCCCTTAAACGGAATCTCGACCCCGAGATTCGGACTGGCTAGAGAATAGGTGGGGAAACTCGGACTTCAGATCCTCTTCTCGCTCCCAAGTGGCTTCCTCTTCTGAATGATTGCTCCACTGGACTTTGCAAAAATGGATGATCTTGCTTCTCGTGATGCGCTCTGCAACATCTAAAATCTTCACTGGCTGCTCCTTGTAAGTGAGATCCTCTTGCAAATCGATAGCTTCCAATGGCATCTGCTCTTCGGCACTTTCAGCACTTCTTCAATCGAGACACATGGAACACATCATGGATTCCATGAAGGATCGAGGCAACTCAAGCTTGTAAGCAACTTCTCCTCTCCGTTCCAAGACTTTGAACGGTCCAACATATCTAGGGGCAAGTTTCCCTTTTACTTGAAATCTCTTAACTCCTTTAAGAGGTGTGACTCTGAGGTACACATAATCATTGGGCTCGTAACTCAAATCTCGGCGACGATTATCTGCATAACTCTTCTGTCTGCTTTGAGCTATCTTCAGCTTGTCTCGAATTAACTGAACTTGCTCTTCAGCTTCTTGCAGTATGGCAGGACCAAATAACTGTCTTTCTCCAGTCTCCTTCCAGTTGAGAGGGGTTCTACACTTTCTTCCATATAAGGCTTCAAAAGGAGACATTTGCAGGCTGGCCTGATAACTATTATTGTAAGAAAATTCTGCATAGGGCAAACACTTGTCCCATTTTGCACCATAGGTCAAAGCACAAGCTCTTAGCATATCTTCAAGAATCTGGTTCACACGCTCAGTTTGTCCATCACCGAGGGTGATAAGCGATCTTGAACCTGAGATGAGTTCCCATAGCTTCATGCAAACTCTGCCAAAAACGAGAGGTGAACTGGGTTCCTCTATCGGAGATTATCTTCTTAGGTACTCCATGAAGACTGACAATCCTTGACATATATAATTCTGCCAATTTATCTCCGGTGTAGGTAGTCTTAACTGGAATGAAGCGAGCTACCTTAGTCAATCGATCCACTATCACCCAGATCGAATCATAACCTGCTTGGGTCTTAGGAAGTCCGGTAATGAAATCCATACCAATCTCTTCCCACTTCCACTCTGGAATCCTCAATGGCTGAAGCAATCCTGCTGGCCTCTGATGCTCTGCTTTAACCTGCTGGCAAACATCACAAAGAGCAACATATTCTGCAATCTCACGCTTCATACCAGGCCACCAGTACCTTTCCTTAAGATCTTGATACATCTTGGTACTTCCTGGATGGATGGAATATAACGTCTCATGCGCTTCTTTGAGTAGCAACTCCTTAAGCTCTTTTTGATCGGGTACACAAATGCGGCTTTCATACCAAACAGTACCCTTTTCATCTTCAGTGAATCCTGGGGCTTTTCCTTTCTTCATGTTACTCTTGATCTCCTTGATATCGGCATCATCAGCTTGGGCTTCCCGGATCCGATCTTCCAATGTTGGGCCGACTTCCAAAGTTGCTAAGTAACCTTCTTGCACCACTTCTAGATCGAGCTTCAAATTCCTCATAGAGTTTGGTTGACTTTCCTTAATCATCAAGGTATTGCAGTAACTCTTTCTACTCAAAGCATCAGCTACGACATTGGCTTTGCCTGGATGATAATGAATACCAATGTCATAGTCCTTGATTAACTCTAACCATCTTCTTTGCCTCATATTGAGTTCGGCTTGGGTAAAATGTACTTGAGCTCTTATGATCGGTGTACACCTCACAACGACATCGATGAGGTAATGGCGCTAAATCTTTAAAGCATGCACTACGGCACCAATTCTAAATCATGGGTCTGGATAGTTGACTTCATGTGGCCTTAGCTGACGCGAAGCATATGCCACAACCTTCTTATCTTGCATTAGCACACAACCGAGTCCTTGACGGGATGCATCACAAAATATCTCAAAATCCTTTCTAATATCTGGCAAAACAAGCACTGGGGCAGTCGTCAAACACTTCTTTAGCTCCTGAAAACTTCGCTCACACTCTGATGTCCAAGCAAATTTCTTCTCCTTTTTCAAAAGTTGGGTGAGCGGTCTAGCTTTTCTAGAAAAACCTTCTATGAAACGGCGATAATATCCCGCCATTCCAAGGAAACTTCTAACTTGGGTTACCGTCTTCGGTGACTCCCAATTGAGCACATCTCTCACTTTACCAGGGTCAACAGCGACACCTTCGCCTGATATAACGTGACCTAGGAAAGCAACTTCTTTCATCCAGAACTCACATTTACTGAACTTAGCATAGAGTTGATGTTCTCTTAGCTTTGTCAATACTTTCCGCAAGTGATCCTCATGTTCTGCCTCACTCTTGGAATAGATCAGAATGTCATCGATAAAGACAACGACAAACTTGTCTAAATATTCCATGAATACTTTATTCATCAGGGTTATGAAATAGGCAGGAGCATTGGTCAAACCAAAAGACATCACCGTATACTCATATTGTCCATATCGAGTCACAAAAGCTGTTTTGGGTATATCCTCTTCTGAATCTTCAATTGATGGTAACGACCTCAAGTCAATCTTGAGAATACTCCTGCTCCTTGAAGCTGGTCAAACAAATCATCAATCCTTGGCAGAGGTACTTATTCTTAATGGTGACCTCATTTAGAGCACGATAATCTACACACATCCTCCGAGTTCCATCCTTCTTTTCCACTAGAAGAATGGGGCTCCCCATGGCTAAGAACTTGGTCTAACAAAACCCCGATCTTGCAACTCTTTGATCTGTTTCTTTACTTCACTAACTCATTAGCGAGGCATCCTATCGGTCTCTTGGAAATGGGTGGCGTTCGAGAACTAGCTCAATCAAGAACTCTATATCTCTATCCGGTGGCATACCGTGCAACTCATCCGAAACACATCAGAAACTCTCTGGCAATTGGCACATCTTCTAAACTTATTCCTTTGGCACTACAAACTTTTATTCCTTTGGACTGATCTACGGCAGCTTGAAACTTAAGCTTTGTTCCATCTGGACTGGTTAATGTGATCTCTCTATTTCCACAATCCAAAACTGCTTGGTTCTTGGAGAGCCAATCCATTCCTAGGATTATATCTAAGGACTTGGTGTCTAGGACAATGAGGTTGGCTAGGAATTCTACCCCTCCGATTAATATCTTAACTTCGGGGCAGCCTTGGTTCGTACTCAAATCCGAACCAGGTGATTGCACCAATAAAACAGTTTTCAAAGGCCTTGTCTTTAAGTGATGATTTGCAGCAAAATTTCGAGAAACAAGCGAATCGTAGCTCGAATCAAATAAAACCATGGCGGATCTTTGAGTTGACTAGGAGCTTACCTAGTATGACGTCCGGTGTAGCTCGGGCATCCTCGGTGGTGACATGATTCACACGACCTCTTCAACGGCGGTGGAGTCTGGTAGCTTGATTTGGAGTCCGGGCGTTCCACGCCCCGCTCTGGTCTTGAGGGGGTCTTGGTGGTGTCGATCCTGTGTTGAAACGAGCAGGCGCCACAGTTTGCTTCCTGGGGCAATTATTAGCATAGTGACCACGCTCATTGCAATTGAAGCATGTCACTCCTGCAGCTGGATTACCGGTCCTCTGAGGCGGATTCTTTGTTGGCGTTGATGTTAGGATTGCCTGAAGGAGCTAAGCGAGTGTTAGTGCAGGTGTTACGAATCTTGATGAAGGAGTAGTAAAACAAGCAGGCTGTTGAGCATTGGGCCTAGCTCTCTGCGGGTGATTCGATGAGCTCCATGTTGCATCATCTTCCTCTTGCGGATTCTTCCAACTCACGACGGACTCCTCAATGAGCATAGCTTTGTCTACCAAGTCTTTGGAAATCTGCATAGTCGTTGCCAATGACTTGTACCTTTAATCTGGGTTGAGCCCACGCTTGAACCTTTTTCAGCGAGCATCATCTGTGGCTACATCTTACGGGGCATAGCGAGCAAGTTGAGTGAACTTATTGAGATATTCACTCACCGACATCCCTTCTTGCTTTAGCTCCACTGAACTCATTCTTCTTCATCTCTACCTTTCCATCGGGGATATGGGAATGGCGAAAAGTGAAAACTACGCCCAAGTGATGGTGTGAGGATCATCACGGCGGCAATATAGTTCTCCACCATTCGTGGCGGTGCCTTCAAAGCGATGGCGGCATAAAGAACCTTCTCATGATCGTAATCGAGCAATAGCAAGCTTCTTTTCAATGGAGCGAATCCAATCATCTGCATCCAATGGTTCTGAGGAGTTGGAGAAGGTAGGCGGACGAGTCCTCATGAATTCTGCTAGCTTGGACTGAGGGCGAGCTGGAGGAGTCTTGGCGACAAAAAGAAGAAGCAGACTTGATTTTGTTGGTTCAACAAGTTTGCTAGAACAATCGCAGATCGATTCTGGCGATTCATCATATTGTTCATATTCTGCATCATTGTATTCATAAGCTGAGTCTGAGCTGCCAAGAAATGTCCCAAGTTCTGGTCCGTCACTACAGGAGGTGGTGGCGGGGTGGCACTGGCGCTGGCATTAGCATTGGCATCCATTGGCGAACTGCGACCGGCTCCAGAACGAGTGTCAACCATCTGCGATGCAGCACAAGGGTTTAATAGGTAAGAGAGAAAAGCAATAGGAAAGCGATAAGGTCCTCTAGGGGAGAAGGTAATACTCAAGAACAAAGGTCAACCAAAGACATAGCCGAAAAGGCTACGAAATAAAGGACCAAATAAGGCTTTCAACTTAAGGTACAGTTGTAACACCGTGCTGGAGGTAAGTGTACAACATACCCGGCACACAAGCAACAAAAATCCTAATATACGCAGACTAAATGTAGCTAAACCAAAAGAGAATGGCATGCTCAAACACCATAGAGCACCACAAACCTATCTTATATGGTAGTCTTCTCGGATATACTCTTCGACGGCTTGATCATCGTCCCCCTTGATTTATTTCCTTGCAGAAGATCCATGGCTTTCAAGAAGTTTAATGGGATAATATCAATTTAAATTTCAAAGAAATGTTTCAGCAAAGGAGAGGAATGAGAACCCTAGAATAAGATGAGAAGAGACAAACTATTGAATACCAATTTGTTGGTTTGATTTAGAAAATAATTTTGAAGACCATGCTAACTAAGAAAGCGACCTCTGATCGATATGGCTCGATACCATCTATGTCGGGACAGGATATGCAAATCCGAAACCCTCTGTGTATCTGAGACTAGTCGAGATCACGCTAGTACACAAAGGAAACATAGATGACATATCATTCCATACATCGAAATAACTAAGAAGAAGCAAATTATTATTGAATAAAGCAAAGCGACCTTATAGTTAAGGTTCATACACCAATGCCTCTTGGCTTAAGAAACAAATAAAGCATTGCGGCGGAAATAAAATAACTTGGGCCATTCGTCATGCCACAGCAATCGTGCAGGGAACGCCTTCCTAGTCGGCGTAGTCTTCATAGTACTCCTCCTCTTGATACTCATTACCTGGTCCTTCCTCAGCAACTGAACAACAGGGGCATAAAGCCGTGAGTACAAAACGTACTCAACAAGCCGTAGGGAAATGATGCAATATATTCATGCACGGCTTGACAAAGGATAGTCATAAGGTTCATTTGCAGAAAGCAATAACTTGAATTTAAATACACTAAATAGATTGAAGGCAGTTTGAATAAAACAATAATAAATAATATGATAAATCAATGGTAGACAACATGAACAGAATGACGAGGCATCACCCAACATCATTCGAAACAAGTATCAACCGCACAATTCAACAGTATAGCTTGAGACAACAAAACAACAGTGAACTCCCCGTTCACATCCCAACAATTTCACATTTTAAGAAAATACTCTATACCTCGTGTGAAATCCCCGAGCTTGTCCATGACCGCGGACACGGCTATTCGAATAGTTTACACTCTGCAGAGGTTGTACAGCTTTACCCACAAGACATGATCATCCCTTAATGCCAAGCGCTAAGAACACACTTCCTTTGGTGTGTCGGCAGAGAGATCACTACAAAGCCTTTACAATGCATGTCTAAACCCAGTACTGCCCTCTAAGGTTTCGCCCCTCGGGGCCCCCTCTTGAGCCATGTGAGTCTACCCGTCCATCTCGGACCCCACACCAACAACTGGCAATACTCAAGTCTGGACATTGCAAATTAATCAGCTAGGTCCGTCCCATACCGGACTTGTGGTTGCACGGTTAGGCCCAGTTCAATGGCGCACAAGATTAAGTCCTTAAATTGTCTCGGGCAAACAGCCACATCCCAATGTGCTAGACAGCACCCCCTTTACTGCACGATCAATTGCCCGAGGGAAAACATTTTGTTCAACCAAGACCAATGGCATCCCTTACCATGGTACAACAAGTTTTACAACAGTGGTCAACAGCCACAATTCGATATCTCATTAAGTCAAGATTAACATTAATTCACAGGTGATATGAATCCCATCGGACAACTAAGCATGGCTAAGCATAGCTACGATAACCCAATGTTGGTACTATGATTATGTCCAACTAGTAATGTCCCAACCTATGGTTAACAATGGATACATGGCATTCCAATAATCAAAGGGGCATACTCAAACAGGTAAATAGCTACTCCCATAAACTAGCATTGTTACACAAATAGCATACAATTGTATAAAACAAAGTACTTTTGTAAACATGGGTTCAATATGATCAAAGGTCTACGACTTGCCTTGTTGTTCAAATGCCGATTCTTGGTCTTCGAAGTCTCCGTTCGCTCCTTCGGGATTCGCGTCTACCGGAAAATAAAGCAACGAAACCAAATAAATACAAAACAGAGAGGAAAACAAGCTCAAACTTGAAAATAAATGGCTCTGGAATGTAGAGCTCGATTTTACAAAAATTTAGAAATTTGAATCACTCCAATCGGAGTTCGGACGAAGGAGAACGGGCTCCTGGAAGATTTAATTCAGAGAAAACCAAAGAAATTCATCGGGGGTGACACGTGGCAACATGCTATTGGCTGGGATTTTTGGATTTTCAGAAAATCAGAAAAAAAAATAAATGCCGACCGACATGCGGGGCCCACATGTCGCTGGCTCATCCACTGTGGACCGGGTGCGCGGAATAGGGCTAGGGGCGATCGCGGCGGCTCTACCGACGGGCGGCCCAATCGATACGCAGCGGCATGTGGACGTTGACGCGCAGACACGTGAGCGCAGACAATTTGGAGAATTGACACGGTTGGCCGTGACGTGCGCGATCTGGGCGCCCATCGCGGTCGGACGGCCGAGGTTTATGAAGCGCGACGGCGAGGGACGGCAGCGCTACTCACCGGCCGTGAGGAAGACGACGAGGAATACAGCGAACGGGCGGTGGTTCGGCCGGAAGAGAATGTGGATCCGGAAGAGGGCTTCGCGACGGGTTCAACCGTGCAAACGGCGACGGCGGAGAACGACCGGAGCGGCCAGGAGACGGCGGAGAAGGTGCTCGAGGCGGCGGCGCACTTCGGCGAGTTCGTGCGGCGTAACCAGGGACTCTCCGGCGATGAAGAATAGGGCGACAGGTGCGGGAGAAGACGGCGAACCTCGAACAGGGGGTCCTCGGGGCTTTAAATAGCCCCGGGAGGCGTGTCGAGCGAGGAAACCGAGCGGCGACGCGACGCACGCGAAACCGGAGACCGCTAGGGTTAGGGTTTCGACTGGCGGCGGCGCGGGCTACGTGGCGAAATCCGGACCGCACACGCGTCACCGATCGGACGGCAATGGTGGAAAGGCCGGGCAAAGCGATGAGGCGGGCCGACGGCGTTGCGGGCTGGGCCGAAGGATGAATAGGAAATGGGCTGCGGAGAGATTCAGCCCGAGAGGGTTTTGAAAAATAAAAACAATTTCCGAATTGATTTAATTACAAAAATTCAGATAAATCCAAATAAATTCAAATAAATACCGAATAAATTCAAAAAAATCTCCAAAAATACAAAAAAATTCCTTGAAGCACAAGGAACCCAATAAAAACTGGAAACCTTTAGTTTGATGCGTAGATTAATCAAATTAAATCTTTTCATTATTGGAAAATTCATATTAAGCTTCAATTAACTCCAAGAAATTGCAAATGGTTTATTTTTGATTTAAAACATACCAAAACTCAAATTTTTGGGATGTTACACCGTCCAATTCCAGGGGCGCCGACCAAGGCACTACCACCAAGAAGCGAAAGCGCGATCGCAGAGGTGGCGGACGGCTACCGCGGGTGATTGTGTCGGTGGATGGCCAGCGCGAGGTCCGAGGCCAAGCTCGGGAGGACTCTAAGCCTCGCCAAGGTCGACCTCGACCTCACCAGGCAAAGAACCAGCCCCAGCAGGAGGGCCAACGTACGGTCCCCGTCGGACCGATGCTCGGCAGCAGGGGGCCGAGGGGCGCGCAGGGTATGACGAGGCCAAATTCTGTCTCTTCCACAGGGCGGCCGGTCACGACCTGCGGGCCTGCAGGGCTTGGCAGAACAAGCTGGACGCTTTCTATGATGGGCGGGGAGAGATGCCCATGCTCCCGAAGGATGACGACCAGCCCGACCGGGTGAATGCTGGCGCGGAGCACGACGACCTCGACTTAGAATTCCAGCAAGGCGAGCGCCGGATCGACGTCATCTTCGGTGGCTCGTCGGCCTACCAGTCCAGGCGCGAGGTCAAGGCCGTCGCACGGACCATCTACCAGGTCGCCGCTGGGAAGCCCGTCGAACAGCCCTGCAAGTGGGCTGGTGCCACCATCACCTTCTCCCAAGAGGACGCTCTCCCAGGTATGGCCCGAGACCTGAAGACCGCCCTGGTCGTGACCCCGACCATCAGCAATACCACGGTCAGGCGTGTCATGGTCGACGGCGGCAGCTCTCTCAACCTACTGCAGGCAGGGGCGCTCGACCGGATGCAGATTCCCCGGTCGAAGGTCAAGAGCATCACCATACCGTTCTTCAGCATAGTTCCCGGGAGCTCGACCACCCCCTTGGGGCAGGTTGTCTTGCTCATCACCTTCGGCGGGTCGGACAACTTCCGCACCGAGTTGATCACCTTCGAGGTGGTCGAGGGTGACCTCCCGTACAACGCCATCCTCGGGCGGCCTACCTTGGTCAAATTCATGGCTGCTAACCATTATGGCCATCGTTGCATGAAGCTGCCAGGCCCCAACGGCGTCATCACCGTGCGGGGTGACCTGCAAGCGGCACATGGCTGTGAGACCAAGGCCTTGGCTCTTGCGGAGCATCTGCGCCGCAGCAGCATCCGGAGGCAACGACGAAGAACGCCCGACGGAAGGCGGCGATCCAGCCCAGTGGGGCAACGAAGGCCGTGCCGCTCGACGAGCGACCGACCGGATCGCCCACGTCTCGGCGAGCCGAGTTCCAAATAGGAACTCGAGCTCGTCACCTTCCTCCATGCCAACAAAGGTATATTAAGCAGGAGCCAGCGGACATGCCTGGCATCCCGAGGGAGGTGATCGAGCACAAGCTGCAGGTGGGGTCCGGCTCCCGACCTGTACGCCAGAAGCTGCGTCGCTTCTCCCCAGAGAAGGTCGCGGTCATCAAGGAGAACCTGGACAAACTCTTGAAGGCCGGGTTCATCCGTGAGATCAACTACTCCGAGTGGCTGGCCAACCCGGTCATCGTACAGAAGAAGGGAGGAAAGTGGAGAATGTGCGTCGACCATACGGGGTTGAACTCGGCTTGCCCGAAGGACAACTTCCCACTTCCGCGCATCGACCAGATTGTCGACTCCACCGCGAATGCTAGGATGCTGAGTTTCTTGGACGCTTACTCGGGGTACCACCAGATCAAGCTGGCGGTCGACGACGAGAGCAAAACTTCCTTCATCACGCCGTTTGGCACCTATTGCTATACGACCATGTCATTTGATCTACGCAATGCAGGGGCCACTTTTCAGCGTCTGATGACAAAGACTTTCGAGCCCCAGATCGGTCGGAACCTTGAGGTCTATGTGGACGACATTATCGTCAAAAGCCCCGCCGAGGGCGACCACGTTCGTGACCTCGAGGAGACCTTCGCCAACCTGAACAGACACAAGATCAAGCTCAATCCCGAGAAGTGTGTGTTCGGCGCGGCGTCGGGGAAGGTGCTTGGCTACATGATCGGGGGCTCAGGGGTCGGCCCAAATCCAGAAAAGATCGAGGCAATCGAGAAGATGGCACCCCCGACCTCGATCAAGCAAGTACAGAGCCTCACCGGGCGCATGGCTGCCCTCAGCAGGTTTATTTCGAGGCTCGGCGAGCGAGGGCTCCCATTCTTCCAGACCTTGCGCAAGCACGGGGGCTTTGAATGGACTCCAGAGGCGCAGCGGTCCTTCGACGACCTGAAGGCGTACCTGTCGTCCCCACCCCTCCTCACAACGCCACAACCTGGTGAGAAGTTTCTGCTCTATCTCGCGGGCACCCCCCCCATTGTTAGTGTGTGTCCTGGTGGCGGAACGGGGGTCTCAGCAGCACCCCGTTTATTACGTCAGCGAGGTCTTGCACGGCCCGAAGGAGCGCTACCCGCAGGTACAGAAGCTGTTGTATGCTCTCCTCATGGCTTCGCGCAAGCTCCGGCACTATTTCCAGGCGCACTCCGTGGTCGTCCCGAGCAACTTCCCGCTTGGGGACATTCTGAAGAACCCAGAGGGTGGCGGGCGAATAGCCAAATGGGCCATGGAGCTGGCGGCGTTCGACGTCCAGGTCGTGGCGCGCACGGCCATCAAGTCGCAGGTGCTCGCCGACTTCGTGGTCGAGCAGACGTCGCAGCCCGCTCCCGACCTCCAGGCCGAAGAGGAGACGCCCTGGGTCATGTTCTTCGACGGCTCGAGGTCCTTCCGGCTTCGAGTGGGATTCTTATCCTTTCACAAGCGACAAATTGAGATACGTAATTCGTTTTGGCTTCCCAGCGACCAACAATGTGGCGGAATATGAAGCCCTCCTGGCCGGCTTACGAGCTTGCAAGGCTTTGGGCGTGCGCCGTCTGGTCGTGAAGGGCGACTCCCAGCTCGTCATCAACCAGTTCAATAAGGACTACCAGTGCTCGGGAGACTCGATGGCAAAGTACCTCGCCGAGGTGCGCAAGATGGAGAGGTGGTTCTAGAACTTGGAGCTCAAGCACATCCCCAGGCGGGACAACTCCAGCGCGGATTTCCTCTCCAAGCTCGGCTCCTCCGACGACGCTATCCCACCCGACGTCATCTTGGAGACGCTATCGGCCCCGTCGATTTCCGACCAAGAGGCCATGATTGCTGTGGTCGAGGGAATCCCCTCCTGGGCCGAGGTCATTCACAATTACCTCTCACGGGGCGAGCTGCCACCCGACCCTGCCGAGAGGAGCGAATCAGCGCGGGCGAGCACAGTACACGCTTCGTCGAGGAGAGCTCTCTGACGCAATGTTTAGGCATCCTAACACGGTGCATCTCCACGGAGGAGGGTAAGTACCTACTACATGACATTCATTCAGCCTCGTGGGCGCACTCTTCGTCTGAGACAATGGTCGGGAAGGCCTTCCGCATGGGATACTATTGGCCCTCGGCGCTTCAGGATGCTCGTGATATCGTCCGCACCTGCCGAGCATGCCAATTCCACGCACGGAGATCGCATCAGCCCGCCTACGCGCTCCAGACCATCCCGCTTGCCTGGCCCTTCTCGACCTGGGGGCTGGACATCCTCGGCCCTTTTCCTCAAGGAACCGGGGGGAAGAAGTTTCTGTTCGTCGCTGTGGACACCTTCACCAAGTGGATCGAAGCTGAACCAGTCTCGACCATAACCGCTCGGGCGGCTGTTTGTTTCTTCCGCCTGTTCGTGGTCACAAGGTACGGGGTTCCATGCAAACTTATCGCGACAAGCGGTACCCGGTTTACAAATGAGTTGTTCCGGGAGTTTTGCGAGGAACTCGGCATCAAAATATGCTTCGCGGTGGCTCACCCCGAGCAACGGAGCGGCGGAACAGCGCCAACCGCAAATTGTCCAGGTGTCAAGAGGCGAGTTGCGAGATGAGCTCGATCGTCTGGCAAGGCACGGGTGGGACGAACTTCCCACCGTCCTATGGTGCTGTTCAGTACTACGACCACCGAGCCACGAGGTCCACACCCTTCCGGCTCGTGTTGATCTTGAAGCCGCCCCGCCTCCCGAGGGTCACTGGGCTCTGCCAGGTCACTTGGTCGACCAAGTCGACTTCGAGCATGAACGGTCTCGACCTCACCCTCGCGAGAAGAAGTAAGATGTCGTGCAATCGCCACGATCAACGCACTACTGTAAGCTCTTCGCAGACATGCGTCTCGGTCGATGCGACCTAGGAAGCTCCTTGTTGGGGACCTAGCCACGAGGCGGATTGAGCTCGTCCGGCACCAACAAGTTATCCCCACGGTGGGAGGGCCCTCTGAGTCGTTTCAATAGATCGCACGGGCTTACTGGCTAGCGATGCCCGATGGCAGAGAGCTCTCTAGCTCGTGGAATATAGATCAGCTTCGGAAGTTTTATGTGTAAACTCTATGCCTCACATTTCAATAAAGCTGGTCTTTCATTTTGCCCTTTTTTATGTCTGCTTCCACTTATGTTGCTGCTACTTCTTTTTCGACGGTTCCACATTTATTTTTTCGAACACGACCTTCGTGCGCAAGCGCATTTGCTCCTAGTCTAAGTGACGCAGGTTTGACGTTCACCCCCAGCGGATGAGCTAAACGTAAGCCGAACCTCTTCGCAATCTAGCTCTTCCCTGTGCCCGGGCTCGAGCTAAGAACCTCGCCGCTTTAGCTGTCGAGCGATATGCATGGTCGCGAGAGCCGTTCGAGCACTAATCTACTTAACGATGTCCGCTTCGTGCCCTTCTACCTTTGCGAGTTGTTCCTCCACTTTGCAGGTCGTGGCCCCTCGTCCATATTTAAGTCTTGTGCCCGAGGCACACGTCGCTCGACCTCGGGCCCAACGGGGGCTGGGTAAGGCTACCCTATCGGCGCATGACTGTAACATCCCGAAATTTGCTTTAACTGTATTTATGTTATTTCGAATTATTCAGGAATATCTGAAATTTATTAGGAATTTTTGGAATTAATAAGAATTTAAGCTTTATCGAATTAATCATATAAAATAAAGATCATGCATTTCGCGCGCGCTTAAATTTCAAATTTAGTTTAAAATAATAACATTTGAAAAATAAGGATGTTTCTTTCAAATACCGCCAAAAACTAGATTAAAAATTAAGTTTGTTGATTATATTAAAAACCGTACAAGTGTCTGATCCACTAAAAGAATTTTTGCAGAAAATCTATAGATCGAAAAATCGCGAAACCAATTGCGTTAAGTTCCAAACATTCCCTAGTATTTTAGAGAATTTTTCCAAGATTTGTGGGACCATTCTACTATTTTAACTTGAACGTCTTTTCCCCTCAGCACTATTCAAATTCCATAAATAAAAAAAAAGACACGCTGCACTGTATATTGTCTTCTTCACTCGATGCATGTCCAGAGAAGGCATTCTCTCTCTCCTCCATTAGAAGGCACGAAACCCTTGAGATCACCTCCAATAAATCACCAAAAATTTAATAAAAATCATAAACAAGATCCACAACACATGCATCCTTAATCTTTTCTCCATGCGTCGGCCAAAGTCTTTCCATGCATGATCTAGCAACGCTATGAATTCCACTCATGAAGTTTCCATTTTTGTGTGTATCCTGTTGACATTATCAAGCGCATGTATGCATGAAGCTTGATATTTCTTTAATCAGTGTCATTGCCTTTCCATTAAACTTCCAGCCGATTCTCCAACTCCCTTGTATGCATGCATCCACACAAGGCTCGGACGTTTTCATTTCCAGCCGTATCTTCATTTCATTACCAGCCGTTTCCTAGCCGTTTCAATTCCTTTTCTGGCCGTTGCCTTTCCTAGCGTTACCACACACACATGAAGCCGAATCATCATGCACATGAATAAGCGACGCATGAATTAGCCGTTTCCTTTGTTTTCCAGCCGACTCATTATTTGCCGTTTCCTTCATCCATGAACGAACATGAACGCTAATCAATTTTATTCCATGCGTGTATGGAGTAACAGCAAACGGCTGTTTTCCTTCCTTTCCTGCGCATGACTTAAGGTTTTGTTTCATTTCCAGCTGTATCTTCATTCCATTACCAGCCGTTTCTAGCCGTTTCCTCTATTTTCTTTAATTCATCACTACTTGATTACAGCATTTTCAAGTCACGAATGAACTCATCAGTTTCTAGTGAATGCATCATCAGTTGTTAGTCACGAAAGCAAAACACTTCCAGTTCATTTTTCATTCCGTAACCAAAGCCTCTATAGCAAGTCTCCCGCAAAAGTCTTTCCTTGTCGCCGTTGGTTCCATCGTCGCTGCCGCCGCCGAATATACTCCGACGTTCGACGACTGCTGCCTGGTTGCTGCTGCTACTCGTTCGATCGACGACTGCTGCCTGGTTGCTGCTGCTACTCGTTCGGCCGGGAGCGCGCTTCTCTCATCGCCGCTTGGACATCTTTTTCTGCATCGCCGTGCGCCGTTTGCCGTCATCGCCGCCTGGTCTTGATCGGTAATTTCCTTTATCTTTTACGCATGCTGCCGATCACCTGCTGATGTATCTACTCCAGCCTCACCGCATTTTCCTTTTGTAGTTAGTTAACATTCGTCAAGCTATTTCGTTTTGAGCTGTTATTGTTAGACAATGAAATAGCTGTTTGTACGTGATTAGAAGTAGTCCTGACTTAGTCAGAGATAGTTGAATCTATTTAAATTTCAGTTGGCATTAGTGCCGGATTCAGAACAGTAGTGGAGTCGGATTAGAAGCACAGTTCAGAGTAAAATTCAGTAATTGTAAACCGAGTCATATTATAATATCCGATACCAAGTAAAGAGAATAAAAGGCCCAGAAGAAGTAAGACAATTGAGCTGAAAATACTACATTCCCTGTCTTCAGACTATGCGAAGAAGTAATCTTGTTGTCTGAATTGTTTCGGCAACCGAGTTACAAGAGGAGTTGCAAACTTTGCTCTGGACATTTTTGAGTATGTGTTTGTGAGTCGTCGGTAGTGAAAAACTTTCGTGAACTCCAACATCTGTGTCGCCGCTGCTGCTGTTGACACCGTCGACGCCGCCGCCGACCTTCGGCCGGGCTGTGCCGTTCGTCCTGGTCTCCTGGAGTTGCTTGCTGTTCTCCTTTATTCCTCTCGAGCAGTGCATGCATAAAGAATAGATCACTTACGTTTAGGCTACGAAGAATACACATATATGCTGTGAACAGTGACATGCATGGCTAGATAATTCTTGTACGTAAATTTGTAACTAAATTGTGAATTTTGTCTTTTTCGTTACAAATTCGTTCTAAGTCCGATTAGTATGCGACAAATTTTGTAAATTAGTAAATATTAATACCTAGCTACAGTAATTTCTATGAAATTTTATAAATAAATTTATACTGTTAAAATATTCGAGGAATGTCCAAATTTATGAATTTTGTAGCTCTTAAACTATACGTTCAAAAATGTCGAAATAAACTTTATAAATCTTAGAAAATGCTAAACTAATTATCTGGAAATTTTCATGATGTTACGAATTAGTTTGATTGTCGTATTTTTCTAAATGTGTGTTTGTACGTTGTTTTGCGTGTTTATTTGGTTCTTTGTCTGTTACGCGTAGACGTTGAGCTATGTGAGGATGCGGATTTCGAGGATCAAGCTCAAGACCAAGACTCGCTGCTTTACGAAGGCAAGTTGTGCTTTGACCATGTTGCTCCTAAATTTTGAAAATGTATTTCGTTTCAAACTATGCATGCTAATTGAACTAAAAATGGATTTAAAATAATTTGGGTGAATTAGCTAATCAACCTATTTGTTATTGCCACCTTGTTGTTAATATTTGTATGCCATGATTCCTTTGATAACCTAAGTTGGTAATATTAGTTGGTTGATAATATTGTGCCAACACGGGAGGCTAGACCGTGAATAGTTGCTTAGCTTTGCATATACCGTGAATAATCTTTTAAAATACAAAGGTCAATATTGATTAATGGAATATGCAATGTATTTTGAAATGGTGTGATGTGTTGCCACACGATGATGTTGATATATGGAGGCTGTGTGGTTCCATATGGATGTTGAGTTGTTGTTGGCATGTGTTGCACAATGATCAACTTGGGAATGGGAAATGATTTATTTGGGGCAAGTGGACCGAGGCTTCGTGCAGTGGGCCTTCGTGGCAATTTGGGGGGGTTTGAGTGTTGTGAGGGCTGTGTGCCAAATGTTGAGAGAAGGATGTCTTGCCTTGGTCAGTTAAGGACCTTACCTTGCAAGCCTTTGACCTGAGTCTCTCGTACAACCACATGTACGGTATGGGACAGACCTAGTTTAGTAGGATTCGATGTCTTACCTTGGATACCTCGGGGTGGCGATTACGGGGTAATAGCTGTATGGGGGCGATGCTGTCTTTGCGGCTTGGTACCGTCCAACGGTGTTCGTCGGCCCTATACTTGACTCTGTGTGAGGAAGTAATAGTGGAGGCAACACGGAGAGGTTCCTAGGTGGAGATAGAAGTTTCGAAAGGCTTTGTTATGATCACTCATTCGCATACTCTTGTATGGCGATTCACGGTGACGTGGTGAGTTGATTATATCTTGTGGGTAAAGTGTACAACCTCTGCGAGTGTAAAACTATTGAATAGCCGAGTCCATGGTACTGGACAATGCTCGGGGATTACAGTCAAGGGTAGTGTTTTGAAAATAAAATGGGGTGGAAGGCTGTGTGCCAGAGTTAATGGTGAAAGTTGATTAAGGACTGTGTGACCAAAATAATGTGGAAAACAATTGAGAAACTTATTATACTATTAAAGTTTTGCTGCTTTTAATCTAAATAAATAATAATTCAGAATGTTGATGCAAATGCAAAATAGCCAACTGAGCCATTCCTTTGTACCAAGCCATGCATGTAGTAAATAGATCTGCATTCTGTGCATAACTTGTTGAGTACGGTGTGTACTCACCCTTGCGGACAAACTTACGAGAAGAGGAGTCTCGCTTTTGCCTATGAAGAAGAAGTTCGTTGAAGAATTCGGAGATCTAGGAAAGCAAGCCTCGGCCAGGCGTCTGTGGAGAAGATGGAGCACCACGAAGATTTATTTTATTCATTTGTTGAACTTTATTTACTCGATTATTGTAAGCCTGCGTATCAAAGCTAGCGTAAGGTGACCATAAGGTCGAACAACTCGATTATATATACATGATTGATGTACTTTAATATTATTCCGCTGTGTATGATATGGTACTTTAACCCTGTATAGTCTGTGTGCACTAAGCGATCTGGACTAGTGCAGATTACACAGAGTGTCCGGATTTGCAAATTCGGGGCACGACAATGACCTAGAAAGCACGGGAACGGCCAACAAGCAAAGCAAGAAAGACTTCAAGTATCCCCAAGCTACGGATTTACAACAGGGACGAGGTTTCTTTGTACACCAAAAACAAACCACTTACATTAGTACGTTCCTTGCTTTTGATGTTTCTTCTGGTCGACCATCTCGCGGGCAAGCTTTTCCCGCCGAGTGGGCCACCTTTGCCTTCGAGGTTGCGATCTCACCACAGGTGGAGGGCTTTTGGGAAGCGTCCACGGCTCGGCGTCGTTCGTCTTCAATTTGGGCGAGGCACTCTTGTTGCTTTGCCGACACGCTCGAGCTTCTCTTGAGCAGGGGACCTTAGTCCGGGCTCAAGAGGCGACTTCACGGAGCCTTCTCCGGTCCTCGACTTTAGCGCGTTCGACCTCGGCGCCTTGGTGGCTGTCGAGCTTCCCCTCAAGCTCGAGGATTTTGGCCTCGAGCTCGGGGGCGCCCTCGTCGTGGAGTGTGCACTGCTCATGGCTGGCCCTCTCCAGTCCTTGACCTTGGCTGCTTTCGGTTTCAAGCATCTTGTTGGCGCTCCCAAGTTCCTCCTCGAGTGGAGTATCTTGGCCTTGAGCTCGAGTCGGCGCCTCGCTGAAGCCTTCTCGAGCTTCGATCTTGGCCGCTTTCGGTCTCGGCCTGTGGCTGAACGTCGGCGCTCTGCTCCACGACCTTAAAAGCGAAGTCACGTTGGAGGCCTGATGCCTCGAGCTCTTCGCGTGGGCTATCTCCTGCGCCCTCATCGTCCGGCGTAGATCGTCGAGCTCTTGGGCCTTATGCTCGAGCTCCCCCTGCTCGACCTCAATGGTCTGGACGAGCCGGTCGCGCTCAACCTCCCGTGCCTCTACTGCGTCGAGGAGACCCCTCAGCACGACAGCATGCTCTCGGAGGCCTTGTAGCCCTCGAGAGACATGGTCAATCACCTTCACGACGGAAAGGGTGGCCCAAAAATGAGAGGGGACAAGGTCAAACCACGAGCTCTGAGAAATTGGCGGAAGACCCTTACCTCGCGGAGTCGCCCCTCGGCGTCTTGTGGTGAAGTCCTCACGGTCGTCAATACGATCGCGAGGATCTCCTCCTCCTCCTCGTCAACCGCCATGCGGTGCCGGGATCAACCACGACCACCGATGGCGACTTGGGCGGGACTCGAGTCCCGCCGGGCGGCAGTTATCATTGCCTCCTCCGGTGGGTTAAGGCACCCGGCGGGAGGGCATAGCGGTAGTGCAGCCCGATCTCCTGATCGAGGACCGCCCGTCTCGGCGCCAAGGGATGGCGGCCGGATCCGCCTCGGCATTCCCGACCTCCGTGGCACAGGGTGCGACCTCGGCCTTCGGCACGATCGCAGGTGGGAGGTCTGCATGAGCTTCATGACCGATCACCCCGGTGGCCGCGGAGTCGCGCCTCAACGCCGAGGCGATCATGGGTGGTGGGGTTTTGGAGGCCACTTCAATCGTGGCCTCAAGGCCTGAGTATCCTCCCTCACGGGGCCGGGAAGCCGTCGGCAAGATCGTAGCCGTGGGCCTCGCCGTGTCGTAGTCCATGTTGACCAAGGGCTCGTTTTCTTCGGACGGTCGTCGAGCCCTTGGTAGAACTCACCGACCAAGGGCTGGCCGAAGAAGTGCGTGTCCCGACGATCGCGCGCAGTACCCAGATCGAAGCGTTCTCCTCCTCGGACTCGGACTGCATACGGACAGCGACCATCGTCAAAGCGGGCAAGTTTTGAGCTCGGGTGCTCGAAGTCTGCGATCAAAAGCAGACACTAAGCGAAAGATCTGAAAGGCGTATGTTGGGATGCGGGGCTTACAGGTCACGATCTCCTCCTCGTCGAAGGTCATCGAAGGTCTTCTTTGCCCGATGTTGAGGCGTCACGCTGCGCATCCTCGCGACACGAGGTCTCGGGGTCGAGCGGCTCCGCATCACCCGCGTGGCGAGCTCAGCTTCGAGGCTCGGGGTGTACTCGAAGACTGGCGGCGGCCGCGCTCTGCTGCTACACGAGGGAAAACTCGTCAAACAGCAAGGCGCGAGAAAGCACAAGCTCGAGGGCTCGACCAGAAGGGCCCTTACCATGGCACGGTCCCCCCACTCGACATGGCGTTTCTTTGCCTCTGATCGGCTTGGTCCGACCGGTGGAGGCCGCTTCTTCCCTTTCTTGCTCCTGCCCCCGCCAGGTAGCGGGAGCATCCTCCTGGCCGTGTCCAGCAACTCCTGGTGGGCCTGCGTACAAGCGAAGCTTAGGAAGGGGCTCGTGGGCAAAAGACTCGAGTGCTAGGTCGGGTGACTTACCTCGTCCTTGCGACGAAGTACATTCTTCGGGACGGGGTTGCCGATGACGTACTCGTGCGCCAGCTTCCCAAACATCTCGACCATCCTGGCGGAGACCCAGGATTCTTTCGGCACTGCGAGGCAAGCGGCAGTCAAGAGAAGGTCGGGGGGTGTGCGCAAGCCAGACCTTGGGGCAAGAAGACTTACTAGACGTGCCCTCGTGGGTCGCATCGTCGGACCCCTGGATCTCGAAGAACGGGTGCTCCCTCACTTTGAGAGGGACACACAGTTCGCGAGAAATCGTTGGCGATCGCCTGCCCGTTGAGGCCGCGCGTGGCGCAGATATGAATGAGGGCGATGGCCTCCTCGTCGACCTCGAGGTCCTCCGACTCCGGAGTCTCCTTCTTGCGGTTGGCGATTGGGGTCCCTTCATACACCAGCGTCTCAGCCTCGCCCCTCTTCAAGTAGAACCAGCGCTCGTTCCACGGGCCGAGGGAATCCCGGGGCTGGAACTTGGGGATGGCCCACTTGAGCCCAACCCGCAGCCGGAAGTAGACGCATCCGACCACGGGGTCCTTCCCGGAGCGGAAGAGACTGAAATCTGAAAAGAAGAAGCGAGGGGTCGGGAGAATCCCGAGAACCCCTCGCATAGATGGGAAAAGATGGTGAGGAGAAGAAGCGGAGTTTGGCACAGATTGATGAGCTCGATGTCATGGTGGAGAGGACCTTCGCGATGAACTCACTCTCCGGGGTCCATAAGCGAAAAAGGACATAGTGCTCGGTGCGAGCGATCTCGTAGATCCTTGAAGCAGGTTGTAATGACCCAATTTTCGTTGATCCGGTAAGTGAGGCTTGTCGTTAACATCTTCCATAATAATCGTTGCATCCTAAATTAATTATAATCATACAAGTGTAGTGCATTATTTTGCATGATTAGGGAGTAACAAAAACCTAGCAATCATATTTTCCAAAGCGCACACATGCTATCTTACCTTAGTCAATGACATGTGGGCCATGTTTGTAAGAGAGAGGAGAGTAGGCTGCACATACCTACCATATCAATTCTCACTTTACTCACCTCTACCCACCTACCTAACTAGTCTATGACACATGGGACCTACCATTGCATAGGAAATTGTGGCTGCACATCCTTTCCATGTCTTTTCTCACTCAAACCACTCATACCCACTCTTTTAACCACTCTATGACATGTGGGACCTAGCCCCACATGTAAGGCATGAGTGGCAGCCTATATAAGGCCTCAACCTTGGTTTCTCCTCCCCCATCCAGCTCATTTGCTCATCCCAACCTGCAGAAAATAGCACACCACTTTCTTCAACCTCTTGCCATTTCTCCCCTCAAATCCCCTCCAAACTTGGGTTTTGGTTTGTGCATGTTACACCATCTTGTAGCCAAGGTCAAGGGCTTCACATCCATCAAGCAGTTCTTGAGGAACCAAGTTTTGGGTAAGTGGCAATCGTTTCTCTTGCTACCCATGTTCTGAAATTCTACTCCTTGTAACTTATTGCTATTTTCCCCATGGAATCCATCATCATACCATGATTGGTCGTGCATGCATAGAAGCTTGAGGAGGAGGGATAGAGGTTGTTGCAAGCACGAGCAAGTGAGGGCATTGTCGGCTACTCGAGCTAGGAGGAGGTGGACATGCCAAACCCGGCGTTGTGGCGTTTTTCATCATCCACTCGCTTGAAACCACCATCCATCAAGTGCACAAGCAACCCTAGAGTGGTAAGTTCCTACCTTAGTACATTACCTTGAGGCCCTAGTCCATCCCTAGGAAGTGTAGAGGCCCTTTGTACAAGTTGTCGTTTTGAAACAGAGAAGCCCAGCTCGGATAGTCCGAGGTTTAGTTCGGACATTCGAACCACTCGGATACTCGAGCAAAGTTCGGATAGTCCGAATGGGAATTAGATTGAGGGCTGCATTGGCGGCCGAGGAGGCTGCTCGGACATTCCGAGGTAACCCTCGGATACTCCGAACATAACCTTCGGATACTCCGAATGAATTTCCGGACAGTCCGAATAGAAATTAGCTTGAGAACTAAAGTGGCTAACCGAGAGGGTCCACTCGGACATTCCGAAGCGAACACTCGGATAGTCCGAACCACTCGGACATTCCGAACATAATTTCGGATAGTCCGAGTATAATTTCAACTTCATACCGAGAGGGTCCACTCGGACAGTCCGAAGTGACACCCGGATACTCCGAACATAATTCAATAAAAGCCCTAAGACTTGAACTTTTAGCACAAAAACTCAATTAGTACATGCATAATTATGATTAGTATTACACATCATGAGCATTTCATGCATCTTTACTCATGTGCACTATTTGGATTGTTGATTTGGTGTTTATGGATTTGGATTTTCTCGTTAGGTGTTGACGCTTCGGAGGGCACTCCCGAGTACGACTACGTTTTCGATGTCAAGAACGAGCAGCAAGGCACTACCTTATTCCTTGACCACGATTGCTCCTACTATTTTGACACTTACATTTTGAAATTATTTTATCGAATGCATGCTTACTTCAATTAATTATGTTTGGGTAGAATTCTTAGCTATCACCATGTTGTGTGTTATACCCTTAGCATGTTCACTCCATATTTCCATTGTCGCCCTAGGTGGTTGGTTTATTATTGTATATGGGTTCGTGCGATTTGCTTAGCCATGCTTAGAACATCGTTAGAAACCGCGATAGATGGACTTAGTCCCTTGGTCGCAATGATTGAGAATTATTATGACGAAGTTGATTTTAATTGTTGATAAATGAGTAGAGATATTGGTTAAGGACCCTAAGGATTAAATCCTGGTGACGTCTTTTTGAGTAACTATCGTGCGAACCACACGCCGTTGATGGGACCGGCGTAACCAAGTACTTGTGTATGACTAGGGTATGTAAACCATATGCACTCGGAATTCCTTGAGCTTAGTAGAGCGTCAAGGAATGTCCGCCGGAATTCCTTGGGCTTAGTGGAGCGCCAAGGAAGGTCCTCGGAGTCCCTCGACTTTGTTGAGTTGGGGATCTCCAACAACGTGTGTACTCCTTGATCCACACACACCGAGCCTTCGGGCACGCGGGATCGAGGTCACGATCATCCGGATGGTTTAGATACACTACCATGCATCTTGGAAAATGGTTTGTCACGTTCACCTCGGCCGACACATCTAAGGAAATGTGTTAATAGCTTGGCTCACGAGTGTGGCGTGTCGTGTGGGTAAAGTCGTACCTCTGCGAGTTTAAACTATTGAATAGCCGCGTCCATGGTTAGGGCGATCTCTTAAATTGTCGATCCACCGGGCGAGTGTTAAGGTTTTGGTAAGAATGGGATGGGAGTGGGAAAAAGACACACAAGTATTGGAGTACTTGTGTGTGTGTTGAGACAAGTATTGGAGTACTTGTGGATGTGTTTGAACATGAGCGATGGAACTCATGGTTCGGAGAATGCTTGAAGGCATGAGATAAAAGTGATTATGATGATGTTATATGATGTATTAGAATTTTACAAATGTTTACTAAATGCATTTCCTTTCAATCTATACTTGTTTACATTGATTCCAAATATTGCTTTATGCTGAAATTACCACTTTGCCTTCCTTTGATGTAGCAACCACATGTAGTTAGAAACCAGTATACAACTTATATTATTGTGCGAGTACACTCTTTGTACTCAATCGGATTGTCCACTTGCTGCAGGTGAGGATGAGGCACTACCCGGTGACTTTTACCGGGCAGATTTCGGTGATTCTAACGTTTAGTCGCCGTTCTTGCCCCAGTTGGTTGCCTGAGGGTTTGGGGGCATGCCATGCTGGCCCTTTTGTTGTTATCTTATGATTTCGCTGCTACTTGATGTAATAACTATAAATATGTCGTTATGGACAGCAGTCCTACTTTTGGTATGTAATAACGTTTATGCTTCCGCTAATTGTGTATGTGTTGTGATGTCAACTGTTGGATGAGAATGCTCGTGTTGGCGAACTATCCTGGGACCAACACGGGTATAATCACGGGACGCCCGAGGTTCCCTTGATTCACTTGAGATATGCCACGCATTTGGGTGAATCAGTGGAGTCCCGGGGACGGTTCCCCACAGGCTTGGTATCAGAGCCATACTGACTGTAGGTTAGAACGGCCATGCTATGACTAGTTTGGAGATGTTTTGAGTCAAAAATTATTTTGATATCAAATAATTTCAGAACTGATAGCATCGTGCAATTCCTTTATTTCTCACCCCTCTTAGTTCTATATCTCTTCTTATGTTCATTTGGTTATGCAAATGAGTTTCTAACCTCTCTTATCCTTTTCAACGTGACAGATGAGTTTTGGGCCTTTGGTTTTAGTCACCCGTGCCGAAGATGTGGAGGGCTATCCTTCTCTCCTGAGGGATATGCTATGGAGGGCTAATTTCACTTATTCACCGGAGTACGCGGTCTATGGTCGTGCCATAGGACCCGGATTGAAGACCTACACTGCCACGGTTCACATCATCGCTAGGATGGTGACGGGGAGCATTCCCTATCACTTTCGAGCGAGGGGGACGTCCGTAGGAATGGCTATCCAAGAGGTGGCATATGTTGCCATGTGCCATCTCCGTCATGACTTGTGGGAGCTGACTTTACCTCCGTATCAATATTTCCCTCGCGAGGATCGCGATGAAGTCAACGGTGTTGCTGAAATCGAGATGGAGAAGACTCTTACGTTACGCCGGTTGTCGGGCTTGGTCCGTGCCTTGGACCGGGCCAATCGTTGCATTATCCACGAGTGTGGGAGACTCGTGCCCGTCTTCATGCGGCACAAGGGCACCTTCACCAATTTGTCGAGATTAACTTAGTGCCGAGGGACACGTTGTATGGGCGCAACTCCTAGCGCCACACGATGTAGCCCCACCCGCCTTTCGGTTTCCTCGTGTGTGGGGATAGAGGCGAGGCGTTGTGTCAACACCGGCGCATCAACTCGGGAGGTGTGATGCTTGGCGTGCCGAGAATCTCGGGGTACCAAGGTTCTATTTAGGATCACCTCGGCGCCTCACAAACCCCTTGGACCCGAAGACACCGGATCTCGGGATACCATCTTTGGATGTGTTTCCCAAGGATTCCTTAGAGATATTTGAGTTGTCTCGATTAAGTTTGTCATGGAGGGAAAGTAGAGATGGGCCGGACTAATTTGATTGATGTAATAGGTTATCTTAAGAACCTATGTTAGCTCTTATATTTTGAACTTGTCATCTCTAGTTGTCGCCTTAGACTAATGGGTTAAGAACTTGTGTTATTGTATCGGAACCTTGTTATTTGCCTTTATGGATGATGTGTGGTTTAAGAACCCCTTGTTATGTTGATGTCTTTTGGAGTTGGTGCATGTTTTCTTGCTGCATACATGTAGGGTTTAATTGTATGGTTTGCTGTCAGGTTATTTTAAATTAAACGTTGTTGTGGCTCTCCTGTTACTTGTTGCTAATTTGGTTTTGGCAACAGATGACGGGAGTTACCACTCGTTCCCAAGCTCAGCGTGAGGCGAGGCCGCCATCCACCGGCTCCCAAGCGACTGAGGATCCGACTCAGGGGGTCACTCATAACCACCCGGAGTCCTCGCAACACCAAAATCAGCACCCCGCTCGCGTGGAGGAGGAACTTCCACCCCCTCCTACCATGGCTCAAGTCCTTGCTCTGATTGAACAAAACAGACAAGATCAAACCTTGATCTTGCAGCAGATCGCCCGTAACACGGCCCCTGCACCGGCCCCTTTTCGTGGAGCCGAGAGGGCAGGACATCACACCGCCAGCGGACTTGGCGAGTTTCTCCGCACGCAGCCGCCAACATTCTCCCGTGCTGCGGACCCACTTGAGGCCGATGATTGGCTTCGGACTATTGAGCGCAAGCTGGCCATCGCTCAATGCCCGGACCATGAGAAGGTCCTCTTTGCTTCACATCAACTCGATGGTGCGGCGTGCGCATGGTGGGACAGCTTTACCGCCATGCAGCCCGCCGATCATGTCATCACTTGGGCAGAGTTTCGCGCGGCTTTCTGCGAGGCTCATGTTCCCGCCGGAGTTATGGCAAGGAAGAAGCGTGAATTTCGCATTGAAGCAAGGGAGCAAGACTGTCATGGATTATCTTCACGAGTTCAACTATTTGGCTCGATATGCTCTGGACGAGGTCTCCAACGATGGCGCAAGCAAAGCGCTTCATGGAGGGACTTTCGGATGAGTTGCAGCTAGAGCTCCTGCTCACGACTTCGAAACTTCTAGCACTTAGTCCACAAGGCTATAGTGGTGGAAGAAGTGGGGAAAATTGGAGGATTCGCGCAGCGCAAGCGATGCTGCACAAAATTCAGCAAGCGGCAACTTGCAGCCACCACGCATGGTGCGCCTCGTTTCAAACTATCAAGCTCGCACACCGAGGCCTCCAACATTCATTGCTCGCCCCCGCAGCCAAGTCTTCCACCAATTGTAGGTGGAAATCAGCAAGGAGCCAACACTCAAGCTCGTCAATCCTTGTTTGTTTCGGTGCAAACAGCCGGGACACTTTGCACGCCAATGCCCACAAAAGAACCAAGCAACGTCGGGGATTCGACCCACTATTGCACCGGGGGCAGCAACCCCATCACCTCGACCAATGCCTCCAAAAACCGCTCCGACCCCACCGCGTGGTCGCATCAATCATGTGACCGCCGAAGAAGCTCAAAATGCACCGGAAGTGGTATTGGGTACGCTTTCCGTCAACTCATACCCGACTACCGTATTATTCGATTCCGGAGCATCTCATTCATTTATTAAGGAGAAGTTTGCAGTGCATCATGTGTTCCCTGTACAACCTATGCATCCACCCCTTCTCATTAAAACCCCGGGATCGGAGTTGAGGACCGATCGAGTCTGTCGGGAAATAAAGATTGAAGTCAATGGGGTAGAGTTCCTAGCGGATCTGATAGTGATTAAAACGGAGGGGATTGAAGTTATTCTTGGGATGGATTGGCTATCCAAACACCAAGGATGCATCGATTGTGCAAGCAAATCTGTTTCACTTACCAACGCAAGCGGCAAACAAGTCGTGTTTGCGTCGAGTCCAGATTTTGCTCACCTTTATGCCTTGAAGGGTGAGCCATTCCTTGGAATAAGTAGCATTCCGGTGGTATGTGATTACCCGGATGTATTCCCAGAAGAATTGCCGGGGATGCCACCTGACCGGGAGGTTGAGTTCGTCATTGAGCTTCTACCCGGAACGGCCCCGATATCGAAGCGACCTTACCGTATGCCTCCTAATGAGTTGATTGAGTTAAAGAAACAACTTACGGAGCTGCAAGAGAAGGGCTTCATTCGACCGAGCTCCTCACCTTGGGGATGCCCGGCGATATTTGTGAAGAAGAAAGATGATAGCTTGCGGATGTGTGTTGATTACCGTCCATTAAATGAAGTCACGGTTAAGAACAAGTATCCACTTCCGCGGATTGATGATTTGTTCGACCAAATGACTGGAGCCTGTATATTCTCCAAGATTGACCTGAGATTAGGCTACCATCAAATCAAAATCAGATCGGAAGACATCCCAAAAACGGCATTCTCCACCCGTTATGGTTTATATGAGTATACCGTCATGTCTTTCGGTTTGACCAATGCACCGGCCTACTTCATGAACCTTATGAATTCAGTTTTCATGGAATATCTCGACAAGTTCGTTGTCGTCTTCATTGATGATATTCTTATCTATTCCAAGTCTGAAGAGGAGCATGAAGTACACCTTCGGGCAGTCCTGGAAAAGCTGCGAGAGCACCGGCTTCTGTGAAATTCAGCAAGTGTGAATTTTGGCTGAAGGAGGTTGCCTTCTTGGGCCATGTGATCTCGGAAGGCGGAGTTGCGGTTGATCCCGGCAAGATACAGACTGTACTTGACTGGGAGCAGCCAAAGAACATTACAGAAGTTCGAAGTTTTCTCGGGTTCGCGGGTTATTACCGCCGATTCGTTGAGAACTTCTCCAAAATCGCAAAACCCCTGACCGAACTTTTGAAGAAGGAGAACAAGTTCGTATGGTCAGCGAAATGTGAGGCAAGTTTTCAATTGCTGAAGGATCGCTTAACCATCTTGCACCTATCTTAGTCTGCCGGATATTCACAAGGGCTTGATATATCTTGCGATGCATCCGCCTCGGACTCGGTTGTGTACTTATGCAAGGAGGCCGAGTTGTGGCGTCGACGATCAAGGCAATTGAGACCTCATGAGATGAATTATCCCACCCATGACTTGAGCTGGCAGCGGTGGTGCATGCTCTAAAAATCTGGCGACATTTCCTCATCGATGTCGTTGTGAAATTTACACGATCACAAGAGCACGAAATATATCTTTACTCAAGCCGACTTGAACTTGAGGCAGAGGAGGTGGCTTGAATTGATCAAAGATTATGATATGGGACTCCATTATCATCCCGAAAGGCCAATATTGTCGCCGATGCTTTGAGCCGAAAGTCTCAATGCAATCATCTTTCGGTAGAACCGGAATCGGACGCCATGTGCGCCGAAGTTTCGAAGCTCAACCTAGAAGTGGTTAAGGAAGGATTCCTTGCTGTCATGGAAGTTAAATCTAATCTCTTGGACCAAATCAAAGAGGCTCAAAAGACAGACAAGGGCGTAGCACTCATCCGAGCCCGCATCAAGCAAGGCAAGGCCAATTGCTTCACCGAGGACTCGCAAGGTGTCTTGTGGTTCGACAAACGGCTAGTGGTGCCAAATTGTAAGGAATTGAGGGCACTAATTCTTGATGAAGCTCATAATTCCTCATTCTCCATTCATCCCGGGAGTACTAAAATGTACCAAGATCTTAAGCCAAGACTTTGGTGGACCCGGATGAAACGAAATTGCGTATGTCGCCGAAAAGCGGCGTATGTCGCGGTGAAAGCCAACCATTTGCGTGCAGCAGTACACTTCAACCATTGCCCATTCCCATGTGGAAGTGGGAAGAGATTGGTATGGATTTCATTACCGGATTGCCCAAGGCGCAAAAAAGGTTTCGATTCCATATGGGTGTCGTTGATCGTTTGACAAAGGCGCTCATTTTCTTCTGTCAAGGCAGCAGAATCTGATGAGCAAGTTAGCTGAGTTATATCTTCATCGAATTGTGTCTCTTCATGGTGTTCCCAGAAGGATTGTCTCAGATCGAGGTACTCAATTCACCTCGCATTTTTGGCAATGCCTCCACAAGGCCATGGGGACTCAACTCTCTTTTAGCACTGCGTATCATCCTCAGACTGATGGACAAGCTGAACGAGTAAACCAAGTGCTTGAGGATATGCTTAGGGCTTGTGCCCTTACCTATGGCAAGAATTGGGAGAAATGCTTACCCTTCGCGGAGTTCTCCTACAACAATAGCTATCAGGCTAGTCTACAAATGAGTCCATTCGAGGCACTCTACGGAAGATCTTGCAGAACTCCACTTAAGCGAGTGCGAGTGCGGAGAGACCCTCTTTGGTCCCGAACTAGTCGCGAGGCGAGGAGCAAGTCCGATTTATTCGTGAGCGGTTGCGGATCTTGCTTGATCTCGTCAAAAGCTACGTTGATCGCCGCCGCCGTGAACTCAAGTTGAAGTTGGTGATCATGTTTATCTCAAGGTTTCACCGATGAAGGGTGTTAAATCGGTTTCAAGTGAAGGGAAAGCTAGCCCCTCGTTATATCGGACCTTTCCAGTTATCGCAAGAGCGAGGAAGCGATGGCGTATCAATTGGAGCTTCCCTCTTCACTAGCCGATGTGCACGATGTTTTCATGTTTCTCAATTGAAGAAATGCCTTCGTGTCCCAAGCGAAGCCACGAGTAGGACACTCTCGAATTACAACCCGATCTGTCCTACAAGGAGCATCCCATTTGTATTCTCGACGAGAGGGGCGTGTTACTGAAACCACTCCATCAAATTCTTTAAGGTTCAATGGAGTAATCACACCTGATGAGGCCACATGGGAGCGGAGGATCATCTTGAGCGAATACCCCTACCCCTTCAATGAAGCGGTGTAATCTCGAGGGCGAGATTCTTTTAAGGGGGAGGCTTGTAATGACCCAATTTTCGTTGATCCTAAGTGAGGCTTGTCGTTAACATCTTCCATAATAATCGTTGCATCCTAAATTAATTATAATCATACAAGTGTAGTGCATTATTTTGCATGATTAGGGAGTAACAAAACCTAGCAATCATATTTTCCAAACTGCACACATGCTATCTTACCTTAGTCAATGACATGTGGGCCATGTTTGTAAGAGAGAGGAGAGTAGGCTGCACATACCTACCATATCAATTCTCACTTTACTCACCTCTACCCACCTACCTAACTAGTCTATGACACATGGGACCTACCATTGCATAGGAAATTGTGGCTGCACATCCTTTCCATGTCTTTTCTCACTCAAACCACTCATACCCACTCTTTTAACCACTCTATGACATGTGGGACCTAGCCCCACATGTAAGGCATGAGTGGCAGCCTATATAAGGCCTCAACCTTGGTTTCTCCTCCCCCATCCAGCTCATTTGCTCATCCCAACCTGCAGAAAACAGCACACCACTTTCTTCAACCTCTTGCCATTTCTCCCCCTCAAATCCCCTCCAAACTTGGGTTTTGGTTTGTGCATGTTACACCATCTTGTAGCCAAGGTCAAGGGCTTCACATCCATCCAAACGGATTCTTGAGGAACCAAGTTTTGGGTAAGTGGCAATCGTTTCTCTTGCTACCCATGTTCTGAAATTCTACTCCTTGTAACTTATTGCTATTTTCCCCATGGAATCCATCATCATACCATGATTCGGTCGTGCATGCCGCAAAGAAGCTTGAGGAGGAGGGATAGAGGTTGTTGCAAGCACGAGCAAGTGAGGGCATTGTCGGCTACTCGAGCTAGGAGGAGGTGGATGACAAGACCGGCGTTGGACGTTTTTCATCATCCACTCTTGAAACCAACATCCATCAAGTGCACAAGCAACCCTAGAGTGGTAAGTTCCTACCTTAGTACATTACCTTGAGGCCCTAGTCCATCCCTAGGAAGTGTAGAGGCCTTTGTACAAGTTGTCGTTTTGAAACAGAAGCCCATTTCGGATAGTCCGAGGTTTAGTTCGGACATTCGAACCACTCGGATACTCGAGCAAAGTTCGGATAGTCCGAATGGGAATTAGATTGAGGGCTGCATTGGCACCGAGGAGGCTCTGCTTCGGACATTCCGAGGTAACCCTCGGATACTCCGAACATAACCTTCGGATACTCCGAATGAATTTCCGGACAGTCCGAATAGAAATTAGCTTGAGAACTAAAGTGGCTAACCGAGAGGGTCCACTCGGACATTCGAGGCTTAACACTCGGATAGTTGAACCACTCGGACATTCGAACATAATTTGGATAGTCCGGTATAATTTCAACTTCATACCGAGAGGGTCCACTTGACGATTCAAGTGACACCGGATACTCGAACATAATTCAATAAAAGCCCTAAGACTTGAACTTTTAGCACAAAAACTCAATTAGTACATGCATAATTATGATTAGTATTACACATCATGAGCATTTCATGCATCTTTACTCATGTGCACTATTTGGATTGTTGATTTGGTGTTTATGGATTTGGATTTTCTCGTTAGGTGTTGACGCTTCGGAGGGCACTCCCGAGTACGACTACGTTTTCGATGTCAAGAACGAGCAGCAAGGCACTACCTTATTCCTTGACCACGATTGCTCCTACTATTTTGACACTTACATTTTGAAATTATTTTATCGAATGCATGCTTACTTCAATTAATTATGTTTGGGTAGAATTCTTAGCTATCACCATGTTGTGTGTTATACCCTTAGCATGTTCACTCCATATTTCCATTGTCGCCCTAGGTGGTTGGTTTATTATTGTATATGGGTTAAATGCGATTTGCTTAGCCATGCTTAGAACATCGTTAGAAACGCGATAGATGGACTTAGTCCCTTGGTCGCAATGATTGAGAATTATTATGACGGTTGATTTTAATTGTTGATAAATGAGTAGAGATATTGGTTAAGGACCCTAAGGATTAAATCTGGTGGCGTCTTTTTGAGTAACTATCGTGCGAACCACACGCCGTTGATGGGACCGGCGTAACCAAGTACTTGTGTATGACTAGGGTATGTAAACCATATGCACTCGAATTCCTTGAGCTTAGTAGAGCGTCAAGGAATGTCGCCGAATTCCTTGGGCTTAGTGGAGCGCCAAGGAAGGTCCTCGAGTCCCTCGACTTTGTTGAGTTGGGGATCTCCAACAACAGTGTACTCCTTGATCCACACACGAAACCTTTGAGCACGGGCACGGGATCGAGGGTCTGATCATCCGGATGGTTTAGATACACTACCATGCATCTTTGGAAAATGGTTTGTCACGTTCACCTCGTGACACATCTAAGGAAATGTGTTAATAGCTTGGCTCACGAGTGTGACGTGTCGTGTGGGTAAAGTCGTACCTCTGCGAGTTTAAACTATTCGAATAGCGCGTCCATGGTTAAGGGCGATCTCTTAAATTGTCGATCCTTTGGCGTAGTGTTAAGGTTTTGGTAAGAATGGGATGGGAGTGGGAAAAGACACACAAGTATTGGAGTACTTGTGTGTGTGTGTTGAGACAAGTATTGGAGTACTTGTGGATGTGTTTGAACATGAGCGATGGAACTCATGGTTCGGAGAATGCTTGAAGGCATGAGATAAAAGTGATTATGATGATGTTATATGATGTATTAGAATTTTACAAATGTTTACTAAATGCATTTCCTTTCAATCTATACTTGTTTACATTGATTCCAAATATTGCTTTATGCTGAAATTACCACTTTGCCTTCCTTTGATGTAGCAACCACATGTAGTTAGAAACCAGTATACAACTTATATTATTGTGCGAGTACACTCTTTGTACTCAATCGGATTGTCCACTTGCTGCAGGTGAGGATGAGGCACTACCCGGTGACTTTTACCGGGCAGATTTCGGTGATTCTAACGTTTAGTCGCCGTTCTTGCCCGATTGGTTGCCCGAGGTTTGGGGGCATGCCATGCTGGCCCTTTTGTTGTTATCTTATGATTTCCGCTGCTACTTGATGTAATAACTATAAATATGTCGTTATGGACAGCAGTCCTACTTTTGGTATGTAATAACGTTTATGCTTCCGCTAATTGTGTATGTGTTGTGATGTCAACTGTTGGATGAGAATGCTCGTGTTGGCGAACTATCCTAGGACCAACACGGGTATAATCACGGGACGCCCGAGGTTCCCTTGATTCACTTGAGATATGCCACGCATTTGGGTGAATCAGTGGAGTCCCGGGGACGGTTCCCCACAGCGGCTCGGTCTCGTTGCCCGGCAGCCGCCATACAAACGGGTCCAGCAGCCCCAGGGACTCGAGCTCCCTCATCCTCGAGTCCGACATAGTGCTCCTTCCTAACTTGATCATGGCGGTTGTCTGGTTTGGTCTGAGGAGGAGAGGAGGACCTTGCTCGGGCGAGAGGACTTGGAAAACGAAGGGCTCAAGGGCGAGGGCTTTCTTGATGAAGATGTGGCGCTGGGCTTATGAACCGCAACACGGTGAAATCAAGTCCGCGGTGCCTCAAAAGGCGTGTCAAATGCGATTTGACGGGAGCAGTTAAGGCTTGGGCTGCGGAGTCGAGACGCCGCCAGGTGCCCACCAACCGTTCCCGTACCAACATCGAGAAGTCTGAAGGTCGCCAGGTGTCGAGGCCAAAAGGCTTGCCTTGTGGTCTCCGCCCGACCTCGACCAAGGAGCCAAGACCTACGAAGGGTTTTTTCCGTCTCGAGAATAAGGCTCGAGGTCGTCCTGAGGGTCCCATCCGACCTAGAGCCTCGGGGGCTGGCTGACGAGGGCTGGGTACTCCTTGACCGCTCGCGACGGCCAACGGATCCTAAGCTCGGAAGGCCCCGATCATGACACTGGTGCGCCTTGGGGCACTCGACCTCGGCCTGGCGTGCGAAGCTCGACCCCGCACGACCTCGAGCTCGAGCGGGGTCTCGTCTGAAGCCCTCGTCCACCCTAGGATTTCGGATCGAGCATTTGACTGACAGTTGCCAGAGAACGGGTCGTGGGGTTGATTTAGAGTGCGGCAAGTTGTGGGCGCTTGTCGCTGCCCTCAAGGTGCACGAAGGCCCTTCGAGGATTTCTCCGCCAGTTCGCCAGAGGAAGTATAAAGACCAAGGGCGACAAGCTCCGTGACAAGGAAGACAAGCACAACACACGCACTCGAGCTAAGGATCTCCATTATCGCTTTGAGTTGTAAACACTTCTTTGTACACCTATATAACAGAATCACCGCCGCAAGGCGACTGGAGTAGAGCTATTACCTTCACAGGGGCTCGAACCAGTATAAACCCTTGTCTCGTGCACTGCTCGCCGTCCGGCTCCGACCATCCTCACATCCGTTTACTTCCGCTCGTTAAAACGCGCAGCTCGGGTCCCATAACACTCTGACCCCCACCTCATTTCTTGCGGTTGGCGATCCCGATCGTCGACAACCGCAGATTTATAGAAGGGTTTTCAACAATTGCTAGACCTCTTACACAACTGCTAAAGAAAGAAAAGAAGTTTGTCTGGACACCAGACTGTGAGAAGAGTTTTCAAGAGTTGAAGAAAAGGCTGACTTTAGCACCAGTGTTAGTTCTACCAGATGTGCACCAGAGTTTTGATATTTACTGCGATGCATCACGCCAAGGGCTTGGATGCGTATTGATGCAAAACGGAAAGGTAGTAGCCTACGCATCAAGGCAATTAAGGCCACATGAAGGGAATTACCCAACGCACGATCTAGAATTAGCAGTCGTAGTGCATGCCTTAAAGATATGGCGTCACTATCTTATTGGTAATAGATGTGAGATATATACTGATCATAAGAGTCTTAAGTACATCTTCACCCAATCTGACCTGAACAAGAGGCAGAGAAGGTGGCTAGAGCTGATTAAAGATTATAATGTAGGGATTCACTATCACCCCGGTAAAGCCAACGTAGTGGCTGATGCCTTGAGTCGGAAGAGTCATAGCTTAAACATGTTAGTAGAAGAGAGTCGGGCAGAATTGTGCAAGGACTTTCAGAGGTTGAAATTGGAAGTTGTTCCGGAAGGATTCGTAGCAGCTTTAGAGGTAAAGCCTACCTTGGAGGATCAAATTAGGGAAGGACAGAAGAATGATGAGAAGATCGAGAGAATCAAATCCAAGATGGAGGAAGGCCAAGCAAAGGAATTTAAGCTGGACGATCAAGGCACTCTGTGGATGAGAGAGCGCATATGTGTACCTAACAAAAAGGAGCTCAAGCAGTTAATATTAGAGGAAGCTCACGACTCCAAGTATTCAATTCACCCAGGAAGTGCAAAGATGTATCAAGACTTGAAAGAAAGGTTCTGGTGGCCGAATATGAAGAGAGAAGTAGCTGAGTACGTAGCACTATGTGATGTATGCCAGCAAGTCAAAGCTATGCATCAGAGACCAGCAGGACTGCTGCAGCCATTAAAAATACCGGAGTGAAAATGGGAGGAAATCGGAATGGATTTTATCACCGGTTTGCCGAGGACGCAAGGAGGTTATGACTCCATATGGGTCATAGTGGATCACTTGACAAAGGTCGCACACTTCATACCGGTAAAGACGACCTATTCAGGAGATAAGTTAGCAGAGCTATACATAGCAAAGATCATTTGCTTGCATGGAGTGCCAAAGAAGATAGTGTCGGACAGAGGTACCTAATTTACCTCAAGATTTTGGGATAAGTTGCATACGGCAATGGGCACCCGTTTGAACTTCAGCACAGCTTATCACCCGCAGACAGATGGACAGACTGAAAGAGTCAATCAGATATTAGAAGATATGTTAAGAGCCTATGCATTGGCATATACGACGTCTTGGGATAAATGTTTACCATATGCTGAATTCAGTTACAAAAACAGTTGCCAGGCAAGTTTACTGATGTCACCTTCGAGCGTTGTATGGTCGACCAGAGAACGCCGCTGAATTGGAATGAGACCGTGAGCGCCGTGTCTTCGCCGACATACTCCAAGAAGTCAAGAGCAAATAGCATTGATCGAGAAAGGTTGAGAGTCGCGCAGTCTAGGCAAAAGAGCTATGCGCAGACAATCGCCGCAGGGATTTAAGTTTTGAGCCTGAAGATTATGTGTATCTCAGAGTTACGCCTCTTAAGGGAGTCCAGAGGTTTCACAAAAAGGGTAAACTTGCGCCAAGATAAGTAGGACCGTTTAAGATCATAAGTCGCAAGGGAGAAGTCACATATCAACTGGAGTTTCCGCAAACATTAGCAGGAGTACACAACGTCTTCCATGTATCTCAACTCAAGAAGTGTCTCTAAGTTCCTGACGAGCAAACACCCCTGGAAGCAATCGAACTACAGGAAGACTTGACCTACAGAGAGCAACCGATAAAAATTCTGGATACAATGGATCGAAAAACAAGAAATAAGACAACCCGCTTTTGCAGAGTTCAGTGGAGCAACCACACAGAAAGTGAAGCCACATGGGAACGAGAGGAAGATTTGAAAAAGGAATTTCCGAACCTATTCTTTAGTTAAGCTTCGAATCTCGTGGTCGAGATTCTGTTAAGGGGGGTAGGTTTGTAACATCCCAGAATTTTGCCTAATTTAAATTTTTAGAGTTATTTGAATTTTTGTGAATTATTTAAAATTTATTTGAATTTATCTAAATTTTTGGTGAATTTTTGGAATTAATTAAGTTTAATTTGAATTTATCTCCCACTTGGATAATTAAATATCAAAATTCAATTATTAAAAATAAATAAAAATATTTTATTTAAGTTCTAAATGCCTTGAAATATTTTCTGAAATTTTTCTAGAATTTTTGGGTATTTTTAGTGCCCAAAATAATTACTTTCATTTTCTAGAATTAATTTAAATGTTAAAAGTCGAAAAATGTTATTGTTACTGAGGTCGGGCCGAGCCCAACCATCAGACGCTTATTGAAACCCTAGCGCCGTTGTGGATCGTCCGATCTCGACGGACTACCGAGGTTGGGTCACTGCGCCACGAAAGCACCGTCGGATCGTGAGTAAACCGAGCCGCCAGAGTTCGCCACGCTATGGGTAATCAACCGAACCGCGCCCGTCCGAGCCGCCGGATTTCGATCGGATGGTCAGTCTTTGTTGCCGCGATCGCCGAGTCCCGACACCGCTGGATTGCAATCGGACGGTGCGGATAGATTTCGCCAGATCGGAGGGGCGAGCGGCGCCGCCGTCATATTGCACGCCGAGATTGGCGGTGGATTTGTGCGTGTTCAAGGCATCTCGACGACCGTCTTTGGGCGCATTAATCGTCCTTCGCCCCGCACATTTTGTCCGTTCACCCGTTAGCAGCCGTGCCCCGTAGATCTCCCACTCGCTCACCGGAGTTAGCCCAGCTGCCACCTAGGTTTTCCTCACTTTCCACCACCGGCCGTCACTTCCCGCCGCACCCAAGACCCTTGCCGAGATCGTGGTGACGAGCCACATCGCGGGGACCACTTCTTCCGACCGGAGACGCCCGGAATCGCCGTAGGCTACTTCATCTTCCTTATATAATGAATCTGAACCTACAATTTTATACATAGGTAGCCTACGTATGAAATTTTAAGATCAAATTCATTATATACCGAGAGTTACAAAAAAGAGAAAATTCTGACAAGTCAGAATTTTCTCTTTTTTGTAACTCTCGGTATATAATGAATCTTGAAATTTCATACATAGGTAGGGCAATCTATGTCCACAAGATACCTTGCTCACATACAAATATTTCAAAGACTTAGAGGTAACACCCATACTCCACTTAAGTGTATGCTCACTGTCACCCGAAAGTCACCCATACTCCACTGAAGAACACATACAAATATTTAAAAGAACATATACAAATATTTGAAAGACTTAGAGGTGACACCCATACTCCACTTAAGTGTATGCTCACTGTCACCCGAAAGTCACCCATACTCCATGAAGAACACATACAAATATTTAAAAGAACACATACAAATATTTGAAAGACTTAGAGGTGACACCCATACTCCACTTAAGTGTATGCTCACTTTGTCACCCGAAAGTCACCCGAAAACCTCTCGTGGGCACCCGTAAATATGAATCGACTCAGACACGCGTTGGACTTAGAGGTGACACCCATACTCCACTTAAGTGTATGCTCATTGTCACCCAAAAGTCTCGTGCACTGAGTATTAACTAAATGAACTACAACTATTACATCTACTTACTATTACAATTAGTGGCACAAAACAAATATTTACAACACATGTATACATCTCATACAAAACAAATATTTACAACACATGTATACATCTTTCAAGAACATATACAAAGCACCAAATTGAAGTTTACTTTTGGCTGCAATATAAATAACCATAGAGCAAAATGATCAAAACAGCACAAGGGCAGAAAAATGAACAAGGCAACTAGCATAAAGCTCAACTTGTTTATTTTGAGTGTTCTCAGATGTCGGGTTGCCCAAAGGCCCTCCTCGCCACGAGGGACGAGTAATAGACTAATTTGTGACAACCTTACCTTAGTTTCGAACCCTTACCACCTTAACATACACATTAAAAAAATTGATAATCAAGCTCGCTATTAACAGATTATATTCAGTTCAGCATACATTCAGATCAGTAGATTAAATATTTGCTAAGTGAATCATGAAATGAAGTTTGGATTAGTTAGCTAGCTATTTTACCAAGCAATTATTATTCAGATCAAGAGCCAACTAATTAAGCTGAGCAGAGCAAAGATAAAGACAATGAAGTAACACTAATAGTGAGCAATGGCGATATGTAGTAAATCTTGATCGACTAAGGAAAATAGAGTAAAGTCATCTTGGTTCAATGCCTAATACTCATCAACAAATAGTGTTTTGATCAACTAGTTGACATATAGCAATTGAACATTTTTTTAGATCAAGAGGACATCAACAGATGCCCCAGTTCCATATATTGAAACTGGAAAAGTTCAGATAGTAACCATACATCATCACGATTACCAACGGCATTAAATGAAAACATAAAGCACACAAAACCTAATAGACTTTCTCCCAAAAAAAAACCAAGTACCAGCACTCGCTGCAATGAGCTACTTGGAACAAAACCATTCCAATCAAAAAGAACAGATTGTCACAAATTAGTTGTCACAAATTGTCTATTTCAGTCCCAAATCCTCACTGAACACTATCCCACATCCCACAAGCTAGGTCCCCAAGCCAAAATTGGCTGGCCCCTTAGCATTCATCTGCACATTCACATGAAGAATCACTGGAACCCTAAGCCAAACGAATTGACTGGCCCCTTAGCACATTCACATTCACATTCACATCTGCACATGCACATTCACACATCGCAAGAGCAGTACCAAGGCGACGGCGGGGAGACGGTGGGGAGGTCGACGCGACGGCGGGGAGACAGTGGGGAGGTCGACGCGACGGTGGGGAGACGGTGGGGAGGTCGACACGACGGTGGGGAGACGGTGGGGAGGTCGACGCGACGGTGGGGAGACAGCGTGGAGGTGAAGGCGACGGTGGGGAGGCGATGGGGCCCGCCTGAGTCGAGGCGACGCGGCGGTCCGAGGCGAGCGAGGTGACGACGGCCCGAGTCGAGGCGGCGGCGGGAGCTCGACTCGAGCCGACGGCGGTGGTCCGACATGCCAGGGCGCAAGGGGAGCTCCGAGGCGACGGCAAAAGAAAAGTGAGAGGAGGGCGGGCTAGGGTTAGGTAACTAAAAGGAGAGCGGTAAAAGTATATTTATAGGTGGACTATCACCGCGGTTCAATAAAACAACCGCATCGATAGTATATTAGTGCCGGTCAATAATTACAACCGCAGTGATAATGGAATATTATCGCCGGTCCATTTTACAACCGCAAATGATAGTGGAATATTACTACTTGTCCATTGTACAACTGGCAAGTGATAGTGGAATATTCTTGCGGTCAATATGTACAACCGATAGTGATATGAATAATCTTGTCGGCCCATATGTACAACCCGGCAAGGATAGGCTCTGGCCAAATTCTATTAAATTTGATCCAAATTCTCTTAAAATTTTTGGAGGCATACTATAGGACATCCAATATTTTATTTAAATATTTCCCCAAATTTTTATTAGGTTCTAAAATTATAAAAATCAGATTGCTAACTATTTTAATTGTTTTAATATTTGAAAATCAAATAATGCTAGCAAATTGAACAACAAATCTTGTCAAATTCAAACAAATTCAAAAAAATCAAAATCACAAAAATCCAAATGCAAGGATATACTAATCTCCGACCAATTAAGTGAAACTTTCAATTTGATCAAAAGAAAGCATAACCTCAATTTCCATTATTGCATATATTACATTAATTGTTACATATGAGAAAATAAACATGTCGCTCATACAAAAGAAAGCATACATTTCATTACTACAACTAAGCTACGATTCGACCTTCGTTATGATCGCGGTATGTACGTAGCTTCACACTCTTCCATGGTACTTAGGTCAACGTCCTCTCCAAAAGGGGGAAGCTCATCAAATTGGTTGTACTCTTCCTCGTCGACAACATTCTCAACTCCGACAACCCTTCTTTTTCCTTGAATAACCACGTGGCGCTCGTTGTTAGTCAGGTCATTTACAAAGAAGATTTGTGTAACAGAATTAGCAAGTACGAATGGTTCTTCTCTGTATCCGACGAGTTTGAGGTCCACGGTAGTGATGCCGCATTTATCGATATTCACGCCACGAAGAAGTCGACCCATTGGCACCGAAAGAGAGGGACCTTCAAAGGTCCATAGTCAAGCTCCCAAATCTCTTCTATGAATCAGTAGTAGGTTTGCCTATTTCCATTCTTTGTCATAGGCATCTATACGAATACCGCTATTTTGATTGGTGCTCTTTTTATCTTGCGCTCTTGTATAAAATGTAAAACCATTTATGTCGATCCTTGAATGTCCGAATTGTAGTTGACGGTCTCTCGAGCCAACACTTTCAAGCGAGTGTAGATCTGTCTCCAGTACACATCATGTGTCTACGCAACCAATCGCCAAATTATCTCTGTTTCTCATGAGCCAAACCTCGACCTCCTCGGGTTTGTTTTGGATAGCATGTTCTTGTGCATGTCGACATACGGGCCACCACAACCGATTGTCCCAAAGCTGCGAAATGTGTTTGTGTAAATGCAGCTAGATTGCTAGTACGCATCGATTTCTCGCCTAGTGTCTCTTTCCTGTAGCCTTTCCTCATGCCGAGATCTGAGCACACCAATCGGTTTGAGATCCATGTAATCAACGCAGAACTCAATGACCTCCTCGGTTCCCTGACCATCGGCAATGCAGCCTTCCTACGATTTGACTCTTAACATATTTCTTTATAACCCCATGAATCTCTCGAAGGGTACATCCGATGTAGAAATACAGACCAAGAATCAGTATCTCTTTCACAATGTGAACAATGAGATGGACCATAATATCAAAAAAGATGGAAGGAAACACATCTCAAGCCGCACGCAGTGTGGACCACGCCTTCCGCAGCCTTATCTAGTATTAATGGATCGATGGCCTTCGTGAAATCGCTGAAGAATGAACACAACTTGATAATTGGGTCTCGGACTTTCTCCGCAGAACCCCCTAATTGCAATTGGAAGCATCTGTGTCATCATCATGTGGCAATCATGAGACTTCATACCAATTAACTTTAAGTCTTTCATTGAGACTAGTCTTATTGTTAGCAGAGTAACCAGACGGAACTTTGATTCCGTGCAAGCATTCAAACGCTAATTTCTCTTTCTTGCTCAAAGTGTAGCAGTCATGGAAGGTACTTTTGCTCAGATCCATTTCTTCGTGATGCGCTCTTTCTCGATTTCATATCTTCGAGGTCCATCCTTGCTTGAAGTGTATCTTTCGCTTTGCGGTATGTCTAGTAAGATACCAAGCAAGCTATCACACGTTCTTCTCTATGTGCATGACGCCGATCATGCGGTCAAACTTCCAGTGCTGCCAATAAGGTAGGATCCAAAATATCGATTTCTTTTTCCACAAAGGAGCCTTATCCCGGAAGTCGGAATAGATGTCTTCGGCTCCTTTCCGTGAATAATTGTAAGATCCTTTACAGCGCCAAATATCTGTTTCCCAGTGTGATTCTTCGGAGCTAAGGCAGTCTCCTTTGTCCCGTCAAAAGCTCTCTTATTATTGCGGTATGGGAGACCCTTGCGGAGGAACCTACGATGCCGCATGTAAGCCATTTTTCGGCAGTTCTTCAGCCACCGGCTAGTCAGCATCATCCGAGTAATTGGACGCATCTGTTGAAGCCTTTTGTCGTTCGCCCGACAGAGTTGCCAAGAGCAGGATAATCATTAATGGTTACGAACAATAATGTCCGTAGGATAAAGTTTTCTCTTTTATACTCATCCCATACCTGTACACCATCGTTCCACAATATTAGAAGATCTTCAACCAATGGTTTGAGGTACACATCGATATCATTGCCAGGTTGCCTGGGCCCTTGGATCAATAGTGGCATCATAATGTACTTTCGTTTCATGCAAAGCCAAGGAGGAAGGTTGTAGATGCATAAAGTCACCGGCCAAGTGCTATGATGACTACTCATGTTGCCAAAAGGATTCATCCCATCTGTACTCAACCCGAACCTTATATTCCTCACATTATATGCAAAGTGCTTCTTATATTTTCTGTCGATGTTCCTCCATTGCACAGAATCAGCAGGGTGTCTGAGCATTCCATCCTTCTTACGCTCTTCGGCATGCCATCGTAGCAATTGGGCATGCCTTTTGTTCGCAAACAATCGCTTTAGGCGGGGGATTATAGGGAAATACCACACCACTTTACGGGGACACCTCTTCTTCTTACGCCTCACCCCGACATCTTCGTTCTCGATATCGTCATCGTTGCCCTTATACCACTTTGCTTTGCAAACAATATAGGCATCTATGTCTGCAAACTCATTGCGATACAATATGCAATCGTTTGGACATGCGTGTATTCTTTGTACTTCCAGTCCCAACGGGCAGACAACCTGCTTGGCCTGGTACGTAGTTGAAGGCAACACGTTACCCTCTCGAAGCAAGTCCCCAAGAGACATAACATTCAAGAAAGCTCTTATCGGACCAACCATTGCTTGCCTTCAAAAGCAGAGTGAAAGCACGGTATGCACTTTCAGGCTCCTCCTTGCAGCCCGGTACAATGGCTTTGTAGAGTCCTCTACCATCTGTTGGAACTTTTGAAACTCCCTTTCACTCGTGAAGTCCCCCTCCCCATCACGCAAAGATTTGATCTAGATCATCTTCGTGGGTATCAACGAACGATCTTCCACGCCGCCATATCGTTGTCTCCGTCATCTTCATCAATGTGTTGCCCTTCATGTACAATATCATCTTCATCAATGTGTTGCCCTTCATGTACAATATCATCTTCACCGTGCTCAGTCCAACAGGTATAGCCAGCCTTGAAACCCCTTCGACGCAAGTGTGCACGTATCGACTCTATGTTACAAAACATCTTCTCATTTTTGCAATCAACGCATGGACAACATATATAGTCCGCCAGGTTTCTCGACTTGTGTGCCGCAGCCGCATTCAGAAAACAAGTCACACCGTTAAAAAAACTCTGGACCGCGACGGTCCATGTCATACATCCACCTTCGGTCCATCTACAGTTAATTATATCAAACTACATTTCAGTATGTGAACAAACGATATCAAAATAATTTATTCTTTACAGTAGTCATGCATTGCTAATTAATTAAAACGATAAACACATTATAAGCACATAAGCGCAAATAACAATATAATTGTAATTTGTTATGTAGTGCTAGCTATTAAATTAAATTAATCTACAACAAACAAGCATATAATTGAATATAAGGATATATTTCTAAATAATTATTTATGTTCCAACTTTCATTATTACAAAATCCATCTACCATTTTCCATTATTTAAATATTCAACTAGCAATTCTCACTATTTATAATTGATCATCTAGCAATCTTTACTATTAAAAATCCATATAACAAATTTTCATTAATTAAATTAATTACAATTACGCATAATTGTCCATTTAGCAATTTTATTACTTAAACATCCACTACATCACTAAAATGGATATGAATTTATTGCAAATAACAATATAATTGTAAATGATTAGTTTTACAAATACATCTAGCAATTTTGCCTATATATTACATCAAACCTTTTTCACTATTTAAATATCCATCTAGCATTTTTAATTATTTAGAAGATTTCTACATTTCATTTTGTTATGTAGCGCTAGCTATTAAATTAAATTAATCTACAACAAACAAGCATATAATTGAATATAAGGATATATTTCTAAATAATTATTTATGTTCCAACTTTCATTATTGCAAAATCCATCTACCATTTCCCATTATTTAAATATTCAACTAGCAATTCTCACTATTTATAATTCATCTAGCAATCTTTACTATTAAAAATCCATATAACCAAATTTTCATTAATTAAATTAATTACAATTATGCATAATTGTCCATCTAGCAATTTTATTACTTAAACATCCACTACAATATGAATTATAATTTATTCAATAATTTACCTAGATCTAAATTTGAGCAAGACTGACATAAACCTGCTCACACCGCATAATCAACAATTATCAACATCTACAACACTCAGAAAGTAAAATTTTACGACAAATATAACATAGATCAAGTCAAGAACCTCGCAAAATTTTAATACAATTTTTCAAAGACAAACTCGCCAAGATAATACAGCTCCTCTTTGTTCTGCTCGGTCGGAGAAGATGTCGATTCGATGAAAAATATGAACAAAATACTAACACAAAATTTCGGCAGCACCTCTCCAAGAAAAATACAACCGAGCAAAGAGCTCCTCTCTTCTGCTCGGCCGGTGAAAGGCGTCGTCAGGTGGATTGCTATATAAATAGCTTATCACTACCGGCTCTACGAAGAACAGGCAGTGATAAAGTCATATTACGCGGGAAAATAGCTTATCACTGCCGGCTCTTCGCAGAACCGGCAGTGATAAGGTCATACTACGCGGGAAAATTGGGTTGCGCGGGAAAATACATATCACTGCCGGTTGAATATACGAACCGGCAGTAAACTTTAAATATCACTGCCGGTTGTAAAGTAAACCGGCAGTAATATATCACTACCGGTTATAGGTATTAACCGGCAGTGATAACCGCTATCACCGCCGTTGGTAATATAAACGCGCGCGATAAGTCCCACCTTCAAATCGCCGCGCCAACCCAACCGTCGCTTCGCCCATTCTCGCTGCGCGCTTGTTCGCTTCCGCCGCGCCAACCGCTATGCGCTTCACATTCTCTCGCTAATCTGTTCTTCCCATTCTCCTCTATATAATGCCACTATTGTTGCAAGAATGGCACCCCCACACAATCCACTATTGTTGCAAAATGGCACCCCAAGAAGCGAGCACGTGTTGGGCAAAGCCCGCCCCGTCGCTAGAGAAGGAGGAGAAGAAGGAGGAGGAGAAGAAGGAGGAGAAGGAGGAGGTGGAAGCGGAGGAGGAGGAAGAGGAGGCAAAGGAGGAGAAGGAGGAGGGGGGCGATGACGACGACAGCGACGGTGGCGAGGAACTGCGGCGTTGGGGCAAGACCAACTCCGCCACCGAATCGGATTCGGAGGAGAAGGAGGACGAGCACCGCCGCAACTCCGATCAGTCATCAAGCGGCAGCTCCGGCGAGGAGGACGAGGAGGAGGAGGAGGAGGAGAAGGAGGAGGACGGCGACGACTTTTGGATATAGGGCTTCGCGCCATTGGCCTATTATAATTAGGACTAAATATGTAATAATAGACGATATACCTAATTATGTTTTGTAAATGTTCTGTATTTTAATTAGTACATATCCCGCAAATTACAAATTTGCTTTCATATGTTCTGTTTTTTTAACTAATTATGCTTTCATATGTTCTGTTTTTTAACTAATTATGCTTTCATATGAACAGTAATACCACTGCCGGTTCTATAGTAAAGTCGGCAGTGAAAATGGTCTTATCACTGCCGACTTTACTATAGAACCGCATGATAAATCACTACCGGTTTTATATATAAACCGGCGGTGATATCTTCTTATCACCGCCGGTTCTCTATTAAACCGCAATGATATTGCCTCCATTCCTGCGGAAATTTATACTATTCTTATCATCGCCGATTGAAGTTAGAACCGCGGTGATAATATTATCACCGCCGATTGAAGTAAGAACCGCAAGTGATAATGTTATCACCGCTGCTCATACCTACCCGGCAAAGGATGGGGGTCGGATGAGGCGATGCAGAGTAGTGAGGCTTCGTGCCAAGTGGGCACTGTGTGGCAACGGATGTACTAAAGATTGTAAAGGCTGTGTGCTGAGAAATATAAAATGGATGTCTTGCCCGGGACAGTTTAGGTCTTCACCTTGCGAGCCTTTGAACTGAGTTACTCGTACAACCACTTGTCTGGAATGGGACAGACCTAGTTTAGTAGGGTTCTAATATCTTTCCTTTGACACCTCGGGGCGGCAGTTACACAAGGGTGTAACTGTGTGGGGGAGCGTACCTGTGCTACGGCTTGGTACACATCCTACAGTATTCGCTTGTTCTAAACTTTGGCTCTGGGTGAGGGAAGTGTTAGAAGGGCAATACTGGGGAGGTTCACAGGTCAGGTATTAGTCTCTGAAAGACTTTGTTGCAATCAATCACTTGTGTGGTGAGCGACTGTATCCTGTGGGTAAAGTGTACAACCTCTGCAGAGTGTGTGTTAAATCTATTCGAATAGCCGCGTCCGCAGTATTGGACAACGCTCGAGGATTATAGTCAAGGGTTAGATCTTCAAAATAAAATGTGGAATGGGTGGTTGTGTGCCAAGGACTGATGAATCAAACTTAGGGTTGTGTGCCAAACTGTTGGAAAAGAATTGAGAAATTAATTATGAATAGTAATGGATTTATCGCTTTTAATCTAATAGGATTATCCATTAAAAGAAATGCTGCTTTATGCAAAATAACCATTTAAGCCTTTCCTTTGGAATAAGCCATGCATGTAGTAATAGAACTGCATTGTGCATGACTTGTTGAGTATGTTGTATACTCACCCTTGCTTCAACAAAACCTCGTAAGAAGAAGCAACACCGGCTTTGGAGGAGGAGTTTAACGAAGGTCCTGAGAATTAGGTTGAGCCTCGTCATTTCGTGGCGTAACGAAGGTTCATTGCCGTACTTTTGCTTCCGCTGTTGAACTTGTGTTACTTTGGCTATTTATCGCCCTGCGTGGCGAATTATTGTAAGGTGACCATAAGGTCGTGTAACTTGTTATAATTATGTTTGAGGTACTTAATTATTATTTCCGTTGTGTATGATTGTGGTATCTCAACCTGTTTATCCTGTGTGTACTAGCGTGATCCTGGACTAGTACAGAACACACAAAGGGTCCGGATTTGCAGATTCGGATCCCGACATGATATGTCCATTGAATGTGTGCTCAGGTGGTGAACTTTGACTAATGTAACTGCTATGAGTCATTTTAGAAAGGTTTTTGTAGACCGTAGTAGTAGTAGTTCCAATATCCCCGATTATGATTCTCGAATACTCGTTGTAGTTGATATGAATGTTTTGCAATGAAATGTCTGTAAGTATATATGGACTTCAGATTTAACTTTTACATCTGTTGCTCTCTTACGCCTTCAACTCCGCCATATCTTTAACATTGGAGAAGGAAAACAAGCTCAAGAATATAAATTAAGCCGCTATATTCTCCAATATAGAAGTGAATCCATGCCCCGATGAGACAAAAGAAGGGGGTATAGTTGTTGAAATTAAGCTTAAGGAACTAGAAGCAAAGTCACCAAGTAAGTACAGAGTGGAGTATTGTACACAGGCGCCAAGGCCGACCAACTCGTAATGTACCTCTTGATTTGAAACCTTTTGTTTTTTGTGGAATGTGCATATAAAATTGCTAGACAACAAGATGAATAAACCACACAAGATTGAGATCCCATTGTGCAACCTTGTATCCGATGGCAAATTTCTTTTAGGCATCCATTCAACCCGGAGGAACTGTGTCATTTGAGCACCGCAACATCTATGGTCTAAACAGATCTATTTGGTTCTCATACATCCAAAGAACCCCGCTCAACCCTTAGGTTAGTTTGTAATGAGTGTTTTTTTCTGTAGCTTTGTTGTTTGTAGCTTTTGATTACTGTTAGATCAGTCATTTGGTGCTACCTACATGTAAGAGGAACAATATTTAGCAAGAACTCACAGGATGATATGTGATGTTATATATGATGTTTATTATTAACTGAAATGGGTGTAGACTGATTCAGGACTAAAACGAATATTTGTTATCTCATAGCAGACCTCCGGTGTGGACAAAAGAACGGCGAGCTGTCCGACAAGATGGCTGCCAACGCTTAATTGAGCAAACAGATGAAGGAAATCTTCTCATCTATGGAAGCTTGTGTTATTACTTACCGAGGCAAACAGCTAGGGATCGGTCATCAACAAACTAGAAGAGAGGCCGGAGGACAAGTCATGTTCTCGACAAACTAAAAAGCGGCAACAAAGATATGGTGGAGAAGGGTGAAGGTGGTGTGCCTCTCTAGACTAGAGTCAATGATGTTTGGGTTTTAGCCGTTGTTTAGCTGAGTTGTAAAACACTAGAAAGACTATGCTCCTACTATGTTTTGATACGTAGTAATCCAACTGCAGGTTGCTAGTTGATTTATCTAACGAATTTTATTAGTAATCAATTTTGGTGATGTTCACATGTTGTACCTGTGGATGATTTGTGATAATGAAACTTTGGTACGTTGCTTTCTCGAGGAATTATATGTTATGGTGCTTAGATTGTATATTATGGGTGCTTGATATTATTATAAATTTGGCTAATATTTATTAAGTGGATATATATTAAACTAATGCAATTGTATTATAAATTTGGTGAACATTTATTAAGTGGATATGTATTAAACTAATGCAATTGTTTTTCCAAGCAAGAGTTCGATTATTTAGTATTCATTTTTGAGTTGCTTGAATGCTAAATGCAAGCACAAGTACAATTTTGGAATTTTTGTTAAAGTCAGAGTAATCGCTTTTAAAATTTCAATACCCCAAGTGGTACTCTGCTTTTAAAAATAGTTTTACTAGCGGTAGGACCGCTTTTAATGTATATACCGCTTGGAATACTTTTACAAGCAGCCGTGTAGAAAGCAGTAGATATTAGAATTCCAAGCGGTCCTACTGCTTGGAATACTCTTATTCCAAGCGGTTCTACCGCTTGCGAAGACGTGTCATCCTGTAGTGAAAGGTCCAGTTTCGAATTTAAGTTTGCGACTACAACTTATAGGATAATTTATCCATTTTTCAGGCATAAGTAGGGGATGACTCTAAGAGTGTTTTAAAGTTGATTCCACAATATTTGGCTTTTATCGGAGATGTTTTCCATATAAGAAATCATTAGTGCTTTGTATTAAAATATTTTAATAGCACAAATATGAGTTATTTTTATATAACTAGAAAGGATATCACTTTCTAAGATCCTAGAAATTGGTTTCATCGATTTTGAGGTCCGTTTGCACAAGTTATGGCTATTCGGACATAACCTGCATTGAAACTTTGACTATTGAACATTTAATGGTAACCATAATAAAACCTAAATATTTTTATATATTTGGATTCCTCATGATCTCGGGAGTATAACAAAACTAGTTTGATAAAGATTTAAGTTTATTTTATTTATATTTTAACTATTTCTTTTTCTATATGAGAGAGGTTTCTACGCTTTCTTTTTAGTTCAAACTGAGTTCAACCCTAAATGTTTTTGCAAAAATAGAACATTTATGACTACAGGAACATGTGAGAATAATTTTATGATTTTAGGGGCTATGGTTTTCATAGTTGCTTCATGGTACATAAAAGCGACGTTAAGTAAACTAGATTCAAACAATTTCATCTACATTGAACATATACATTTTTATGGCATAATCTGAATCCTTAAGTCTTCACAAAAATTTAGAAATTTATTTTGCTTCATTTGGATCTTCCTAACAAAAGATATAAATAGATGAAGTAAAAAATGGGCAAAAAGGCAAAAATAGAACATTTATGACAACAAGAACATGTGAGAATAATTTCATGATTTTAGGGGCTATGGTTTTCATAGTTGTTTCATGGTACATAAAAGCGACATTAAGTAAACTTGATTCAAACAATTTCATCTACATTAAACATATACATTTTTATTGCATAATCTAAATTCTTAAGTCTTCACAAAAATTTAGAAATTTATTTTACTTCATTTGGATCTTCCTAACAAAAGATATAAATAGATGAAGTAAAAATAGGGCAAAAAACAAAAATAGAACATTTATGACTGCAGGAACATGTGAGAATAATTTCATGATTTTAGGGGCTATGGTTTTCATAGTTGTTTCATGGTACATAAAAGCGACATTAAGTAAAGTTGATTCAAACAATTTCATCGACATTGAACATATACATTTTTATTGCATAATCTGAATCCTTAAGTCTTCACAAAAATTTAGAAATTTATTTTGCTTCATTTGGATCTTCCTAACAAAAGATATAAATAGATGAAGTAAAAATAGGGCAAAAAGGCAAAAATATGGCTGAGCCAGGACTTGAACCCCAAACCGGTTGAATCAGCTCAAGCGCTTTCTCCACTAAGCTACAGTGTTGCTTACGAGTGAAGAGGGCTAACTAATATAGTTAAGGTATCATGTATGGGACTTTCAAGTGAAAAGAAAAAAATAGATCAACACTATTGGCTGGAAGAGGATTCGAACTTGGGATGGCTAGCTGAAGAACAAGTGTTTCTACCACTACGTCGTTCACTTGCATGTGACAAGAGAAGGTGGTAAAATATTTGAGTCTACCTCTACTTACCCTAGAACTTCACTCGGCTAGCAATGGCGTGGCTACACTGAAGACTTCGGCTCTGCACTCTCGGAGCCGTAGGGAAGAGGAAGAAGCATGAGGGAGGTTCCGCCAAGCCGGGAGCAGCAGAAGTGGTGGAGAGGAGGCAAGGTGTGTGACTACCCCGCTGTGATCGGCCAAGTTGAAGCGAGCTGAGCTCCGTGCCCGACGCTGGAAGGACTGAGAGCTTCTGGTTTTGAGCTCAAGGAGATGAAGATGATGGTTAACACTGAGATGAAGTGTGACCGATTTTGGCCTGCTAGAATGCGACCTAGAACGAGCTCAAAGTTCGGCGGTAAGGCTGGTCTCGGCAATGGGGCAGAAGGTAGCGCCTTGTGTCTTGGATGGCGGAAGAACTCTAGAGGAGTTACGTGGTCTATGCTTAAATAGTCAAGAGAAGCCGCCTTCCCCGGTATGATCTCACCCAGAACAGGTGGGTAGGGATGGCAATTTTACCCATGGGTTTGGGTACCCGTGGGTACCCGACCCGATGGGTTCGGGTCAGGGTCCGAATCTGGACCCATGGGTATTTTTATCGGGTTCGGGTCTGGGTTCGGTCCGGGTCCGGTCCGAATATAGACCCGTGGGTATAGTAGACCCGGACCCGAAATTACTAGACCAGCTCAATTGTCAATCCGGCCCAATCAGCCATCCAGGCATCCGGCCCATTCCCAAGTCTCCTGGCTATTGGCTAATCCCTAATTCCCTACTCCCATCCTCATTCCTCCACGCCTCCACACGACACAAACCCAAACCCTAGCGCCTGTTAATCTCCCTCTCTCGCGGTTCTTCAGCGCTACCCCGGCCTCCTCGCCAGCTTCATCGCGCTCGCCAGCACTGGCCTCGCCGCGTCCTCACGCCGCCGACCTCAGCTTCCCCTGCGGCTCTTCCTGGCTCCTCCTCGGTTCCACCCATGGTGCTTCGCCGCCGGTGGTCTCGCCATGACGCCGCCACCTCTCGATTCCTCGGTTTGGTGCTTGCCGCCGCCGGTGTTCTCGCCATGACGCCGCCGGGTATTCTCGCCATGATGCGGCTACCCTTCCGTGTTTTGGTCTTCTACCTCTAGCTCATAAATTTATTTGGCCGATCCATGGATGATGCATGGGGATACCTAAATTGATGCTTGAATGTCGGATGATTGATGACTAGAAACATGGATTGATGACTAGAAACATGGATTGATGACTAGAAATATGGGGGATTAAGAAGGATTTGACAATCTGCAGGAAGAAAGGGACAAGTGGGCGATCGTCGCTGAAGTGGTAACGGTCCCGCACTGCTCGGTCCGGTACCCATCGGTCCGGTCCGGTCCAAGTTTGGACCGTGATCGATTTCGGTCCGGTCCGGTCCAAACTTGGTCTCGGTCCGGTCCACGGAGGCAGGACCGGAGGTACCCTGACCGTTGCCATCCCTACAGTGGGGCTTGCACAGGGCAGAGGTATGGGGAGCTGAAGCTTCGCGCGAGGTGTATCGTGGCAGGAGTTCTTTGGTTGTGGCAAGGAACAGAGAAGGCTCTTGCCGCTCTACGCCTAGGCGTCCGATCGAAGAACAAAGGGAGGAAGTGAGCTGGGTTGCTGCGAGCTGGCTTCGTGGGAAAGAAGGAGCAGTTGGCTGGGTCGGACCAAGTTGGCACAGGGAGAAGGATCTACAGAGTGGTATGGTCTTGGCTGTTTGCTGGCGTGAGATAGATGAGGCTACAGTGTGCGAGTTCTGGCTAAAGGACGACTAGAAGTTGGCAAGCACTCTTTGTACATGTGTCCGACTGTTTTGATCACGGGTTCAATTAGTTCAAAAGTAGTTTTATCACTTTCGAAGAGAGACTAAGGTATGTAGTTTCCATTTTCTTTAGTTTCGCTCAATTTGCCACTGTGGTTTTCATAGAATAATTCCTCAAATTTAACTAGTTTTCAAACCATTTTTAAATATTTAGTGCTGCACAAAATCCATAATTTGAGCTAACATAACTAGTTAAAATATTTCAAGACTTTTTGACTATGGTCCCCAAGGCAGTGCAAAACCTTCTGTAAAAATTTTAGGTTAAAATGTTTTACGGGGAATTATTAAAAATTCTGACATTAATGACTACTCAGAAATTCCTTTTCGGATTTTGATTTATTTAAGAGTTCAAATTGTAATATTTATTTTTGAAACTTTTTTCAGGGTTCCATTTAGGTAAGGATACTTCTAAAAAAAATTTAAGTCAATATCTTGTATATTCATTGTAACACCCCGGCACCCCGTGCCCCGAATGTTACACCCTCTAGCACCACCGCCATTTAATCACTAAGAATAAATATTCGCAAAACAAGCTAACAACTAGGAGGTTGTCAAAATTATTAAAAAATTTCGCAAAGACCTCCCTAAAACTAGGACATCCACTCAAGAGTGTAAAACATTTGCAGTATAATATCATTCTAGCAGATCCTTAGTTAACCAATCACGCATTCTATAGAAAATTAATAAACTCCACCACATAATTATTACAGGACAGGGAATTTATTAAACATAACCGCAAACAACCTTTTACAAAAAAATTGTGTGATTGTGTTACTACCCCCATCCATGCATGCCGGCTTCAAAACACCTACAAACATTAAATAACAAGCGTGAGTTTAAACTCAGCAAAGTAAACGAGAATAATAAACCCAATTTATCGTAAGTAAAATAAAAACTTAACCATAAGAGCAAGTAATGCAAATAAAACAATATCCGGACAATAAGCATTCATACCCATTTAAAGTAATAACTTGACCATACCAAAAATTACTGCAATCAAACCATCATCTTGATAATAAAACCAATCAACGTAAAAGAGACATCACGTGGCTCTAAGTCACTACGTTTTTTGACTCAATCACCCCTTGTTGCAGCTCAAACCATTTTCATAGACTTTATTCGAGTTCAATACTCAAATTTCACTCCACGATATTCATACAACATAATTAGCAAAGCAAAGAAAAGACATGCGCTAATTCATCAATTCAATTCAATCTCCCCTTTATGTGTTGAATCCACGACTCAACCTTCAATTACCATAATCACCATCCATATGACACACCATTTACCACAACACTCAATATTAAAGATGCAATGCACATGAATGCTCATTTCCATGTACGTATCGGTACTGCCGAGTGCCCACCCGTCGGTGTGCACCCTCACATCCCTTCCATCCCGTAGATGGAAGGTGCCTACTCTTACTATCTCGCTCCCATTCACCTCGATGAATGGGACTACGAGGTAGGACTTTCATGTTCACTACGTGTGAACACAGAGGCCTGCATCAGAATGGGTCGCCTCTTCCATTATAAATGCATACCATGAATGCAAGAATGCAACATCAATTCTCAACTAAAACACATTTCAATCATCAATTCTCAACTAAAACACATTTCAATCAACACACTCAACTAAAACACATTTCAATCAACAATTCTCAACAAATACACATTTCAATCAACATACTCAACTAAAACACATTTCAATCAACATACTCAACTCAAGTCCCTAGACGAGGCACAATTAAATACATCTCTTGTATATTAACCACAAGTATCCCCGTACCCCATTCTCGCTACTCAGTGCAATATTAAGAAAGGTACAGCAAACTCACCGAGATTAAGACTTACTAGTGACCACCCGAGTCCAATAACTAATCACATCCGCGAAGGGACGGTCACCAATATAACTCATACTTGCCACATTCAATAGAAATTAGCTATGAACAGATAAATATCAACGAACAATTCAATTAGACACCCAGCTCGATGTACTTGCATTCACTCCCTTAACCATTTACTCATTATGAGCATTTTCATACAAGGAACCATTTTCTAATTATAGCCAAGCAAAGCTTACCTCTGGAATACTCATCGGCAATTGCGTACGCTAAAAGCAATCAATCACTTAATCATCCTAGCCACGATCTAGGGAATGCACTTGCCTTTACCGACGGAGAATGGAGTGGCATGCAGTTGAGGCCACTCCCGACAGAACCTTCCCTGCAAATAACCAATCAGACTACAACATATCATTTTCCGATAAAACCAACATGCGTTTCGAATGCCATCACGTTTCTTTTTTCTAAAATTCTAGTGCAGGATATCTTGAAGATATAAATGCAATCTTATTATACCAGTCTAAAGCATAAAGGTATAACCCTTAACCAAACGAAGGTAAAGGCACGGTTCAGAAATCAATTTATGCATTTACTCCACTCTTCCTGCCATGCTCATAAATGATTGGTTATCAATGTAACAGCACAAAATAAAATCAGAAGTTGAGCATTTCTAATCCCTTCCTTCCTAAAGTGTGATCAACTTGCTAACTAGGGATCCACGCCTAGAAGACAGATTCCCTCACACAAAATCATTTTGCATGTAGATAAAACTCAACCATTATCCTTTAATAAGCTGCCTGGTTGCAACTGAGCTTATAAAGGTTGTAATCTCATATTATTCCCTAAACCAAGGTTTCAGACTTAATCATCAGATAGATGTAGGACTAAATAAAACTAAAGACATGGTTCCATGAAAACCGAAATAGAACGCCACTACACCAGTACAACATGATATTATAGCTCAAGGCAAGGCCACATGCTTCTCCCTTCACTCATTATGCTCTAATATTGATTACATAAACAAACCAGAATTTCACTTTAATTGCACGTAAGCAAAAATGGGAATGATCTTCAATCACAACAGTCACTTGTTAGAATCGCCGACAACTGAAAGATACATCGCATGGTGTTCCAATTTATAGAAATTACCATATGGCATCTAGCTTAACCTCCCATGTATGCATAACTAATAGCCACTTCAGAGCTGATAAACACACAACCAACATGATACTCGCAGGGCAACGTAAACATAAAGGTTCGATTGCAAATCTCAAACAAAAGGTAATAATATTCCCATTCAACAACCAGACAATGGAAAGACATGCTACGAGAAAGAAAACCATCGATTTATACCACCTAAATATGTCGGAAGATTTTTAAGTCAAACTTTACCATTTTTCAATAGGCTTTACTATAAACACTAGCAAAAATAGAGTTCCCAGCAGGGCAAGAACATCTCTGGCAATGGTGCAAAATTAGACACAAGGATTTACAATTCTAGAAGCCATCAAATGATTTCTTGCGCACTTATTTCTGATTTGCTATTCATAGATATACTATTTTTGAAGGAAGTTGCTAACAATTGATAGGCATATCATCTTTGCACAACTTAGACAAACAAATCAAGAATCTGATCATCCTTTCCACAGATAATCAACAAAGAGCGCAAGATTGAGCGCAGAATTGCAACTTGATACTAAACTCCCTGTAAGCACACAAAGAAAAACTCCCAAAAGATTTTTACCTCAAATCCCTCATGGAGGAAAGGGAGGTGGAGTGGAGGCAGGGCGGCAGACTGCTCGGGCAACAATAGCGATGGCGTGGCACGCGGAGGCCAGAGAAGCGGCGCTTGCCAAAGTGGGAGGCGCGGCTCGGGAGGAGGCGCAGGAGCTGGGAAGTGGGTCGGACAGGAGGGATGCGTGACGCCACCGATGGGGCTGGCCATTCTTCTTGGCCGAGGCGGCCGAGGCGGCGCGGGTCGGAATCGGCAAGGAGCGGTGGCGACAGGCGGCGCCGCCGAGCCAAGAGGGCGCAGGCAGGCGTTGGGGAGGAGCAGCAGGGCGACACTGCTCGGGATTTGGGAGGATCAGGCGACGCATGCAGGAGGAAGGCTGGAGGCGGCTCGGCCAGGGAAGAAGGGAGGCATGGGGAAGAACCAGGAGGAGGATCAGGGGGCGGCTTGGCCTGGATTGAAGTGGGAGAGGAGCTAGGGTTGAGGAGGATCCCTCCCCTTCACTTGGGCCAATCCTAGACCACCGACAGCCCACTAACAATTTCCCCCAATGCCAAAACAACCCACAAGGCCCAAGCACAGCCCAACACGATTCTAGACTTAAATTGGAATATTACACTCTCCCCCCTTAAAGGAATTCGACCCCGAATTCGAAGAGTGCCAACTATGCAAATGAAAAACCCAAGGGTGTTAAACTCCTTTGCCATCTGATGACATCCACGCAAGAACTCCAACTGTTACAAACAATAAACCAAACCCTCAAATCCCACGATTAGCGAAACGATACTCTCCGCAAAGTTTGGACCAAGACATCAAAGAACTCCATTAAAATCCACCTTTGAACCACTAATATTCAACAATATACCATGAGCATGCATATTCTTAACTCAAACTGGAATGCAGAAGAAATACAATTCTATTGAACCAATTGAACCACATGCAACAAACTGAACCCAAAGCGCTACAACGCACTTTGAAGAGAAACCTGATAGACCCCAAATCATCACTCACTTTCTATTCCAAAGCCAAATCGTCAAGAAAAAGAAAAAAAACTAATTCTTTAACATCACATAAACCACTTTTAACGTTCTCAAAACAATGCAATAAAACTCGCATCAGGGAGAAACTCAATCTAAAAGAGAAGCCCCACATAAAATATGGACAGGAGCCCTCAACAGAACCAAGAACAAATCAGCTCTCTTTCAACAAGGCAAAGCTTCTCCCGCTTACCCAAAACCAAAACTTGGAAAAGAAAATGTATTCTCAACTCGGACATCTACATCCAACCATCGCATCCAGTTCTAGTCAAAATAGGATTACAAATATTCTCAACTCAAGAGCCTTCAACATGTTCCATTATGTCTACTTATTTTCTTCACATGCATTAATTCCAAGGTCAATCCTTTTTGGTGCGATAGGAAGCCCAATCCAAACATACACTCTTTAAATGTAAATTTCACATTCATTACTTGAGTTAAACAAATTAGCCAGGGCAAATGTTTGGCATGGTTCAATGAAATAAAATATTTCGGAATCCATCAACCGATTACTTCCCAAACTACTCTTTCATCCTTATTTCAATCACCAAGCCAACTCCGCGACTTAACCAAAATGCGACTTAATTAGGGGAGTTCTATTGACCACTAACAAAAGCGTCCTACCCACAAAAGGCATGCACTCCCAGAACATCATACAATCAATAACGACTCCATCAAACTGATTATCCTCTCCATGAGACATACTTCACCACAACATTCGCCAAGGACCACCCTAAGCGCCAATGCACTCTTTTCATATGTTCTCATTCTTTGGTTACACATTGATTAAGTCACCTTGTTGACATATAGAATCAAATGATCCATAAGCAATACAGACCAACAGACCTCATGCTCTAGTGCTATTACGCCTTCACCTTGCTAATATAAATTTCCTCACTTAGGATATTCTATACCCTATTAATCGATATCAATATTAGCCTTACTGGTATGCAATTCCGCACTTCCAATCAATTCCCTGACTCGTGACAAATCGCATAAAACTCAAGTCATCTTTCACTTTAGATCACCTACCATCACAAATTCGCTTACAGATTGGTACTTTACATCATCTTGATATTCTAACCATGCATCACTAGCTTAGAGTCTTAAACATCCTCGTGGGTCACCTACCCACTAAGACAAAAAGCGACCCGATCTTTTAAATAAAACGACGACTCACACACACAAGAATAACACCAACCATAATTCACAAGGAACTCGATTCATACATGCCCAACTCTAATATACAAAAGCGCTTGAGTAAATCTCTAGATTACAACTGCCAAGAAGAAGATGTATGCAATAGGAAAAACAAACGATCAACTAAATCTTTTCCAATAAAATCCTTAACACCAAAAATCCACATGACTTAAATTTTGCACCAAGAAAATTTCAATAACCCCTCTCAATGGAGAGATAAAACAACCACAAGAGCAACGCCTTACCTTTCTTCACAAAACAACCCTCGAATTGAACACCTAAACGGTAGCAACTGAAATCCAAAAGGGTTCATCACTAGACCCTTTCTCTTTAATCCCAACCACTGAAGGCAAAAGAATCCAATTTTTCTCTACCCACTCTCTAACTATGCCATAAGGAACGACTACCCTCACCCAAAAAATAAAAAAAATTCTCGACCTCAAAGGGTAGCTTTTCAACCGGCCACACCAACAACCAAGACCCTTAACACTGCCAAAAGAACAAGGTCGAAACCTTTCGGCTTGACCAATATCATGAACATAAACCTACTAATTCCAACAATTCTTTCATAATCAACCAATATGCAACAATAAATTTAACATTCAACAACAAAGCTCAAATACAATATTTAAGAACAATGCAATGTACCCATACCCATCCTACTGTGCATCAGAGTGTGTCAAGTTTTAGATTAATAATCCACACGATTACGAATTTTAAGGTAATCGCCCTGAGGCCAAATTTTAAGAGTAGGTTCCTAGGCCATGTTTCTAATTCCATACAGCAAAGTTTTAGTTCATTCTAGAGTAATTTACTAGTTTTACCTACCACGGACCTAAAGCCCGCTGTGATACCAACTGTAACACCCCGGCACCCCGTGCCCCGAATGTTACACCCTCTAGCACCACCGATTCATTTAATCACTAAGAATAAATATTCATAAAACAAGCTAACAACTAGGAGGTTGTCAAAATTATTAAAAATTTCGCAAAGACACCTCCCTAAAACTAGGACATCCACTCAAAGAAAGTGAAAACATTTGCAAGATAATATCATTCTAGCAGGTCCTTAGTTAACCAATCACGATTCTATAGAAAATTAATAAACTCCACCACATAATTATTACAGATGTGGAATTTATTAAACATAACCGCAAACAACCTTTACAAAAAATTGTGCATGAGCTAGAATAGAACTATAATTGAGATGATGGAATGATGATGATGCAACGTGATTGTGTTACTACCCCCATCCATGCATGCCGGCTTCAAAACACCTACAAACATTAAATAACAAGCGTGAGTTTAAACACAGCAAAGTACACGAGAATAATAAACCCAATTTATCGTAAGTAAAATAAAAACTTAACCATAAGAGCAAGTAATGCAAATAAAACAATATCCGGACAATAAGCATTCATACCCATTTAAAGTAATAACTTGACCATACCAAAAATTACTGCAATCAAGCCATCATCTTGATAATAAAACCAATCAACGTAAAAGAGGCATCACGTGGCTCTAAGTCACTACGTTTTCCGACTCAATCACCCCTTGTTGCAGCTCAAACCATTTTCATCGACTTTATTCGAGTTCAAAACTCAAATTTCACTCCACGATATTCATACAACATAATTAGCAAAGCAAAGAAAAGACATGCGCTAATTCATCAATTCAATTCAATCTCCCCTTTATGTGTTGAATCCACGACTCAACCTTCAATTACCATAATCACCATCCATATGACACACCATTTACCACAACACTCAATATTAAAGATGCAATGCACATGAATGCTCATTTCCATGTACGTCATCGAGATCGCTGAGTGCCCACCCGTCGGTGTGCACCTCACATCCCTTCCATCCCGTAGAAGGAAGGTGCCTACTTCATCTGTCTCGCTCCATTCACCTCGATGAATGGGACTACGAGTAGGACTTTCATGTTCACTACGTGTGAACACAGAGCTCAAGATTGTCGAGAATGGGTCGCCTCTTCCATTATGAATGCATACCATAAATGCAAGAATGCAACATCAATTCTCAACTAAAACACATTTCAATCAACACACTCAACTATAACACATTTCAATCAACAATTCTCAACTAAAACACATTTCAATCAACAATTCTCAACAAATACACATTTCAATCAACATACTCAACTAAAATACATTTCAATCAACATACTCAACTCAAGTCCCTAGACGAGGCACAATTAAATACATCTCTTGTATATTAACCACAAGTATCCCCGTACCCCATTCTCGCTACTCAGTGCAATATTAAGAAAGGTACAGCAAACTCACCGAGATTAAGACTTACTAGTGACCACCCGAGTCCAATAACTAATCACATCCGCTGAAGGGACGGTCACCAATATAACTCATACTTGCCACATTCAATAGAAATTAGCTATGAACAGATAAATATCAACGAACAATTCAATTAGACACCCATTTCGATGTACTTGCATTCACTCCTTAACCATTTACTCATTATGAGCATTTTCATACAAGGAACCATTTTCTAATTATAGCCAAGCAAAGCTTACCTCGGAATACTCATCGGCAATTGCGTACGCTAAAAGCAATCAATCACTTAATCATCCTAGCCACGATCTAGGGAATGCACTTGCCTTTACCGATGGAGAATGGAGTGGCATGCGGTTGAGGCCACTCCCGACAGAACCTTCCCTGCAAATAACCAATCAAACTACAACATATCATTTTCCGATAAAACCAACATGCGTTTCGAATGCCATCACGTTTCTTTTTTCTAAAATTCTGGTGCAGGATATCTTGAAGATATAAATGCAATCTTATTATACCAGTCTAAAGCATAAAGGTATAACCCTTAACCAAACGAAGGCAAAGGCAAGGTTCAGAAATCAATTTATGCATTTACTCCACTCTTCCCCGCCATGCTCATAAATGATTGGTTATCAATGTAACAAAGACAAAATAAAATCGAAGTTGAGCATTTCTAATCCCTTCCTTCCTAAAGTGTGACCAACTTGCTAACTAGGGATCCACGCCTAGAAGATGATTCCTCACACAAAATCATTTTGCATGTAGATAAAACTCAACCATTATCCTTTAATAAGCTGCCTGGTTGCAACTGAGCTTATAAAGGTTGTAATCTCATATTATTCCCTAAACCAAGGTTTCAAACTTAATCATCAGATAGCTGTAGAACTAAATAAAACTAAAGACATGGTTCCATGAAAACTGAAATAGAACGCCACTACACCAGTACAACATGATATTATAGCTCAAGGCAAGGCCACATGCTTCTCCCTTCACTCATTATGCTCTAATATTGATTACATAAACAAACCAGAATTTCACTTTAATTGCACGTAAGCAAAAATGGGAATGATCTTCAATCACAACAGTCACTTGTCAGAATTGCCGACAACTGAAAGATACATCGCATGGTGTTCCAATTTATAGAAATTACCATATGGCATCTAGCTTAACCTCCCATGTATGCATAACTAATAGCCACTTCAGAGCTGATAAACACACAACCAACATGATACTCGCAGGGCAACGTAAACATAAAGGTTCGATTGCATATCTCAAACAAAAGGTAATAATATTCCCATTCAACAACCAGACAATGGAAAGACATGCTACGAGAATGAAAACCATCGATTTATACCACCTAAATATGTCGGAAGATTTTTAAGTCAAACTTTACCATTTTTCAATAGGCTTTACTATAAACAGTAGCAAAAATAGAGTTCCAAAGAGGCAAGAACATCTCTCGCAATGGTGCAAAATTAGACACAAGGATTTACAATTCTAGAAGCCATCAAATGCTTTCTTGCGCACTTATTTCCGATTTGCTATTCATAGATATACTATTTTTGAAGGAAGTTGCTAACTATTGATAGGCATATCATGCTGCACAACTTCTTAGACAAACAAATCAAGAATACTGATCATCCTTTCCACAGATAATCAACAAAGAGCGCAAGATTGAGCGCAGAAATTGCAACTTGATACTAAACTCCCCGGAAGCACACAAAGAACAACTCCCAAAAGATTTTTACCTCAAATCCCCTCATGGAGGAAAGGGAGGTGGAGTGGAGGCAACAGGCGGCACTGCTCTGGGCACAGCAGCGATGGCGTGGGAACGCGGAGGCAGAGAAGCTGGCGACGCCGGGTCTTGCGGAGGCGCGGCTCGGGAGGCGGCGCAGAGCTGGGAAGTGGGTCGGCGACGGAGGGATCGTGGCGCCCGCCGAGGGTCTGGCGGTGGCCGGAGGTGGCCGAGGCGCGGGGTCCGGAATCGGCAAGGGAGCGGTGGCGACCAGGGCGACGTCGCCGAGCCAAGAGGCGGCGCAGGGCCAGGCGTTGGGGAGGAGCCAGCAGGGGCGACACCGGCTCGGGATTTGGGGGAGGATCAGGGCGGCGACGCCGGCAGGGAGGAAGGCCAGGTGGCGGCTCGGCCAGGGAAGAAGGGAGGCGTGGGGAAGAACCAGGAGGAGGATCAGGGGGCGGCTTGGCCAGGATTGAAGTGGGAGAGGAGCTCGGGTTGAGGAGGATCCCTCCCCTTCACTTGGGCCAATCCTAGACCACCGACAGCCCACTAACAATTTCCCCCAATGCCAAAACAACCCACAAGGCCCAAGCACAGCCCAACACGATTCTAGACTTAAATTGGAATATTACACTCTCCCTTAAAGGAATTCGACCCGAATTCAAGAGTGCCAACTATGCAAATGAAAAACCCAAGGGTGTTAAACTCCTTTGCCATCCGATGACATCCATGCAAGAACTCCAATGCATACAAACAATAAACCAAACCCTCAAATCCCACGATTAGCTTAAACGATACTCTCATAAAGTTTGGACCAAGACATCAAAGAACTCCATTAAAATCCACCTTTGAACCACTAATATTCAACAATATACCATGAGCATGCATATTCTTAACTCAAACTGGAATGCAGAAGAAATACAATTCTATTGAACCAATTGAACCACATGCAACAAATGAACCCAAAGCGCTACAACGCACTTTGAAGAGAAACCGATAGACCCCAAATCATCACTCACTTTCTTCCAAAGCCAAATCACAAGAAAAAGAAAAAAACTAATTATTTAACATCACATAAACCACTTTTAACGTTCTCAAAACAATGCAATAAAACTCGCATCAGGGAGAAACTCAATCTAAAAGAGAAGCCCCACATAAAATATGGACAGGAGCCCTCAATAGAACCAAGAACAAATCAGCTCTCTTTCAACAAGGCAAAGCTTCTCCCGCTTACCCAAAACCAAAACTTGGAAAAGAAAATCTATTCTCAACTCGGACATCTACATCCAACCATCGCATCCAGTTCTAGTCAAAATAGGATTACAAATATTCTCAACTCAAGAGCCTTCAACATGTTCCACTATGTCTACTTATTTTCTTCACATGCATTAATTCCAAGGTCAATCCTTTTTGGTGCGATAGGAAGCCCAATCCAAACATACACTCTTTAAATGTAAATTTCACATTCATTACTTGAGTTAAACAAATTAGCCAGGGCAAATGTTTGGCATGGTTCAATGAAATAAAATATTTCGGAATCCATCAACCGATTACTTCCCAAACTACTCTTTCATCCTTATTTCAATCACCAAGCCAACTCATGACTTAACCAAAATGCGACTTAATTAGGGAGTTCTATTGACCACTAATAAAAGCGCCCTACCCCCAAAAGGCATGCACTCCCGAACATCATACAATCAATAACGACTCCATCAAACTGATTATCCTCTCCATGAGACATACTTCACCACAACATTCGCTAAGGACCACCCTAAGCGCCAATGCACTCTTTTCATATGTTCTCATTCTTTGGTTACACATTGATTAAGTCACCTTGTTGACATATAGAATCAAATGATCCATAAGCAATACAGACCAACAGACCTCATGCTCTAGTGCTATTACGCCTTCACCTTGCTAATATAAATTTCCTCACTTAGGATATTCTATACCCTATTAATCGATATCAATATTAGCCTTACTGGTATGCAATTCCGCACTTCCAATCAATTCCCTGACTCGTGACAAATCGCATAAAACTCAAGTCATCTTTCACTTTAGATCACCTACCATCACAAATTCGCTTTACCAGATTGGTACTTTACATCATCTTGATATTCTAACCATGCATCACTAGCTTAGAGTCTTAAACATCCTCGTGGGTCACCTACCCACTAAGACAAAAAGCGACCCCGATCTTTTAAATAAAACGACAGCTCACACACACAAGAATAACACCAACCATAATTCACAAGGGAACTCGATTCATGCATGCCCAACTCTAATATACAAAAGCGCTTCGAGTAAATCTCGAGATTACAACTGCCAGTAAAGAAGATGTATGCAATAGGAAAAACAAACGATCAACTAAATCTTTTCCAATAAAATCCTTAACACCAAAAATCCACATGACTTAAATTTTGCACCAAGAAAATTTCAATAACCCCTCTCAATGGAGAGATAAAACAACCACAAGAGCAACGCCTTACCTTTCTTCACAAAACAACCCTCGAATTGAACACCTAAACGGTAGCAACTGAAATCCAAAAGGGTTCATCATTAGACCCTTTCTTTAATCCCAACCATCAAGGCAAAAGAATCCAATTTTCTCTACCCACTCTCTAACTATGCCGAAGGAACGACTACCCTCACCCAAAAAATTAAAAAATTTCTCGACCTCAAAGGGTAGCTTTTCAACCGGCCACACCAACAATCAAGACCCTTAACACTGCCAAAAGAACAAGGTCGAAACCTTTCGGCTTGACCAATATCATGAACATAAACCTACTAATTCCAACAATTCTTTCATAATCAACCAATATGCAACAATAAATTTAACATTCAACAACAAAGCTCAAATACAATATTTAAGCGCAATGCAATGTACCCATACCCATCCTACTGTGCATCAGAGTGTGTCAAGTTTTAGATTAATAATCCACACGATTACGAATTTTAAGGTAATCGCCTTGAGGCCAAATTTTAAGAGTAGGTTCCTAGGCCATGTTTCTAATTCCATACAGTAAAGTTTTAGTTCATTCTAGAGTAATTTACTAGTTTTACCTACCACGGACCTAAAGCCCGCTGTGATACCAACTATAACACCCCGGCACCCCGTGCCCCGAATGTTACACCCTCTAGCACCACCAGTTACGAATCACTAAGAATAAATATTCGCAAAACAAGCTAACAACTAGGAGGTTGTCAAAATTATTAAAAATTTCAGCAAAGACCTCCCTAAAACTAGGACATCCACTCAAGAGCGTGTAAAACATTTGCAAGTATAATATCATTCTAGCAGGTCCTTAGTTAACCAATCACGATTCTATAGAAAATTAATAAACTCCACCACATAATTATTACAGGATAGGGAATTTATTAAACATAACCGCAAACAACCTTTTACAAAAAAATTGTGCATGAGCTAGAATAGAACTATAATTGAGATGATGGAATGATGATGATGCAACGTGATTGTGTTACTACCCCCATCCATGCATGCCGGCTTCAAAACACCTACAAACATTAAATAACAAGCGTGAGTTTAAACACAGCAAAGTACATGAGAATAATAAACCCAATTTATCGTAAGTAAAATAAAAACTTAACCATAAGAGCAAGTAATGCAAATAAAACAATGTCCGGACAATAAGCATTCATACCCATTTAAAGTAATAACTTGACCATACCAAAAATTACTGCAATCAAACCATCATCTTGATAATAAAACCAATCAACGTAAAAGAGGCATCACGTGGCTCTAAGTCACTACGTTTTCCGACTCAATCACCCCTTGTTGCAGCTCAAACCATTTTCATAGACTTTATTCGAGTTCAAAACTCAAATTTCACTCCACGATATTCATACAACATAATTAGCAAAGCAAAGAAAAGACATGCGCTAATTCATCAATTCAATTCAATCTCCCCTTTATGTGTTGAATCCACGACTCAACCTTCAATTACCATAATCACCATCCATATGACACACCATTTACCACAACACTCAATATTAAAGATGCAATGCACATGAATGCTCATTTCCATGTACGTACCGGTACTGCCGAGTGCCCACCCGTCGGTGTGCACCCTCACATCCCTTCCATCCCGTAGATGGAAGATGCCTACTCTTACTGTCTCGCTCCCATTCACCACGATGAATGGGACTACGAGGTAGGACTTTCATGTTCACTACGTGTGAACACAGAGGCCCGCATCAGAATGGGTCGCCTCTTCCATTATGAATGCATACCATGAATGCAAGAATGCAACATCAATTCTCAACTAAAACACATTTCAATCAACACACTCAACTAAAACACATTTCAATCAACAATTCTCAACAAATACACATTTCAATCAACATACTCAACTAAAACACATTTCAATCAACATACTCAACTCAAGTCCCTACACGAGGCACAATTAAATACATCTCTTGTATATTAACCACAAGTATCCCCATACCCTATTCTCGCTACTCAGTGCAATATTAAGAAAGGTACAGCAAACTCACCGAGATTAAGACTTACTAGTGACCACCCGAGTCCAATAACTAATCACATCCGCGAAGGGACGATCACCAATATAACTCATACTTGCCACATTCAATAGAAATTAGCTATGAACAGATAAATATCAACGAACAATTCAATTAGACACCCAGCCCGATGTACTTGCATTCACTCCCTTAACCATTTACTCATTATGAGCATTTTCATACAAGGAACCATTTTCTAATTATAGCCAAGCAAAGCTTACCTCTGGAATACTCATCGGCAATTGCGTACGCTAAAAGCAATCAATCACTTAATCATCCTAGCCACGATCTAGGGAATGCACTTGCCTTTACCGACGGAGAATGGAGTGGCATGCGGTTGAGGCCACTCCCGACAGAACCTTCCCTGCAAATAACCAATCAAACTACAACATATCATTTTTCGATAAAACCAACATGCGTTTCGAATGCCATCACGTTTCTTTTTTCTAAAATTCTGGTGCAGGATATCTTGAAGATATAAATGCAATCTTATTATACCAGTCTAAAGCATAAAGGTCTAACCCTTAACCAAACGAAGGCAAAGGCAAGGTTCAGAAATCAATTTATGCATTTACTCCACTCTTCCTGCCACGCTCATAAATGATTGGTTATCAATGTAATAGCACAAAATAAAATCAGAAGTTGAGCATTTCTAATCCCTTCCTTCCTAAAGTGTGATCAACTTGCTAACTAGGGATCCACGCCTAGAAGATGATTCCTCACACAAAATCATTTTGCATGTAGATAAAACTCAACCATTATCCTTTAATAAGCTGCCTGGTTGCAACTGAGCTTATAAAGGTTGTAATCTCATATTATTCCCTAAACCAAGGTTTCAGACTTAATCATCAGATAGCTATAGGACTAAATAAAACTAAAGACATGGTTCCATGAAAACTGAAATAGAACGCCACTACACCAGTACAACATGATATTATAGCTCAAGGCAAGGCCACATGCTTCTCCCTTCACTCATTATGCTCTAATATTGAGTACATAAACAAACCAGAATTTCACTTTAATTGCACGTAAGCAAAAATGGGAATGATCTTCAATCACAACAGTCACTTGTTAGAATTGCCGACAACTGAAAGATACATCGCATGGTGTTCCAATTTATAGAAATTACCATATGGCATCTAGCTTAACCTCCCATGTATGCATAACTAATAGCCACTTCAGAGCCGATAAACACACAACCAACATAATACTCGCAGGGCAACGTAAACATAAAGGTTCGATTGCATATCTCAAACAAAAGGTAATAATATTCCCATTCAACAACCAGACAATGGAAAGACATGCTACGAGAAAGAAAACCATCGATTTATACCACCTAAATATGTCGGAAGATTTTTAAGTCAAACTTTACCATTTTTCAATAGGCTTTACTATAAACAAGAGCAAAAATAGAGTTCAGCAGGCAAGAACATCTCTCGCAATGGTGCAAAATTAGACACAAGGATTTACAATTCTAGAAGCCATCAAATGCTTTCTTGCGCACTTATTTCCGATTTGCTATTCATAGATATACTATTTTTGAAGGAAGTTGCTAACTATTGATAGGCATATCATGCTGCACAACTTCTTAGACAAACAAATCAAGAATACAGTCATCCTTTCCACAGATAATCAACAAAGAGCGCAAGATTGAGCGCAGAAATTGCAACTTGATACTAAACTCCCCAGAAGCACACAAAGAACAACTCCCAAAAGATTTTTACCTCAAATCCCCTCATGGAGGAAAGGGAGGTGGAGTGGAGGTAGCCGGGGCGGCACTGGCTCGAACGGCGCGATGGCGTGGCACGCGGAGGTCGGAGACGCAGCGACACGCGGAGCGGGAGGCGCGGCTCGGGGAGGCGGCGCAGAGCCGGGAAGAGGGTCGGCGACGGAGGGATGCGTGATGCTGCCGGAGGGCTGGCGGCGGCCGCCGGAGGCGGCCGAGGCGGCGGCGGGGTCCGAATCGGCAAGGAGCGGCGGTGACAGGCGACGCCGCCGAGCTAAGAGGCGGCGCAGGCTGCACTGGGAGGAGCCAGAGGCGACACTGCTCGGGATCTGGGGAGGATCAGGCATGACACCAGAGGGAGGAAGGCCGGAGGCGGCTCGGCCAGGAAGAAGGGAGGCGTGGGGAAGAACCAGGAGGAGGATCAGGGGGCGGCTTGGCCAGGATTGAAGTGGGAGAGGAGCTAGGGTTGAGGAGGATCCCTCCCCTTCACTTGGGCCAATCCTGGACCATCGACAGCCCACTAACAATTTCCCCCAATGCCAAAACAACCCACAAGGCCCAAGCACAGCCCAACACGATTCTAGACTTAAATTGGAATATTACATTCATTTTATAAAAATTTGGACATTCTAATTTTCATAATTTTAGAGTTTTTGTTTTGTGAATTTTTAAAAGCCCTAAAAGATTTTATTCATTTCTGAAACTTTTACCAAGGGTAACTACTGTATTGATGACTTTATGGTAATTTTTACAGTTTTGGATAAATTTTGAATATTTTTTATTAATTTTGACTATGCACTGTTTCTAGTCGAAAAAGACCTTTTCAATTATAAATTATTTTTAGTATGCAGTAAAAATTTTTAATATGAGTTTTTTGAAATTTTACTTTTACCTTTTTATCTTTTTACCATTATCCATTCATTAATTGTCTTTATTTGATTTTTCACTCAAGTCATAAATCCAAGGAAATACCAATAGAAACAAATAATGCCAAAGAACTCAGAAATGATCACACTCAAATTCAAAATACTTATTTTTATTTTATTAGAATTTTTGGGATGTTACACTCGAGACCTGTGCAACCCCACATGTTGGCCTCTCTTTCCATCATCTTCTTCCTCTGGCGCTCGAAGCCCTAAAGCCAAACTCGAAGCTCCCTATAGCCTCATCAACCATTGCCATTTGCACATCCAACCAATGCTTGCCCACCATGACTTCGTCAAGCGGCCACCTTGCCTGTAGTTTGTGCCGCCTTGCCCATTCCTCTCCCCGTGCAGCTCCATGAGTCTTCTCATCAACTATGATCAAGCACACTAGCAGGTGCACCTCGTCGAGCTACAGCTCATTTTACCCTCGGCCACGCCGGAGCCTCACTGGAGAAGCACCTCCAGCAAGCCCTAAGTTTCCTCTATCTTCGAACACTGCCCGGCGGGCCCCGATGGTCAGCCAAAGTAAGCCACCTCCAGTTCAAACCAAGGAATATGCCTCTCAACTTTGAAAACGTATTCCATCATTTTCTCCTAATTTTCATACCCAAGGCACTATCTTTTGCATTTGAGATCCAAATGAGATGAAACAAGTTTCTAAATTAATCTAAAACCAAGTGCTTTTGGAATATGAAAAAAAAATTGAAGAAGATGTAGTGACCCCTATTTTCACACAAAATACGTAAATGAGAATGTAACACCCCGAAGCCCATACGCGCCACGGATGTTACCAAAAGCCCTAAATAACGAATGACACCTCTACGCAACGGACCGAAACTGAATGCAATCTCTAAACTCTTAAACCGGCTTAAAACTAAGTCACCAAAATTTACAAAATTTCGGCATGACCTCTCTAGAACAGAGGACATCCACTCAGCAGACAAAAGAACAATAGCAGTTATAATATCATTCTAGCAGGTCCTTAACTAATCAATCGCACATCCAATAGAAATTAATAACTACTCCACAACGAACAACATATTACAACCTCAATCCATATCACTAGGCTTTACAAATCGATTTAAATAGTTTGATGGTGACCGAAGTTGTGCATGTGCTCTACTCCCATCCCGGCGAGCCAGCTTCAAAGAACCTAAAACAGGAAGCAAACAAGCGTGAGTCCAAGACTCAACAAAGTGCAATCAAGTAAGAAAAGTAATGAATTCGTCTAGAATATAACTGCTTCAAGACATAAAGTAAAAGTTTCTTTAATTGATATCCGTAAATAAAAGAAGCAATTTGAATTCATATAAAACCGAACATAAGAGCACAACTACTTCATTATTTGACATAACTAATACTAAATTGAAATCATCCAGTAAAAGAAGCAGTAACTAGCCCCATTTGCCACATCCAACTTGGAAACATAACTAAACCGTACTCATGCCTCAATAATCATTCCAGGATGAGTCCACAACTCAATCCTCATCCTGTCATTTCCATTCTCATCAATTAACATTTAACAATTGCAACACACATAATGAAATGCGATGCTTTTATGCGTTCATGCTCAACATGCAACCTTTTAGCCTATACCAGTATAGCTGAGTGCACATCCGTCGATGTGCACCCTCAACCCCAACCATCCCGTGGCGGGGCCTACTCTTACTGACTCACTCCCATCCGTGGATGGGACTACGAGGTAGGACTTTTGTACTCACCACGTATGAGTACAGAGGCCCACATCAACATGGGTCACCTCTTCTGTAATGAATGCGCAAAAAAAATGCAAATGACATGAATGATCTACCCGTTTCATCCTATTTCAACTCCACATTGGTCATAGACATGTTTATAAGCACGGCCAACCCGAATATAAATACACACATTATCATTTAATCGCATTCATCACTTCATTACTTGCATCAACATAACCATACTCATTCGTACAATTCGTAATGCAATGCAATAAATGGGAATTCAATAACTTACTTACCAATTTGCTAACATTTATCCATCCTCATCACCATACTAAAAAAACAACTTCTAGATATGCCATTAAACATAACCACAGCATTAGAATTTTCATAATCTTATCGCAAACAAAGCATTTAACACCCTAATAACGCTCTAGGGGTTGCACTTGCCTTTTATTGAAGACGGAGTGAGGTGGGGTCGAGGAAACCCCCAAAGACCCACTACCTGAAAACAACAGTCATAGGCTATTACTCGCATTTGGGACAACTAACTTCAACTTCACTTAAAACATTCGATACAAATCTGAATGAAACATTTGCAGGCATTACTACGGTCTACACGAAATTCTCCATATTTATCTAGGTATACAGAAAAGCTAATTCAATCTCTAGCATAAATTAAATATTAGCTTAATACCACAACCTTTATCAAACCCTAAGCAGGGCAACACTTATTCCAACCAACATAACCTTCACAGGGCTTTTCAACTGGGAAGACAGGGATGCCCATATATATTCCTAAGACCAAAGGAAAAATTGTACAGTGCCAACCCCCATGAAGTTTACATTGACCGGAATATAAGCGGTTGACAGTTTGACACAATGCTACTATCCAATCACATAAACCTCAACAAATTAAGACAACAGGAGATTCTACATGATTCGGCAAGAATAAGTCACAATTCACGAATAGAAAAATCATTTGCAATTAGTCCTTCTAAAACCTGCAAGTGGTGGAATTTACCAATGTACAAACAACAAATTACTCCCAACCCAACCCATCCTGTCATGCTAGTTTCCTATGCACATAAACAGACCATAATCACAATCATCCAAGTCTCTACTACAACATATTAGGGTTAAATAGTCATATCTTTAGATGCATAAAAAGGTAACTTACATCTACCCTTGTTACCATGATTTGTTTGCTTAGCAACTCAAAGGAATTAACAATGTATGGCATCCTCATGTCCCACATAGTATCCACAAGGAAAAAAATATATAGACATGCCCTTTGTGTGCAATTCCTCAAACACTTGGCATGCATAATGAACCAACCCTAAATTTATCTGTACCTGAGCACTCACCACAAGGAGAAGGCAAGAGGGAGGATGGTCGCGGAGGAGGCTGTGGCGGCGCGGAATCGGCCGAGCGGAGACACGCCTGCACACTCATTCGCCAGACCGCTGAGTCTTTGTCGCTGGCCATGCCTTTCATTGCCGCTTTGCTGGGTGGAGGAGGGAGCTAGGGAGTGCCATACCAGGGGAGAGCGACACTAGGGAGCAGCAACGCCAGGGGAGAATGGCGCCAAGGGAGGAGCGATGCCAGGGAGCAGCAACGCCAGTGGAGAATGGCGCCAAGGGAGAGCGACGCCAGGGGAGAATGGCGCCAGGGGAGGAGCGCAGGGCTGGAGGCTGGAGGGAGTCAGCAGGGGAGAGGGGCGCAGGGAGTCGACATGGGGGCACTCGGCCAGGAGCAAGGGGCAGCCGGCCCGTGCACACCATCCAGAAGGAGAGGGGGAGGGAGATCGGCAGGGGATGGGGGAAAATCAGCAAGTGTTGGGAAAAGCAGCCCCCAAATGAAACTCAGCCACAAACAGGAAAGAGGGAGAGAGAAATTAGGAGAAAAGAAATGAAGACCCTCCAAATAAACAAAAATCCAACTTTAAACCCTTAGAGCGAACCAAATAATTTAATCCTTGGCGAAATGACGGATGTCGATAAACAAACTAGTCAGAACTATACGGCTTCAGTAAAACCTCAAACCGAAAACTAGGGCAAATAACCAAAACCTTTAAGAAAAGCTTCAATTTGGCGACCATAAATATTTTTCTCCAGAAAATAAAAAGAAACCTCGAATCACAAAGATGGAATCATTCCTACGACAACCCTAGCAAAAGAGATTTGTGGTATTACACTCTTCCCCCCTTTAACAGAATTTGACCTCGAATTCTGACCCCAACAAGAACACCAATAAGAACAACGGAAACAGACTGACAAAGCGAAAACACCCAAAAAGAACAAAGTTGGGTACTTCTCTCGCAAGAGAAAACCCCACAACTCAGACCACGGCTCTCGCCAAATAAAAGGAGCAAGCAACTGAACTCATTTCATCCATCAACAAATCAACACTCACTCTAACTTCTTAACTCGCATGGTACAAAACTCGGAAACCAGGCCTTTCTCAAAGACCAACACTAATCTGATACTCAGACAACTCTTCTTTAACGCTTCATTACACAACCTCCAATCAACCAACGATTCATCTCGGAAGATCATAATACTAACTCCCAAACTCGATTCTCATTTCTCTATTCAATTTCACTCACCAAACTTAAATCTCCTCCCTAAAATTCCATACCGCGGATTAACCAACTCGTGATGACAGGAATAACACGAGTCACATCACTCTATTAAGCATCCAACTAATTATCATCAAAACACCAAAGCTATCCAATTAAACAGCTAGGTTCTAAACTTGGATCCTCTACGAACCAAGAAAGACACTGATTCCCATCTCTCCTCATGATTAACCTTTATAACCACATAACAATTATCAAGCCATATCATCGAACGAGTTAGCCCACCATATCATAGATATACCATGGGTCATTTAGTTTGAACCGCGGAGCCACACGAGGCTTTTCAATCCAACAAGCTTCTAACTAAATCCGAATATACCACTATTTCTAACCATTTAACACCGGAATCCTCCAGGAACCAAAACGCAACTCTTACTTTTTCAACAGTTACCCTTGGATCAAAAGGGTCACGACCAACCTTACTATTGCCACGATTAGCCCAACAGGCACAAATCCTATTTCCTCACAATACAATATCATACTTGACCTTCTTTCATACCTGTCTCAAGCAAGGAGACAACCCTTCGAAAAGAAAGATTCATAACTGATCCCGCCATTTCTGACTAACCCACATTAAATCCAACCCACAAGACCAAGGGTTCGAACATACTTAGAAAAAGTAATATATTTATCGACCGATTCCACCGCCCAACAACAAAATTAATCCCACACAACCATGGGACAACGGAATCCGACTACCCTCCACCAAGGTCGCTTGATTTTCCTTCCAAGAAGGTCTCACCTTACAACCATCACCCAACCAATACTTCCAAAGAGTATAATCTTCCATTATACTACACCAAAAACTCATGACCCAATATCTTCTTGCCTCACACTAGAGCAAAGAAAAATCTCGATTCGCTTAGTAAGCTAACCATTTTCCTCAACTTAAAACCAATGCAATAGAATTCATATCGAAGAAAATCTCAACTCAAAAGAGGAGCACCACAACAAAACTTTTGCAGAAGTGGTCCCAAAAACCGAAGAAAACAAAAGTTTCTTCTATCAACAAACCACTTCCATCACTTTAAATTTCCAAAGCCTACATCTTCGCATCGAGACAACACTCAATTGATAAACAACACATCCCATGATCCCAATTAAAAGGGGGCAACTCACTTCTACCAACAATAATTACTTATGACTTAATCAAACGATTCACCTTTTAAACACGTTCACACAATTCATTCTCATTTATTTAAGTCCAATTCCAATCGAACTATTAATACCATTATCTCTCACTCAAGAGCCCCCAACATTTTCCGTTACATCTATTTATTTCTTTTAAATAACAAGCTAAAGACATCAAATTCTAGTTACTAAAAAGGCACAATCCATTCATACACTATAAGTGTATATTCTGTAAGCATATCTTGAGCCAATAATTAACCTGCCATCATATTTCCCTTTTGCTAATGATACTACGAACACATTAGAGCAACTATTCAAGTCCCCAATAATTTAGACAATGTCTCCCCGAGACATAAATCACCAAAATGGCTCTAAAGCTATCCGCCGCTAAAGAGCAAACCAAGCTCCAAAATATTCAACCTAATAATTATCTGCACCTTAATCACAACCTCGACTTAGGTTATACTAGCCACACCTTATAAAACTTATTATTACTCCACACAACCTGGCCACTGAGAACATCTCGAGACAATTTAATCCCCTCACCCTATTAAAGCAAGTTCCTCAACCAAACTTGTTATTCCTTCTTCGACACAATCATATATAACCTTGCGCAAACACCATTTCCAGATCTCCCCTTATAACCGTGGATCACCATGACCCACAAACTACTTCTTGCCATCTATCCAATTAGGGTCGACCACCTTATCCCAACAGCACCAACATTCTATTAATCCTCTACGGGAAGATCTTCAATCACCCACAACTTACTCTGACTGTCGCATTTATCTTTCCAGAAAAGCCAACCAAACCATCCAAAGAAGCTCAACCCTCAAAAGACTTAGGAAATGACAGGACTCAAGCCCTGTCATTCAACAACTCTCCAACCAAACCTCAAACTCCAAAATTCCACGAAGGAAAGGAGTTACACAAATAAATTCACGGAAAGGAAAAGCGAATGGGTCGAATAACACTTTTTCCTTTAAAGCCCCAAAACCTTAAGTTCTCACGACTTAAGTGTTTTTTTTCACCAAAACTTCAACTTGGAGAACGACAACACGAAGAAATCCATGCTTTTCCCACCATCAACCAATGAGGCGCAACACCAAACCCTTCTCTTTGACTTAAACCCACAAAAGACCAAATAAGACAAAGCCCGGAAAATTTACTCCATCAATCCTGCAATCTACCACAAAAAGAACAACGACTCCTTTTAAACTAGGGGAATGCTCAACACAAGAAGGAATCCATAACTTTCTCCGCAAAGCAACCAAAAAGAGGTGCAAAACGATACTCTTCACTTTACCGCACGACAAGATTCAACCCTTGTCATGCCCTCAATCTCCGAAACACAGATAATTCACAAAGCTCCCACGACAGAAGAAAGTCACCAAGACGAGTTTCTCAACCAAGAAAAACGAGAAATCGATTACTCTCCGATTTACGGCAAAGGAACTAGGACTATCCTCACCCGGGGTTATGAATCCTCTGTTGCTGGCTCTCAACTGCCACACCAACCAGCACGGCTACACGACCCGACCAAAACCTTCGGCACAAAAGAGTCCCATCGGACCCCACTAAGCAAGCTACCACTTCAAAAGCATAACAGTAAATACTACCATAACCGGATCAAAACTAACAAATAACATAACCACAAGTATCAGCATAGCATCAATAACAAAAAAAGCATTGTAGCATAACGCAACGATGACCCATCCCTTCCTACTATGCATTAGAGTGTGTCAAATTTTAAATTAATTCATCATTCTACATCAAGTTTTACGGTTATTGCCCTAGGGCCACATTTTAAAAGTTCAACCTAAACCATGTTTCTACCTTCACACAGCAAAATTTTTAATTCATTCTAGAATTACTCACTACATTCAAAAACCACGGACCTGAAGCCCGCTCTGATACCAACTGTAACACCCCGGAGCCCATACGCGCCACAGATGTTATCAAAAGCCCTAAATAACGAATGACACCTCTACGCAACGGACCGAAACTGAATGCAATCTCTAAACTCTTAAATCGGCTTAAAACTAAGCCACCAAAATTTACAAAATTTCGGCATGACCTCTCTAGAACAGAGAACATCCACTCAGCAGACAAAAGAACAATAGCAGTTATAATATCATTCTAGCAGGTCCTTAACTAATCAATCGCACATCCAATAGAAATTAATAACTACTCCACAACAAACAACATATTACAACCTCAATCCATATCACTAGGCTTTACAAATCAATTTAAATAGTTTGATGGTGACCGAAGACGTGCATGTGCTCTACTCCCATCCCGGCGAGCCAGCTTCAAAGAACCTAAAACAGGAAGCAAACAAGCGTGAGTCCAAGACTCAGCAAAGTGCAATCAAGTAAGAAAAGTAATGAATTCGTCTAGAATATAACTGCTTCAAGACATAAAGTAAAAGTTTCTTTAATTGATATCCGTAAATAAAAGAAGCAATTTGAATTCATATAAAACCAAACATAAGAGCACAACTACTTCATTATTTGACATAACCAATACTAAATTGAAATCATCTAGTAAAAGAAGCAGTAACTAGCCCCATTTGCCACATCCAACTTGGAAACATAACTAAACCGTACTCATGCCTCAATAATCATTCCAGGATGAGTCCACAACTCAATCCTCAACCTGTCATTTCCATTCTCATCAATTAACATTTAACAATTGCAACACACATAATGAAATGCGATGCTTTTATGCGTTCATGCTCAACATGCAACCATTTAGCCCATACCGGTATAGAGTGCACACCCGTCGATGTGCACCCTCAAATCCAACCATCCCGTGGCGGGGCCTACTCTTACTGACTCGCTCCCATCCGTGGATGGGACTACGAGGTAGGACTTTTGTACTCACTACGTGTGAGTACAGAGGCCCACATCAACATGGGTCGCCTCTTCTCTAATGAATGCGCAAAAAAATGCAAATGACATGAATGATCTACCTGTTTCATCCTATTTCAACTCCACATTGGTCATAGACATTTTTATAAGCATGGCCAACCCGAATATAAATACACACATTATCATTTAATCGCATTCATCACTTCATTACTTGCATCAACATAACCATACTCATTCGTACAATTCTTAATGCAATGCAATAAATGGGAATTGCATAACTTACTTACCAATTTGCTAACATTTATCCATCCTCATCACCATACTAAAAAAACAACTTCTAGATATGCTATTAAACATAACCAAAGCATTAGAATTTTCATAATCTTATCGCAAACAAAGAATTTAACACCCTAATAACGCTCTAGGGGTTGCACTTGCCTTTTATTGAAGACGGAGTGAGGCGGGGTCGAGGTAACCCCCAAAGACCGACTACCTGAAAACAGCAGTCATAGGCTATTACTCGCATTCGGGACAACTAACTTCAACTTCACTTAAAACATTCGATACAAATCTGAATTAAACATTTGCAACCATTACTACGGTCTACACGAAATTCTCCATATTTATCTAGGTATACAGAAAAGCTAATTCAACCTCTAGCATAAATTAAATATTAGCTTAATACCACAACCTTTATCAAACCCTAAGCAGGGCAACACTTATTCCAACCAACATAACCTTCACAGGGCTGTTCAACTGGGTAGACAGGGATGCCCATATATATTCCTAAGACCAAAGGAAAAATTGTACAGTGCCAACCCCCATGAAGTTTACATTGACCGGAATATAAGCGGTTGACAGTTTGACACAATGCTACTATCCAATCACATAAACCTCAACAAATTAAGACAACAGGAGATTCTACATGATTCGGCAAGAATAAGTCACAATTCATGAATAGAAAAATCATTTGCAATTAGTCCTTCTAAAACCTGCAAGTGGTGGAATTTACCAATGTACAAACAACAAATTACTCCCAACCCAACCCATCCTGTCATGCTAGATTCCTATGCACATAAACAGACCATAATCACAATCATCCAAGTCTCTACTACAACATATTAGGGTTAAATAGTCATATCATTAGATGCATAAAAAGGTAACTTACATCTACCCTTGTTACCATGATTTGTCTGCTTAGCAACTCAAAGGAATTAACAATGTATGGCATCCTCATGTCCCACATAGTATCCACAAGGAAAAAAATATAGACATGCCCTTTGTGAGCAATTCCTCAAACACTTGGCATGCATAATGAACCAATCCTAAATTTATCTGTACCTGAGCACTCACCACAAGGAGAAGGCAAGAGGGGAGGGAAGGTCGCCGGAGGGAGGCAGGCGGCGCCTGAATCGGCGGGAGGAGGAGAGACACTGCTGGCCTGCTTCCGCTTTGCCTTCGCCTGAAGTCATTGTCGTCATGGGCCTTTCCTTTCTTGCTGCTGCTCGGGTGGAGGAGGGAGCCAGGGAGAGCGACACTAGGGAGCAGCAACGCCAGGGGAGAATGGCGCCAGGGGAGGAGCGACGCCAAGGAGCAGCAACGCCAGGGGAGAATGGCACCAGGGGAGAGCCACGCCAGGGGAGAATGGTGCCAGGGGAGGAGCGCAGGGCTGGAGGCTGGAGGGAGTCAGCAGGGGAGAGGGGCGCAGGGAGTCGGCATGGAGGCACTCGGCCAGGAGCAAGGGGCAGCCGGCCCGTGCACGCCATCCAGAAGGAGAGGGGGAGGGAGATCGGCAGGGGATGGGGGAAAAATCAGCAAGTGTTATGAAAAGCAGCCCCCAAATGAAACTCAGCCACAAACAGGAAAGAGGGAGAGAGAAATTAGGAGAAAAGAAATGAAGACCCTCCAAATAAACAAAAATCCAACTTTAAACCCTTAGAGCGAACCAAATAATTTAATCCTAGACGCGAAATGACAGATGTCAGGATAAACAAACTAGCCGTAAAACTATACGGCTCGGTAAAACCTCAAACCGAAAACTAGGGCAAATAACCAAAACCTTTAAGAAAAGCTTCAGCTGCGCGACCATAAATATTTTTCTCCCGAGAAAATAAAAAGAAACCTTGAATCACAAAGATGGAATCATTCCGGCCGACAACCCTAGCAAAAAAGATTTGCGGTATTACAGAGAATCTGTGTGCTTACAGTATGAGTCCCATGATCAATGGCTAATATGCATGTTACAACAATTGGAATCACAACCATATATTATATTATTAAAGTGAAAACTATTTGTACAAAGTAATCTTACAACTCAGAGTATAAAGTAGCAAAAGAATAATGTCTTGTAGTGTGCCTATCCGATCCGCATGCAACTAACAAGGCATAATCCCTAGAAAGATCGCTTCATTAAAATTCCCCCATCCTGCGATAAAAAGTAATCTTTGGAGCCTCACTATCTTCCACCTAAAATAATAGATTAAGCAAGGTTGAGTACTTTTGTACTCAGCAAGACTTAAGGTAATATTTGCAAAATGCAGTAATGCATGTTATATCAAAGGAGGCTTCTACAGTTAATTTTGCATAACGCAAAGTTGAATTTGTAAATCAAGTTGCTCTTTCTTAAACAGAATTTAATAAGAGCAAGTTTGAGTGATAAGAAATAAGGAAAGCATAAGTAATACTCACAGTCCTTCGTGAGTAACGAAATCATCCAAATCCTGCCAATCATGACACAATATGGTATTTCCCAACACATGACAAACAAATAAACCCAAGCATTTTGATAATAGTAAAATCTAGCATTGGAATGACTTCACCAAGTGCCCATGACGGTAGGCACAGCTAATCAATTAGATTTATACTCTGTAGAGGTGTACAGCTTTACCCACAAGAGATGATCAGCTCTTTGTGCAAGCTATTAACACACTTTTGTTGGTGTGCCACAGAGAAATCATAACGTTACCATTACATTACCTAGATATAACTTTGCACCAGCCCGGTGATGTATGCCCTCGCTATGGTGGTAGAAACAAAAGTATATAAAATATGGTACCATAAAATATTCGGGCGCTATTTTTACCCATAGCAAAGCGTACATTATTGTACTGATATGCATTTACCCACGTCGAGGTGTGGAAGCCCCTCACAAGCAAACCGAACTGGAATTAATGCTTCTACTATCTTCCACCTACCAATCTACAAAGCCACACCTAACTAACTTAATAGGTTAAGGCTGCCCCATCCCAGCACTTATGGTTGTATGGGTTTCTTGAATCAATAGCGTCCCATTGTTCGGTCCTTAATCTGACTCAGGTGATACTTCACCCTACACTATATGCAAATCCCTCTACACATCTAGCTATTGCCAATAATCGCCCATGTCAAAACAGAAGGGATACGTGTAGGCTACGCTAGTGCACAATTAAAAATTTTCTACCTTGTAAACTAGGTAGCCACATCTGTTGATCACTCCAAGGCTTAGAGAAAAGAGGGAAAACAGCATAGACAAGTAATATAAGAACTTAGATGCGGGAAAAGGTTCTTAACTCAAACTCTAAATTTTATTAACTTTATTCAATACTTGGTATGGCTGCTCACAAGTGCCTAAGGGCAATGCAGCCCATACTGCACACTCAAAAGAACATAAGGACTTGGGAACTTTCAAATAACCTAACAAGAAATTCTAATCGACTAATGGCAAGACACTAACTCAGACTCATGTGACTCACAACTCGAGTCATAACTACTACTAGACTCAGACTCCACCTAATCACTAACCCATCCTGGATGCGGACCTCTTGGCTAACACGGCGGCGGGTGGATCGACTTTGGGGCAAACTTGTTCCGATGGCTAGGAGTCTCATTGGATGACACAGATCCTTGACTCCCTGACTCCAGCACAAACTCCTCCAGGTCCTCCTCAGACTCCTCCAGCTCAGCTGCTTCCACTTTGAGGTAGAGAGCCACCTCCAACTCAGCGATCCTCTCAGTAGCCATCCTCCTGGACACTTGAAGATCCCTCTCAGCCTTTTCCAAAGCCTCATATGCCTCAGAAAGCTCTTGGTTGGTGGTCTTCGCAAGTGTCTCTTAGGCTGAGGTGAGACGCGCCAAGTGGACGATAGTTGCATTCTCCTCCTCCCTGACTATCCTCGGTGGTGGTGCTCCCATTTGGATGATACTTGAATGTGGCGGACTCCAGCTCCATAGCATAGTCACGGGCAAAAGCAGCGAAGAGCAAGGCAAGTAGTCTCCTGGATCCCTGATTCAAAAGATGACCTTCTCGCGGAGATGTGAACTAGGCGGCTTCCGATGGTATTCTCCCGGCATATACTGTGAGCTTGCAAATTGTTCCTCTCTTTTTCCTATTCACAACCCAGTTGGTACTACAGTAGATTAGGTGATCAAAGCATCCCAACAACTGCAACATCCTCCAAAGTTCAGCAGCAAATCCTCCCTTATGCTTACCATAGATGTAGCCCATCTCAACTTGCAGAAAAGCGTCTCTCTTAAAAACCTCAACTCAAAAACAAAGAAAAGACAAAAAAATTTAGCAAAGGTGAAGAGCAAGAAGAAGGGACAAGTCAAGATCCTTTTAATCTTTCAAGTTAACCTTTGCCTTTAGGAAATAGCTTTGGACACTCCTAAGGTGACAACCAGCTAGGGTTTGACCTACAGTCAGTATGGCTCAGACACCACCTCTGTTGGGACCCGAATATGCAAATCCGGACCCTCTGTGTATTCCGTACTAGTCCAGAATCACGCTAGTGCACACAGGCTCAACATAGATGAATATCACAATCAAACTCAACGATAATAATAATAAAGACTTTATCAAGTTCAATATAACTGTTAAACGACCTTATGGTCCACCTTACATGAATACGCCACATAGGACTAAGACTGAAATAGAAGTAAACAGCAGCGAAAATAATCAAAAGTGTAGAAACCCGTCAACTGCCATAGGCAACTAACAAGGTTCGCACCCTAGTTACTCGCCTCCTTGTGGAACTCCTCCTCAAAAGCAAGCATTGCTTCTTCTCCAACTGATGATGTTTTGTTGCAAGGGGTGAGTACATAAAGCACTCAACAAGCCGTGCACAGAATGCAAGTCTATATACTATATGCATGGCTTAGTACAATGGATAGGCTACAAGGTTACTTTGCATAAATAGTATTTGTAAAAGAATAGCATAAATAGATTGAAAGATAGTAAAACAAATAATAACAATAATAACTTTTGCATTTATTTCCAATAACCAATCCACAACCTATTCCTTCAGTTTATCATCCCGTTTCCACATTTATTTTGATAAAATCTAACCCTTGACTATAATCACCTAGCAATGCTCAATACCACGAGCACGGCTATTCGAATAGGTTTTACACTTTATAGAGGTTATACACTTAAACCACAAGATACAATCAAACACCACACAGGCGAGTGATCATAACAAAGCCTTACCAATGCCTATCTAAACCCAGTACTATTCGCTAAGGTTTCAACACTGGTGGGACTAGTTATCACATCCAGAGCCCCCCTCTCGTGCCATGTGAGCCAACCTGAGCGAAGACTGATTACCACTACCCAGGCCTAACACCACCACAATAGTACCGAAGTTTAGACTCAACAAATTAATTAGCTAGGTCTGTCCCATTCCAGACTTGTGGTTATATGAATAACTCAGTTCAAATTCTTGCAAGGTTAAGTCCTTAATTGGCCAAGGCAAGACTAACTAAAAATCATCATGTCCAGAAATCACAAATTGTCATGAAAAGCAAATGCGACCGCTTACGTGCCACATTGGCCCACCATAAATACATGCCACTTGCCATAGTCTAAATCATTTCACCACCCCAATTGATTTACCATGCACCACGTGTCATCAACAATACCAACATTGTGTGACAACACCTGGCACACAAGTTAAAACACATATTCCATAATCATTAAGCAAGATTAATCATTTGTACATAAATGATGACTCGTTTCATGGCTAAGCATTCTACTTGCATTCTAACTACCCACATTGGCAATTATAGCTACCAATTAACATTAAACTATTCTAGAGTGACAAATGAGGTATGGCATACAACATGGCTAGGTGGATGTAATTCAAGTGGACGTTTAGCTACTCCCAACATATGGAAAACAATTGATAATTGAAATAACATGTAATACATTGAAACAATATAATATTTAAAGCATAGGTTCGACATGATCAAAGCATGACTTGCCTTCAAAGCGTTGTGGATCCTGCTCTAAAACCTAGTCAAGCGTTGGCTCCTCAATGACAAACTCACCAGGTAACTCAACGTCTATGCTCAATGAGAGAGAAAGCAATACATAGCCAAAAAAGAGAGCAAAATCAACTTCAAAAATTAAATAAAATTCATCATTAAATAGAGCACGGTTTTACAAATTTTTAGAGACTAGAATCACCTCAATCGGAGTTCGGATGCAAAAGATATAGCCTCTCAAATCTTAAAATGAATGAAAAAACATTAAAATCAGAAATTCCGGTTTATCCGAATTATTCTTCTATAGGAAATTCATAATTATGGCGTTAGCACAACTACTAATGACATCAGCACAGATTTTAATTTCAGCCAAATTATTTTTCTACCAAAAATTAATTATGATGTCATCGCTGACGTTAGCTTCATACGTGGCCCAATCACATGCTGACACGCGTCACAACCAGAAGCTGACACCGTCATAGTGCATGGACTCGGTCCACAGTAGCACTAGTCCATGGTGGACCGATCGCACTGTGCCCGTGCACCGGCTAATGCAAGCGCTGATGTCATCAGTACGACTGGACCAATCAGCGACTGACACGCAGTGCAACGTGACTAGCCAAGACTCAACGCAATCTCATCCATTCGATTCAAAATGAACGGCCGAGATTGATCAATGTGACTTGGCTCCGGTTAACTACGGACCCGACGTGTGGCTGCGATTTGGCCGTTGAATCTGGATCGAACGGCGATGGCAGGCGAAGCGGCGGCGCAACACACGGCATGATCTGGACCGATCAGCACGCATCTGACGGCGACAGTGGGCGAAGCGGCGACGCACTAACGCGGCAATGCCTCAGCCCTTGATTCTAGATCCGATGGCTAAGATCTACGCTAATACCACTATACACGATGCAATCTCTATTGGTGATATGCCCTTGAGGCAATCATAGTGATGATTGTATCACGTCTTATGTTTATGGAATAATATAATTGTTTGTCATTTGAATAAATATCGATTGGATTAATCAACAAGTGAGTTGTTCATGAAACTTTTTTCATATACTGATATTATTCAAGTTATCCCTAGTCGGTAATCATATAAGGATACATATGAGTAGACTAGCATATATATTGGTTTATGGCTATGTTTCGCAGGTCATAGATATGGAGATATCAAACCAATAATATGGACACATATTAGAGAACATGATATTGGTTATTGACCCACTATGAGACACTGCGAGAACGTTGTATTCTTTCATGTCATCAGTTGGTCTCGTATACGATGTGTATGCTATATCCTTCGACTTGAGATTGTCACATGTACTCAAGATGCGTAATAGGTAGTTATAAAGATGGCTTTCAGATTTATCATAAAACATGCTGTGAGGCATGGTCGATCAAGATAGGATTTGCCCCTCCATACAACGGGAGAGATATATCTAGGCCTCATGAGTGATCGGATTCCGGAAAATGCATGGCCATGCTACTCGAGTAAAGAGTTACTCGAGTCATCGAGTAAAGAGTTACTCGATATATTCAGGGAACCCAAGTCATGTCATCGAGAAAGAGTGGTCGAGCCATCCAAACAAGGATGACAACAACTTGCCTTGGGTTTGACCGATATCGTGAGGCAAAAGGAAATGCATATAGGACATTGTTGAGGTTCGTCCGATCTTTACATGTACTCGGGAGTCGGTAAGTCCTACTAGGGGCCGCTATCAACTATTGGGAGATTGGCACCAGCGACACTCTTTAAAATTTGTGGTTCACTAAATGACACCCTGGCCCACTGTCATAGACTCAGATGGACCCACATGGCATAGACACATCGTTAAAAACCAACGAATTGAGTGCCGCTGGACTAATTTTTCCATCAACTATTAGTCGAATGCTCGATGGTCGAGTAAGTGGGTGTACTCGATGATTGAGTAGGAGTATTCAATGATCGATAAGGGTGCTCTAACCATTTCCGAGTGCATGTGAACCTATAGGGTCACACACTTAAGGGGTTGGAATATAGTGGTACGGATTGGATCCGTCACTAATAGGCCAAGTGGGCTTTGACCTTCAGTTGGGCCCTAATGTAGGGTGCCGCTGCAGGGGTTGGGACAGCTATTTAAAGAGGGTTTGTGGTTGCAATTAAAAAGAGATCATACATCGCACCCATCGAAACCCTAACTGTCACCACTTGAGCCTTCCCGTGCATACCGGTGCTGGCACACCGTCGCACGGCGTTCCTTTCCCAAACGTGTGGATACCAGTGGAGGTGTTGCTACTACTGCAACACTGATTAGGACGATCAACCACTGAACGAGTAAGATTGACCACTGCAACTGGACACGAACTTCGTTGACTCAAGCTACATCAACTTCCTTCCACTGCACTGCGTGTCTAGTGGTAAAGATCCATGATCACATACTTGCGTGGCTTCCTAGTTTACGAGGTAGAAAAATTTTAATTGTGCGCTAGCCTAGCCTACCCGTATCCCTTCAATCTCTACCGTGCGATTGAAATCCAACGGTGGGGAGTGACGGAGTTGTTTACTGTTGATGCGGCGACATCGCGTGATCGTGGGCATTGGATGAAGATCGGATGGTCGATGAAGTTCGAATCAGCGGCGATGGCGCGGCGGGGTTGGTTCACCGTAGTTGGGGACGAAGACCACAACGATGGCGCTAGGGGGCGGCTCTGGTGATGACGAACAGCGCAATCGACGCGGCTCGGCGAGGTCGACACTCCGGCGACCTCGACAACGGTGGAAGGGGACCGGCGGCGACGGAACGAGCGGCGAAACGGTTCAAGACTCCAATGAGCGACAGCAGGTAGACGAGGGTGTCTCGGTTGGCAAGAGTTGACCAGCAGATGCGGCGCAAGGTGAGGAGCACAAGGGTGGTGGCGGCACATTAAATAGGGGGTTCTAGGCGTCCGTGTCGTTGCGAAAAACATGGAGAAGCACACGGCGGTGACGGAGTCCAGCAGAGACACAACTTGGCGACATGGCAGAATCACATGCTTCCAATCAGTGGCAGATTGACGGCCTTCAGCACGGGGGCGACGCGGATGAATAGCGAGCGTTCGATCACAATCGAACGGCTCCGCGATTAGGGTTTTGAGCGGAGTGGGCTAAACAGGCCGGTGGCATAGGAAATTGGGCCGGACCGGTTTGGGTTTCGGCCCAGACACTATTTGAGGATTTTTAATTCATTTCCGATTAAAAACAAATTAGGAAAATAAACAAAGCCAAAATAAATAGCAAGAAAATCCAAAAAAATTCTAAAAAATACTTTGAGACATTTAGAACCCAAATAAAATACTTCCAGCAAAAGATCAATAACAATTTGTGCAGAATAAAAAAAGACAGCAATAGCCTATTTAATAAATGCAAAAGGGATTAAAGAAAAACTCAAAAAATTCAAATAAAAAAGGAAAACACAATAAATCTAGAAAAAGCAAAATTTGGGATGTTTAACTATCAACATATTGAGTATAATGCAATTAGAACCAATCACTACTTTACATCACTGAGAATAAATGAATCTGCACCAAGCTAGATTTATAAACTATCTTCATTTCCCTCTTTACTAAGCTAGATCTTAAATATAATGCAAATTTAAACCAATCACTAACCTTAGATGACCTAGAGCAGAAGGATCTATAATCACACCTCCAAATCTAGGGTCTCTTTCCACCAGATCACCTCTCAATCGCAGCCCACCTCAAAATAGCTCAGGAAACCCAAAAAAACAGAGGGGGTCGAGACTCTCTATTCTTATTTACTAGAAATGATCATCTCAAGACTCATTGTAGATAGTTTTTATAAGAAACAGTCAGTGATGACGTGTCTAATATAACCCCTTTTGTAGCAGTGAAACCCTTACTATAGCGGTAGAAGATATTCGTACACTTTGTACTTCTCACACAGTTTACTTTTGTGGAGCCACACTTCTCCCCATAGCAAAACATACACCGTTGTATCGGCAAGCGTTATTCCCAACATCTCGGTGAGGGCACCCCTTCGAGCAACCTCTATTTGGAAGCCCATATTACTGCAGCCTTCCAATGTGCAATGCTAGTTCTAAGTAACTTAAAGGTATGTACAATAAGGCCACCTCAATTGGCTCTTAGCTTATACACATCAGTTTTGGCCTATGTGAAAGAGAGAGAAAAGAGCTGGCTCTTATTTAGTAACCAGCTTTGCACGGGAACATAGGTAGATTAGCCATGTACAAGAGAGAAAGATAGTTATTGCATAGCATTTAGAGCCAACCTTTAGAGAGCTATTGTACAAGCTGTTTTAGTGTTTACTACAGATGACATGGATAAGAGATGGAGTGAATAGTGGGCTTTATTATTGTACTTGCTCTAATAGGTTAAGGCTGTCTCATACCAGCACTTATGGTTATATAGTTGTCTTGGCTTGAAAACAACATAGTAATTCGGTCTTTTTTCTGACCCGGGCAAGAAATCTCCCCCTACATTACGCGCAAGTCACATGCACTTCTGGCTATTGCCAATAGCTCATCCACGTCAAAACTATAGTTTTATTTTTATATTTATCAAAATACCCATACCACAATTCCCAATATGTCTAACATTTTCCATTATGTCTAAAATCATTATTCATAACAAACAGCATAACCAACCATTCATCTTCCCATTTCTAAAGCATACTATGCAAATGCATGTACATATTCGATTATACCCAATTGACATTTCTTATAATGTCCAAACTTATCTTAGGGTGATCAACGTACACATGACAATATTGATTAAGGGAAATCTATATATTTTTTGTGGAATATCTACCAATACCCACAATATAGCAAATTTACTGAAAATATACGCATGCATAAATATTTTGACAAAACAATTTTGAAATGCTGTGATCAACATGATCAAAGGAGGTGATTGCCTTGTTGGTTGATGTCAAGATCGAAGGCAGGGTCGTTAACGATAGTATCTGAAATGTTGGTGTCTACACATTGTGTGTCGCAAAGCTAGGCAATAGCAATAACAGTAAGTGGCAAAAAGAAGTCAAATAACATCAAATTCAAATGTGAATAAAAGGTTTTGATGATAAAAGGATTTTAGGTGCTGGTTTCTCAATTTTTAAACTTGTTCATATTGTGAGTTCTCAGGTTAATATTATAATAAGATAGATTAAATGCTAAACTTGTCCGAATACAATTGCCTTCATATCATCAAAGGGTCCTAACCTCTAGAAAATGTTGTACCATCATATCATGAGAGGGTCCTAACCTTTAAAAAAATATTGTACCACTATAGCATCAGAGGGTCCTAACCTCTGGGCTTCTTTGAAGCTGATCTCACTGATTTTTAATATTTATTTGTGGTAGTTATTTATATTCAGGTCTCATGTGTATAGAAAATAAAATCATTTAGGAACTCAGTTCAAACTAAGTCAAATGTCAAATATTTTTGCAGATCTAGAGTACTTAAAGTTCCAACAATTTTTAGAAATTTATTCCACGATTTTTGGAGTTAGTGTTTAATAATTTTAAATAGTGATTACTCTAGGTTTATTTGGGTTTAATCAAATACTTACTTAGTTCTAGGTTTTGATTTTAATGATTGAACAATTTGAGTTTGTCTTACGATTAAAGGTGCTATTCAAATCGGATAAGCTAATTAAACATGTTCATGAAATTTATAAACTTACCCCTTCTCTGTCTTGGACTAAACAAACTAGACACCATTCGATTTGGTCCCACCCGTCATGGATTCAGAGGCCAACTCAAAACACTTGAACTCTGTTGCATCCAGGTGCAGGCCCACTAATCGACTATAGAGGACAGAGAGAGAGGAGCTTGGCTCGCATGGGCAGCGCCATGGCCGTCTCGGCGAGCACGAGCGATGGAGTAGTCTGTGGGAGGCGGCGGGGAGGATTGAAATGGGTTGGTGGGACCTTGTGGAAGGTGTGAAGGTATCGGCTTGGGTTGTGGTGGCTCATGGCGGCGGCGGCGACTATACGGTGGGGGAAGATCAAATTAGTTTTGGCGTCTCGATCGGCAGCTACTGATGATGCTTCATGCGGATTTAATTGGATAATGGACCTTTGGGCGAGAAGTTGGCGGTGGTGAGTAAAGGCGAAGTTGGGCAAAAGCACAGAGAGGCGCCAATTGGGTTGTACTTGATGGCAAGGGGTTTCAGAGGAGCCGAGGGAGTGGTGCAAGGGCAATGGGGGCTTCGCTATCCTTCAAATAGGCGAAAATGGCGGTGCAACAAAGCTTGATTCACGTGGGAACTTCGGTGGCGAATTGCGATGGGTTTCTGGTGTGACAGTATAAAACCGAGAAAGGACTGTCATGGCGTAAGCATTGGCGAGAATATGGGCGATTCTTGGCGCCACAATCCTGTGCTTGGGCATGCAATGGCGGAGAGGGCGGAAGGAGTTGGTGTTGTCTTTGTGAGGAAGAAGAGGGAGCAGAGAGGGAGGCTGCGGAGGCGGCAGGTGGGGTCACTACTGAGGATGGTCCCACAAGGCGGTGAGGCAGTGAGGGCTCTAGGGTTCATCCTCTCTGGATAGAACATCATTCTTTGCATCTAGAATTTTTTAGAATTATTTTTCTTAATAATTAAGAAACTTTTATGATCTTTGTAAAATTTTCAGCTCAAAATCTCGTGTCTAGACATTATAAAAATTCTGACAATCTTGTTGTCCAGATTTTTCAATTTCAGAATTTATTATTTTAAAAAAATTCTTATGAACCCTGTCGTTCAATAGATGACGTGGTAAAATTTTCATATGAAGATAAGGTGCTTACATTTTTAATAAATTCTGATATGGTTACTATTGATAGTCCAATGTTACTTTTTTAATCCCTTATCTATTTTAAATGTGTTCATATTACTTTGGTATTCAGATAAGATATTCCAGAGATTTCCTAAATTTTAAATATAATTTTTACAGATTTTCTTATTATGGGATTTTGATTTCCATTGTTTAAACATCAAAACTTATTGTTAAAATCAATTTCCACAAAGGCCAAAATGCAATAAATGTGAAAAGGAAGAAATTCAGAAATGATTCACATTGATTATTTGAATTTCACATTTTGATTATTTGAGATTTTTGAGGGGCTATATCACTGCAATTGACGATGTATTGCGGCCAGGGGCGGACCTATAGTTGAGCCGCCGGGGTCCGGTGACACCGACGCCTCCGTATTAGTCTCTTATACCCCTCGTTAAACATTGTTGATGACCCCTACGACAGATTAGCCTGGACCCCAGCCCCAGTGCTCATCTAGTCTGACCAGTTATCCGAAAGTAAGCCGCATGTCAGTGATGACCCCAACGACCAGTTTTTCTGGATCCGCCCTTGATTGCGGCTCATAACTCACAAGTCTGTCAGCTTGCAATCTACCTCGCGATCATAAATACGTGTATGTACAACTTGGGGCTCTTTATGTGACATCCAGCACGGGAGTAGGATGTTTTTTCCTCTTCAAGTTTTAGCCTACTTTAGATTTTTCGGCTATATGCCTCTAACATCGCAAATCAAGAAGTGCTGAGGTAATTTTATGTCAAATTTGCCTCCAAACTCAGTTTGCAATTCCGTCGAAAGTTACTCAACCCTCGTTCTCTCAAGTCTCAATTACAACACATTGAATCAGCTTACTTCACAGTTTACACATTCCTTTTTTTCTGTCATGAACTTACACTACTACAGGACTGACCTTTAATACCGGCCTATCAGTGCCGGTTGGGCACAACCCGGGACTGATAGTTACAATGATCCGGTTCAACGGCAATGAGGCTGCGGGGGGCTTAATGCGGTTCAAAGCACCAACCGTGATCGATGATCTAACTGTCGATGCCGGTTGTTTCACCTAAGCTCAGTACTAATGAGCGGTGTCTCATTAGTACCGGTTTGTGTTTCCAACCGCTACTATGTCTACTAGGTCCAATTTAAACTTCTTCCTCCTCCCGCTCTCTGCTAGACCTGATCATTTCGGTCTTGTGAAAAGAACAAGTGGAGCTTGACCAAGAGCTTCAAGGAGGGAGGTGCTGCCCAAATTTCAAAATTTTGGTCATTTTACTCAAACCAAGGTAACTAAGGTTAGTAACATCACTCCTCACTTCATTTGGTGTTAAATGGAGCCTCTTTTTTGCTTGAATTATGAAGAAAATTTGATCTTTTCTCATGATTGATGAAAGATTATGAATGTAGAGGGAGGTGCTGCCCAAATTTCAAAATTTTGGTCATTTTACTCGCAACCAAGGTAACTAAGGTTAGTAACATCACTCCTCACTTCATTTGGTATTAAATGGAGTCTCTTTTTTGCTTGAATTATGAAGAAAATTTGATCTTTTCCCATGATTGATGAAAGATTATGAATGTAGAGATCTAACTTGATCTTTTCAAATAGGATACAAAAACTTGTTGTGTAAGCTTAGAATTTGCTTGGATTATAATGTAGCTCGCATTTAATGTGTGGATCTAGCTTAAATTTAGGTTTTAGTTCCATCGATCGATGAAGGATGAGGTTTGGTTGCACGTAGTTGGGGGGAGAATGGTGCATGGAAATCATGGAGTTTGGGATCTTCAAACGGCAATAGTTATGTGGAAAAGAAGAAATTTAAATTCATTTGCGAATTAAAATAATATCAGAAATATGAATGCCTTTATAAAAAAAATAAATGATTGAATAATAATTTAGAAATTTTTAGGGTGTTAAAATTTCAACATGACTGTAGCGGTTGTTATAATTTTTAGGGTGTTACAATTTCAACATAATTTGCAAACAAAGGCATCGTGAATTTTATTGAATTTTGAATCAGACTACGATCGACCAATTCTTTTTGTAGGTTGCAAAAACTTGTTGTGTGAGTTTAGATTTTGCTTGGATTATTATTTAGCTCGAATTGAAGGTGTGGATCTAACTAATATTTAGGTTTTGGTTCAACAATTCATTATCGGAAAATGAGCTAACAATTACCTTGATGTAACATAATGTAGATGGACCGCGATGGATGTACATGGACCAATGCTCCCGGAGTTCTTGCGGGGTTTGCAAGATTTTCTTCATCTTGGCCGATGCATACACGGCGTCGAGCTACATATCTTTGTCCATGCATAGATTGCAAGAATGAGAAGGAGTGGCCAAAATCCAGCCACCTCCACTTCCATTTGCTCACAAGAGGTTTCATGTCAAACTATACTGTTGGACCAAGCACGGTGAAGAAGAGATTATCTGGGAAGGCGGTGAAGAAGAGGCGGACAACAATATCCCGACGACTGGCCAACACGGTTCTTCGAAGATACATTGGGGAGTTTGGTGATGATGACCTAGACCAGATCTTTGCGTGATAGAGAGGAGAATACATCGATGAAAGACATTACGAAAAGTTCCAACGCCTATGGGAGGACCACGGAACATGTTGTACCCAAAGCGTCGACAGGGCCATAAAAGTTGCGTACCACACTAGAAGCGATGCAATGGAAGGCGACCAATGGATTGTGCGGTAAGGGATTCGACGAGTTGTTATGCCTCATAAAGAAGTTACTTCGAGAGGGAACACTGCTTGCCGAAACTATATGCGATGCCAAACAAGTTATCCGCCCTTTGGGGTTGGAGGTACAGAAGATACATGCATGTCGTAATGATTGTATCCTTTATCGCAATGAGTATGAGGATTGGAAGCTTGTCGGTGTGCAAAACTTGCGGTATAAGACCAGCGTGATGACCCGGTGAGGTAGAGGGCAGCGTAAGAAGAAGAGACCTCCTGCTAAGGTGGTGTGGTATTTCCCTGTAATCCCCCGGTTGAAGCGTTTATTTGCGAACAAAGCGCATGCCCAGATAATGCGTTGGCACAAAAAAGACCGTAAGGACGACGGAAGGCTAAGGCACCCTGCTGATGGCTCCTAGTGGAGGAAAGTCGATAGAACATACCGGACTTTCTTTGAGGATGCAAGGAACATAAGGTTTGGGTTGAGTGCGGATGGGATGAACCCGTTCGGCGATATGAGCGGCGATCCACGATGCTTGACCCGTGACTCAATGTATCTACAACCTTCCTCCTTGGTACGTGTATGAAGCGGAAGTACATTATGATGCCATTGCTTATCGAAGGCCGAAGCAACCTCGAAACGACATCGATGTGTACCTCAAACCGTTGGTTGAAGATCTCGCTAACAACGTGGAATGATGGTGTGCGTGTATGGGATGAGTACAAAGAGAGCACTTCACTCTCGTGCATTGCTATTCGTAACCATCAACGGATCGGCCTGCACTTGGTAACCTATCGGGCCTATCTATCAAAGGATATAAAGTCGCATACACTTGCTTAGAGGATACGGACAGCAAGTACCTAAAACTCTCGAAAGGTTGCGTACATGGGCCACCGTAGGTTCCTCCATATGAAGGACCCGTTCACGGAGGAAGGGTGAGAATTTTGATGGGACAAAGAGAAGCGTAAAGCCCATGCATCGCGATGGGGCGCTTGTATTTTCTTTGGTAAAGGATCGAAAGTAGTATTTGGAAAAGGTCCTGGTAGCAAACCTGTCCCGGCTGAACAAGGTCACACGAAGGCCATTTGGAAGAAGAAGTCAATATTTTGGGACTTACCTTACTGGAAAGACTTAGAGGTCCGCCACTCATTGGACTTCATGCATATCACGAAGAATGTCTGCGTGAACCTGCTAGGTTTCCTAGATATGTACGGCAAATCAAAAGATACACTTCAAGCATGAAAGGACCTAGAGCTACTGGGAATCAGGAACGACCTACATCCGGAAATGAGAGAGAAAGGACAACATTACCTCCACCCCGCGAGCTACACTCTGATCAAGGAAGAGAAAAAAAACATGATTAAGTTCTTGAACAGTGTGAAGGTCCCTTATGGATACTCCTCAAACATAAGGAGACTCATAAACACGAAAGAGAATAAAATCATACACATAAAATCCGATGATTGTCACGTGTTGATGACCGATTGCTCGATGGCGGTCACGAGGTATTACGCCAGATTAGGTACGAGGACAATCATAAAGCTATGTTCGTTCTTCAACGCGGTGTCGCAGAAGGTCATCGAACCGAATAAGGTATCTAATCTGCATGATGACATGGTCAATAGTCTGGTTAGCCTTGAGATGATCTTCCCTCCATCCTTCTTTGATATTATGGTCCATCTTATAGTCCACATTGTTAAAGAGATAGAAATTCTCGGACCTGTGTTTCTCCACAACATGTTCCCTTTCGAGAGGTACATGGGTATCCTAAAGAAGTATGTTAAGAATCGGTCTCGCCTGGAAAGGTGCATTGCGTAGGGTGTCGGCCTGAGAGGAGGTGATCGAGTTTTGTGTTAGTTACATTCATGATCTGAATCCGATTGGCGTCCTGTATCACGCCATGAGGGGAGGCTACGTGGAAAAGGGACTTTAGGGAGAAAAGAATCCTATAGCGACGATCTACTTTTATTTAAACAAGCACATTTCACGGTATTGAAACAAGCAAGCTAGTGGCTCCGTATATCTATGATCACGAGATGAGTCTACGCCCAATACCCGGAGAAGTCGATAAGTGGATTGCGATCGAGCAAATGGATCATTTCGGCGATTGGTTACAAAAGCAACTATTGGGAAACAGACGGGGCGATGAGCAGTTGAAACTCTTGGCTCGAGGACCATCCACAACAATCGTATCATTCCAAGGGTATGATATAAATGGGTACACATTTTACATGATGACCCGAGATAGCAAGAGCACCAACCAAAAGCAGATGGCGTCCGTATAGATGCCTTGGACAAAAATGGAAAGATGGACACCTACTATGATTTCATAGAGGAGATCTGGGAGCTCGATGCGGGCCATTAAAAGTCCCTCTGTTTGGTGCCAATGGGTCAAACCGGCAATTTGTGGATATCGATAAGTGCGGTATGACAAGCTGTGGACCTCAAGCAAGTGGCCTATAGGGATGTACCGTTCGTGCTCGCTAATGATGTGACACAGGTATTCTATGTGATGGACATGGACAGCAAACCGAAAAAGCAGAAGGAGAAGACTGGCAGTAGCGATCAGCCAAGGCGCCACGTGGTTCTTCTAGGTAAAAGAAGAATTATCGGAGTTGAGGGCGTCACGGACGAAGAAGAGTATAATCAGTTCGATGAGCTGCCTCCTTTCACGGTGGATGTAGACATTAGTGTCTGAATGATACGGAGGAATCTCCCTCGTCGCCGCGATCATAATGAAGGATCACTTGTAAAAGCAAAGTGTGTTAGCAAATAAGGATTGCTTTGGTTTCTTTTGTTGTAATAGACTACTAACATACTAGTTTCTCATTCCTCTAGTGGTTCTCCTGTTGCTCAAGTATTTTACTGTTCAAATTGTACTAATATTTGACTAACAATATTGTTCAAAGTCCTCTGTACTAATATTGTTCAAAGTGGTAAAAGCATTTGTAAAAATTATTTAATGAAACAATAATTAAGCAGTAAATAAACAAAAAAACTTAAAAAATAGGCTAAATGAATCTAAAGTGGTAAAAGCATTTTTACAAATTATTAATGAAACAATCGTTAAGCAATTACATAAAAAAGAAATCTTAAAAAAAGAAAGGCTAAATGAATCTAAAGTGGTAAAAGCATTTTTACAAATTATTAATGAAGCAATAATATTCTAAAGAATATATGTATCATGTCAAATGTATATTTATCATGTGAATTATTCTAATTTACATTTGTATTTTGAAATTTCTATGTATATGTGAAGTTTCTATGTATATGTGAGATTTCTATGTATTTGTGAAGTTTGAAATGTATATGTATCATGCCAAATGTATATGTATCATGTGAATTTTTCTAATTTATGGTGAATTTTGAAATTTCTATGTACATGTGAAGTTTCTATGTATATGTGAGATTTCTATGCATATGTATAAGTATACTTGTCGATAGTATTTGGTAGACTTACATTAGGAACATCTTGGTGTACGCACGCCATCCTCTCTACCGTCTCTTCCCCTTTGTCTTCCACGCTTGTTTTAGAGTAGTACCATCGACTTTACATGAAAGCGTGATCTATTTTCGTTAATTTTCGATGCTTCTTCTAGACTAAGAAAGCAGCGATGGACGATGAAGGAATTGATCAAGAAGAATTTATGAGAAATTTGATTTTGGGATCTGGTGGTCATGAGACGGTGGAGCGTGAACCCGCCCTCATGGCCGCCGAGGCCACCGAGGCCGATGAGGCTGCAAAGCACGATGAGGCTGGCGAGGTAACAATCAGTCACGTTCATGATTGTCGGTTCCACTATCATGCTAAGTCAACATTCTGACCCGTTCATGATTGTACCATGCTTTCAGATCGGTCAACCAAGCAGGCAATCACGTCGGCGAGGTCCAAGCAAGAAGAAGAAGGCAAGACATGTTGTCACCGAAGTCGGCGAGGACGGCCAACCTCTTGCACCCTTGGGGGCGCTTGGGCCGTTCAATTCGGCATGCGGCGTCCACATTAGGGACCACGTGGCAATTAGCATAGCAAAATGGGATCAGGTCCCTGAAGATACAAAGAACATGCTTTGGAACGATGTGAAGGAGACATTCACCTTCCCCCAAGGGACCGAAGAGAAGGTGAAGAGTTACACTCTCAAGAAGATGGCGGTCGCATTCCAAACTTATAAAAAGAAGCTGAACACGGAGTATATCAAGAAGAATCGAACGCCCGACTTCAACAAGCACCCAAAGTTGCAAGATCACTGGGATGCGTTTGTGAACTACAAGACTTCGAACGAAGGTCAAAGTTTGAGTGAGAAGAATAAGTTGAATGCAAAGAATAAGAATTATCACTACCGACTCAGCCCTGGTGGTTACCGCCATGCAATACCAAAATGGGAGAAGAGGGAACAGGACCTGCTAGCGAAGGGTATCACACCCGCAACAATGGATTGGCCCGACAAAGCAAAGCATTGGTTCTATGGTCACGGCGGCGGCCTTGATGATAATGGCAATGCTGTGTTTGGGGAGGTGCTAAGAGATGTGGCTAGAAGGCTTGTACAGTCCATCGAGGAGTCTTCCCAGAGTAGCTTTGTGCCAAGCAGAGAGAACAACGAGCTAACAAGGGCCTTGCAAAATCGAGCACCACTGGGCGTACAGGCGTCGGCGTTGTCCCATGGAAGGTTGGTTTCGCTCGGGCGCTTGAGACCTATAGGAGTCGAGGCGAGAGCAAGGCTCGGCAGACACAACAACTTAGTGCGCTTGAAGAACGCTGAATCAAACACAGGAGAGAATGCAAGAAGAGATCCGAAGAGAGGTGCAGCTAGCCTTGAGCCAACAGTGAGAGACAGACCAAGAACCTCAAGTAATCCTAACATCATCAGCCCCTCCGGGCGGAAGCATTCTGCGCTTCGGTGGGCTGCGAGCGGACTGGATAAGTATCCGTAGAGCGACATCGACGGCGGACACCTTGTGAGCTGCATGTCCAAGCACGGAACCTTACCTTCAAAGGCGGCCAATGGCATGGCTCACCCATTGGAGCCGGGCAGCTTATCCATGGCCAACAGATACCGTCGGGGATACTCAAGGTCTCGGTGGAGGAGGTCTGCTTGTGGTATGAGTACCTTGACCTCGAAATTCACGGAGGTGGCGGGACTCTGAAGCTAGGAGAGGCGATACACAATTTCATCTGTGGCAAAGCGGTACATAATTTTTCGAGATAACATGGACGTATCCTCTCCGCGAAGAAGCCCGAGAAGAAACCCGTCTCCTCCCAAGAAGGCGTCGACTCCTACACCACCTCCTCGCATATAAGCCCAACAAGAAGCCCGTCTCCTACACCATCTCCTGCGCATATAAGTCCCGAAAAGCCCGTCTCCTCCCAAGAAGGCGAGCTCCTACACCACCTCCCGCACATAAGCGCCACAAGCCCGTCTCCTCCCAAGAAGGCGCCGACCAAGGAAACAAGCCAGCTCGGCCAAGTAGCTCCCAAGAAGGCGGGTCCTCCACCCAATTCAAGAAGTGGTGAACTTAGAAGCGGTAGTATGATATGAGCGATGAGGAGACTAAGAAGATGGTAAAAGGAGAGGTAACTAAATTTCTTAAAGCCAAGTCACCAGAGAATAAGGTTCAACACAGCACGGAAGAATTTTATAAAGGCTTAATGACTATTAAAAATTTGAAGGATAAAAAGAAATGCCTCGCCAATCAAACTCTGACGCACATTGAGTAAGGAATGCCCCAAGAAGAAGATGTCGGTGAGGGAAGGGTAAGGAGATGCAACAATTCTTATGAACCGGCCTTAATGCAAATCAAATATTAGGCACGGAAAAGATTGAGTTTGCCCAAGTAAAATGGTTATTTAAAGTGGGCGGGTCATTGGTCAGGCATGAGAGCTACCCCAGCTAACGACAAAGATGCGGCAATTTCATGAATGGTACTTGGACGCGACCAAGCATGGTCTCTGAGATGTTATTTGTCAAGTTTAAGCAACAAGATTTTTTCACGGTGAAGGTGAATTTTATGTCATTGGGACTACATATCGATCTATACGAGACAGGCGCGCCTCGGCGTGAGCTTGATGGGTTCTTTGGACTCTGTAAGTGTCTTAATTATTTACAAAAACTATCGTGCACTTCCTTGTACTATACTAACTTGCAAGCCTAACTAATTTCTTATGTAGCATGGAGATACAAAGATGCCAAAGGGATCGTATTTTCGACATAGGCTTCATGGACCCGAAGAGTTATCAGCGGGACAACCGTTAGAGACCACCAAGCGAAGCAGAGACTAACGTATTCAATGCGCTAATGGGTCAAAGATATAAGTCAAAGATATATCTAGCCTACTCATTTGAGTACGTGTTTCGTATCACCTCATTCTACTCCTTTTTCATAACACGATGTTAGAACTAATTAGTTATCTCGTTGACACATCTATGTATAGTTTTCTTTGGATTCTTCTTATGATCGAGCTAGATCGTAGCTCGATCACAATTATGGACTTCATAAAGGAGACCAGTTGAAAAGTATCAAAACTTTATCGACATGCTCAACGGTATTAATTCTTGTTCCTTTCATTATCGTACTAGTTCTATTTCCTTCAATTTGAAACAAATTCTAATCATGTACAATTAAGTAATCACATGTGTAGTGCATTCACGGTTCCGTGCTAAAAAGCGTGGGGCGTATTCAAGGAGAAATTTGACATTACAATTGCCTCTCGTATGCGTATATCATAATGCTAGCTTTTTAGTTAGTTAACTTAATTTCCTTGCATCCATTTCACGCTTTCAACTTTTTCCACCATGAGATCTTGACTCATTGCGGGTAATAATTTATGCGGCTACTATGTATCTTGAGTTTATGCACACCCAAACCGGAGCCGCCCGACCGCATGCTAAAAGGCAACAAGGGGTGAGTAAATATAATTACTAGCTTTAATGATGTATAGGTACTCCTTATATCTTGTACAAATTCAAGTATTGATTAGTTAATGACTTAACGATAGGTGCCTCAATATTTGGTGGAACAAGGTTCGGAACTCTCGCTAGCACGAGTGAGAGCAATTCAAAAACAACTCGTCGGCTTTATTTATGATGAGGTCGTAAATCCAAAAGGCGAGTTTCACGAACGAAATTTAAACAGTGGTGCCCTTCGATAAGGACCGATTGAGCTATCGTGGGTTTACATCTACGACTAGCAAGAGCGTCGCGTAAAAGATCCCGATGAGAAGAAGAAAAAAAATACTAAAGTTGTAATTCAAGTTGTGTACATATATATTGATACATTAGACGATGAGCGAGAAGAACAAATATGTGTACATATTTTAATACATTAGATGTAATTAAATTTGTTAATGAATGTTCGATGATTTAATTATCGAGCAAAGTGCATGATTGATTATCGTGCTTTTAATTAGTTGTGATTTAACACACACATATATATAATAGCTCTTGGAGAAATAGACCTATATATATACAAAACATCGATGCGGTTGGAGAAACCAGCAGATCGATCGAAACCTCATCGATGCGGTTGGAGACACAAACCCAGATCGATGAGATCCTCGAGGGTTCTGACAGCGGCCATGTGTGAATTCGAACCGATCGATACTCTATCGAGACTGCGGGTGAGTGAACAGGATTGATGCCCTTGATTATCAGTCCCGGATGGCCTATACCGGTTCAAAAACCAGTACTAAAGGCAGTTTTGGACCAGGACTGAAGGCTCTTTCCGTAGTAGTGTTATGATACATTAATCCATGGCACATCTTTCATTTTTGTCCTCCATGTGTTACTGCCATTGTTCCCCAATACCTGCCTAGCAGATTTTTCCACCCTCGGTGGCCGCCTAGCCACCAAGGCAGCGATTAAGCACCAGGCGCAAATCTACCAGCCCACTAGCGCCTAACTCCTTGGTGAACACTGTTAGGCCATTCTTAGTGCATAGTTTTATTTCCCAGTTTCCAAGAGTGCCACATTAGTTTTTATCTAGGTAACCGTGTATCTTGGATTTCATCTAGATGAAACTCTCACACCTCTCATGAAACTCTCTCTATCTCTCACTTCATAATTACCTTGCCATGTCACCAAACATGATGATGTGTCATGTCATTTAATGAGATTGAAACTCCCATTGTAAATGGCCTTACTGCTCTTCTTGTTCAGTTTCCCATTGCTATTGTTATTATTTGCACCTTTCTGCTTGCGATTTTGTCTACTCCAATTTTCTTGATGATTTTTGAAAGCAATACCATATAAATAACAGTAATACTCCTCTGCAACTAGGCTGGGCTAGGTATATGTCTTTTCGAAAAAGGGGCTAGGTATATGTCAAGACGGCCTCCAAATTGTTCTTTATGTATGCAACAAGGTTATTACGGCGTCGCCGACTAGACGTCCAGGTGGCCGAAAGGGGGCGCCAAGGCCCAATGCCTCACTTAGAGAGAACCAGGCGGCCACCTAGACGTCCAGGCGTCGCGGCGGCATCTAGGCGTTCGGCCAAGCGTTCGGGCGCAGAGCTCCGCGCCGCCACCAGCAGCAGCAGCAAAACTAGACCAACAACCAACGATCAGTAATCTCCTCCTCCTCCGCCTCTAGTCGTCTAGTGCTGCTACCGCCCCCGCGTGCCGCAGCTGCTACAGCCCCACCGTTAGCAGCTATTGCTATTGTGTCGCCGCCACCGCCTGTGCTCCCTTGTTGCGCAGTGGTGCTTAGTGCTTGGTCTGTTGGTCAGTGATGAAGCGGTGCTTGCTTGGTGCTTGGTTAGTGATGAAGTGGTGCTTGGTGCTGCTGCTGCCTTATTTGTATGGATTAGTGGCTGCACAATCTGTGCTGATTAGTGCTTATTTGTATTTATATGGATTAGTGCACAATCTTCTAAGTGGTACCCGGTGCTGCTGCTGCCATATTTGGTGGCTTATTGCACCCATCTGTGCTAATAGTTTTGTGCACCTTTCTTTGAGACAGCCTACTATATTTGCTGGCTGCTGTATTTTGTTTTGGTCGCCTAACTGTCGTCTAGGTGGGCACCTAGGCAAGCTTTTAAGCGCCCCGGAGATGACTTGTCTCGTTAGGGCGCCATGATAACCATGGTATGCAATCTGCCTCCTGGAACTGAAGAGACCATGTTGGCTGAATATTTTGGCAACATAGCGTTGCTAAAGGTATGGAGCCTTACCAGGAGACAATTTGCAACCACTTAAATTTTTTTAAGAATGTTTATGCCTTTTTTAAGTTCACTTCCATGATAAATTTGTTACTTCCTGTCGTCAAATCTCAACAGAAGGACAAAAGGACTGGGCGTCCAAAGATTTGGATATACAGGGACAAAGTCACCAATGAACCGAAGGGTGATGCAATAGCACCTATGAGGACCCGCATGCTGCTTCAGCTGCTGTGGAATGGTTCAATAACAAAGATTTCCATGGAAGTACCATTCAGGTTCACATAGCTGAGTCCAAAAGCAAAGATACATTTGATAAACTCCGCTAATTTGAGCATTATTGCTGGCCTTGTGGACAAGAAGAATTGGATAACGGAGTAGACAGAGGTAGAGGACGTGTTGATGGTCCAGGAGAAGCTTGGCAGCAAAATGGGGATTGGCTGTGCCCAAATACAAGGTCTGTTATGATTGGTGAGCAACTTCGCTGCCACTTCATGTCTTGTTGACAAGTGTGGTCTTTGCTATGATTTCTTCTCCCAGCTGTGGAATGTAATTTTGCCTTCCGTGGTGTTTGTAATCGCTGTGGAGCCTCTCGCCCTGCTGGTGATAGTGGAGCAGGTGCTGGCGGTGGTGGTAAGGGTAGGGGCCAAGGCCGTGGTAGCGATGATGCGAGACGAAGCAGTCGTGCTTCTGCTGGTGGCCCTCCTCGGCTGTTTGGAGTTTGGTCCAAACGATTGGCCATGTCCAATGTAAGAACACTTGAAAGTTTTTCTGTTTTATCGCTTTGACATGTCTCTCTTTAGTTCGTCCTTTCCCTTTGATTTGTATGTATTATTTTGTTGCTGCCCGCCCAGGGGCGGATCTACAGGGTATGCTGGGTGGGCCACGGCATACCCTGTAGATTCGGCCTAATACAGTCCATAATATTGTCATTATCTTATATAGTCAGCTTGTGAAGGTCATAACTTTAAATCCGTAGATCCGATTGAGCTGATTCTTATTGAGTTAGTTTCAAAATTGAATCTAGTTTCTACAGTTAAAATTTCACATCAATCTAACGGTTGGATCTTCAAAAATTACTATTTTAATTAACATATGTCAGTCTGTTTTTGCTGAAACCGAAGCAGTTTTTTATAATTTGTTTAGGGGTGATTTGAGAATCAATAAAAATTTATTTTACCTTCCGCGCAATCATTCACCCCCTTCTGATTACTATATTAGTGTATATCGATCCTACATGTGATTTGAGTGCAAGACTGCTAGTTGATTTATAGAGTAGAAACAAATATAATTGCTATTTTGCTAGAGACTAGAGAGTTGCTTGTTGATGCATTGCTTTTTTTGTTTGTAGAGTTGTTGAATTATGAAGAGCAACGAGACATTGCATCTCTTTTCCGGAAACATGCAGCAAAGAAGGCTGCTGCTACTTCATCTCTTTTCTAGAAACATTACATCTTTTACATCTCTTTTCTGGAAACGTTTATTGAGCGAGATATTTTTTTCCAAGTTGATGAAAATGATATAATCAAGAGTTTCATGGCTATTAGAAGGCGGAGGCTAGACAAGAAGGACAAAAAGTAATATTGTATTCTTTGAACTATTGTAGGTGCGTAAGCTTCTTTTATGCATATTTCATACTTAAAATGTTCGAACTATTTATATTGTAATTTATACTTATATTATCATGTTTCTAGTTATTTTATACTCATATACCGAATTTTTCAATAACATTTGTAGTTGTTTACCGAATTGTATATTATAGTATTAGCTCGGCATACCCTAACTTAAAATCCTAGATCCGCCACTGTGCCCGCTTGCCCCATGAACCCAACTGGATAGTGCTTTACAGGACTCTTTATTCAGTAGCCTGTTCAAACTTCAAAGCTCAAAATTTACCGCTACCTTCGGTTTATGCAACAATTTTGGAGGACCTTTAAGGTTGGTAAAGGTTTATGGTGTGGAAATCTTGGGGTGGAGGAATTTTGAATTGTTAGAAGTTTGGTAACTGCCCTATCACCTTATGATTTGGTGGTTTGAAAAATTATTTTGGGATGTGGTGATATTGTAACGTATGATTCCTATTTTGGACTAAACTTCACAGCCCTTGTTTCATCATACTGTAATTTCCGTTGGCACAAAAGTATTTTCTAGACTTCTCTTGGAATTTGGCTTTTTTGGTGATCTTGCTCCTATTGGAGAGTAATACTTTGATATGTTGAGTTTATTAAATTGCTCGAGAGTAATAGAAGTATATTTGGTTTGTACTCTACTATATCTGATTTGAAACTTAATTTTATGTGTGTCCCAGGTGTGGCAACATAAACTGGGCAAAGCGTTCCAAATGTAATTAATATATCTGTAACACCACCAAGCCAGGTCACAATGAAGGTAGTGTGAGGTAAAACGCATTACAAATTCACGTTGTGAATTATAATGTCAATTTATATAAAGAAGAGTTGCATTTGGTTATGTCACATGTTGTTTAGGATTAATGAGGCCGTTTTGTTCAATTGCTAAAATGATCTACGTTCATCCATGCTGTTACACCCAGGTTTGTGGCAGCTGAATTTTTTGCCACAATCTGGCACAAAATTTGCACCTTATTTGCCTCAAAACCTGCTACTACACCTACCGGCAACCATATTTTCGGCCACAAATGGAACGCCAGTTTTGGGCTTTTAGGGCCTCCTTGGTTTGGGCAGAACTGGACAAAAAGAAATGCAATATGCCACAGCATTTTTGGCGCATTGGTTGGATCATGGTTCAATCCGTGAAATCTGTGTCTATAATAGTGAACTGTGGCTATTTGTGAGTCACACAGTGCATTTTTGCCAAATGTGATGCCCAAAATTGTCCTCAGTGGTATGACGCAACACAAGTGAGTGCGGTATGTTATGGTATTAATAGTTAAAAAAACTGAGATACATACGTATGTAACTACCTGCACATAAAAGGTACTTATTGGAACATTGAGGCTTTTTTTTTCATAAATTATTATGCTTTGCAGAAGTGGTGGGTATAAAGAACTTGATGAAGAAGAACTAGAAGTTGAAAGGCCCAGGAAACTAGGAAAGAGGCCGGAGGTAGAAACACGTTCTCTTATATTTGAGAAAATTGCTCTCATAGTCATAGCACTACTTATGTTCTGGCTGACAAACATACCGCTAGATGGCACTAGGTAGCCCCTCCCTCCCTCTAATAGAACTAGATAGTTTCCTCCCGCTCTCTAATAGCTTAGATGGCAGTTGTGGAAGCGAACCGACCAGCAAGAGAAGGAGAGCGACAAGAGGCGAACTAGTTGAGATATATCCTAGACGCAATTATAATTGTATTTCCTTATATTTATGGTTTGTTATCTTGTTTCTTAAATAATGTCATTACTATTTATCAAAAGGGAGTGAATGATCACATAACAATTTTTCTCTCAAAGAATCCAACCAAAACCTCTTAAAACCTCATAAGTGCGGTAAAAGAAAATCTCTCGAAAAATCAGCTTTGGGGCAGTACTAATGCGCTACAAACGCGGTAGTGCCGGATGATCAAAAATCAGACTCTGATACCAATTGAATGATAGAAAATCATCACGACTTCAAAAACGAAAATTGACGTATCTTTTGACCGGCTGATCGAAAACCAGTGAAACTTTGTACGCATTTTCCTATAAGTGACAGGAACCTATTCCAACCTTCAATCGCAAGAATTGATATAATTGAACGAAAGAATATGACATCTCTGAATGTGGTGGGGAGGTCCAGAAGCAGAAGTTGCCTCAACCTCACGAACAGAAGAGGCAGGATCAGAGCCATTAGTTATAGGAGAATCTGAAGGTAAGGTCTGGTATCTCTGAGGTGCGGAGATCGAAATAGGAGGCACTTAGGTTAGAGAGGACTGGATCAGATAGAACATTGTCATCTCCATCATCCTCTCCTCTACAAAGATGGTCTTGAAGAGGGAAGAAAAGCCTAATATGTCTAGTCTAGTTCCTGGACTAGCCTTATCAAATGACACCTCATAGGTCTCTATGATCCTATTCGCCTCACAACTCCAGACCCTATAGATATGAAAAGAAATTAAGTAATCTAGAAAAATACCATTAAGAAAACGTGACTCAAACTTATATAGGTTCCTAGACTTCAAAATAAAACACTTGCAACTAAACACGCAAAAATGAGAAACATTAGATTTTTGCCCATATCTTAACTCATAAGAAGTGCGGTGCAAATATGCTCTCAAAAATACTCGATTAGACACGTGACAAGAAGTAGGTATAGCCTCAGCCTAAAACTTTCTAGGAGTATTGTACTCATCTAGCATTGTCCTGACCATCTCGACGAAGATCCTATTCTTCCTTTCCACTATACTATTTTGTTGAGAGACGTATGGAGAGGAAAACTGATGCTCTAAGCCTAACTCCTTACAGAAACTCTCAAAGTAGATGTTTTTAATGCCGTGCTACTGTCACCATGTATAGCTCGTAAGTCACCAGGGAGCTCAATAGATAATCCACAGACTAAACCCCCAAAATGGGTAAACGACTTATCCTTTGTGGCTATGAAGAATACCCAAAAATATCTCAAAAAATCATCAACAATAACAAGAACATACCACTTTCCACCCGTTGACTGCACTCTAGCTACACCAACAATGCTATATATAAGAGCTATCCTAGTGCATTAATCATCACAATAGTGACTGGAGATGAGAATCAGCAAGCCATATTAACAAGGAGAGCAAACCAAGTCTTTGACCATCTTGAGTTTGGACAAACCACAAATGAGATCATGGCTACCAACTCGAGTCAAATGATCAAATCCAATATGACCAAGTCTCCTATATCAAAAGAAGAGATCACGGGACACGTCCAGAGCGTCTCGTTGGTACATCTGATATAGTTCCACGTGTTCAACCCAGAAAGAGTCGTCATTGTTGTGAAAGTCCATATCTTTGTATCTGACTAGGAAAGCAGTGTTTTGTGTCTTTTGGACATACTGAAGGTACCATTCATGTAGACGCCGTAATTGTGTGGTCAGTTTGACCTCCTTATTTGGATCTGACAAAAGCTTCCCGTTAACTAATTGCCACTACGGTGCTCGCTACCCTCAACACCACTTTGGCTTCCAAAGAATAAAGTTGCTTTGCCACCATCTCCTTTAGATTTCTTCCTAGAAATGCGATCGTAGTCTGATAGTTGGCTAGGTTGAGGAGCTTCAGTTATCCGTCCTGTCTGTTTAACCTTCGCTAAGTCCAGGAAGAAATCCCGTTTGGCAGGTTCAATTCAATCTTAGCAGGTGGTGGCGTCTTCTTGAAGTGCTCTTCTACATAGGCGCCTACTTCTTTTTTTGTTTCTTCGTCGGTCATTTCATATGGTCGTTTCTTGCTAAGAGTTTTGGCTAGCTTCACAGATGACGAACTTTTCCCCACGGTGTGTAGAATGTTCAGATTGCGGTGCTCTTTGGTCAGTCTTGTGTATTTGGAGCAGGAGGAGTTTTCTTTGTGGTGGCGGAGGAGGAGGACTTTTCTGGGTGGCGCTGGAGTAGGAGAAGGAGCTTTCTTCGATGGCGGAGGAGGAGGAGGAGGATGTTCCTAGATGGAGACTCGCCTCGTCATCGTTGTTAACATCATCGTCGTTGTCATCTTCGAGGCAAACTTTATATAAGCGCTTGCACCACGCGATGAATGTGCCCATGCTTTGTCCAAGACTTTGCCCCTCCTCGCTGCGCGATCTCAACCTCCACTTTGCGGTATCATCAACCCGCATTTGTCATCGCAACTCTGGCGTATCCCAGGAATTGGGCGGTTATGCAATATCGCCCCTCGTTGCATGGCCAAGCCATCCTTGACCACCTTGATGGTAATGTTACTTCTGGCGGTGCATCGCGGCGTGTCGGCTCTATGATTTTGTCCACAGAAAACTACACACCGAGTCCTCTTGAGAGGGTTAGCGGATGCTTGGCTGCTTTGAGAACCCGGCGGGACTTACGTCATGTGACTAATGACCTCGTCATGTGGTAGCGTTCGCTTCAGACCTTTGTTACCATTTCTCGCATCACTTTCATCTGTTCTTCAAATTCGACTTCCCTTCTATGCATCCGGTCTTCTATTTCTCGTACCGTTCATTCAACTGTTCTTGTGCGGATTTCATTGGTCACTTGTACATATAGGCATCCTCTGGGAATCTTTGCTTTCCTGACACCAAGCCAACCCCTCAGTGCGACGTGGTGCTCCCTATTACCCAAAGGCGCGTGTTAGCTCGTCGTCCTCCCTTCTTGGCGGGAAGGAGCCCTCAATAGCCGCGATGGGCATCGCGATCTTCCTCGAGATTTCCTCGTCTTTCTCACTTCGAAGCTTAAGCCGCCATCATCCGAGCGAGTAGCTCCCTCGCAGCGGCGCCTGCTTCGATCTTGGGGCCATGTGAGACGTCGCAGTAACAACTCCACCAAGTGTTAGCTGTTCTTCCCGTGCATCCCACTTGGGTACTTTCTTCACGTAGCCACCGGTGCCTAGCACATGGGGGTAAATGTTCTTGTCCGAATTTGCCTTGTTCTGCTGGCTGATAGCCTGGGCTTCATCAGATATCTTATATTGCTTGAATTCATCCCAAAATTGCAGTAACCTCGAATCTATTAAAATCCGCATTTGATCCTTCTTGGCGTACTCCTTATTCAGCTTTGTCTTCCGGTTCTTCCATGCGGTTCCCATAAAGCTTAGTGCACGTTTCACGGCAATCTCAAGCGATCTTGAGGCTGAAACTTATTGTCAACTCTGTCCACAATGTTTCCTTGATGTCGCCGGGAACATCTGACGGAGAATCGCGACGTGTCCATGATCTGTAGATGATGGGCACATTGTCTCTAGCCAGGACCCCGCATCTTTGTCGATATGGCCCAAGCAATGACGCGGTATAGCTGGTTCTCCGATCGCACTAAGCTCAACTATCACCTTCGTTCACTGTCGCATCTTCTTTGGGACCTCGTCCATGACAGCTCGGTGCACTAGATGTCTGACCCTGCATTTTGATTGTTTCATTAGTCGTTTGGCTCTGCTCTAATTTCATCGGGAAGCATATCCTACGAAATAATCCTAGTAAAGACTTACCTCATGTACATTTGTTGCCTCGACTTGTTCCAGGTTGAGGAACTCTGTCGGGCTTCGCTTTGGGCTTTAGTCCATGGGCTCAGCGCCATCCGGCACTTGTCCATTGTGAGAGGCCATGTGTGGCAAGTTTTCTAGAATTTTAAATTAACAAAATCATGAGATGAATCTTCGCATATATATCAATGTTGTGCATATATAAAGCGTAATCACCATTTTGTCATCGTTAGATAATATTGTAGCGCACATATATATTAATAGTGTAAATTTCAAAATCTTAATCGCATGGATCGATTCTCTGGCAACCTACTTTCGTGGACGAGAGGAGCGGATAACAAAGAACATATACAATTTCACATATACTACACATGATACATATCACATTGACAATTCACATATACTTATACATATCACATATACTTACACATGATACATATACAATTGACATATACTTATACAGATCACATATACTTACACATGATACATATACAATTGACAATTCACATATATACTTATTTGCTCAATAAAAATAATGAATCATGGCTATTCCACACTAATATGATTTTCAAAAAATGAAATAAGGTTATAAATCCACAACTAGAATGTTAGTAGTCTATTACACCAAAAAAAAGCGTCGGTTCATTATCAACCAAGCACGTCACCTCGTGGCCTTCTTCACCCAGGTTATCGTATGCAAAAGCATTGCTGCTTTTGGTGTAGCAGACTATTAACATTCTAGTTGTGGATTTATAACCTTATTTCATTTTTTAAAATCATATTAGTGGAATAAGAATGATTCATTATTTTTATTGAGCAAAACAATAATATTCTAAAGAATATATGAGTTGGGCCCCTGTCTCTTGGGCGCCTACGCCTGCTGACGAATTTGTGACAACCTTACCTTATTGAAAATAAACAATATTTCAATACTTTAACAGACAAGAGAGTAATTAATTGAGAACTGAATGCTAATATATATCTAATGAATCAGGTATGCAAATAATGGAAATAAGCTTGTCGACTAGCATACACATTTCCACACAAATTCAATACAAGCATATAGTCATCCTCACATAAGTAAAATATCTAAACAAGACCAGTCAGTACTTAAGATACTCACATACATAAGGTCGACACTGAACACATACACATACATATCCAATTACCAGCAAGGTGTAAAAATATTCAAACAAAATTTCCTCACAATAATCTCAATTCAATCAAAAGAGGTTTCACCTTCGTAATTAACGTCCAAGTCGAGTATTATTATCGCCACCCGATTAAATATACTCAAAATTCAACAAGATATAAACATACACATCCACACCATTTCAGCACAAAATAAAATTATATTATCACATCCACAAGCGTAATAACCAACTCAAGCATCAATGTTTAAGGAGGAGTTCACTCATGTCAATACATCCGGTTTGTCAAATAAATGAAAGTTCAAAGAGCAGGGCTTTAGTTCTAATGAATCGGTATGCAAATAAGCTCTTGACGGGATAATGGAAATAAGCTTGTCGACATAAAATTGAACAAGCAGAGACAACAAGCTTATATAATTTCAACAGATACCAAGATACATATGGCAGCAGATCACATAAAGACAACATTATGTCATTCATATGGAGGTAATTATATACGATTGCTCTCAGATTATTGGGTTTGAATGAAGATTAGAACCTTCATCTCATCACGGATGTGCAAAACAATTAATTGAGTAAATAAGGCCTTAAATCATCACGAGCAATAGCATCGGCCAACCCTAGAATCATCACAGAGCAACATCACGAGCAATAACATCGAGAACCCAAGAATCATCGATTGTCAATGCATGTTAGTCTACCAACTTAAGGCCTTATTTACGAACAATTGTCAATATCACGAGAACCCTAGAATCATCACGAGCAATAGCATCGGCCAACCCTAGAATCATCACGAGCAACATCACGAGCAATAACATCGAGAACCTAGAATCATCATAGAGCAATAGCATCGGCCAACCCTAGAATCATCACAGGCAACATCACGAGCAACATCACAGAGCAATAACATCGAGAACCCTAGCATCATCACCAGCTTACCGGCGTGGGGAGGGGTCACCGGAGGGAGGAGGCACCGCAGGGAGGGAGGGCGGGGAGAAGGGTCGCCATGAGGAGGGAGGGCGGCAAGGAGGAGGGTCGCCCGCCGGAGGGCGGCGTGGGAGAGTCGACGGCGGCTAGGGCGCAGAGAAGAAGTCCAAACAAATTGCGAAATGGCTAAGTGCGGGAAATGGCTAAGTGCGGGAATGAAAAGGTATATATAGGGAGGATTATTACTGCCGGTTCAAATAAGTGAACCGGCAGTGATATGTTATCTCTGCCGGGTTGTTATAGAACCGCGATAATAGTCTAACATCATGCCGGTTCATAAATGACCGCGATAATATTATATCATCGCTTGGGTGAAAGCATGGCACTAAAATGCATTATCACTGCCGGTTCATTTAAATGAACTGCAGTGATGTTTATAATAGTAGTGCCCGTGATGTTCCATTGTAGTCTTGGCGTGATATATATCTATTACTTGCGGTTGCAGACTATCACGCGGCAATCGATGTGTTTTATTAGTATCTGTTCTCGTTTGTCAACCTAAGACCGATGTTCCTTGTCCTGCTGTGGCGAAGTGGCGCGATGGCAAATCTTTGCCATGGCAAGGACTTCTTTGCTGACAAGGAAAATTGGCACGCAGTGGCGCGGTGGCAAATCTTGCCCGCGGCAAGGACTTATCTTGCTGCAAGGAAAATTAGCATGAAGTGGCATGGTGGCAAATCTTTGCCATGGCAAGATTTCTTGCCGGCAAGGAAAATTAGCACGAAGTGGCGCGGTGGCAAATCTTGCCATGGCAAGGACTTCATCGCCATGGGAAGGAAAATTGGCACACTGTTCTAGCCCAACCAAATACAAACATTGGAATTTCTTTAGCCCAACCAAATAAGAGCTATTTAGGGCTTCATACAAATTGCTAATTTATTTGTAAAAAACCCCCCAAATATAAACATTGGAGTTTTCCTTTTTTTGTTTTATTTAAAATTTGAGTTAATTAGGAATAATCAATAAAAACTTGCTCTTACTATCTCATCTTCATCCATTGGACATTTACTATTTCTGATTGACTATAATAATCAATACTCCATAAATTTCAAAATGAAGCATGTTCTTCGTACAAAATGTTTATATCACAAATTGAAGCTTGACCTTCATACAAAATAAAGCATATCCTTAATTACACAACTAAGTTACAATCCGACCTTCGTTATGATCGCGGCGTATGTATGTAGCTTCCTCTATGTCTTCCATGAGACCTAGATCGATGTTCTCACCGAAAGGAGGAAGCTCATCAAACTGGTTATTGTCTTCCTCGTCGACTACATTCTCAACTCCCACAATCCTTCTTTTTGATTGAAGAACCACGTGGCGTTCCTTGTCATTTGGATCCTCACAAAGAAAATTTGTGTAACGGCATTAGCAAGTACAAATGGTTCTTCTCTCAGATCCGACGTGTTTGAAGTCCACGGTAGTGATACCGTGCTTGTCGATGTTCACGCCCCTAGGTAGCTGACCCACTCGGCACGAAAGAGGGGACCTTCAAAGGCCCATAGTCAAGCTCCCAAATCTCTTCTATGAATCAAGAGTACGCCCCGCATATTGCCATTCTTTGTCATAAGCATCTATACGGACCCATTGTTTTGGTTGGTACTCTTCTTATCTTGTGCTCTCGTATAAAATGTATACCCATTGATGTCGTATCCTTCAAATGTCAAAATTGTATATGATGGTCCCTTAGCGGCGTTCTCAATTGAGCGCACTGCTTATGTATGCATCATGTATCTAAGCAACCAATCTCCAAAGTTATCTCTATGTCTCTCGCGATCCAAACCTCGACTTACATGGGTTTCTCTTCGTAGCATGTTCTTGTGCATGTCGACATACGGGCCGCTATAACCGATTGCAGTGCAGAATCAGAAATGTGCTTGCGTGAATGAAGCACGATCATTTATACGGATCGATTTCGACCTAGTGTCCCTTTCCTTGTAGCCTCCTTCATGGCGAGATACGGCACACCAATCGGTTTGAGATCCATGTAATCGATGCAGAACTCAATGACCTCCTCGGTTCCCCAACCTTCGCAATGCATCCTTTCAGCCGATGTCGATTCTGAACATATTTCTTCACAACCCCATGAACCTCTCGAAAGGGTACATCCGATGTAGAAACACAGGCCAAGAAGCGTAGATTCTTTCACAATATGAACAATGAGATGGACCATAATATTGAAGAAGGATGGAGGAAGCACATCTCAAGCGGCATAGAGTGTGGATCACGTCTTCTGCAGCTTATCCAGTTTCAACGGTCGATCACCTTCGTGAAATCGCGTTGAAGAATGAACACAACTTTATAATTGGGTCTCGCACTTTCTCCGGTAGAACCCCTAATTGCTACAGGAAGCATCTATGTCATCATCACGTGGCAATCATGAGACTTCATACCAACTAATTTCAAGTCTTTCATTGAGACTAGCCTCTTTAGGTTGGCGTAATAACAGGACGGAACTTTGACTCGTGCAAGCACTCACACACACTAATTTTCTCAATCTTGCTTAAAGTGTAGCAAAAGTCATGGAAGGTACTTTTTCCTTGACCGAGATCTTCATGATGTAGCTCCTTCACGAAGTTTCATATCTTTCAGTCCATCCGTGCCTTGAGTGTATCTTTTGTTTTGCGGTATGTCTAGTAAAATACCAAGCAAGTCGTCACACACGTTCTTCTCTATATGCATGACATCGATAGCATGTCGAACATCCAGTGCTGCCAATAAGGTAGGTCCATAAATCTGATCTCTTTTTCCACAAAGGAGTCGTATCACCGAACTCGGGATCGATGTACTTTCGCTCCTTTCCATGGATAATTTTAATATCCTTACTGACGCAAATATCTCTTTGCCGTTGCGATGTTTCGAGTGAAGCGATCTCCTTTGTACCGTCAAAAGCTCTCTTGTTGTTGCGACACGGTGGTCCTTGCGAAGGAACCTACGATGCCGCATGTAACACATTTTTCAACAGTATTTCAGCCACCGGCTCCCTATATCACCCATGCAATGCACGCATCCATTGAATCCTTTTATAGTCTGGCCCGAAAGATTGCCAAGAGCAGGGTAATCATTGATGGTTACGAACAACAACGCCCGTAGCATGAAGTTCTCTCTTCTGTACTCATCCCATACCCGTACACCGTCGTTCCACAATACCAGAAGATCTTCAACCAGTGGTTTGAGGAACACATCAATATCGTTGCCAGGTTGCCTCGGCCCTTGGATCAGTAACGGCATCATAATGTACTTCCGCTTCATGCAAAGCCAAGGAGGAAGGTTGTACATACATAAAGTCACCGGCCAAGTGCTATGAGCGATTACTCATGTTGCGAAAGGGTTCATCCCATCCGTCTTGAGTCGAACCTTATATTCCTCATATCATATGCAAAGTGTTTCTTGTATTTTCTGTCGATATTCCTCCACTGCGCGGAGTCAGCAGGGTGTCTAAGCATTCCATCCTTTTTACGCTCCTCGGCATGCCATCGCAGCAATTGAGCATGCCTTTTGTTCGCAAACAGACGCTTCAGACGGGGGATTATAGGGAAATACCACACCACCTTGGTCGGAGGTCTTTTCTTCTTACACTGCCCCTCGATATCGCATCATCGCCGCTTATACCGAGATGCCTTGCAAACGGGACATGCATCCAAATTTGCAAACTCATTGCGATACAATATGCAATCGTTTGGACATGCGTGTATTTTCTGCACTTCCAGTCCCAAGCAGACAAACAACTCGCTTGGCACGGTGCGTGGTTCTTTGGCAACACGTTACCCTCTGGAAGGACATCTCTGAAGAAACCTAACAGCTCCGTGAAACTCTTGTCGGACCAACCATTGCTTGCCTTCAATTGTAGCAGCGTAAGCACAACATGCGACTTTTGAACTCCTCTTTGCAACTTTGGGTACAAGGGTGTTGTAGAATCCTCTACCATCTGTTGAAACTTCGAAAATCCCTTTCACTCGTGAGGTCCCCCTCCCCATCATGCAACATCTGTTCTAGATCATCTTCATGGTTATCAATGAATGTCTCTTCTTGGGTGTCGATGAAACTATTTTCCACCGCGGTAAAGTCGTTGTCTTCATCATCATCAATCAGATGCCCTTCATGCACAATCTCATCTTCGCCATGCTCGGTCCAACAGGTATAGGCAGGCTTGAAACCCCTTCGAAGCAAGTGTGCACGGATCGCCTCAAGGTTCAAAATGGCTTTCATTCTTGCAATCGATGCACGGCAACAAATATAGTCCATCAACTTATTTGACTTGTACGTGTTAGCTTAGAAAACTAGTCACACCGTTAAAGTACTCTCTATCGCGACGGTCCGCTTCATACATCCATCTTCGATCCATCTACAAATATTTACAACAAATAAAATCTCAAGAATCAATAAGTGCTCACAAATTGTTTTATACATTTAATTTGTTATCACTACTACAAAATAGGCTTACATCAGATGCACGATCACAGATGGTTCTGGAAAACCGTCTATGATATGGAACATCACAGATGGATATGTACTCAAACCGTACCATTTATATACCACAGACGGTTTTATATTACAGCCGTCTGTGATGCAAGAAATATCACAAGCGGTTTCTAAATATAACCGTCTCGTGATGGCTACTGATGCTCATTCTGAGCGGTTTCTAATTAATCTAGAAATTTTCATTACTTATAAATCTATATCCAAATCTCGATTGTAAAACCAATTAAATAATTGCTATTAGTTATATATAATGGTCCGTCCAACAAATTTGAGTACTATTGTCTCCTCTTCTCTCATTTCAGTACTATTTTATCAAGGAGTATTGGATGAGGAACATAATTCTTTTATGCATGGCCTTTTTACATCAATTATATACCTTTTCATCCATTGGACATTTACTTTTTCTAGATGATTATAATAATCAATACTCCATACATTACAAATTGAAGCATGTCCTTCGTACAAAATGTTTATATTACAAATTGAAGCTTGACCTTCATACAAAATAAAGCATATCTTTAATTGTACAACTAAGTTACGATCCGACCTTCATGTTTATCGATGAACGTTTGGCACGATGCGTGGTTGCCATTAGTTATATATAAATCTATATCCAAATCTCGATTGTAAAATCAATTAAATAATTGCTATTAGTTATATATAATGGTCCGTCTAGCAAATTTACATTACTTACGAGTATTAAATTAACATACACGTAAATAAAGCAGTTTTAAGTATTTAGATTAAACAATAGTTAATTATGAAGTGCTACCACATTTAAATTCAATCAACTTATTAAATGCAATCACTATACATATAAAAGTTGGTAATTTGAAATCTAAACTCCAGATTACAAATCTAATTGTGTTATCCAACTAAACAAATATCTGAACCTTAGATCGAAGTTAGAAGCGACAAATTACACCAAATTTGAGAGCAAAATTAGCCCCTCTCCACCCCAATCGAGCAAGAACAGAGCTCCTCTGCATTGCTCGACAGCTGGGGAAGGGAGCAGAGGTATATATAGTGCCATACTATCACTGCCGGTTTATTCTCTTGAACTGGCAATAATATATTATTACCGGTTCTATCTCAAAAATCAGCAGTGATATGGCTGCCTTTTCCTACGCAATTCACTTTATCACTGCCGGTTACACTGTTGAACTGACACTAATACTTTCACTGCCGGTTCTCTATCTAAAACCGGCAGTGATATTGAGTCGTTTCCCGCCCAAATGATTTATCAGTTACAGTTATACATATACTATTCCTAACACTGCCGGTTGAACTTAAACCCGATAGTGATAATGTTATCACTGTCGGTTGAGTTTAATAACCGGCAGTGATAATATTATCACAGTCGGTTGAGTTTAATAACCGTTAGTGATAATATGAACCTTCCATCTCCCACCGCCATGACCGTCGATTTTCCCCATTCCTCTGCCAACCGTTGCGCTTCCCCATTGTCGCAACTGTTGGGCTTCCCATTCCTCCTCTATATAATGCGCAACTCCTCAATCTGTGGCGCTCCTCACAATCCACCATTGCTGCAAGAATGGCACCCCCCAAGAAGCGAGCACGTACTGGGCAAAACAGTGATCCGCCGCTAGAGAAGAAGGAGGTGAAGAAGGAGGAGGAGGAGGCGGAGGAGGAGGAGGGCGAGGAAGAGGAAAAAGAGGAGGAAGAGGAGGAGGAGGGCGATGACGGCAGCGGCGACGACAATGACTTACGGCGAGCTCCTTGGCGTTGGGGCAAGACCAACTCCACCACCGAATCGGATTTAGAGGAGGAGGAGCACTGCAAACCGATCGGTCATCCGGCAGTAGCTCCGCAACGAGGAGGAGGACGACGATGACGAGTTTTCGATATAGGGTTTAATATGTTTTGTATATAAAATTATGACTATATGTAATTATGGACTACAAATGTTCTGCGAGAGATAAATAACAAATGTTAAATATGTTCTGTTTTTTTATCTAATTATGCTTTGATATGTTCTGTATCTTAACTAATTTTGGGTAATATCACTGCCGGTTCTGGAGTAAAACTGGCAGTGAAAATTGTCTTATCACTACCGGTTAAAAAAGAAAAACCGACAATGATAGATCACTACCGGTTTTTTATATAAACCGGCAGTGATATCTTCTTATCACTGCCGGGTCTCTCTAAACCCGGCAATGATATTGCCTCCATTCGTGCTAGAAAATTTTACTATTCTTATCACTGCCGGTTGAAATTAGAACCAGCAGTGATAATATTATCACTGCTGGTTGAAATTTGAACCCAAGTGATATTATTATCACCGCTTGGCTTGCGCCTAACCAATGATGGGGCGTTGCTGAGATGAAGCGATGCAGTAGTAATGTATCCGCTGAACAAACTTCTCGGAGAGGATTTTCTAACTCAAGAAGAAAGGTAATGCAATGCATGCATGACTGAACTTTTATTGGGTGTTAGCACTGTATTGTTCAGGACTTGTAAATTCAGAATTTTTTTAAATAATATTATTTTATTTCGAAATTGCGACATTAATACTCGTATTTATAAAATTGCAGAAATAATATCCGGTCGCCAAACCGTTTGGCGATAATAGGGTAGTCGCCAAACTGTTTAGCGATAATAGGGTAGTAGCCAAACGGTTTGGCGACCATATCCTAATCCCGCAATTTGAAGCGGTGACAGCCAGTTGTCGCCAGGTCAGGAAGTAGTCGCTACACCGCTCGGCGACTATTATATAGTCGCCAAACGGTTTAACGACTACTAGTAGTCACCGAGCGGTGTGGCGACTACTAGTAGTCGCCGAGCGGTGTGGCGATAATATGCGGCTAGTACTCCGCCCTACATCCTGGTGTTTAGTATGCGGCTAGTAGTCCGGCCTAAGTACTCGTATTTAAAAAATTACAGAAATACCCTATAGTCGCAATTCCAAATTGACATACATCTTTATCTCAATAGTCGCAGATTACATGATTGGAATTGTGACTCAAATCACTCGCGCCACCCTAAACCGGGAAATCGTGGCGATTAAGGTTTTTCGCACTCCTGCGGACGATCGGATCAGTCCAAAAATACGAGAAAAATTAAGAGCGACCTCATAGCGCGTGCTACTACTACGTATGGGCGAGATAGCGACGCGTTGCCCGGCAGAAGTTGCGAAAATCGGAAAAGGCACTTCATGGCCATGAAACCACGTAAATCGTGGCGATTAGGGGTTTTCAGAGGCCCTTGGGACAAGCCGGATCTGACCCAAAAATCTGGGAAAAATCAAGGGTGACCTATGCAGCGGGCTACCACTTACGCATGGGCGAGATAGCGGACATTGCCGGTAGGAAGTTACGAAAATCGAAAAAAGGCACTCGCGCCATGAAACCACAGAATTCTGACGTCGAAAAATTTTCAAATTTTTATGGAGGTTCCTGATAAATCAGTGATATTACCATCAAAATTTCAAATGATTTTAAGATGTGAGGAATTTTTGAAAATTCAAACAATACAACTGTCTGATAAAAGCGTGGCCGACAAGTTTGAACCGAATGAAAAATAAAACAAACCACGTTAGAAAATTTTAAAATTTTTTGTCCATGGTTATGATGCATCATTAATGTTCCGTAAAATTTTCATATAATGATCAAGCTCTATGAATTTTTACAAATTCATACAGTGCTAGTGTCGATATGACAAAATTGAGCATAAAGAGTAATCATTCAATTTTTAAAATTTATAAAGCTTGATAAAAATTTTATGGGAACATTAGTGATGCATCATAACCATGGACAAAAAATTTCAAAATTTTATAATCGACAACAACTCATGTTATGAACACTTAAATTATTTGTTGAACATATATAAGGGCACATACAAGAAAGTTGAGATGATAAAATAAGCAATAGATTAGATTATATTACAAAGGCATTACAACAAGGATTTGAAATTGCTTGACAAACTAAGGAAAGCACTGTTTGTCATGATGGAACAAATGATCGTTCGCCTATCTCGGGTGCAAAACGAATGATGTCCCATATTTTTCGCATATTACCTGACCCGTGTTTAATTTGCGATTTGTCATCGGACACCGCTCAATCCCTACTATGAAAGAACTCCATGGGGATCCGCAGTTCACCCAGCTGTCGCCCAATGGGTGGCCTATGCCGCACGTCCCGGTGTATAAGACATAATTTTTGGTCTTTGTTATGTGGATTTCGCCCTCCCATATGGGCATGTCATCCCGATTCGGCGTTCCCTATGTTAATACCACCGGGTTCCGGTTGGTATCTTAACGTCAAAGATTTGTTGCGTGATGCGGACCTCATTGGCTGCTTCCCCTTGTCCCTTCTTCTTCGAGAGGAGGAACCCTCTTGCACCTCGGTGTGTTGGTACATTGGTGGAGACATGCGGAGCGCCCGCCTGTTTTGCTCGCACTCCACTATATGGTGTAGGAGGTGTGTGTTGGGCTTATCCTTGGGCGGCCGGAAGCGTGCCTGCGATAAATGCAAGTATGCCCTTTGGTCGTTGAATAACACCGTGGCGCACTAAAGTCCGGCTTTTTGGCGGTAGTGGCACCACGAGAGGGTTGCTTCCCTAGTTATCCCATACAGAAGTTTGAGATGTGGGTGGTGCGTCTCGGGTCCACCCGGATTGAAGTAGCCGCACCATTCATCCTCGGCCAAGGGCACGGTAGAATCTCGGTCCGCTAGATCATCGTGGCGGTATCAACCCATCGCTGCGAGCCATGTTACATAAAAAAGTCGGGCTTTGGTGGCCTGTGAGGAGGTTTCTCCTTTGACTTGAGCAAATTCGCAAGTTTCCTTTTGAACTCGGTAATGCGATGAACTGGTTTAGAACTACTACTTTGTGAGTTTAACATGAGTATGTTGCATGAAACTCACCGATTGGTTGGCCCTTGCCCACCGCCCTAAGCTCTGGTCGATCTAGAAAAGGGCATATCTGGCGGCCTCTCCCAGGGTGAAGTTCTCGAGGCGAGCGGGGTAGGCATCGTGGCGAGTTGGAGAGAATTAAATGATCACGTCGTTCGGCCCGTCGATCCATTGGAAGAAGCAACACCGGTCCTTGTCTTTGAGAAAAGAAAAACGATGCATGAAATGGTAGTGTTACCTGTCAGATTGTGTGGACACGATGGGTTTACCTCGTGAGGTGCGGCCACTATGATGAGTGTGTGGTGCCGTCTCTCCATGGGTAGATTGCATCATCTTCGCCGGTGGGTTCTTGATCGCATTTGGGTCGTGGCAACTCCGCAGAACTAGGCGTCGGCGCTCTTGGCATCCGGATATTCGTATGGATGATTTACGCTTGTTGAAGAGGCGACGGTAGAAACGACATTGTGCCCTAATTTGTGTAGATTCGGTGACGTTTATTCTTTGGTTTGGTGTTGTCGGCGTATTCCACTGACAGCCCAAGTCTCAGATAGGGTTTGGTTCGGTATGGGGTGTCTTTGGTAGTTGGCGAACCTAGCGAGAGGGAAACCCTAGCACCTCTCACACTAACGAATTCTGGTGTCTAAAATCCAAACGAACACACGATTTTTTACCCAGGTTCAGGCCCCCATGGAGAAGGGTAACAGCCTTACTTCCTGCTTGATCTTGGATTGAGTTTTTTGGGGCTTGGCTACATAGCTTGCCGATGACCAGCTCTTCTGTTGAGTCTCTTTTTTCCCCTCTCTTCCTTTTTCCCCTCTCTTCCTTTCCCCCCTTCATTATACTCTCCGGTGCCCTTATATGCGGGCTTACGAAGTCGATGGAGGAGGATGTCATCATGCTTATCTTACATGCATTTATTACATCTTTATCTTGTTGTCTCGTTCATACTCGCTCTAATTAATGCGGCGCGATGCCCTTACCGAGTTCTTCCGGAATGTGACCCCTTTGCCACGGGTAGGTGTGAGGTGTCAGAGGGATGGGCTTGTTGCAGAATTCCTTGGAAACGACATGCCTGGTACAGCAGGCCTGTCTCTGACACGGTACGTCGAGGAAGGAGACTTCGGGACGAAGCCACCGCATACCACCTTTTTGCATGGCGGCGGGATGAACAAGGCGTGCTCGCTCACCCGCCACAGGATCGGGCGCCGGGCGAAAGCGTATGCCGCCACACCGCTCACCCGCGCCGCGTGGATCGACACCGGTGGGCGAGGCGTGCGCGCCCACTTCGCCAAAGCCGCCACGTGGATTGGGCGGCGGGAAGCGGCGGCGTGGCCGCCCCGCTTTCGCCCGAAGCACCGCGTGGACCGACACGGTGGGTGGGCGTGCACACCGCCCGCCCGAGCCGCCACGTGGGTGGGGCGCCGCGGCAGCGTGGCCGCCCACACCTTTCGCCCGAGCACCTCGTGGACCTACACGGTGGGCGGGCGTGCTCGCCCACACGCCGCCCGAGCCGCCACGTGGATCTGGGCGCCAGTGAGCAGGCATGCCGCCCACCTGCCGCCGCACGCCGTCCGCGTGGACCGACATCCTGTAGACGGGGTGTAAAACACCCACCCGGCTGTTAGGCTGCCACGTGGGCCACGCACAGCTTTGTGCGGCGAAGAGGGTACCCTGGCGTATAGTACGGCGAGCGGCTATGTTGGATGTCTACCCTCATTGCTTTTATAGTGGTGGTGAGGGTTACCCTCGCGACGACTGTCACCCTCCTCTGTCAAAGGCTGCACGACTGTCACCCTCTGTCAAAGGCTGACGATGTGTCACCTCTCGAAAATTGCCGACGACTGTCACCCTCTGTCAAAGGCGCACGATGTGTCACCTCTGCTGAAAAGTCGCACGACTGTCACCCCTCTCATCAAAGGTCTGCACGATGTGTCACCCTCTCCAGAAAGTTGCACGACCTGTCACCCTCTGTCGGCCTAAGATGGGTAGTGCTGTGTCGCTTGGTGGTCTGCGTTACATAAGGTTTGCATTTAGACGAGTTATTCTACAGGCTGCCAAAAATGCTTCAATGTTTCTAATATTCGGAAAGTTTAACGCTTAGTGTTATTTTGCTAGCGAGTTTTATATGCAAATCATAACATAATGATATTCTATTTTCACAATATGGTAGTATATACTTTGAGGAGTATTTCTAAATTGGTTTTATAACTTTTAGTGTTTTGACGAGTTATTTTATCATCGTTGTTTTATAACATAAGGCCATATCACACAAAATGTTCTAATTAAAGCACCTTAACATGTAAAATACGGATACATGAAAGTACTGGATACAAACTGGAAACCACTTGAAAGACATCGTGACCAACTCTGCCCCTCTACATGAAATGAACTACTTGCATGAGAATAGAGTACAATACAAGAACAATAGTCACATACATAATCTTCTCTAACCATTTCATATGATCTAAAATGTGCTCCATCTTGAACATCAAGATGTTCGACCTTTGCTCAAACATAGGGTCCATCCTCTCCTCCGTGAAATTGCTGCATCTGTGTGGTACAATGGTTGTAGGGCCTTTCCGTCGAGGTGTCCATGGTGTCTCCGCCTTGCTGGAAATATTGGCACCTGCAGTCTCGTGATGAGGTGAACAAGCTTTTAGGCCGCATTGAAGAAATGAGATATCTCGTAACAACTACACAACTTGAATAGAAGAAATAGTGTGCACAAGAAGGAATCAAACTAGCTTTTCACTTACAGAGAAAAAAAGGGCACTTGTAGAACACTCGCCCATTATTTTCCGAGTGTTGGCGTAGAACACATTAGCTTGCGTGGCGCTTAGGACATTCGACCTGCCTTACATTGGCAAGTGCACGAGCCCTCCGATTTCGAGCTCGCCGTTTGAGACATAGTCTTTTGAGGCAAGGAGCAGGATGAAAGCGAGGATATGTGGTAGCGAAGGTGGTATGAAAGCTCTTCGATTTGTGGAAGGATTGCGTGGTTCCGAGGAAGAATGTTCAACGAGAAACTAAGGTGCTTTCAGCTCGCCCCTCGGAGAGTCCTCTTATAAACCGTCCCCCTCGAGCGAGGGCGTCCCGGGCCCCCACCCGATCCACCTCTAGCAGGCACGTCGCCCTTTACAGGGGCGTGCTGGGCCTCCGCAGACGAACGAGGGCGTCCCCCTCGAGGCGAGAACGTTCCCGGGCCCCCCCGATCCACCTCGAGGGGCACGTCTCCCCTTTACACAGGGGCGTAGCGGGCCCCCGCCTGACGTAAGGCGTCCCCCCTCCGGTCGAAAGCACGTCCCCAAGCCCCGGGCGATCCACGTCCGGCAGACACGTCCCCGAGCTTGTATGATCTTACGTTCTTGCATGATCTTACGTTCTTGCATTTTAGTTCATTAAGTGTTTGCATTTTAATAGTTATAATATCGAATTCAAGATGCAAAAATTGTTTAGATTAATAGAATTAATCTAAACATCAATTTGTTGTATGATGTATATGTGATAGTATTCATTTCTTAATTAACATTGCATAAATCAGCCACACGGTGTTGTTGTCGTTCGATGCAGGAAGCGATCGGCAACCTGTCAAGATGGTGGCGTCTGCGGGGTGACCATCACCTCACGAGCGGCGGTGGAAAGTAAGCGTCTCCGGGCGCCGGCGATCCACCAAACAAGACAAGAGGGCTCCGTCGAGCGGAAAACACCGTGACCGCCTGGACCGTCCTCGCCGCCCTCGCGGGATCCTCAACCACGTCCTCGGTGAGCCCTCGATCATCCGGCGGCGGAAGCAACCCAAAGACGTGCCAACCTATCGGCTGTGAAAAAAACGATCGTGAGTATTGAAATATTAGTTAGGCGAAATGCAAGCATGCGAGCAATGAAACATGTAAATGTAGTGCAACTCACCGGTGTAGAAGGCTAGGTGGAGCCGCCATACCTGCTAAGGGCACTGCGGACCCAGCAGCAGAGGCACCTTCTCAAGGCCCTACTGTGGTGTGGACGAACGCGCACGGTGCCGGTCGGTCCAACGAAGAGTCAAGGAGTGACTCGAGGTGCGCCATCCACCGCAAGTAAACAGAAAAAAGTACGGTTAGTAATATAAAACAAAAGACTGAGGAGTTCGACATAAAAAAACAAACGACAAACATATCTGTAACATCCCAAAATTTTATTTCAAAAATAGGATAAAAAATATTTTAAATTATTCTTTTATTGGTCGTCTCAAGTTTATTTGTTTCCTCTTTATTTTCTGGATTTATCTAGAGTTCAAAAGAAAACGACTTTTGCCTATTTTTAGAAAAACTTAAAAACTATTTCATTGAAAAAAAATGAAAACCCTATTTAAGTTGAAATTAATTTTTAAAAAAATATTTTACAAGGAACTTCGGTGAATTTTCCATTATTTGTTAAATCTGATTTCAAAACCTTTCCAAAAGTCTCATCAATTAAAAATATAGTTTGGAGACAAAATAAAAGATTTGGTTTTGCTAAAACTATTTTATTTAATATAAATAAAGCTAAGGGAATTTCTGCAAAATTTCCTACAATTGTCAAATTATATATTTTCTAAAGCCTTTCCGAAAGCTTTAACAAAATAAAAATATATGTTGATATAAAAATAAAATATTTGGTGGTACCAAAATATTTTAGTTGATCTTAAAATGTCCTAATTAAACTCCTTGAATTTTCTTAGAATTTTTGGGGTTGTTTTAGTATTTTCCAAATTAAAACGATATTAAAAACAATATAAAAGTATTTACTGTACATGAATAAAATTATTATTTTATGTAATAATATTTTATTTGTCTTACCAAGGCTGTGAGTGACGTTCCATATTTTTCCCGGATTTTTGAACCGTCGTTCGCTATTTATTTCGATTTTATTGGTTAATTCAGATTAAATAAACAGTAACACTACAGTAATTCCGGCCATTACCAGGAGCAGTTTTCAGTCATAACTCCGGCGAGCATTTCCTGACGATCCGCTGGTCTGATCTCCCTATAAATTGAATCACAGATTCCTACGTGTATTCTCTTTAGAACCCGATTAGAATTTTTCCCATCGGAGCTCTAGATCTCCCTGCGTGAGCCATTCTTTTCAGCTCCCGAACTTATTTCGATCTGAAATTTTTACCAAAGCTTCCTATTGTTGTCCTCTACCTCCAGTAAAATCAGATTTTGAAAATACCTACAGGAGCACCTCCGGCCACCGATTACCTTCCCAACTCCAGCGAGCTTTTACCGTTGATCTATTGCTTCTTTGTAGCTGAAAATTGAACCCTAGACGCCTCTCCTTATTCCCCACATCATACTCAAAGATCAGCATCAGAATCACAACGGATCTCCCTCGGCAAGCCTTCTTCTCCAACTCCGGTGAGAACTTCGGCGAGCTCTACCGGGCGCTCCCGAACTCCGTTCATCCTCAAATTTTTTGTAGAGCACCCCCATGATGTTTGCAACACCCCTGTGAAATAGTTTTGCAAGATTCTAAACAGAGCAGCCGCGCCGCCGCATCGCCCCGAGCGCCACCCCCACATCGTTCTGTTTTGGCGTCGCGTTCCTCGTCAACTCGTCGACTCTTTTCAAGATCCATTTGTGTCACGTCGTGCCTCAAGGTACCCTATGTCTTCCATCCAAATTTGGTGCAATTTTATCTACTGGATCAAAAGTTATGGCCGCCCAAAGATCAAATCTTGCCAGAGCCCGTTCTCCCTTGTTTTTGCGAGTTTGGCCGTGAAATTTTTATGGTAGACTCCTCTTGATGTCCCCTACATGGTGCTCACCCTAACCCATGGTTTTGACCTCGTGATTTTGCGCAAAATATTCTTTTCTCCGATCGATCGCGTTGCAGATGACAGAAAACTTCATCGCGCTTCCCGTTGATCCGGAGGTAAAACTCAGATCCGTTCATGTCACTTTGTGCCAAATGATCCCAGATAATTCTCTGTAAAATTTGGTTAGGTTTCGTGCAGTACTTTAATAGATATGGCAGTTTGATCTATTAGCTCCGAGAGCCGTTCATCGACAGTTTGTGATAAAACCGTTGGGTTGCTGCCAAATCCGACAATATCGTTGAGTTCGTGTCACCGCGTTCTACGAGATAGATATTTTCCCTTTGCTGTTGCGTCTACCAAAATTATTTTTATTCGTCGGCCGCCGCCTTTTGCCGCCGCCGCGCGTTGTCTTGTGCCGCCAACTATTTTGGTTTGACGTGGCCAGGCCATTGTGTCCAGTAGACCATTATTCCTTGTTTTGCCCATCGGCGATGTTCATTTGATCCCCGTTTGCCGTCAGAGCATTGTTCCGGTTTATAACCGTCGTCTTTTTAACCTAGTCCTTTGTTATCGATTCGCGTCTCAGTTAGCCGTCCTTGGTAGCATTCTATCGCTGCCATGGCATTGCACCGACGGGCGCCACCTTGTTATTCCATGAGCGTTCTATCATCGCGTCACCTTCATCGTTAACGCTTCGCCGTTAACATTCCATCGTTAACGTTCCATCGTTAACGTTCCGCCGTTAACGTTTCGCCGTTAATGTTCCATCGTTAACGTTCAATCGTTAACGTTCCGCTGTTAACGTTTCGTCATTAACGCTTCGCTCTCATCACACGTGTGCATGCAAGTAAAGGCCCTAGTGTGATGTCCTTACCTTTTCTATCGCCTTATTGTGATCTAGCCCATCACGTTGAGTTCAGCCTCATATTCCTGTCATCACCGCCTCATCGTCGTCGAGTTCCGTCCCCGATGTAAGACTAACCTTCGGATCGAACCGTAGTGGATGTCGATCACATCCGTTCTTGTCTTATCCTTGAAAATCTAATCTGCCATTAACCTAGAATTCATTCGTGGTCTTGGTCGATAGACCATTAGCCATATGTCATATTCTTGTGCCAGACCTAGCCTATCAGTCTATCTTCCTTTTGGTTGACTGTGCCGTTCGAACAACGAAAGTTAACCTCGAGCATCTGCTTAGTTCATGGCGAACTAACGTATCATCGTGGACCCGATCTATAGATCGAGAGACCATATGTCATCGGCGATCCAACCAAGATAATATTTTTCGGAATACTATCCTTCTTTCCCAGTTATTAATCTTTCTCTTCGGTGTATTTTTCGAAAGCCGTTCTATTTTGTCTAACCATCGACCTAATCCATTTAAGTTCCTAATTTCATCTAAGCCGTTGTGCCCAATGCTATTCGTTCTTAATTTGGAGTTTATTTGAATTGCTTTTGAGTTTTGTTGTATTTGTGTTTCTTTATCGTTAGACGTGTTGTCCGGAAGTTATTCAAAGAAACTGAAGATTAAGGAAGTAAAGATTGAAGATCGAAGATCTAGAGTTAAAGATAAAGAGTAAAGAACAATAAAGATAGCAAGGGTCAGGCAAGTCGTGCTTTGATCATATTGCTCCCAGTTTTACAAATTTACTTTGATTCAAATTATTGCATGCTAGTTCAAGATTAAAATGATTTAAATTAATTTGGGAATTAGTTATTCAACCCAATTGCTAATATCACCTTGTCATGACTATTTGTATGCCATAATTCATTTGTCACCCTAAGATGGTTGATTATTAGTTGGTGGTTATTACTTGCCAACGTGGGTTGGTTAGATCGTGTATAATTGCTTAGCCATGCCACGCAACTCATGTCTTTTGAAAATAAAAGAATAATACTGATTAATGGATTTTGAAATGTGTTTGTGAAATGGTGTGACGTGTTGCCACACGATGATGTTGATATGTGGAACCCGTAGTAGTTCTACATGGATGTTGAGTTGTTGTTGGCATTGTGTTGCGCAATAATCAACCTGGGTGATAAAGGATTTAGGCGGGGCAAGTGGCAAGTGGTTTTATGCGGGTGGGCCATCGTGGCATTTGGGTGGGTTGAGTGTTGTGAGGGTCGTGGCGCCAATTTTGAGAGAATGATATCTTGCCTGGTGGGTTAAGGACTTCACCTTGCAAGCCTTTGACTGAGTCACTCGTATAACCACATGTCCGAATGGGAAGACCAAGTTTAGTAGGATTACGATATCTCACCTTTGATACCTCCGGTGGCGATCATCCGGGGGTGATCAGATGGGGAGCATGCTGTCTTTGGGCTTGGTACCGATCCATGTTGTTTGTCGGTCCTATACTTCGCCTCGGTGTGAGGAAGTGATAGTGAAGGCAACCTTGGAGAGGTTCCTAGGTTGAGATAGAAGATTACGAAGGCTTTGTTATGATCGCTCATTCGTGATACTCTTGTATAGCGATTCACGGCTCAGTGGTGAGTTGATTGTATCTTGTGGGTAAAGTGTATAATCTCTGCAGAGTGTAAAAACTATTCGAATAGCCGAGTCTGCGGTATTGGACAATGCTCGGGGATTACAGTTAAGGGGTAGAGTTTTGAAAATAAAATGAGGTTGGGAATGTGAACATTGTGATATGGAAATTGGTTAAGAATGAGAAATGATTTACTTGAGAATGATTACGAAATTTATTATGGGTATTATTTGTTTTACTGCTTTTCTATCTACTATGATTATTTGTGAATAATGCTTTCTTGCAAAAGAACCATTCACCATTCCTTTGGAATAAGCCATGCATGTAGTAATAGAACGCATTACATGCATGACTTGTTGAGTACGGTTGTGTACTCACCCTTGCTTTAACAAAACATCACCGAGTTGAGGAGAAGTCTTTGTCTTGAAGAAGGAGAAGTTCGCAAGAAGGCTTAATATCTAAGAGTTGAACCTTGTCAAATGCTGTGGTATTTTGATGGGATTCACCGACGTTCTTCGTTCGGCCGTGCTCGCTTTTACTCGAGTTGAAGCCATCCAGGCTTCACAATTGTAAGTTGACTTTAAGGTTGTTCAACATGTTATATTAAAAGATGAATACTTTATTTATTATTCCGTTGTGTATTATTGTGATATTCATCTTTGTTAAGCGTGGGCACTAGCTATCGATCACAGGACTAGTCTTTGAAAACACAGAGAGTTTCCGGATTGCAAATTCGGGTCCCGACAATATCAATACTAAAACATGACAAAACGTACAATCATAGTTAAGCATTGTTAAGCATTCAATACAACCCGACATTGATCTTACACAGTGGAATGCAAATTACATAAATCACTACATAAACATGACGGAAGGTCCAATATACCTGCAAATACCTAACATAGGATAAAATGATACATATTACACAATTCAATACACATTACATAACACTACGGGCATTGCGTTGCTTTGTGCCCGTACTCACCGCACTGAGAACACCTCCTAACAGGGCCACCCACTTCAGATTCATCCATGTCATTGCGAATGCGCCTAGACTGTGGACGACCAGCCTGCCCTTCCGCACACCTCCGCAAATTTGCATCCGGTAGACATATGCGCACATCTCTGTTAATGGCAGTGAAATCACCATGTGCTCGAAAACCACGGAACTCACCGGACCATGTATTGACGGCATGACCCTTTAGGTAGAAAGGGGACACGTATTGTGACGTGTTCATCCCAATTTGCCCACAAGCTGTGATCACATGCGAGCAGGGAATATGAAGAAGTCTTGGCTTGTTGCAGGTGCATTCACACCATCCAAGTGACCCCTTGGCCTAGGTTAACCTCGTGTGTAATAACCGTGTGTTGGTTCCCAATCCCCTTTATAATCAAGAGTCACTTGAGCGGTACTCGGTGACTCTGGCTACGCACCATATGCGGTGAGCTTTCTTGGTGCGTTCCTCCATGTAGGCCATCATCCGCGCACAGTACGGCGTTTGCAATGTCGTGGCATGAAGTACAGCCTCCGCATGCCTTTTCTGGAAGTAGCCAACGATGCCATGCAACATGCCTTCCAGGATGACCACAAGTGGTAGTGGACGCAGGCCTCTGATGACCCAATTGTAAACCTCGGCTATATTCGTTGTCATGACACCGAACCTGTTCAAACATATCGGTTAGCACAATAACTCTAAGCTGCTCAATCGTGATGACTATGTTAATTTAGTATACTAACTTTGGCGCCTCAAAGTGTCATGGAGCAATGCCCACTTCTCCAGCGGCTCCGCCTCTATCCGGTCTGAGAAACACTTAATGTTTCTTGACGATCATCTCCTCGATTTGGAGGATCGAGGCGCTCAAAGGGTGATAGCCTTTTGGGTGAGCAATCGTTCGGCGTTCTTTGGTTGCTTCTTGACTCTTCAATCAATGTGGTAGTGTGCTTATCCAACTCGCCAATATCGCGTTGAACTTACGTGCATGGTTCTGCTTGCGTAACCTCTTAAATAGGTTCATCGACTTCTTACTCTTGAATTGCACGAAAAATTTGCTCCCAAATGCCTCATACACCACATTACGCATGTCATGCCATGGAAAAGGCTCATCAAGGTCCTCCTGAGAGTCTTAATTGCCAAATTATACCTTTATAGCGGTCATGGATTATGCACATGTTGGGCGATCACGAACTACCCCGAACTTCAAATGTACGAAAAACCACTGACCCACTATCCGGTTCTCACCTCAACAAATGCAAAGGCCAATGAAAGTATGTGGTTGTTCCCATCAACCGCAATGGCCGTTAGAATCGCCTTGTATTTCCGATCGGGAATGTACCATCGGCGACTGACAATGAATGGCGATGCACGAATGACGCAATGTAAGGACCCAATGAAAAAAGCACGACGAAATATCGAGACCCCATTACCATCCGCTTCACTTTCTTCAAAAGCGGTATACGTTCCAGATTGGTTTCCTTCAAGACATCAAGCACACGAGGTGAGTTACAATCTGAAGCCTCATATGTGCCAAACCTCTTCTCTAATGCCTTTTGCTTCATACGCCGAGCCATCGAGTAACTTATCGATACTTAAATGCTCTCAAGATTGCTTTCTGAATATAAGAACACTCAATGTCCCGCTTCTCGATGATCTCATTGAACATCACGCTAGCGATTACAGCCACATTCAAGTTGTGGTGTTTCACCAGAACATTTTCTAGTCTGCATGTGTGCCCATCTACTCGTGATGCAATCCAAAATGTCTCACACTTCGGCTTGTATGCATGTACTCAGAATTCACATCCTTGATTCACGCACTTCACTGTGTATCTATCTGGACTGGACAAAACAACTCGGAACTCTCCCTGCTGCGATAGTGCCCACAGCCTCACCGCCAACTTCAACTCAGAATTATTTGCGAAAATTTGATTCAGCCGAACGACATTGATAGCATACTCCCAACGCGACTCATGCCCCCACAAAACTTCCATACCAGCTTTGTTTTTCTGTTCCACTTTCGTCAAGGATGGGTACATCCGTTGCTCAAGATTCTCTTGTGCATTTCATCATCATCTTCTCCCCTTCCTCATCTTCGTCGATGTCATCATCACACTCCAACATTTCAGCTTCATCTTGCATCGCCATATGGTCCACTAACTCAATTGATCAACAAGTTGCTCGATTTCCTCCCCTTCATCTCGCCCGGACCTTCCGCGCTTTCTTGCATGCTTGTTATCATCCTCCGCTGCTACCTCAACCGCACCACTTCGAACTTGTTAAATTTGTAGCCGACGTCTTTGCTTCCACACCGCTAATATTCACCTCTTCTCTAGGGCACCCGCACCTGACATTACACATTCAAGGCTAGATCCTTGCACCACCTTAACCATTTCGCCCACAAGTGCGTTCGATCTACTTTCTTCAACTCCCACGAGTCGGGTCACCCTTACTACGCGTGAATACGGTTTGAATGGTAACAGAGTAAACACTTGGATCCGAGGAAAAATATTTGGTCAGCAAAGCTTTATATCACGGATGCTAACTCTATCGGGGAATAAGTGTTCCACCATTGTGATCGCAAAAGCGCTCAAATCAACACCATTTTGCCCATTTTTATTTCACCATCGCCATAATATACCCTAAATTTCACTTGCATCCAGACATTCTTGCTGACGACAAAATTGATTTTTAGATCACCACTAACGTTTAATATCACTAACTAAACAAAATTAATTTTTATATTGCATCAATATATAAATTAACGATTCCCTCCTAAATCTGAAAATTATCATGCTTAGGCATTTCCTACGAACAATCTAAAATCACTATATTGCATCAATATCTAAAATTTCTAATATCTAAACTATCTAATTGCATCAATATCTAAAATTTCTAAACTCGCTATATTACATCGATATTGTATCAATATCTAATATTTCTAAAATTTCTAATTTCTAAAATTTCTAATATTGCATAAACATCAATATCTAAAATTTCTAATATCTAAACTATCTAATATTGCATCAATATGACAAAATATCTAAATTATTTTGCACTATAAAATTTAATAACAAAATTTCAAAAAAATTACCTTTTCTCTTTTTTTCCTCCTTCTTCTTCCTCCTCCTCTCCCAAGCGCTCCTCTCCCTCTCTCCCCTCATGTGGCCTCTCTCTCTCCCGCGCCTCCTCTCTCTCCTCCCTCTCCCTCTCCCTCTCTCCCTCTTGCCGTCTCCCGGCGCTGCTCTTCTTCTTCGCAGTCGAGAGAGACGAGGCGCTCAAGCGATCGATCGTCAGCAGGAGTACTAATCGACAATTATCGCCACACCGGCGACTACTAGTAGTCGCCACACCTCAGCGACTACTAGTAGTCGTTAAACCGCTTAGCGACTATATAATAGTCGCCGGCGGTGTGGCACCACTTCGACTGGCGACAACGAGGCATCACCGGTTGAAATGCGGGATTAGGATATGGTCGCCAAACCGCTTAGCTCGACCTATTATCACCAAACCATTTGGCGACTACCCTATTATCGCCAAGCGGTTTAGCGGCCGGATATTATTTCTGCAATTTTTAAATCACAGTATTAATGTTGCAATTTGAAATAAAATAATATTATTTAAAAAAATTCTGTAAATTCATCTGCCTAGGACTAGGAGTTGCCTTTATGCGGTACCCCATGTATTTCTTTTCTCTGAAATTTGTATAGATTGTCAACAAATATTGTATTCTTCTTATGGTTTTAAGCGATTTTCCTTTCCTTCTGTTCATTAAGATAACACTATATTAATCACTGGACTTGTGTAATTGTCTTGCGCAATGTATGCCCTCGTAAAAATTGTAATGATCGATTGGGGCTTATTGAGATCAATGGAGTTACATATTTGTGCATCTTGTCAAGTAATAAATAACTACTTCATAATCAAAACACAAGTTACACGGTTTACGGCACATTTGTTTGTGTTCTGATCCATGCCAGCACATGTTCTTTATTAAGAATAAAAAAAATTACTCTGCTAGCTTTGCTCTAAGTGGAGCACTAACCTGTTATTTGCAAAGCTTATGATTTACTTGGGCAAATCAATGTTACTAATCCAAGTAAATATGAAATGCTTGTCTTGAGTTCGTCAGTCTCTGTAGCTAGGATTTGATAAAAGTAATTTCGCAGGATTCATGTGCTTCATTTGGTTGGATTGGAGATTTGATCAAAGTCATCAAAGTCACTTGCCACTTGTAGTATCCACTTGTGATGCTCAATCAATTCCTGTAAAGCCACTGACGTTTTCTTTCTTGTGACCATTTCAGCTTCTAGGATACATGTGCTTCATTTGGTTGGATTGGAGATTTGATTTGGCTACTACAAGTGCAATGCAACGCCTAGCTGGCTATTGTCGTTCATTTTTCCTTTCTTCTTAAGCCATTCTAGAAATGTAATAATGTAGAATATATGATTTTTTTGTGGTACTCTTGTGCTAGCCTCGGATATGGCCTCAATTTTGTGCAAATATTCTCGTAATCTCTTTTCTAGTTTCTATTAATGTGGCATGAAGGGTTGGAGCCCTAGAACTGATTGCTTTAATCTTATTTGTATCTAACTTGTTCTAGATTTAAACTAGAGATTTGGAAGAGATTTTTGCTTAATTATGCCTGTCGAACTTTTTTTATTATTATAGGTTAGTACGCTAATAGTTGTAAATTCTTGACTCGTAATGGATCAATGGCACTAATTCACTATGATGATAGCATAAATTCTTGCGGTTTGTTTAAGCGGTTGAGCGGACGTAACTCGCTAGTGAAGCTATTTGTTTATGCAAAAAAATTTTGTTGTTACAAACAATATGTGATTTGCTTAATTGTGATGTTGTTTTTGAATTTTACATTTTTTTAAATTTTTTTGCATTGTTAGGATTTTTATCCCTATCGTTCTCAAACAGTAGTAAGGATTTTCTTCCCGATTGGGAAGATTTTCCCTAGGATTGAGGGAGATTCAATATGCCTTCAAAATCCCCTCTAGAGATAGCCAGCCAGGTGGGACCCACATCATGTTAGGTGGCAAATTTTTTTATTTAATATTTATTTTAAATCTTTTTTCAAAAATAATCAACAGAAATTTTTTTTGCGAAAATAGACCCCCGTCGCCCAGATATGAAGCGATAGGGACCTGAATGTAAAAAATACCGTAAAATTTTTTAATTAGAGACTTGAATGTAAAAACAAAGTAAAATTCAGATCCCTATCGCCCCATACTCGGGCGATAGGGACCTAAATGCAAAATTTTTTATGATGTTTTTTACATTCAGGTCCCTATCGTTTAAATATAGGACGATCGTCTCATATGCGGATGACATGTGCCTATTTTCGTAATTTTTTTCCATTGATTATTTTTGAAAAATATTTAAAATAAATATTAAATAAAAAATTCGTGTTGGAACCTAAATCTAACCCAGTGGGCCATGCCAGAGAGAGCTCGCAGTGGGACAAGCCCTTAGGAGGAGGGTCCACCTCGAGAAAGATAGCCAGCCAGGTGGGACCCACATCTTGTTAGGTGGCCCCTGGTGGAACCTAAATCTAACCCAGTGGGCCATGGCAGAGAGAGTTCGCAGTGGGACCCACATCCTTGAAGGCGTGCCTCGGCAGTGTTGCGTGGATGGTCTGCTCGAGACCCCCTCCATGACGAGCGAGCCGTAGCATAGGCAAGGCCCAGGTAGACCAAGACTTAGGTGATTACTTCACGTTTGACCAACTTATCTATGGACACATGCTTGCAGTGACTCCCTACCGTGTATAGGTTTTCACCCTACGACAATCTTAAGGCTCACAACTGGAGGTGGACACAAAGAACCTGGTTCGAGGCACGATGGACACGGTCCAAAGCTTGGTATGACACGAAGTGGACCGTATCGGATTGGCACGATACTATATAAATGCAATTTGTCTTGGTGCGAGCACTGTGTATGACATCATGCTTGGCAGGTCGATGTCGTCTGATGACCGAGAGATGAGGAAGAAACTCAGTATAAAGGTCACCGGCCCACAGATCATGAACGTTATAGACATACCTAACAGCATGAGCGCCACCCATGTCGCCAACACCTGTAGAGATGGATCAGCTCTCTCTCTCACCCGTCTCCCTCAATTTCTCCCTCACTCATCCGTCTCTCTCAATCTTGATTGCCTTTCTTCCTCACTCTCTCGTTGCCCTCTCTCTCGCTCGTGTTTAGCATATCCCCCTCGTTCTAAGATAAATAAATTTTAGTTCTTTTTTCTATAATATTTGTGTCCACTGTTTTAACTCCATGTGTCTCCGATTCCTTACCTCTCGTCACAATAGTGCAAATGGGCTGGACATAGGTAAGCACCAAGACGTAGCAAAAATGGGCGGCTTGGGCTTACGATGGAGAGTGAAGCCGTACCAAGACGCAGGTGGGAGTACGACAGTCATTGCCACTGGCACAGTTAGCTTCAGTATCGATGGGCCCATGCCGACCAAAGCCAAAGACGATCTGACGTCCACCTCTACTCACAACCCAGAAGTTATATATTCAAATTCTAGAAAACTATAGTGAAAAATCCATAAAAAATAAACCATCTAAAAATTAAGCTAATACGGTCCCAATTATCAACACTACTTTAGATATTGTTCTGAGGATACAAATCAACATAAGCGCACAAGAAGCCCGATTTATAGGAGAGAATCAAGAAAAGAGTCCAACTCGTTTTGGAAATAAAGGAATAAATCAACTCGAATTGACAGCACATGCCGAATTAAAAATTCCGTATCCCTCACGTCCGAGCTTGGAAGACTATCTTCGTATCTTATCATAGTAAGACATTCTAATTTTACTTCCCTCTGTTTTTAATATGGCTGACAAGTTCCATTCTGCTGGTTGGCCGAAACTTAAGTCTTAAAGTTGTAATATCTTCTTCTCTATTAAAGTCCAAGTTGTATACGTTTAGGAGTTGAGGTTGAGTTAGTTTAGATGTATTTTGGCCGTGTATTGTGCACCAATATAAGACCTAGGGACATACCTTATTGTAAAAGATTAGAGTTGATGCATTGAATAAAATTCTAAAAAATCAGCATAGTGTTTCATAGCCATTATTGAGATGTGTGCTTCAATTGAGTTGATTGCCGTGAGATGAGACAAAGAGTTGATTGTGCGAGTTGAAAACTTGTTGTTTTCATATTGTACTCAAGAAAACCATTGCAATTATATCTTTTCAGATTAGTTGGCAAATCACTGTGTGTGGTATGGTAAAACATCAGACATATCACGCATCAATTAGCAATTTCCATATCACAAACTCTATTCATCGGCAAGGCTATGTTCATCTCGGCCATCTCTTTTCAAATACGATATTCGGCTCGAGTATAGGGATGTCGAAATAGAAAATGCTCCTCGTAGTGAAGTACAATCATCCGATTTGATTGGAAACAAATGGATGAGATTGCGTGAACTATACAAACTCTACCGGGAGTAAACCCCTCACAATACTGTTACATTCATGCCGACAGGAAACAATGATTAAGAAAACATCACCATCTCATCAACCGATGTCAACATCCTTGTAGCCTTATTGTATTTGATGTCTTCTTCCTCTCTCGCGTCTTCGCCTCGATTAAGAAGCTTTGGACACCTCAATTTACCACGATCGCAAGAACTAATTTCTCATCAAGTTGCTGTCATAAGTAAGTTTTGTACTCGGAGGGCAATAAGGCATTGTTCCAGATTCCGCAACAGAAGAACTCCAAGATCACCTCCAAAACCCGCTACTCGAAGCCCGGCCGGGCTTCTTTATCCAGTGATTCATTATCCTCCCACGTTTCATCTCATATATTTTAGAACGCAACAATATATTCGACTGCAACTTAATTAAGAAAAAAATAACTGGTGGTTCAACCAAATAAGATTGACATAATCCACTGCAATGTTGAATAGAGCCTACATTAACTTTAGTAAGACAAGTTAAAATAAAAAAATTAAAAAGACAAGATTCCAGCTTGGCCAAGTGCATAAGCAAAACATCAACCATATACACGTATCATCCCACAAGACTGCAGCCATTCTTAAATAGAAAAAGGTCCCTATACACTACTACAGAACAGGCCATCCTTGCCGGCATATCATTGCTGGGTTAGGAGCCGAAGGATAACATATCACTACCGGTTCAAAAGTCCGCCGAGGAGACACGATATCCGCTTTTTCATGAAAACAACCGCAAGGATAACCAAATATCACCGCCGCTTATATCTAAAACTAATAGTGACGTATCATTGTCGGTTCTGTTACTAACCGACAATGATACTAGAATTTTCATTGTTGGCTTTACTTCAGAACCGGTAGTGATAAGTGTTTTCTTCCATGATAAGTACTTTCCCGTACAATCCGACCTTATCATCTGGTGATTCTACGCAAAACGGCAAGAGGATAAGTACTTATATAGGTGTTCTCCTCCTCGATCGAAAGCGTAATGCGAGAGGAGCTCGATCAAGAGCTATGATTTTGGTGACTCTCACGCTAAAAATTGTACCAAAATTTATCTTGTATTTCTTCTCTAAGGTTTGTAACTTGATCTATATTATATTTGTAGTTAGATTTTACTTTATAGATTGCTCTAGATTTTGAAAATTAGTGATCGATGGTTTGAACATTTGAGGCTCAGAGAGCTCAAATTAAGATCTTACTAATTTACTGAATAAATTACAATTCTTATTCATTTCGGTGATTTAATGGATTTTTAAATAATAAAAATTGCTAGATGGACAATTCTTATTTACCCTCACACACTAGGCACAGGTGGATACATGAAGAAAATACCAGCATGGGATAGGTGTGAAGAAGAACTAACCCGCAGAGGTGTCATTCTCAAGCTGAGCGCCGAGTTGAGCAAACAATCGAAGCACTGGTTGGTTGGGAGGGGGGTTTCTATCATGAATAATGGCAGCTTAAACTTCAGAAGCAATAGAGACCAAAAAGTGTTGCGAAAAATCACGGATACTCATGTGTAGTCTTTCTAAGGCTCTTTCAGGCCACGAAGGGAGAATGACGAGCTAACCGTAGCCTTGGGTAACAAGGAGCACCCTGGTCGCACCCGAGGAGTTGGTTTGGTGCTATGGAAAGAAGGCTTCCCAGCTGACGCATGGTTGTATAGGCGTCCGAAGAGAATAAGAGAAGATCAACTGGACCGTCAAATACAAGTTTCTACGGCGAAAGCATTAGAGGAACAAAGAGTGGAACTAGATAAGGTTGTGGAGCAAGCAAGATGTAAAGTTTCTGCCATGACCGCCACCGATGACAAATTTCAGATTTTCAAAGGTTTGCTCGTGAAGAGCAGCTACATGTCCACAGGGATTCCCGAAGAGCATGGACTCCATTTTCCTGTGGATGACATCATAGAACCAACACCGTGCAAGCTACATTTATCCGCATATGGCATTACCATCAAGGTGATTGAGGGCAGGGCTTGGCCATGCAACTCCTCAAATGTTTTGCACTACCGCCCGATACTGCCAGGATTCACCAGGGTTGATGTGGACAGTGTGGTCTGTCAATACCATAAAATGGAGGTAGAGATCCCTAGCGATGATAGAAAAAACAAACTAGAAGAAAACGTGCATGGCTTCCTCACGTGGCGCAAGAGCTTGATTAAGTTTGGCTCGGACGATGAGGATGAAAAAGATGATGATAATCAGCCGCACTCTCCACACAGAGACCTCCTGCCCATGTTGCCACCACATAGAAAAAGTCCAACACCTTCGTTAGCACCACCCAGAAAATGTCCAACTCCTTCGCCAACACCACCCAGGAAAAATCCAACTCTTCTGCCGGCATCTAAAAACACCAGCACCATGTCGGAAGTCGGCAACCATCGCCTAACAAATCTACCATCTCGGTGAAGTTAGCACAACCTCAAAAGAAATTACCAAATTGAGATGATCAAGAAGAACCTGAAAAGACAAATAAGCGCCAGTGTAACATCTCACTTCAAAAAGTGCTATCACCTGAGAAGACTAAAATTGATGCTAATGCACAGAAGTTTTTCATAAGTATGGAAAAAGTGAAATGATGGGATGAGCTTATGAACCTTGCAAAATATCAGACTACGAGTGCATCTCTAGAAAGCAATACTTGAAGGTGGCTAGTGCCGACGCGTTGAGGTCGAAAGCTCAAGGAGATGCTGCTCAATGAGATTGTGATCACGAGCAAGGACTAAGGTGGAAGTTCATTCTCAGGAAACCGCTGGTTGAACTAGCTCATTTCGATGACCTAACAACACATTCGCGTGCATGTTCATCGCTGGTACATGCAATGTCTAATAATGGTACGGAGTATGCTCAACCGATACACAAAGTTAGATTTTCACAATGGGGATGACATCTTCGGGTGGGTGTCACAGATTTCACGAGACAAATTCTCGCAACGGATGGGGTTTCTCCCAGAACAGAGATTAAGGTTCGGTAGAGGGCATCTTCGCAGTTGGAAACCCTAATGACTCTCGTGCGAGGGATCTCGGGGATCAGCAGATCAAAGAACACAGCGATGTACCTAGGTTCGGGCCCCCAGTGTGGGTAACAGCCCTACGTCCTGCTAAATCTTTGTTGATGTCTATTGAGTGGGTTACAATGCTCTTTTCAGTTCGTTCCTTTCTTCTCTTTTTTCTCTCTAAGTCTTTCGGCCTCCAGAAAAGCGCCCCCTCTACCATGCACCAGAGCTCCCTTATATAGTCTGGGCTAGTTTGGGCAGGTGAAAAGGTGACATCATACTGATGTACGACTCATTTATTACATTCATTAATGTAGTCCTGTCCCTCAAGTCTCATTATCCGCCAGCCAGATGGCTTCGCCAATCGCCCAAGATGTGACTTCTCGGTGATGGGATAGGTGTGAGGCGCCATAGGATGGGCCGCTGTCGTGTCGACACATCTCTTCGCATCAATGGCCCCGACACAGACGCCAGGAACGAGACTTCGAGGCGCCTTCTTCTCATTCTTTGGTCACCAACGCGCGCGCTAGTGGGGCCCGATCGCCACCACACGCCAGTCACACACGTTGGCTGTCCTACGAGAGGGGCCCGATCGCCGCCTCGATCGCCAGCCGCCACGCACGCCGCCTGGGCGAGAGGGGCCCGATTCGCCCGCCACTTGCCAAAGCCGCCACGCGGGACGGGCGCAGGAGAGGGGCTCGATTCATCCGCCGCCACAAAGCCGCCACGGCCGCCGCCCGACGAGAAGGGCTCGATTGCCGGCCGCCGCCAAAGCCGCCACGCGGGCCGGGCGCCGGGAGAGGGCCTCGATTCGCCTACCGCCGCTGGTCGCCATATGGGCCGCCGCCAAAGAGAGAGGGCACCGCTGGCCAGCCACCACGTACAAGACTGGGTGAGAGGGCTCGATTGGCTCTTACCGCCAAAGCCGCCACGCGGCCGCCGCCCCGTGAGAGGGGCTCGATCGCGAGCCCGCTTGCTGCCGCCACGCGGCTTACTTGTTCATGCATGAGAGGGTACCTTAGCGTAGCACGACAATAGCCCTGTGTTCGGCCCCGAACGCATGAGTTTTTTAGGCCTCATTTAATGTCGATGCATTCCCAGATGGACCCACCACTTCTGAGCACGTAACCGCCTCGGTCTCCCCACTTCCGCCGATTTTTCTTGGGACCCAAAGCGTCGCATATCTTTTGTCTTTTCGTGAACCGTCGTGTGAGGGGGCCTATATATACGCCAAGCATTCCCTAACCAAGCAGCTCACGCCTTCGATTCCTCGCGCCTGTTTTTGCCTTCGCCTTTCCTTGTCTAAAAACCTTGTTCTTGCTCCAATGGTGCAAGCCTTTCCATCTTCCTTTGTTGACAAGGAGAGGGTGGCGACGCTCTCCAAGATGGCGTCCGAGGGTTCCCTCCACCTTCGCCGTGGAACCCTTGCACCATGGTGCGAACCCGGGAGATCGCCGTTTTGCCCGGGTTTCATGGCGGGCTCCGGTGCCACTATTTTCAATTATTCTCACCGCCCTTCACTTCTACGAAATCCACCATCTTCATCTCACTCCCAATTCCATTCTCATCCTTTCTACCTTCGCACACCTCTCATGAGATGTTCAGAGGGTAATTCCCAATCTCCCACTCTTCCGCTTACTTCTACATCCTCCGCAGCCTCCTCCGACGACGGATCGGGGAGTCGCTTATTTCGCCTCGCGACGGGTTGGCCCCTCGCCATTCCTCCACCGAGATCCAATCGAAGGCGGAGGAGCGACTGGCTCTACGTCGACGACGATAGCGAGGTCGACCTCCTCGGGATGCCCTGCGCGCAGGCGGAAGTCCGCTATAGTTGGAGCTCGCCCGTCGAGGAGACGACAGAGCTCCTGGCGATGGCGGCCCACATCAACCGGGCTTAGAGACGCCAGTAATCGGCATCGTAGTCCGGACTTTGTAGCCCGGCGATCTGCCTCGCTACGACGCGCTCCACCTCGCATGGTAGTACACGGCGATGATTTACATGACCCGCACGCATCCGGGCCGTAAGTTCTTTATTCTTCTCTTGAATACATATCTCCTTTTGTGGTCGCCATCAACTAATAATTGCATCTTCTTTTTTCTGCCAGGCGCAGGGAACTAACAATTGCATCACTTCCAAATGGTCGCTCGACTACTTCCCGCCAATGCCGAAGGCCCCAGATTTCTTGTCGCGCCGCGCCTCGCGAACTGAGTCCGCAGAGCGCCCGGATCATCAAGTTGTTTCCGCGATGGACTCCACCACCTTCAAAGATCGCCACCATGGGCCTCTGGTGATCTGTGACTGAGCCCTAACCGACGATCAAACGCAGTAAGCGGCTATGCACTCCGACGCTTCTAAAAGCGGACCCCAAGAGGCCCCACACCAAGGATCAAACTCGCCGCCACCGACCGGGCCTCAAAGCGCTACCGAGTGGTGGACATGTATATCCGGCGACGACGACGCTCGCCCGGCAGTTAGCCCATCGACGCCTAACTCACGCGACCGACACGGGCATCTACTCTCAACGGCGCCGCCCTACAAAGATCGACCCATCGGGCGACAAGAGTTGCCACCACCACCCACCGTGGCGGGCTCACGCTCCTGGCTCTCTTCATCTTCCGGCTACCTCCAAGGGTGGCCTCAAGGTGCTCGCCAGCAGACGTCAGCCAGCCAACAAACGCAGCTGAACTTCGCCAGGCTACCCGACGCCCGAGGCAACTCGGTAGACGCCGCCAACAAAGATCATGCCCGCTTTGCTTCGCGCCGCCCTCGCCGCCTCGCGTTTCGCTTGGGTGCGCATTGTCAATCTTTGGCGAGGCGCGACGCATCCTCGATCGCTTTCACGGCGCTATCCAGCTGGGCGCAGAGTGTCACAAAGAGATGGCGGCGCCAAGGCGAGGAGCCGACGCAGCGAGGGAGAAGGGAGGCGCCGCTGCCTGTGAGAGGGTGACTGCAGCGGCCATGCTCGCCAAGGCACAGGAGGCTGAGGCGGCGTAGAAGTAGGCGATGGAGGAGCTGCGCCGCACGACTTACAACCTGTCATGTCCGCCGGCTTTACCTACGCACGCATGGCGTAGGTCCCCGGAGCCACCGGGGTGGACTCATGAGCCGTTAGTGCCTTCTACCGCAAGACGCCAATGGCGCTACTCGTTGTCGCCGGCCTCTTAGTGGCTTGCCCGCCGCCTTGGCCACTCGGTCCGCCCGAGAAGGGCGGGAAGTCACGCCGCACATGATGTGCCGGGCGATGTTACGCCAACATGACGCCCTTCAATCTGATGGTCGCTGTGGGCGGCATTGAGGGAGACAAGGCGCATGCGCGAGGCCACAGAGCACGTCGCTGGGCTGATGACGGTGGAGGACCCGAAGCTCGACACGGCGGTAGCAGAGGTAGAAGTTGAGGAGGTCGATGAGCACACCCAAATTGCCAACGACAACTAATGGCCCGGGCCGCCTCCCTTGTCATCTTTATTTCTTCTTCTTATTTGTTTTGCCTTTCTGTATGCAAAAACTATCTTAGTAATCACAATGAAAATAGCATCTTTTGGCTTTACCTGCATGTGTGTTTGTCTGTGTTTTGGTGTGTTTGCTCAATTCAACCACCAAGATCAAATTTCATCTTGCCGTGACGCTTAACCCTAACGCTTAGGTTAGGTCAATGCTTCGTGACTTCTTGGGTGATTACAAGCAGCCGCTACAAACGCAAACAAAGGTTATGCAAGACATGCAGGACATAGACAAATAGAGTCTTAAGTCATGACGCGGGGTTGTCACCGGCCTATGCCCTTTCGGAACTTAGATCCTAGTGATCTCGGAGCTGCATCGCAAAGATCAAGGCTGCAAGGCGAGGGTTCCCAGGAGTGGCTTTGGGTCTGCGGTGTTCGCGGTGGCAACCCGAGGTGCGCTAGCCACATGGAACCACCGTGCCGCACTCGCTGGCCTCGTCACTTCGCCCTCACGACGCAAACGCTGGCGCCTCTTTATCGCCAAGGAGCCGCTGTTATCGGGCGCTCGTGACAACCACACACAATCCGACCCAACAGGGCACAAATGCTAAAGACAGGTCGATAATGCTTAATGCAGATAACTTATCTTGATCATACAGCTATTGGTTAGCCAGAAATTCTCTGCTTTCTGCCGCAGCCATCTCAAATGTTTTAAATTAGGCCAGTGCTTCAGCACTTCATCTGTGATTGCATGTAACCACCGAAAGCACAAGTAGACGTTACGTTGGGAGTGCAAGAAATAGACTAAAAGAACATAAGTCCCTTCGCGGGGTTGTCATGGTCCTTTCCTTTGGAACTTAAGCCCTTGTGATTTCTCTTGAACCAGCCCCCAAGCGCTATGCGGTCAAGGTAGCGGGTTCCTAGGAGTGGTTTTTGGGCTGTGGTGTTCAAGTGGCAACCTCGAGGTGCGCTTAGCCATTGAAGCACTGCGCCACACTCGCGCCTCGGTCGCCTCGCCCTCGCCGATGCGAACGCCGGTGTTAACAAGATATCAACGAGGAGTCGCTAAATCAAGCGTACCAATGACACCCATGCATACTACCCACTGGGCACAAATAGGAAGATAAAGCAAAGCCTTTAAGGCAAACAACTTAATCGATCACAAGAAGCAGTCGCGGCCCCGAATTTGCAATTCGGACACTCTGCGGTATCCTCGCGACTAGTTCAGATCGCGCATAGCGCACACTGCACTCAACAGGTATAATATCACATCATACAACGGAATATTAAATAAAGTACTTCAAACATTTATATAAACGAGTGTACGACCTTATGGTCATCCTTACAATAGTTATACACGCAGGCTTACAATAATCAAATAACAAAAGTTCAAGAAATGAATATAAAAGTCGTGATGTCCATCTTTTCCACGCCGCTCCGACGGGCTTGCCCCTAGTTTTCCTGGGCCCTCAACATACTCCTCTTCATAGGTCAAGCGTAGTCTCCTCCGTAAGTTTGTCCGCAAGGGTGAGTACACACTGATTTCAACAAGTCATGCACAAATGCAGATCTATTTACTACATGCATGTCTTGTTACAAAGGAAAGGCTCGATTGGTTAATTTGCTTTTGCAACATTATTTTAAACTATTATTTAGTTAGATTAAAAGCATCAAAACCATATAACCATTATATATCTCAATTTGTTTTCCACATTATATCGCATTAATAATACCTAATCATCTTTCTTGGCACACGTACCATTTCCCCATTTATTTTTCAAACACTACCCCTTGATCAGTAATTTTAGCATTGTCCAAGACTGTGGACTCCTACTGTTCTAACAGCTTTGACACTCGCAGAGGTTGTACACTTTACCCACAAGATACACAACAGACACCACAAAGGCGATTAACAGAATAAAGCTTTTCAGAGACTGTCTCCACCTAAGAACCTCTCCGTGTTGCCTTCACTATCACTTCCTCACTCGAGCCAAGTATAGGACCGATTTAACACCGTTGATTCGGTACCAAGTCAGTAGCACAGTGCATCGCCCTCCTGCATAAGCTACTCCCATGTAATCGCCAACCCGAGGTATCAAAGGTAAGACATCGAATCCTACTAAACTAGGTCTTCCCATTCGCACATGTGGTTGTACGAGACTCGTGTCAAAGGCTTGCAAGGTAAGGTCCTTAACTCACTCAAGGCAAGACATCCTTCTCTCAACATTTGGCACACACCTCACAACACTCAATCCCCATTGCCACTTAAGGCCCACTCGCACTAAGCCTCTGGTCCACTTGCCCCAGCCTAAATCAATTCCACCCCAAGTTGTTAACAAGCAACACATGCTCATATTCATCTTTCATGTAGAACCACATAGTGTCTCTACATTCCAAGGTTAATACCAACATCATTCCACATTTCATTAAAAAGCATTCACTATTCTTTAGTCAAGGTTGATTTTGTAATCCAAATAGAATGGTTCACGACATGCATGGCTAGCAACTATTCACGGTCTAGCCTCCGTGTTGGCATAATATCATCAACCAACTAGATTTATCCAACTTAGGTTATCAAGGAATCATGTCATACAAATGATATCAAGGTGGCATAAACAACTTGAGTTGATAGCTAATTCACCCAAAATAATTTAAAGTCATTTTAGTTGAATTAGCATGCATAGTTTAAAACAAAGTATATTTCAAAAATTAGGAGCAACATGGTCAAAGCATAACTTGGCTTCGAAAAGTAGCGAGTCTTGGTCGGGAGCTTCGTCCTCGAATTCCGTGTTCTCACACGGCTCAACGTCTACGCATAACAGACAAATAACCAAATAAACATGTAAAACAACGTTCATCCGTATATGAGTATTCTTCCTTTCTTGGTTCTGGCTTCATGAGAGAGAGCGGAAAATGAAGAAATTGGATGATCGGCCAGCGAGCGACGCAGGTTGGCCAGAGAAAAGATTCAGATAATACTGATCTGGACTTGCCATATCTAAACTAATCTCCAACAGAGCATACAGTACTAATACATGTGTATATACATGCGCCTAACATAAATACACTAACCTGACTTACGTGCGTCTATTCAACCATATATCTACGTATTTCACATCCATCAGACTAATCTATATACATACATATATATATGTGCATCTGCCGACCATAACACATGTGTTCATGCATATAGAGAAATCATACACACTAATCTTCCTAGTATATATGCGTAATAATATGAGAATACACAGATCGACGGGATCAAAACAGAGACAAAGTGTACAATAAGAGAAAAGAGGTACCGGTCGGCGGTAGCAACGACGGCGGTGACACGAAAGACGCCCAGGTGACGCACGCCGCAACGGCGTATGGTGAAGGAATCGAACACACGTCGGCCGGACGAAAGCAGCGGCGGCGACATACCGGTCGGCTGAGTCGCTGCTTGAAATTGAAACAGCAGGCGATATGAGGAGAGGAAGAAATAGAAGTGAGGAAAAGATCTAGCCAAAGAAAAGATAAGCCGTACCTTAGATCAGGACGTATGGGAAAGAAAAGGGAAATCAACAACGCTGCAGATACATGGTTTAAGCAATGGCGTTGCTGGTTCAAGTCGTGCAGGAGAAATTGGAGATGGCTGGATCGGAGGAAATGCGCATGGAGAAAGAAACGGCTGTTCTTTTAGAAATGAGTAACCGGCTGAAACGGATGTGAATGCTGTTCCTTTTGAATAATACGGCTGGAAAGGAAATGAGTAATCGGCGGAAATGAGTAATCGGCTGGAAAGGAAATAATATTCGGCTGGAAAGGAAATAATATTCGACTGGAAACGAGCAGGCGAGAATGCATGGCGTCGCTAATCATGCGCATAATTCACTCTGATGTGCATAATTGAACGTATAGTTCTGATGTGCATAATTGAACGTATAAACGGTGCACTAAACATTCCCTTAATGACGCGACGCAATAGCAATTATCGCTATTACTAATTCATGCCTGGAAACGTTGCCGTTACTAGCTAATTCATGCATGGAAACGTTCTCAATTTAAAAGGAAACATCTTCATTCAAGTTACTACATGCATGGAAGTAATAATCAGTGACCACATCGCACAGAAACGGCAACGATCAGTTCTAAAGAATTCCTTCCGCTCAGGATGTCCTCATCAGATAAATTTCAGATTTTGAATAGTGTTAGAACAATACGCCGTTAAGATAAAATAGCAAAAAGGCTCTAAAAATCTTGGAGAAATCTTCAAAAATAATAGGAATATTTGGAACTTAACTAAATTGATTTCGCAATTTTTCGATCTATATATTTTCTGCAAAAATTCTTTAGTAGATCTATTAATTTGTACTTTTGCTTAATATAATCCATAAAACTTAATTTTTAATCTAGTTTTTTACGGTATTTGAAAGAAACACCCTTTATTTTTCAAATATTATTATTTTAAACTAAATTTGAAATTTGGTTACACGCTAAATTCATGATCAAGTATTTTATATGATTAATTCGACAGCTTAAATTTTATAAATTCCAAAAATTCCAAATAAATTTCAGATATTCCTAAAATAATTCAAATAACGAAATACAGCTAGAAGCAAATTTCGATGTTACAAACCTCCTCTTAATGTATCTCGCCCCGAGATCTGTGGTCAAGCAGAGAAGAGGTTGGGAAACTCTTTCTTCAAATCTTCCTCACGCCTCCCAAGTTGTTTCGCTCAATGATTGCTCCAATCGAACTCTCGCAAAGCGGTTGATTTGTTTCGTCTCACGATCCATGGTATCCAAAAATCTTCAATCGGACGCTTTTGTAAGTCAAATCCTCTTGTAATTCAATTGCTTTCTATAGGCTACCAAGCTCCCAGAGATTAAGAACATTTCTTCAATCGAGATACATGGAATACATCATGTACTCGCCAGAGATCCGGCAATTTAACGGTAAGCAACTTCACCTTCATGACTAAGATTTTAAACGTCCGACATACCTTGGTGCGAAGCCTCCTATGCGTGAAACCTTTAACTCTTTTTGAGCGGCGTGGACTTGAGATAAACATAATCTTCGTGCTCAAAGCTCAACTCGCACCGCTGTCTGTCGTCAGAACTCTTCGGCCCGGGTTTCAGCAGTTTTCAACCTTTCTTGAATTAATGCAATCTTCTTCTCTGTGATCTAAAAGTACGCCCGGGTCCAAAAACATGACGCTTCCTCCTGCCTCATATTCCGGGCCAGGGTGTTCAATACCTGCCGTACCATATAAAGCTTCAAAATGCCACATTTTCAAACTAGCTTGGTAATCTGTTGTTGAAGCTAAATTTCACAGACGGGCAGCATTTATCTCTACGATGTGGTATATGATAAAGTTATTAAGCCCTTAGCATATCTTTCAAGTATCCGCATTCTTTCTGGTCCGACCATCTCTCGAGATGATATGTCAGATTAAAATCTGTAGATTTAGTACCTATAGTCAGAGCGTGCTTTATCCCAAAACCTTGAGGTGAATTGAGTACTCCGTCCGATACTATCTTTTTGGGTACACCGTAAACACACAATTCTTTGCTATATACAATTCCGCTTAACTTATCTCCGTAATTGTTGTCTTTACGCTGCATAAATGAGCTGACCTTTGTTAGTCGATCTACTATGACCCATATGGAGTCATATCCACCTTGAGTCCTTGGCAACCCGTGATGAAATCCATTCCCATCTCCTCCCATTTCCATTCTCGTATCTTTAATGGTTGTAGTAATCCAAATTGTCTCTCGTGCATGGCTTTAACTCTTGACATACGCTACATAACGCTACATGCTCGCCTACCTTCTTCTTCATGTTCGCCACCAAAATCTTTTTTAAATCTCGTGCATCTTTGCACTACCGGGTGAATTGAATACTTGGAATTATGCGCTTCTTCCAAAATCAACTCGCCTTAATTCAAGTTTATGAGGTACGCAAATTTCGCTCTTTTATCCACAAGGTACCGCTTTCATCTATTCTCAAACTTTAGCTAGATCTTCGCCCATCTTGGATTTAATCCTATTAATCTTCTCATCATCCTTTTGACCTTCCCCGATCTCGTTCTAGGGTTGGTTTAACCTCCAAGGTAGCTAGAAACCCTTCCAGACAACCTCTATTCTTAGCTTCTGGAAGTTCTTATATAACTCACCGCTTCTTCTCGCTATTATCATATTCGATCAGAACCTTCCGACTCAAAGCATCACCACTACATTTGCTTTTCCCTCGATGATAACGAATTCCAATATTGTAATCTCTGATTAACTCTAACCACCTCCTTTGTCTCATATTTAGGTCCGATTGTGAATATATACTTTAAACCTTTTGTGATCTCAGATATATTTCACAATCGATTTCCCATAAGATAATGACGCCAAATTTTAAGAGCGCACTACCGCCGCTAACTCTAGGTCATGAGAGTCGGGTAGTTTTGTTCATGTGGTCTTAATCGCCTTGACGATACGCTATTTATTTTGCCATTCGTGATCAAGACACATCCAAGTCCTCGACGTGAAGCATCACAATATATGTCAAAATTATCCTTGGTATTCTAAGAACACTAAAACAAAAAGTCAAGTCAAACGCTTTTTCAAATTTCCTTGGAAACTCTTTTCACATCTGTGTGTTCACAAGAACTTTTTTCTTTCTTTAACAATTGCATAAGAGGTCTCGTAATTGAAGAAAAGCTCAATGAACCGCGGTAATACCTCGCCATACCAAGGAAACTTCTCGATCCGAGTAATCGATTTTGGTTGCTCCTAATGCACATCGCTTTACTTTCTTGGGATCGATACCTACTCCTTCCAGCAAATATCACATGACCTAAGAACTCAACCTTCTTTTCCGTAAGTCACACTTACTAAATTTTGCATACAACCGATTTTCCTTAACTTTTCCAAAACCTTCCTTAAATGTAATCGCATGTTCTTCCTCCGACTTGAATAAATAAGAATATCGTCGAGCAAACACAACGCATTTATCCTTATCCAAATATTCCATGAACACTTTGTTCATCATGTTCATGAAATAGGTCATGCTGGTTAATCCAAAAGACATGACCAGAATTCATAATGACCATACCTAGATTAAAAAGCCGTCTTTGGTATATCCTCAATCAATTTTCAACTCGTGATATCCGGATCGAAGATCTATTTTTGAGAAGACTCTCCGCCTCTTAATCGATCAAAGAGATCATCTATCCCGGCAATGGTATTTGTTCTTTATCGCCACTTCATTGAGTGCACGATAATCTATATACATTCTCGAACTTCCATTCTTTCTTAATCTAACAAAACCGGTGCTCCCTAAGGTGACGAACTTGGTCTTATAAATCCTTTTTCCATTAATTCTTCAATCGCTTTCTTCATCTCCACCAACTCCTCAGAGACATCCTATAGGGTCTCGGCTATTGGAGTCGCTCTGCACAAGCTCGACATAAACTCTATATCTCTCGTCAAGCGCATTCCAAAAGATTCGTCAGAAAAACATCAGTGGTACTCATTAACTACCAAAGCATCTTTCATTTCCACAAATTTTCACGTCGTTAACCATTAATCGCTCATCTTGAGCAAAGGATCGCTGAATCTCCACCTTTCCTACCATCCGGGCTCTCAATGGTAACCATTCTTCCAATAATCTAGCATCGCTTTGTGCTTCGATTACTAATCCATTCCCAAGATAACATCTAGGGTTTGAGTTTCCAATATGATCAAGTTCGCTAGAACTCTATTCCATTTATTAATAATTTTACCCTAAAACACCCTACTTTAGTTCGGAGTTTTGATCCAGGTTTGAACTATAAGAGTATTCTAAGGTTGACCATATCCAAATCATTTTCCATAACAAATACCCATGAAACAAATGAATGTGAAGTTCAGAATCAAATAAAATGGTAGCCTGTAATCGAAGTTAACAGAACTTACCCAAGACAACATCTCGTTGCATTCTAACTTCATTCTGCAAAGTGACATGGTTGACTTTTCCTCAGCACGACCGATTGTAGGTGCGCCCCAGATGGGATGTACTGCTTCCACCTTGAGCTAGTAGTGTTCTGCAGAGTATTTCCCAAATTGAAGTTTTACAGGGTGACTCACTCTTCTCTAGGACAAGTATTGGCAAATGTCCCATCTCATTGCAAACTGTAGTAACGCCTTCCCGCCATTGTTGGATTTCCAGCAGCCTTACCGATGTACTCTTACAAGTGCTTGAGGATTCTCGACCCAGAGGTCGTCAGGCCGGTATTGGTGTTCTTGCACCCTCCTCGGCCTGAAACCTAGTAACCTGTTGAGGTACCACCCTTGGTCTTCGCTGCCTCGGGCCTCTTTGTCATGTGCTATCCGACGCTTATGGGTTGTCGCCCAACTTTTGCGCTTATCTTCCGTAATGAGTGCCTTATTGACCAAATTTCTTGAAAGTCCTAAATGTGGGTGATCATTCCCACTTGTAGTCCGGAACCAATCCTTCATGAACCTAGACCGTTTAGCCTTATCTGGCTACATCCTTCATCGCGCATAACGTGTAAGTTGTGTGAATCTAGTTAAGATAGTCGCCACATGATTGGCCTCCTCGCTCAAAGAGCGAAATTCTCCTTCTTAAGCTCCATCATCCTTCCCAGACGTGATAATCGATGGAAGGCAACCGAAACTCATCCCAAGTGATTTCGAGGATGCTCATGGGAAGCACATACTCTTCCACCTCTGTCAGCAAAGAGTACCTTCTAGCCGTGGGAAGCATATAAGACTTCTCATTGCCGTAACATTGGGTTATGTAGCAGCCTCTCGATCAGACGCGCGTACTAATCATCGCCTTCTATGGGGTTGACATTCTCAAGAGAAGGTTGGAGGTCTAGTTCTCATAAAATCGGATGCCTTGAGTGATGCCCATGATGCATGCCTTGGTTGTTGTTGAGATTATTAGCTGCAGCTTGATTCTCTAGCTTAGTTGCATCCGTTGCATCATTGTTCCGTGATCACCGGGTCTCGAGTACCAAGAATGCACCCAAATTATTCATGTCCACAGTGGTGCTTGAGGACTAGGTGCTTCATTGTTGTTATCCCTCCTCCGAGAGTTGTCAGCCCGACTCCATCCTGTCCCCGTGTTCACCATCCAAGAACAAAAAGATTTAGGAAAAAGAGAGAACAGTATAGGCAAGTAACAAGAATCTTATGCTGGAGAAGATTTAACTCAAAAACTTGAGCAAACAATTACTAACTTGGTATGGTTGCTTATTCAAGCTTCAAAAGCTCAAGAACGATACCCAATTTTAACAAGAAACAAGGAAAACCAAATTAGCCAAAGCACACAAGTCTAACGCTTCCAGAAAGGGAAAACACTCCTAACTTAGACAGATGCGACTTTCACACATGAGTCTCAACAGCCTACTCAAGCAACCGATGTTTCAATTTTGAGCACTCCACTCCATTAATCGTTCTTTCTACCTTCTCGAACACTTCATCAGACACTTTTCTTGAGCTCGACGACATTCTCGACTTAATGCATCTTAAGATCCAACAAAGATCCAAGGCTTTCTCCTAAGGTGTGAAACATCGTTATTCATTTAAGACAACCGAGGTAGATTTTCAATTTAAATCAAGGGGAAAGATAGAAACTTCAAAGAAAGGGGGAAAAGAATGGAAGAATAAGATAAGTCAAGAACTTGTTATTCTTCGCTAAATTTTCTTTAGAAAATAATTTTGAAGTTCCTAAAGAACGCCAAACTATCTAGGGTCAAGATCTGATACCAAGATGCTCGATATCACCTCCGTCAGGCCCTCGAATTTGCAATTCCCGACACTCGTGTATCCCTCGCACTAGTCTGTGATCGCGCTTAGCGCATGCACTCAACAGGTATAATATCACATCATACACAAATGAATATTAAATAAAGTACTTCAAACATTTATATAAACGAAAATGACCTTATGGTCATCCTTACAATAGTTATATACGCCAGGCTTACAATAATCAAATAACAAAAGTTCAAAGCCATGGATATAAAAAGTCGTGATGTCCATCTTCTCCACAACCGACGAAGGCTTGCCCCTAGTTTTCCCTTCCTCAACATACCTCTCTTCATAGGTCAATGAAGTCTCCTCCTCCGTAAGTTTGTCCGCAAGGGTGAGTACATTAACCGCATTCAACAAGTCATGCACAAATGCGCATCTATTTACTACATGCATGTCTTGTTACAAAGGAAAGGCTCGATTGGTTAATTTGCTTTTGCAACATTATTTTAAACTATTATTTAGTTAGATTAAAAGCATCAAAACCATATAACCATTATATATCTCAATTTGTTTTCCACATTATATCGCATAATACGTTCCTAATCATCTTTCTTGGCACACGCCCATTTCCATTTATTTTTCAAACACTACCCCTTGATCAGTAATTTTAGCATTGTCCAAGACTCGGACCTACTGCTCAACAGCTTTTGACACTCGCAGAGGTTGTACACTTTACCCATAAGATACACAACAAGACACCACAAAGGCGATTAATGTGAATAAAGCTTTTCAGAGACTTCGTCTCCACCTAAGAACCTCTCGTGTTGCCTCTCACTATCACTTCCTCACTGTGAGTCAAGTATAGGACCGACGCACTTAACACCGTTGGATTCGTACCAAGTCAGTAGCATGTGCATCGCTTCCTCCCGTGACAAGCCATTCCCATGTAATCGCGCACCTTGAGGTATCAAAGGTAAGACATCGTATCCTACTAAACTAGGTCTTCCCATTCGTGACATGTGGTTGTACGAGAGACTCTCAGTCAAAGGCTTGCAAGGTAAGGTCCTTAACTCCATCAAGGCAAGACATCCTCCTCTCAACATTTGGCACACAGCCCTCACAACACTCAATCCTCCAATTGCAATGGAAGGCTCACCCGCACGGAAGCCTCGATCCACTTGCCCCAGCCTAAATCAATTCCACCCCAAGTTGTTAATAACAAAGGCAACACATGCTCATATTCATCTTTCATGTAGAACCACACGTGTCTCTACATTCCAAGGTTAATACTAACATCATTCCACATTTCATTAAAAAGCATTCACTATTCTTTAGTCAAGTTGATTTTGTAATCCAAATAGAATGGTTCACGACATGCATGGCTAACAACTATTCACGGCCTAGCCTCCCGTGTTGGCATTAATATCATCAACCAACTAGATTTATCCAACTTAGGTTATCGGCGAATCATGTCATACAAATGATATCAAGGTGGCATAAACAACTTGGTTGGATAGCTAATTCACCCAAAATAATTTAAAGTCATTTTTAGTTGAATTAGCATGCATAGTTTAAAACAAAGTATATTTCAAAAATTAGGAGCAACATGGTCAAAGCATAACTTGGCTTCGAAAAGTAGCGAGTCTTGGTCGGGAGCTGGTCCTCGAATTCCGTGTTCTCACACGCTCAACGCTTACCGATAATGCATAATAACCAAATAAACATGTAAAACAACGCATAAAACACACATTCGGGAATACGACAAATCAAACTAATTCAGAATCTCATGAAAACTTCCAGATAATTAGTTTAGCATTTTCTAAAATTTATAAAATTTATTTTAGCATTTTTGAACTTATAGTTTAAGAGCTACAAAATTCATAAATTTGGACTTTCCTTGAATATTTTAACAGTATAAATTGATTTATAAAATTTCATAAAAATTACTGTAGCTAGGTATTAATATTTACTAATTTGCAAAATTTGTTGCATGTGATTTAGACTTATAACGAATTTGTAACGAAAAAGACAAAATCCGCAATTTGGTTACACATTTACGTACAAGATTTTATCTAGTCATACTCCTGCATGGAACTGTTCATCCGTATATGAGTATTCTTCCTTTCTTGGTTCTGGCTTCATGAGAGAGAGCGGAAAATGAAGAAATTGGATGATCGGCCAGCGAGCGACGCAGGTTGGCCAGAGAAAAGATTCAGATAATACTGATCTGGACTTGCCATATCTAAACTAATCTCCAACAGAGCATACAGTACTAATACATGTGTATATACATGCGCCCAACATAAATACACTAACCTGACTTACGCATGCCTATTCATGCAAACCATATATCTACGTATTTCACATCCATCGACTAATCTATATACATACATATATATGTGCATCTCACGACTATAACACATGTGTTCATGCATATAGAGAAATCATACACACTAATCCTTCCTAGTATATATATGCTAATAATATGTGAGAATACACAGATCGACGTGGATCAAAACAGAGACAAAGTATACGCAGAGAAAAAAGAGGTACTTGGCCGCAGCAGAAGGGCGACGGTGACACGGAAGAAGACGCCCAGTGATTTACGCCTAAGAACGGCCATGGCGAAAGGATCGACACCTGGCCGGCCGAACAGCCAAGAGAGCGGATGGTTTGAAGAGCTTAATGGTTTGCGGATCCGCTCGGCGAAGAATTGGCATAAGCTTCAGATTTTCACCAAATGCAAGCATCCTCGGAGGGTAGTAGGCCAATAAAATCCTCATGAACGCTTTGTCGACCATTGCGCTCGACCGACATATGGCTCCCCGACATGCCTCCATGGATATCAGAGAGCAGGTTGCTCCCTCTTCCCGAAAGTGATGCACTTCAAGAATTCTGCTTCTACTCCGGCCGATATAGGTCCCCACCTACCGAGAGTAGCACTTGGCCTTATGCACACTCTTTCTACTGAGCCATCATCGCTAGGATCACTTGGTCTCATAGGAAGGCTAGGATATGATCCATCAACTGCCCTTCTCGGCCAAGTGTGGCAATCACCTGGTGATCGCCTCGGCATCTGGCTTGCTTTTTCTCGCAAGTGCCGCACTCAAGACGGCCACCTTCCCTCCTGCACTGGGCCGAGATGGCCGCCGCCTTCCCTCCCCGAGTTGGAGGCCGCGATAGACACCACCGCCTCCCCACCTAAGTCTGGAGGCCACGACGCAAAGACTGCCATCCCCACCTTGAACAGGGGCATGGGACGACGGTGCAAGTAGTCTTTCTTCAAAGACCTTGACCGGATAGAGGTTCTTGAGGACGCGAGCTGGAAAGCCCATCCGCCATATGGTTGTCAGCCAGGGATATGGATATCTCTCACTCTTCAAGTGGCGTTTCCATCTTTCTCGACCTCCGCCAAGTATGCGCCATGGTGGGGTCAACATTAAAATTTTCACGCCTAATTGATGACCAACAGGGAGTCACCTTGCCTTGAGGCACCAGACGCCTAACGCCGAGAGGCGCCAGCCTCTGGCCTAGTAGGCCTCATATTCATGATATTGTTGGTGGCCTTGAAGTCCAAGGCGACCACGCATCGGAGGATGTCGCTTACCGGGAGACCCCAGACAACTCTAGCCCTGCGTTCTTCAAACTAAAGGAGCCGTCGAAGAACAAAGTCCAAAGGGAAGGCGCGGGCATCTCTTCAGCTTCAGGAGCGGCGGGAGTCCACTCAACAACGAACTCCGCCAACTTCCGCTTTCATGGCGGTAGGGGTACAAATTTGAGGCAGACCTTCAACTCCATCACCCACCTCATGGCGATGCCTCAACTTCCGGTTGCCAGGAGGATCTCGCAGAGGATAGGCAATAACCACCGCAGATCTCACCCCTAGAAGTAGTGTCATACCAACGCCCATCAGACAAGGCGACAAGATCTTCAAGGCTTACAGTACCGGTTTGCTTTCGCAGCACCTTTTATGCTGCTGTGAGCAATGGTTCGCTAGGCTTGGGGGTGACTAGTATCAAGTGTGGGAGAGGTACTACTCAAGTCTTCAAATACAAGTAAGCCCCTTTGGTCCACTCTCAAGAGGTTGGTCTTCTTCCAGCCTTGAATAGGGGCATGCTTTTCTCCCAACCGCGATAAATTGCCCGAGGATGCTGTGTGACCAGCAAGGCACTGCACCGCTTGAGCCGAATCGTGGCTTCATGTGGTCAATGGTCGCTATCTTGTCAGATTGGCTTTAATGCCCTAATCGACACAAGGAATCCTAATGCCTTCCCCAAGGCACGCCTTTAACACACATTTCTTAGGGTTGAGCTTAAGCAATTTTTCCCGAGGTTGGCGGTTTTTCTCCGTGCTTCGATCGCCTCGCCTACTTAACTTTCACAACCAAGTCATCGATGTACACCTCAAGATTTCACCCTATCTCATGAATCTAAAGAAATATGCATGGCACGTTGATAAGTAGAATCAGATTTTTAACCCAAAACCCATTCTCGATATAACAATAAACACCCAATCCAAGTTACAAAAGCGCTTTCTTCATTTTCCATCGCCATGCTAACTGTGGTACCCAGAGTACGCCATTGGCGTGAAAGCACAAGATACGTGACTCGCCGCTGAGTCGACAATGAGGTCGACGTGCCAGGGTAAGGATCCTTCGGCAAGCCTTGTTGAGGTCGGTGAAGTCGACGCGACATTCGCCACCTCCTGGATTTTCTTGGACAAGCACAGGTTTGCAAGCCACTCAGGGTGAGAGACTTCTAACAATCCTCACAGCAGAAATTCTCTACCACCTCCCTAATGGCATCTTGCCGCTGGTGCTCTGCCTCCTGACCTTGTCGACTGGTGCACTCTCGAGTGTTAATCTAATCGTGCTCGATCACCTTCGGGGACCCCAATCATATTCTGGACGGTTGCCTGTGCGAACATGTCGGAGTTAGACCGGAGGAAGGTGACGAGCGCGGTTTTCCTATTTGGCTACCGAGGCCGGGCGCCAATGGTGACGGTTGCTCCTGCTCATCGCCAGGAGACCACCTTAACCTCATCTCCCGAGCCGAGCGAGGCACTGGTCTTCACCAGAGGGGTCTCAGATAGGCAAGATCACCACCATCACGCAGCGCGGGCCAGTCTAATGCAGGCTTGTGGCAGCGCAAGAAGGCCTTTCCTCATCCACCCCGAGGACTATGGAGCCACCAGCCCCGTATCTTCACCACCATATATCCATAGTGGGTTCGGCCATGAACTTGGCCAACGCCGGCCGGCTAAGCAGGATGTTGTACGGAGGTCAAGTCGATTCAATTCAAGTCGACCAACTCAGACGCAGAGCTTTCTCTCCCAAGGTGACAGGAGGCGACTCTAGTCCAGGGCACCGAGCCAGCCTCGGGAGATTCCATAGAAGGGCAAGGAGGTTGATGGAGCTCCCTCCGTCCACTAGCACTCCTGTCGCGATATATAGAGCGCCCGAAATGCCTTGGAGGACAGGAGGTTGATGGAGCTCCCTCCGTCCACTAGCACTCGCCCAAGCTTCACATTATGAATCGTGGGCGAAACCACGATCGAAAGGTGACCTAGGCCGGCAGTGCTTTCAGGGTGGTCGGCCCGACTAAAAGTGATCGGCTCCTCCGACCACTTCAGCATCCGACTCGCCCCCGAGCTTGGTGCCGGTATGCCAGACCTCCTCCTCAAACCATTTGTACGTCCGGTTGAGGGGTAGGTGGATGAACCACCATGAATGCCACGCCCTGCCTCTACCCGCTTGAAGGCCAAGGTGGTCTTCTGGCCCATCATCATCAAGGGGCGGCGCCTTTAAGCCGCTGCCCACCATCTTACTCACAACCCAAGAATCGCCAGCGCGGGTTGTTGGACCTCAGGATTGGGCAAGAGGGCATGCCTTCTTCTCCGCGGTATGGTCATCTCCGACCACTTGGTCATCCCGCTTGGTCACGGTGGTCGTGTCTCACGGCCTGTATCCCACGCCACGCCACGGTCAAGACCCGCTTAGTCTCAACCGGGCCAAGGCCTCGCCGCTTAGTTCGTTAGGTCTGACCTCGAGGGGTCCTGCTGCTCTGCCGCGTCATGACATGCTGACCGACACCAGCCCTCGAGCCTGGCTACCGAAAGACTTAAAGCGAGGGAGAAAATCTCGAGCTGGTGGTGATGTTATGGGTGGCCATCTTCTTCCGCGATCTTCAGGTCCCAACGCTCTCCGAAGGCTGGCGACGACTGATCGCTTAAAATCCGGAGATTGTGGCGCGATAATGACTCAATTGTTCGATGAAGTCGCAAGCAAGAATCTTCTCTTTCTGCTCGAGGGCATGGAGATCGCCCTCCACTTAGTTGTGTGTATGAACCTTGAAAATTGGCGATTAAAAGGCTGATACAACTCCTCCCACGAGTGTACCGATTCGTGGGAGGTTCAATACCAGAATGGGTGGACCTCACAAGGCCGCTAAGAAGTTGGCTATGTCCTTTTCGACTCGCCAAATAATTCGCACTCATCCGTGGTGTAGATCTCGCAAGAATTCTTTTCAGTTGGTGGTGCCGCTGCGTTTTTTCAATGGATGTCGAGCGAACTTTTCAGCCACGCCACGCCGCAGCCTGCTAGGAAAACGCCTGGCACCCGACGCCGTAGGGGGAGTCATGCTGTCCACTTGAACCCCGGCCTGGAGACCGTGCCGAGGAGCGTGGATCTCGACTCCCCAAAGAATCGGAGTAGTGAACCTCCTCCTTGCTCTGAAGGTGAGAGTCATGGGAGGAGCTTTCATCCCTAGGAGCCATCTGCTGTCACGCGCCTCGCCAGCGTGATTGCGCCGCAGTGATATGCAGAATCATCGCGCGCTATCGGCGACAAGCTTTCCAGATGAACCTCAGTCCTCGCGGCTTCGCGAATTGGGACCTCGCTCTTGCACGCTTTTTCTTTTGCTCGCCCTCGCCGAGCGCTCGCTTGACGACGGAAGCTTGGGTGCAACAAGATGCACCCTTGATCGAGGAGTATCGACGGTTCGCGATCGTCGGGCATCCCCACGCGGAGCTGGGCCGTGTCTATGAGGCCAAGAACGTCCCGGTTACGGCGCTTGCGGCCGGTGTTCTCACGAGTTCCACCGGAGGGTGGTCCAGAGAGAGACGGATCGCAGCGTGTGTTCTCGGGTCGGAGTGTTTCCATGGCCAACCGTCGCCGAACCGAGGTTCCGCTGCCGCCAGAGGGCACCACCGCCTTCTCATGTGGGCGCGCAATGATCCCATCGCCCGGCGGAAGCGTCGACGTGTCCCCGGCGCTGCTAGCCTCGCCGCCGTTTTTGCCGTGAGAGTGAACCCGCTATCACCAGATGCGACATCCTTCCTGCATGAAGACCGGATCCGCCAGAGATGACCGGTGAGCTAACCGCTAGGCCCCTACTCCGGGCGCACTGCCGACGATTTCACGGACAGACCTCGCTTAACTGATGGGGTTTCTCCTTAACGGAGATTAAGGTTCGTGAGAGGGTGTCTTCGCGGTGGAAACCCTAATGACTCTCACGCCGAGGGATCCTGGGATCAGCAGATCAAAGAACACAACGATGTACCTGTGTTCGAGCCCCCAGCAGGGTAATGCCCCCACGCCCCGCTAGATTTTTGTTGATGTCTATTGAGCCTAAGCATAATGCTCTTTTCGCCTCGTTCCTCCTTTCTTTTTTCTCTAAGTCTTTCGCCTCCGTAAAAGCACTCCTCTACCATGCACCAGAGCTCCTTATATAGACGGGCTATCTCGGCAGTGAGAAGGTGACATCATACATCGATCTACGACTTATTTATCACATTCATTAATGTAGTCCTACCCTCGCCTCATTATCCGTGGTGGCCGCATGGCTTCACCTATCCGCCGGGATGTGACTTTCTGCTGACTAAGTTAGGTGAGGCGAGAGAGGGATGGCCGTCGCATGTCGACAAGCAGATCTCTTCGATCAATAGCCCCGACATAGCACGTCAGGAAAGAGACTCGAGGCTGCTTCTTCTCATTCTTGGTCACCCATACGGCTCAGCAGGGGCTCGATCGCCCGCACAGACGCCAAAGCCGCCACGCGGGCTGGCCGCCGGCCGAGAGGGGCTCGATCGCCTCGCCGCCGCTGCCAGCCACCACGCGGCCGCCCGCCCCATGAGAGGGGCCCGACCTCGGCCCCACTCACCAGCCACCACGCTGGCCGCCACGGCGAGAGAGGCTCGATCACGCTCCGCCGGCCAGCCGCCACGCGGGCCGACGCCCAGCCGAGAGGGGCTCGATTCGCCTTGCCGCCAAAGCCGCCACGTGGCGCGGGTGCCAGAGAGGGGCCTCGATTGGTTACCATTGGCTTCACTCCGGCCACACGCTGGCCAAGACTCCGAGGGTTCGATCACCTACCTGCTTGTTAAAGTCAGCCATCGGGCTTACTTGTCTCTGCGGAGAGGGTGCCCTTACGTAAAGTAATACCGATAGTGAGTTTTGAGGAATTGTATATATTGTACCAGCAAGATGCCTTGGATGTGAATATACTCAGATTGTAGATGTTGTAAGTCTCTATGTATATTATTATACATTTTTGTACCATTTAATTGTATGTCTAACTTCTTTCTTATGTAGAATGGAGGTACGAATATGTAGAAGAAATGGCAATGACAAGTTAGCATTTCTCGATACGGAGCTTGTCAATGAGAAAATTGTAAAGGACTTTCCACAGTATATTGAAGACTATTTATTTAATACTTTCTTGAAGCTGCAATACAAAACCTCCATACTTTTACCCTATAACTTTAAGTACGCATTTCCCTACTTCTAATATCGCTTTTACTATTTTTGGCGTGAATACGCACGTGGGGACTAATGGGCTATGTTGATGACATATATATGCAGGTTTCAATCGGGTCCTTCTCATCATCGAAGTTAGAAGCTAGAAGGATTTTGTCTTGGACTCAAGGAGAAAACCAACTAATCTATATCAAGACTTTTGGGACATGCTGAACAGGTAAACTTGATTGGTGTGTTATTGCTATAGCAATATTCCATTCTATTGCATTTAAGTTTAATTACTATTCAAAATCATTCACCGGTATTCGCATCTATATTGCAAGAAAAGTGTTCTAAGATCGGCCTCGCAAGAAAGATTTTCAAATAATAACCGACTTTCCATGCATAAGGCAGACTAGGAAATAATTTATGTGCATATTATGTATGTACAAATATACATTCAATTGTCACGGAGAATGTCGGCTATAACAAAGTCATGGTATATAATTACACATTGATGTCTACTTTTCTTTCATTTAACATATATCATCATTAATTAACTTTCACATTTCTTCAACAACAGCGCTCCAAGATAAGAACCAATTCAAGAATGATCGTTGAATTTTAGCAATTCAAGAACAGATCACCAAATTCGCTCATGATGAGGTCATCAATCCAAACGATTTGTTCTACGAGTAACCTCATCGCCATTCCTTCGATCAATTCGTGACATGCCTACTTCGACACCTTCTACCGAGCTCGTGCAAAACCAAATGAATGATATGTAGTCACACTATATTTGTAAATAGACTATTATAAAACCAAATATTGTGATGCTTTAATATATTTGAATTATGATTTAACGATGCTTATATATACTATATTAATACATCAGAGAAAAAAAATGTATAAAATTATATAATATAGAAAAAAATATGTAATAAAAATATTTGGTGCATCGGCTTTGTCACGCTGATTCTGTCTAAGAACTATATATATATATATATATATATATATATATATATATATATATATATATATATATATATATATATATATATATATATATATTATATATTCTTTCCATAAAGTTCCCTAGAAATTCTTTTTTTCTCCCACACCTCCTCTTCTACCCTCCCCACTTCCCCTTTCTTCTATAAGTGGATTAGGGGAATCCCACCAATCTTGAGAGTAATCCACGCAAGGTTTGGAAAGTCAAAATGGTTTAGTTGTTCTGATTCGCTTTGTTTTCCGTGATACAGATGATGCGAATAGCTAATGCCCAGATATCTCGTGGCACGTCTGCATACAGATGACGAATATGGGCGTGCTTACCAGAGCGGCATATGAAGGTGGAGATGAGGGCCGACCATGACGACGAGATTCCGGCCCTGCTACGATAACGCTGTGGAGAACCTCGAGTAGCGCACTGGACTGGATGCTAGGTTGAAGAGGAGGGAAGGGAGAGAAGAAAAGGTTTCTAAGGGTTTTGTGGAAAAGAGCTATAAGTGGATTAGGGAATCCCACCAATTTTAATCTATGCATTGAGGAGGATTCAAGAATTGAGATTAAGAGTTTGCATGATTACACCAAAGAGAGAGATTTGCACGCCATATATATATATATATATATATATATATATATATATATATATATATATATATATATATATATATATATATATATATATATATATATACATATATATATATATAGCCAAAATATTTGGTGAAAACTAATTATTTATGAAAAATTTGAAGATGAGTCAATCACATTTGAAAGATATGAAAAGACAAACAAAGAAAAGAATAGTGCCAAAACAAGAAAATTACTATTCATGCTGATTTTGTCTTTTTATATCTTTTAAATGTGATTGAGTTTCAACTTCAAATTTTGCAAGATTGTAGAGGTTCACCTCCCTACATGTGATAATTTTTTAAGAATTTTTCAAAACTTCTACAGGTGGTTTCCATGGAGTTTTCATGGAATTGGTGGTTTTCACCAAATATTTTCGCCATATATATATATATATATATATATATATATATATATATATATATAATTTGAATCAGATTGCAAAGTTCGAAATATCATATGCCTGATTTTATAGTTTAAGGTACTGTATAGACTTTGTTACATGGACATATTCCTTTTTAAATAATTACACATGAGCCTTACTGCTTAATGGTGGGCATTAGATTCTTTAAAGCCATCATGTGTTGTGATGCAGTGCATACAACCACACGGTTTTTGTCTGCGCTGGGAGCATGGAGGAGCTTTGTGTGTGTTGGGTCAGCATCAACCAATAACCATGCAGTTCCATGATGCAATCAAAATTGATTGATCATGAACAAAACATATGCTAGTCCCTTTGACTGGTAAAATATTGACGAGACAAATAGGAACCACATTTTTTTTTGCGAGTAAATAAGGTCCACTTGTAAATAAGGTCCCTTATTTGGACTTGAATTTCACTGGCGAGCCAAATAATGATGATGTACAAAATAACCGTCAAATTTAGTTAGTCCTAACGAGAAACGTGGTGTGGCGGCAGCGGGACTCTAACTAAACATTCGTATTGTTCATTAAATTTATGATCCGCCTAATAAGAGGTATGTGTTGCCGTTGGAAAATTTAAATGTAACTCACAGAATAATCAGCAAATCAATGCAAAGCAATATTAGTCAAAGTAAAATCACACATGTAAGATACTACTAGCTACGCCTACTTCTAACGCAGACATTTTTTTAGATAATGGAATATTATATCTCCTGCCTACTTCTAACGTATATGAAAAGTAGATAAAAAAGGTAGTAAAGGTTGGAGTATGTTTGTTCTATTAATCAATACAGGTATTTGTAACATCCCAATTTTTACCACTTTGACATTCTTTTTATGCATTTTAGCCCACCAAAAAATTTCACAAATTTTATTGTCAATTAAGGCTTAATTTGAAAATTTTCAATTAAAAATGACTTAATATAAATAATCAAAAAGTGAATAATTATCAAGATAATTTTATTTAGGTTCTATATGCTCGTAGTATTTTAGAGAATTTTCTAGAAATTTTTCAAGTTCATTTGCTATTTATTTGAAGCACTTTTTGTGTCTTTTGTATTTTCTAAAAAGAAAAAGTAATTTAAATACTGAAAATAGCCATTGAGCCTAAACCTATCTACACATGTTGTGCTGACCCAGCCCAACCCAAACTACAGTGCCGGCCCCACTTCACGTGCATAGCCTAGTCAGCGTCCGTGCCATTACTAAGTTGGTGATAGGTGAGGCCCACCGCCAATCATCGCTTCTTCCCATGTATGATTTTGATATTACATATATGTTGTCAGACACTATACACTAGTGTGCAACTGAACCAGTGTAATATATATAGAGGGTCCAAATTGTATATTCGGGTTTCGATAATATTTTAATTAGAGGTAGCTAGTTTAATATTTGATTGTACTTCAAGTATCCCTCTTCGTATCGGCACAACCTTTCCATGGATAGTCTATGCCCACCTTCAAAGCTCCTTGTTTCCAATCTCCCGTTGACGATTTCCTTCTTCCCATCTACCTTTCCTTAGTTGATATTTTTTGCAGACTTCTAGTGTAGCCAATGCTTAATTTTGATTCTTTACAATCCCTGATGTTTTCTTACAATTACATCAAATGCCAAAAATATTTTATAGACTATTTTGCCTGCCAAAATTTGATAGCAATAGTATGTCTGAAACACAGGGTATCTTACAGCAATTTCATGGAAAACAGAACACATTCATCCAGTTTTCACTCTATTTTCACCCATTCCAATCAGGGCTAGATTGATGGACAAAAACACTATCTTGCATTTGTGCGTTGCAACGCACACCTTTGTGGGACTCATTATAAGTTCAAGCACTATTATATTGGTTTTGATGATTAATGAAAACTCTAAATGTCAGACTAACTCTTTTATTGAGTATAATATTAATTAGTCTCAATTGGATGGAAAAAATAGAAATCTCGAAGGTATGCATCTGATGTCATATTATTATATCTTGTTGTATTCTTTGGATACAAAATATAGGGTGAATTCCACAAAAGTTTCAACTTGGATATGTGCATATTATTTCCAATTCATGTATATGTATGCACAAATTTAAGAGGAGTTCATTCTATATCTTGATGTTTCACTAGAATTGATCACTTTTTTTCCCACATATATTGATGATCTTTACATCTAAACACATCCTTTGAGCATATAAAGTTTTTTGTAATTGTAATATACTCATGTTAATTTAAATTCAATTATTTGCAAATTGGGTTGTCATCAATCATCAAAGAAATAGATTAAAGGATCTAAGCCTTCCATTATCTCGTTAATGGTGTGCTTTGGTGATTAGTGACAACCGGATGTGTTGGACTAATATTTTTCATGAGTTGGTGAAATATGTTAAGTCCAACGATAATAAAGACTTTGGATGACATCATGTGTTAATGGTCATCAAGTCATGATTCGTGGTGAAGGATGTCGTCATGTGTTAACAAGCATCAAGATAAGATCCCGAAGTGAAAATTGTTCATCATGTGTTGATGAACAAAACAAGGACTCGAACTTGCAGAAATGATGATCATCAAGTGAAAGCTCTAAGTGGATGTACAAGGCAAAGGTATAACTAGTATAGGCTAAGCATATGTTCCTAGTTTTTATTGGTCTCTATGTTTGGTTGAAAGACCGGATTACTAGTATAGGTTGTCGTACTATTAAGAGGATCTAGTCTAGTAGTTTGATTCTTATCATATGTTGATATCTCAATTCTGCTTGTCCTAGCTCTCCGTTACATGGTACTATTATTTGCAAATGTGTTTTGCAAATAATTAAAACTCATACAATACTCTTTGTAGCATGTGACTAAAGTTTACAAATGTATTTTGCAAATTTTTGAAGTTTGTGCTTTGATCATTTCTAGTCTCTCTCTTGCTAGCTTGTAGTCATGCTCTTAATCAATTCTATGTTAGATAGGCTAATACTACTACAATGGAGAAAATCGGATTACTGCTGGTTGGTAGTACCGCACCTTTGAGTATGGTAGATTTTTTCCAAAGCATGTTTTTTTGGATTTTCCCTGAGATTTAGTATATTGGCACTACAACATTGAAATTCCGATACTACCGTCGGTTGATAGTACCACAACATATGTCCGGTAGATTTTTTCTAGAGCAGGTGTTTTGGATTTACATCTGGGGTGAAAGTTATCGTTATTACATTGGTTTGTACACCGGTAGTACCAGTGTCTGATGTAATGGCTAGTTCCTATGCATTTAATGCAATAAGCTATCCATTACAATAGAGGCCGCATACTATCGATTTTGCATGCCGATAGTACCAGATTTGTTGTTTCTTGTAAATTTCACCCCAACTGCTATTTGAGGAGTTGGGGCTATAAATACCTCCTCCCCTTCAACATAGAGGTAGTTTTGATCCCTATTGAATATCTCTTATGACTCTTGCAATTCCATTTCACTCTTTTCAAATTTAGTCTGAAGCTCCTCTCAATTGTGCATGTGTTGCACCATGTGAGCAAAGAGAAATGCCTCTCATTAGATGTGTTGCTTCTAGAGGTGGATTGAGTAGCCACTTGTGCATGTGTTGCATTTAGTGAGGGTCAAGTAAAAGGCTTAACTTATTACTCTTGGTGTTTACCGATACCTATACGGCGTGAAGACATTGTGGTCTAGTGACGTTCTCATGAAGCTCGTGAGAAGGTCCAATGTGTTGTGAAGGTTGGAGTTCACCTACCCAGAAGGAGAAAGAGCTATCACTAGTTGATTCGAGGTGTTTGACTTAATTCGTAGAGTCGGTTCAATTCATTTGGGCTTATCTCAATGTGAATTAAAGGAGACCGGTAAGTCTCTGAATACTAGGGCAAAAAGGTCACGTGTCTTCTTTTGGTTTCCTTTCTATTGTTTATTTATATTATTGCAACTTACATTCTTAAAATTGAATTGATTGCTTGCCACTCTAGGATTATAAACCTTGACATAGACTTAAGTTGTTGATGTAAATAGTTGAGACAAGACGAGTTAGTCCTTAATTGAATCAAACCGTTTTGATTTATGCTTTCACATATAAAATATGGTTTTGACCAAAAAGGTTTTTAAAACTGCCTATTCATCCCCTCTAGCCGGCCTCCTCAATCCTACACCCACAAAAAACAACCACATTAAATCGAGATGCCATCTCCCTCTGCAATTCACTACTCTTTAACTACCTCCTAAATCATCACTTTTCTATCCCGTGTGTAATTTTTTTAACATTTGGCTCTTTTCTGAACGCAATTGTAAAAATAGCTCTATCTCTGACCATAGAAACGCTGAAAGGTGTTACCTTGTGCACTCTCGACCAGAGAAGCAACTATCGCTTTGGGAGAGTCTCAAGTCAACGGCTACCACACTGAGTGGTTCCATGAGCAGAAAGCGTGAAGGTGGCACATCACTTTTACTACCGAAATAGAGGTAGTTTTGTAATTGCGATCGCAAAATACCAAATTTGAAAAAACAAAAGAAAAAAAAATTACCATGGGGTTGGGGCTTAGTGAAAATGGTATCGGTAATTCAAATTCAAAACCGCTTTAAATTTTTTCAACCGACGCGGTTTCAAGATTTGTAATTTCGGAATCGGAATCGAATCGGTAATTTTGTCGGAAACGATAACGGTAACAGTTTTGATCAGTTCGACTGCTTTCCTCAGATTCGAAAAATCGTAAATTCCGTCGGTAATTAATGGAATTATTACTGACCCACAAATCACACTCCTTCTGGTCACTAAAACGCCCATAACTTTTTATCTCGAACTCCGATTTAGGTGATTTTAGACACTATGCGAAGCTTATCACGAGGGCTACAATCTTCACCCATTTTCATGATTTAACCAATCATAGATATTTTTAAATATCATAAAAACAAAACTCTAATGTAGTCATTCAAGTCTAAAATTTGATGTGTGTTCATCGTAGAATTTGTGAATATTTATTAATCACTAATTTCTATGTGGATGTACTATTTGTGTGAATTTTTGAAGTCAATTGGTGGTACATGTCCTCACGACGCATCTGGCCTCTTTTTCGATTCCGATCGCTCATCGATATATATTTTGTATCGAATTTTGCTTCCGATATTTTGATTACCGATGCCGCTTTTTTTCCGTAGTTATCGATTCCGATATCGTTTCCGAGAAAAAATATGAAAACAAAAATAATTTTAGTGTTTTTCGACCGTTTTCACCCCTAGGGGCTACAAAAGTGAATTTCCCTATCTCCCTTCCACATCTGCGCAGGCACCGCAACAGCACGCCTTCCTATGCCTATCGGCTTGCAAGACGCCGCGCCACCGTCGATTCCTCCAATGAGGCCCACGCATTCCACCACCGGCACCTCTTCTTCCTCCTGCAACCGGGTGGCTCCCCATTTTCCATCCCTTTTCAAACCCTAACCATCATGGCATCATAGCATCGCTAGTCCACCGCCACCCTTGCACAGCTGCCGCCGCCGACGACCACTGATCTCTTGCACCACCGCTTCCCCAGATGTGGTGAAAGTTGTGGAAGATTAGAAAGTTTGTTTGTTTTTTGAGTTGAAATTTCTTTTAAATCCGAGAGTTGAAAGCTCAAATTTGTGGGGTGGGAAGCTTGGATCCAGTAGTTGAAAGCTTATTTTGTTGTTGTAAGTGTTTGTACTTGGAGTTTGCTGCGTTGGAAAGTTCAATTTTGTGGTCAAAAAGTTCGAATAATGAGTTGAAAGTGACGAATAAAAGCTTTGATTTGAAAAGTGAAACTCACGAATCGAAAGATTTGATTTGAATGTTCTTGATTTTGAGTTGAAAGGTGGCGATTTTTGTTTTTTTAAATTTTTTAGAGCGGCGGCGAGAGGCGAGTCGCTGGAGGCGGTGCTTCGGATGTGCGGCGGTGCGGACCCGTGCGTTGACGTCGAAACAGAGGTGGCGCTGTCGGAATGCCACGGCGAGCGGCGTGTGCGGTGAGGTGCTGCTGGAATCAGACCGGCCATGTCGGAAGGCACACCCGCGTTGCAGCGCAAATTAGAGAAACCAAGATTCATTCATTGATTTATTTATCTTATAAGACAACACAAAGGCCATGGATAGATAGGAAGTCTACGCTACCTCGACCGCTGAAGCAGCAGCAGGGGACACCCGCCATTCTCTCGTACCGCAGCACCTTATCGGGACAGCGGCAGATGAGCTATCAGGTTCAGGGAAGCTCAGCAGCAGATGAGCCATCAGGTTCCGGGAAGATCAGCAGGTAGTTGCCGAGCAATACATGCCATGGTATGCTAGCACAGTGTAATATTATATTAGGTGAGTGATGAATTAAATATGTAATTAATTAAATAAATGATTAATTAATTAATAAGTGATTAATGAAGTGAGTGTGGTGGGTACCTGCGATGTCAAGTAAAGTGAGCTCAACATGTCAGTGGGAGGTAACTGCCATGTTGTTAGTGTCTTATTATAGTACGAGAGCATGATAGATGATATGTGTTATCTATCGTTGTTCTGCGGTAGGATCGTGGTTAGTTTTATAAATTTATTTGTGCAAAACTCGATTTAAAAAAAGTTAAGAGTTGATATCGACTGAAGGGGCCATACCTATGTATGAACTTGTAGAAGTGAAAATTGTCCTTTTGCATGGATTAATCTCCTCTCCATCTATCCACGCTTCCATGATTCCTGTGGACCAAACGACCTTGTGAGGCTACTTTCATGCATAGCCTCGTAGGTGTTTGATTGGACTAATGGAGACGCTTCTTTGGTCATCACATTTTAATCTACTCTTATCCATTCTAAACATGAGCGGACTACGAATTTACAGAAGGAACAAAGTTCGCAAAATAGAATTAATCATTGGAAAAAACCCTTTTAGCTACATTAGTTTGTGGTTATAGCATGATGTGTGCACCCTTCTGGCATGGACTACAAAATCTGCACACACTGCATTGTTTTGCAAGTTTCCAAAGTTGTTAATTCTAGTATCGATCGTATATTGTTAAAATAACGGGGTATGATGTATAAGGCCTAATATTCGACAAGAATGGACCAAGATTGCTCCTTACTACTAAGGGTGCGTTTGGTTGGATGTACGAGGATGAATGGGATGGGATGGTACAGGATGGATGAGATGATCCTGGATGAGATGGTACAAGGAAGGTGTTTAGTTGCTTGAATGAAATGATATAAGATTTTGTTTGGTTGCTTGGATGGAATGATGCAGGATGGTACGAGATGATGTTTGGTTGAAGAGATAAGATTGGATTGAGGGATAAGGTTGGTTTGAGGGATAGTGTGAGTAAACGATCCGGTCCTGTACCGATTGGTTTAGCCAAATTGCCGTACGGGATGGTGCAACATCTTTTTAGAATATTTCAAGAATCTGTACCATCTCATCCTGTACCAAATGGTTCCGTTCAGCCAACCAAACGCAGAAACAAAACCAAATCATGTACGGAACGATTTAGTTTATCCTCATACACCTAATCAAATACACCCTAAAGAAAGTTCCTCTAAACTGATCCAACCATTGAAAAACAGTTATATAGCCTTACTGGTAGTTTGGCCACAACTAGGACAGGTGGTTGCACGGTTTGGCCGCCGTGTTAGGCTTGGATGCCTTCTTGCAAGGAAGAGGCAAAAATGCAACCCTGACTGGGGATTTGTTGTGCTCGAATACAAGCATCCAATTGGCAGAAGTACAACAAATAAACAGATGACCACATGGAATGGGATACCCTCTCTATTGTTGGTGCGGTGGAGATTCCCACTCATAAAACATGATCGAGAAGCAACGGCTCAAAGATCGGGGTGGTGGTAATAGAAACTGGAACGGTACGCTGCTCTAGTGTAAGTTTAATTTTTTTCATATAATTAAAAAACTATTGTACATTATAGATCATAAAATTACCATTAAACATGTAGATACGTAGCAAAAGTAGAGTCAATGTAGCGCATTAGTGTGGTTGTAGTTATCCTCTCTCGCGTCTCTTTCAACAGTTCCTCGTGACCGTCATAAGTTGCGGATCATTCTCATCACCATCGCAAGTTGCGGATTGTTCTATCATTGAAGCTTTGCAGTAACGCCTCTAAGTGGGCAGTGACACCACGCGTCGGAGTGCTAGCGTCAGCTATGCAGTTTTAAGCGAAGGAGGTGTAATAGCTAGAGTTTCGAGAATTCTAAATTCTTATGATATCTTTTAATCTTAAAGCTACCAACCCCTCACTTTGTATAAACGCCCACAATGGGTCTCTACACTAGAGGCCAATTAGGGACTTAAAGCCCATCAGAAACTCGAAACCTATTAGAATTCAGATCACTATCCAAATTAAGTCACAACCCTTTAAGCGTGCAACCTTTTAGGTTCACATATACTTGAACATGGCTCAAATACTCTTACTCGACTATTAATCGGTAGCGGTCTCTACTAGAACATGCTGACTCCTGAATATATGTAAAGGTCATATTGGATGAATCTTAACAATGCTTAGTTATATACATTTCTCTTTACCTCACAATATCGGTCAAACTTAAGGAGAGAATATTAAACCTTGCTTAGTTATATACAAACCCTTGTTTAGATAACTCAACCACTCTTTCTCGATTACATGACTCGGAATCTCTGACTACAGTTAACTCTTTAACAGTAAGTAGTATGGCCATGCATTTCCAGAATCCGACCACTCGAGAAGCGTAGAGATATCTTTCCCATTGTATATAAAAGGGCAAATCACATGACTTATCCGTGACTACAGTTAACTCTTTAACCATAAGTAGTATGGCCATGCATTTCTAGAATCCGACCACTCGAGAAGTCTAAAGATATCTTTCCCATTGTATAAAGGAGCAAATCACATCTTGATTGATCGTACCTCACATCATGTTTCACGAAAAACTCGAAAGCCACTTTTATAACTACGCAGTTACGGAGTAACGTTGGGCAACCCCTAAATAAATCATTACACATCTCGATTATATATGTTAACCTTAAGTCTAAGAATATAGCATACACATTGTATATGATAAGTAAGATTACAACATTTTTGTAGTGTCTTAAGGTGGGTTGATCCCACTATATGTTTTCTAACATGTGTCTATATTATTGGTTTGATATTTATATATCTATGATCCGTGAAATATGGTCATCAACTAATACATATGTTAGTCTATTCATATATGTCCTCATATGATTATCGACTAGAGATCACTTTAAAAAATCATCACGTAATCATATATAGAGTTTTACAAACAAGTCATATACTTATTAATAAATAATAATGATATTATTTAAAGAACAAGATAATGAATCATGAATATAAAGAAATATAATCATAGGAATTAAGATTGACATAGCTCCAGCTTGTTAAAAAAAGGACCAGAGATAGATTTTGTTGGTAAAGATAAAGTAAAAGAAACGTCGAACAAGATAACAAACAATTTCTATAGTTTCCTCTTGATTACATGAGCCGTAGCTCCGGAGCCGTACACCCCCTGATCTGATCTTCCCCGTTCCTTTCAATATTAATTGTATCTCTTTCCGCTCACAAAATCATCAATAATTCTCCTTCTTAAAGTCGTATGATTTGTTATTTAATATCAGTCATCATAGAATTTGCATCTAATGGCTACTATATTTTATCCATCTCTTACCTATACAAAATACAAAAACATAAATAAAAAATTTCTAGCCTAAACAAAAAATAAAGTAAACTTACGTGAACCTCTGGAAAATAAAAAACAAAAAATTTCTAAACTAAACAAAAATAAAATAAACCTAAGAGAACTCTAGAGATAAGAAAACAAATAGAATTACACTGCAATTTTAATCTTAGTGTTGTGCGATTTGAGACCAGACAACTAAACTTTAGCAAATCTATAATTAATCAATAAGAGGTGTTTTCAAACTTTTTTTATGCTTATATAGATATTAAAGTATAAATAAAAAATATATAGTAATTATTCATTCTTTCATTTATTTCCAGATTTATACAGAAGAGGAAATATTAAAGCACGGCTCCTAATCTATCCCTCGACGGAAAAGATGAAGAGACAAAAGAAAAAAAATTAAAAAATAATAAAGGCTTCGCCGTCGTCAAGTAGACAACAACTTCTCGCGGCCGCAGCCCCTTCCTCTTCCGCTTCTCGTCCCCTCTCCACCGTCTTCTTTCTCCTCGATCCTCGCATCGCATCGAATCCAAGAATCAGAGCAGTCCAATCCTACCTTTCTCTCTCTTCACTCACGCGCGCTCTCTCTCTAGAACCCAAGAGTCCCAAATCTTGCGCCGCATCAAGAAACCGCGAGAATCTCCGAGAATCCAAAAGGTCCAAGAAAGTACCTGCCATGGACACGGAACCGCTGCTGCCGACCACCGCGCCGCCGCACCTACTCCATCCGCTGCCGGAGCACTCGCCGGTCTCCAGCTTCTCCCCGCCGCCCTCACCCTGCCCGTCCCCGGCTTCCTCCTACAAGGAGCGCCTCATCTTCGGTCCCCACCACGCGCCGCCGCCTCCACCTCCTCCTCCGCCGCCGCCGCCGCACTCACGCCACCGCGTCTCCGCCGATGACCCGTTACGTGGCCTCGACCTCAAGTCCTGCTCCTCCTCCACGACGCCCTCCCTGCCTCCGACGAGAACCCGCCCTCCCTCTTCGACTTCCTCGGCGTCCGCACCAACCTCCACCGCTCCCGCACCGCGCCCGCCATGGCGCCGCTCAACGCCGCGGCCCTCGCTGCCGCCGCGGCCGACCACCGCAACCCGCCGCCGCCCTCGCAGCGGTCGGCCATCGTGCTGCACGCGTTCCTGTTTCTGCTCGCCTACCTCGCCCTGGGCATCACCTTCTACGCCGCCGCGCCGGCCAACTTCACCTCCTCTAACGGGCCAACGCACCCCGTCGCCGACGCGCTCTACTTCTGCATAGTCACGCTCTGCACAATCGGCTACGGGGACATCACCCCGGCCACCCCCGCTGCCAAGCTCTTCTCCATCTCCTTCGTCCTCGTCGGCTTCGGCTTCGTCGACATCCTCCTCTCCGGCATGGTCTCCTACGTGCTCGACCTCCAGGAGCACCTCCTCATCACCGCGCTCAAGGACCCCCGCTCCGCACGCAAGCACCGGCACAACTACATCTTTGACATCAAGAAGGGTCGGATGCGCGTGCGCATGAAGGTTGCGCTCGCGCTCGCCGTGGTGGCTATCTGCGTGGGCATTGGGGCCGCCGTGCTCAGGAGGGTGGAGAGCTTGGGGTGGCTTGATGCTGTGTACCTCGCGGTGATGTCGGTGACCACGGTCGGGTATGGGGACCGGGCATTCCGGACGCTGGCTGGGCGGCTTTTTGCATCCGCCTGGCTGCTCGTGTCGACCCTGGCCGTGGCACGGGCATTCCTCTACTTGGCAGAGATGAGGATCGACAAGAGGCACCGCGCAATGGCCAACTGGGTGCTGTCGAGAGACATGACCGTGTCAGAGTTCCTTGCTGCGGATATCGACAACAATGGATATGTCACGTAAGTTGACGAGGCCTTAGCCCTTCTTTTCTTCCTTCCATTGACCACATCGTGTAGTGAATTATGTGCACAATTATTCCTTGTTTTGTGCTGAAGATCATTTGGCAATATAACATGGAAATGGATGTTCTGCAAAGTATTTAATTTGCGAACATTAGGCAACATGTGCGCCAGTTGGACACTAGTACCTTATGTCATCATCTAAAGATCAAGCAATCGAGCAAAGTAAATAATCACTACTCACAAGTTACAATTGGTCTTAGTGCCATCTAGTGAACAATCAGTATATCATTAATGTTGATTGTTCACTAGGTTCATGACTTGTTGTGTTTGCGGCTCTCTAGTTCTTGCTCGGAGTGGACTCTAGCTTATTTTCGTGTAATGCAATTTAGTTCCAACTAATCTAAGGTGCAATGGAGGCCTAATTTAATGAAAGGAATAAGAGGAACTGAATGTAAGGAGGGGCTTTTGGTTCAGAAACTAGGTTATGGATCTTCAAGGTTAGCTCATCATGAGGTTTGTTGGAGGAACTTTGTCATCTTAGTTATAGGTATTGAGCATGCATGCTCATAATTGATAATTTACACAAATGGGTTAATGGGCTTTTATAGCTTATTCGTTACATTTGGGAATTCAGGACACTGGTGCTTTCATTTTCAACATAAAAGAAGAAATCAGAAAGGGGGGAAAGCACTCAGCTTACCACTTAATATTTGAAATTTTATTTTAGGGGATTTTTGTTTTAGTGAAATACAAGATCTGAAATGGGGTGAAATATGTGGTGTTTGGAGACTGCTACTGCTGGTAACTATTATTGTGATGTATCACACTATTACAAGAAACTGAAATATATGATCTCAAAAGCAGTTCCTTTGAATATGGTGTTAGTGGAGCAAGTTGTTGTAGGATGATGTATACCTTTTATGATGCTTGTGAATTGTGATCATACAACATCTTCTCTGTTGGCATATAAAATGAATGCAATTAACAAATTTATTGTGTAGCCATATCGAGCGAATTTATTGAATTTCGAGCAGTTTTCGACGAAAAGTGAAACCCTGATCATGTTACATTGCAGCAGACTTTTTGCTTTTTGTTTACTCAGTTATGTTTTTTCTGTTGTGTGCCACCCATATGAGCTCATCACAAATGCATTATGCCATGACATATTAAGATTATACAATAATTTTATAGAGCATAATTTATTATGTTGGTGTCTTTCTACGTGACAATGTATCCTCCACAATTTGCATTGGTGAAATCAAGGTGATCTACTGTAGTTGTTCCAACTGTCCACCTCCTGCCCTACTTTTAAGTTGGAAGAGAGAGAAAACATTTCACTTAATAACGACAGACCAGGTCTAACACTCATTATATTTTTCTTGCTTTTATATCACAAACGATCTTTGTGCACAAGATGGTTGGACTAATATTGTGAGACAGTGGGAGCACCTTATGATATTTAAGTAGAAATTTTCTTTTTTTATACCAATACATAGAAAGCGGCTATTTTGCCCAATCAATTCATTCTTCCAGAATATTGATTATTCATAATGCTTTCTGCTCAGCTATAATAAGTGTTAGATTGGAATAGTTTATAGATTGGACCATTTCACATGTGTTATCTATACACCTATGGTCCATCCAGTTGGTTATTTTGATAATATTTCGATAATGCAGTTAATTGTATGTGCAATTCTTTCACAACCCACTGATGTGTTTGTAACTCCTGCACCCTTCATGGATTTTTCCATTATCAAAGAAATGTTGACGCGAACCCTTTTTTTTCTTTCTTTTTTCTTTTTGTTTTTTTGCTTCTAGGTATGGTTACTTCTTCGCAAGTATCAACATAGAAACTGTAGTGATGGTCATTGGGATGTATTTTCAGTTATATTATACCCCTTTAGTAAACTTGATTTATGTTGAAGAGGTTGGCAGCTAGTTAACTACTTTGCATCCATTTTATTGGCTCATTGAATTGGACCTTCTCTTGAACAGATTTGGTTGGTATTTTGCTTGGTGTGTTTATTGAGCACTAGAGTGATTTGACATATGCACATCATTTGTGTTTAGCAAAACGTGGAAAATGGAAACCTATTAGTGCGGTCTCAGAAAAAGAAAAAAAATGGTGGAACTGCACCTTTGTTTAGCAGCCAATATATTAGTTGTCATTCCAACACAACATTTCAGACCACAATAGTAAATCAGTATCATTTAGGCTGTGATACTGGGGGACATATCCAGGCAATCATGATTTCGGTGCAATCACCGTGCAATCCTGTTATGGGTTGATCGAGCCCATGAACAGTATCCACGGGTACTGTTCATGTGAACAGTATACGGGCACTGTAGCAGCGGAGATTGCTTAGAAAATAAGAAATCAAGGATTAGATAAGATTAGTTTCTATAGATAAGATTATTGCTTTCTTAGCCGCCAAGTTAGCCATCCTATAAAAGGGATGTCATGTATCACTTTATGCATCCAAGCAATGAGTAAACCAAGTCTCTAGCAGATCAGGCGCTGCCATCGATAATTGCCGGTGGCTCCGTACAGCTAAGGCGCTAGCTTCGACAACAGCTCGTTTCGCCCACGTTAAGGGCCCTATCTCATCCCGTTAGCGTGCATGCGGATCGTGCACGAACAATTTGGTATCGAGCCGGCGATCCTCCTACCACGGTGACCATCGAAGATCGCATCTCCAACCTCCGCGTCTCGTCGACCGAAGGCCCAACGCTTCATCTCGTGCGAATCTTCCAAACTTCAATCTTGAGGACAAGGTTGATTCGCAAGGAGGGGATAATGTTATGGGTTGATCGAGCCCATGAACAGTATCCACGGGACTGTTCATGTGAACAGTATACGGGCACTGTAGCAGCGGAGATTGCTTAGAAAATAAGAAATCAAGGATTAGATTAGATTAGTTTCTATAGATAAGATTAGTTTCTATAGATAAGATTATTGCTTTCTTAGCCTCCAAGTTAGCCATCCTATAAAAGGGATGTCATGTATCACTTTATGCATCCAAACAATGAGTAAACCAAGTCTCTAGCAGATCGAGCGTTGCCATCGATAAGCGGCGGTGGCTCAAATGCAGCCAAAGCGCTAAGCGACAACAAGACTCGTTTAACCTAACGCTAAGGGCCTATCTCATCCCGCTATGCATGCGGATCGTGCACGTAACAAATCCAACTAAGAAAAGTTTCAAAAAATTCTGAAAAAAATCATGGATGTACATCTCATCTTACACCATCTACATATAAAATTTCATGATTAAATTCGTCCTATGCTAGAAGTTACAAAAAAGACAAATTTAGGGTGCATTTGAACTATTCAAGTTTGTCAGAAATTTGTCTTTTTTAATAGTAAATCAGTATCATTTAGGCTGCAATGCCTTAATAGCGGCTGATATAAATGATATTTAGCACATTGATTGCGCTAGATTGATTGGTACTCTCCTAAAGTTGCATATTTCCGCTTTCATTTAATTTGATGTATTTACAACATGTACTTTTAATTTGGTGCAAATGCAAAACAGCAAAAGGCAAGTTTCTTGAAATACTTACGAAATTATGTCCAGACGTTTATCTTTCAATTATTATCTCCACCTCTCTAGTCTCTACTACTGCCAGCTCATTATGTAGGTAGATCCAAATACCAAACATTAGACATAACACTAGTACTAGCCATAACACGCAGAACATTTTACTTTGCTGCACTCTTTACCCATGTGGTAGCTACAAGCCTACATTATTATAATTGTGTGCACTCTCCACATATAGGTTGTAATAACTTTTACTCTTGTAGCTTTAGCAAATAGCCATACCAGGTATCATAACATGGAATTTTCCACAATGGTTGACAGCTGTCCTACTATGATAATTTCTCACAGTTCCTGAAAATATATTTGTTTTCTTTTGTTTGGAATACAGCCTTGTTTTTTTGTAGTAATTGCATTGGTTAGTGTTTTGATTATTGTTTCCGTTATTCAGGAAATCAGAATTTGTGGTTTACAAGCTTAAGGAGATGGGAAAGATTTCCGAGAAAGATATCATGATGATCTGTGACCAATTTCAAAGGCTGGACACAGGAAACTGTGGGAAGATTACACTTTCGGATCTTCTCGAGAGTCATCACTTGGTGAGTGACCCTAGGGATAAGAAAAAGGGAAGAAATCATGACAGATGTCTTAAGACACAAAATCTTAGATAGTAAGAATTTTGAGACTGTAAAATATGCAAAACCACGTAGGCTAGAACTAGGAGGCTTTCTCCTGCACCAAATGCGAAAGGCCAGAATCAATTGAAGGTAGGATAGCTCCAGAAAAGTTAGCGCTCTCCGGTTATGATTCTACCCTAGGAAGGGTGAAAAGGATCATTGCTATGAATAGGAAGTTGTAAATACAAACAATTTTACAAGACTATTTGTTGATATTCTTTGAAGTATATGGTGGAGAACTGGAGATTAGGTGATTTTTTGTAGCCTCTGTTCCTCTCAAAATATTTCTGGACGGAGTTGAGTACTTGAGTTGCATGAGAATGATGTCAGATGTGGATCCTAGGGTCCATATAATTCAGGTTGGTTGGTGAGACGGAGGATTAATGTCCCCCTTTTTTTGTTGACATGTCCACATTAGATGCCAAACATTTTGCTTATGATTTGATCATTTGATGACGACTTTTCTTGTTTGCACTAGCTAGGCAACACATGCGGCTCTCATGAACTTTATTCATTTGGCGCTGATTGCAGAAGAGCTGACCATTTCATTTTCTGATTCAATTTTTTTCTGAATATATTTGTATTAGCGCCTAAGACGTAGGAGTTAGACCTCATTTGGTTGCAGCTGTGTTACGCTACATTTTAGTGCGCAATATTTGCCATGATTCTAGGGCATTATAAGGGTGTGTTTGGTAGGGATTCGGTTTCTCCATAATGCGTGAATCTGGTGAAGTGAAAATTCTAGTTTTGATTTAATATCGTACAGTGGTACCTGACAAAGAAAGTGTACATCTATTTCAAGATCGTTTTCTCTCGATCATACTGAATATATGGCCGAGATTGGCAAATGGCGATCTTGAGTGTAGGAGGGTATTACTAAAGACTTACGTCCCTCACGGATGAGATATCATCGAACATTGGTCGGAGCTCCCAATGGGTTGTCAGGACCCGCCTGTGTAATGGCTTTGGTCGAGCCACGACCATGCCCTCTGAAAGCAGTTCGACACGGCCTCGGTCTGACACTCCGCGAGCTCGACTTGGCCTCGGGTGGACACCCTCATAGCCGACTGACCACGCAGTCGGGTCAGCTCCTGGCTCTGCGACCTCGGCCACGTCATCAATCGGCCTCAAGTTGGTCACTTGCCTCAGGACACCACACGCACGCTGGGAGCGTGTGACTCCTCCCAAGCGGTTAAGAGGCCACGAAGTCAAGCTGCCAGCTCTTCTCCCGTCATGCGCATGAGAGAGACGTGCTCCGTCCCAAGGCGCGGTGTCTGAATACAGTAAGTAACGCCAAGATCTCGACAGAGGACAGAAGGCGGTCGCGCCTTCCCAATGAAGCATTGTCCGTTCGTCTACCAACGGCGTGGGACAAGCGAGAACTGTCAGTGCGGGATCAAGACCGGACTCCGGGGTAGCATATCTCTACCTTTTTCTTCAAACTCCGTGTAACCCCTCTCTTTATATAAGGAGGGCATGGCCTCAGTGAGGGCGGCTCGTCGATTCAACTCAAGCTTATCTCGACCCAACTCGATTATCCGGTCTAGGCGAACACCCTCGAAGTTCCTTCGCTCGGATGGCGCTCAGGGGCACATCTGAGTCCTCACTTGTAATCCTATGAAGACCACCGCACCACGAGCAATCAGACTCACCACCATGAGGCCGGGCGTAGGGGCGTTCGGTCCGAACCGATATAAATTTTGGACTCTTCGTCCCTAACCATTCAAGGAGAGGCACGCGCACCCTACACCTACAAATTTATTTTGCTTGTTATAATGAACACCAAGCGGTTGGCGCGCCCGGTAGGGGCTCGCATGACATCGCTGCTGCTCCGGGTTCCCCGCCGCTTCCTTGATGGTTTTCTTCCCGGATGGCGCTAACGTGCGTCGAGGGCTAGGTCCGCTCGCCCCTTGACTTCGTCGCCACTTCAGCCGGGTGAGCTTCGTGCTCATCCTCGCCACCTTCGAGCCGAGCTCCGCCATTGTTCAGACTCCATCGCCGACGCCCTCGGCGATTTTACCAGCCCTGGCGGACCACCGGCGCGGAACCTGCTCAGCCAGAGCTTGTCTGCCGTGGCGATGTAAATCCATAGGCTTCGGCTCGTAGTGAAGGCGGCTACACGCCGACCTCCATCCACGCTTCGAGCATTAATGCTCACACATGCTGGCGCGCCCGTACCGCCCGGATACCAACAACGGCCCGGAGGGGTCCGACGGTCTTCCGTTTCTTCCCCTACGCCGGGCAAAATATCGCCAAGAATGTTGATGCTTTGCCGCGGCATCCTCGAAGCGAAGCCCGGAGGCCGAGGTCAAGCACCAGAACCTCCGGGGGGGTTGTTGAAGTGTGAGGCCATGCAGTGCATGCAAGGCTCCGCTTCCCATTGCTCGGAGGCTTCCTCAAGCCGTCTGAGCGTCTTGTCTGCCAAGGACCCCGAGGTCCGAGCGATGACGACGCCGCTTGGCGAACCCAGACCTCGGCCTTTCCGTGGCGCCATACTGGCTGAATACGGCTATGACGTCCGTGACACCCTCGAGGACCTTGGGTACCGGACGACGCACTTCGACGGGTCCTGCACCCAGAGCGGAGCAGGTGCTGGGGTCATCCTTGTCTTCCCACCTGGGAACGAGCTCCCGCACGTCATTCGACCGCCCTTCGACACAACCAACAATGTCGCTAAGTACGAAGTGCTCATCAGCGGTCTCCGGATCGCTGCCGACCTCGGCGCGCGCCGACTCCACGTACATGGCAACTCCAAACTTGTCGTCGACTGGGGCGTGAAGGTCTTGGAGTCTCATAACAACCGCGTAGTAGCATCCTGCCGCGAGCCAGGGACCGGTCCCGCCAGGGATCTACGTCTCCAACCTCTACAAGCCTACGTCCATGACCGAATTGCTACCGTAAGCAACCGACCGACACATCGGATGCGCTCGCTCCGATCGCCGCCTGATCGGACGCGGGACCTTCTTGGTCGGTCATGGCCGCTGCCGACTCAACGGAGGAGGCCCTTCATCGACCGGTTGGACCGATGGATTGTTCTCGCCGACCGCCAAGGCGGCGCCTCGCCCGGCGGGCAAAAACCTTCGTCTTAGTTGGAGAAGACCTATACAAGGGGGGGCCCTCAAGAGTCCTCCGAAAGCGCATTCTAGCGAGCCAAGGGCGGGAAATCACCGTCGACCGGCTCCTCGAGGAGCGCGACGTGGCATACCTGATCGGCCAAGTACCGGCGTGACGCCGCGACGCCTTCTACGCCGCCGGGTTAAAGTCGGCCCTTGGCAACAGCAGACCTAGTCTGTGCCAGGTCCAATCCCACGTTGGAAGGCACAAGTTGCCCCCTCCCCGGGGAGGACCCTTCATCGTCATGGAGGTCATCCGGCACGGCATATTTTTGACTCAAAAATGCCAGCGACAATGTTGTCCCAAACGCAGAGGATATTGTGAAGTTAAGGAGGTTCTACCTCTTAATTCCATCTTTATCCGCCAAGATTCCCATCAAATCCCCGGGCTCGAGGTACGCGGGTGTGCGACCACATCTGGTCACCACGAGCGACCGGGGCTACTCACCCACATACTCACTAAAGCCCGCCAAGACCAACCGAAATCGGATCCTCATGAAGCGGTGATCCCTTCGACCAAGTGCTCTGACCACGCCCACGGGAATCGTAGTTCGGTAAGTAGTGCTTTAGGGAGAAGGAGAGTTCTATACGGGCGATCTATGGTCGATTCGGGACACGTCTTTTGGGTCGCTAAGTCCTTGATATTTTTGCATTTTTTCCTCGGAAGTATTAGTGCTTCTACCTCGCTCTAAGAACCCGGTGGTTCCCGAGGACTACTGACCTTCGATGGTGCTTATCATAAAAGGAAATGCAAAATATCGCAAAATTCCCAAAATCCAGAGATGTCCATGTATTACATCACGAGAAGCAAAATTTAGCCTTGCTACGCAAGGCTCATCCGGTAAGTCGCCGTCTTCCCAATTTTCGCCATTGCCACGGCACCGCGCCAAGCCTTTTGCCACCATCTCCGCCGCCGCCTCGGGTTCCCGCACTGTTGCAACGCGTCGCCGACTTTCGGCGATGCGTGATCGGGTCGAAGGTGGCATCGCGGCCGGCGCAGGCAGCTAACACGCATTCTCCATCGCCGTCGGCAGTTCCTCGCCTCGCGAATGGAGCGCTTCACAGGCGCTGGCGAAAGCAAGTCGACGTATGCGTTAGCCACGGGAGAAAGCGCGTCTTTGCAGGCTCAAGACGCTCCACCGCCTCCTGCAGCTCCACCCCCACGACCTTAAACTCGGCCATGCTTTAAGAAGGGCCAAGCACGCCCATGAGGTCATTGCGTGTGGTACAACGCTCTGATGCATCAAGGGCCAACTCTTTCTTCGGGCGGCCTCTGCGCCGGGCCGTTCGCCCGGCGCCTCATCGCTTTTGGAGAGCTCTTCCCGGCTGGCCTGGGCCGAGGCCCTGCTAACATAGCGCCCATCGCCGCTTTTAGCAAGTTCTTCCCAGCGGCATCGGCCAGGCCAGCTGCACCTCCGCCCTCGCGCTTTTGGAGAGCTCCTCCTCCGGGCTCGAGACCGAGCCTGGCCGCCATGACGCCTCCTCCTCTGAAGCGCTGCTGATCGCGATGCGGAAGCGCAGGAGCGCCCATCCGCGCCACGATGATGCGGTCGGGCCTCGTCCTCGACGGACCCAAAGGCTCTTGGGGAATGTTGAGGCGGCTCGGCTGGGCCCCGCCCCACCGGCACCGGTAGGCGGCCATGGTGGCTCGACCGAACTGTAAGCTTTGGGCGAAGAAGCAAAAGGCCCAACGTCCGCAGAGGAGAATCAAAGCCATCGTGGCACCAAGCAAAGGAACTCACCTCATGAGGTTCCGATCGGCGCGGAAGACCATCGAGGAATAATTCCTTCGTCACGCGCATCGGAGGACCCGACGTCCAAGACGGGACCTCTTGGCGTCGAAACCCGCTGCCCCTGCTATCGCTTCTCCGCTTGCGGCCAAATTCCGGTCATGCCATCGCTCACCATCCAGAGTTTTGAAAAAGCGCAGAGAGGATGAGGGGCAAGAGCAAGAAGCTAGACATTGTCGCCCTCGCAGCCCCCTACCACATTTATAGGCGGGCGGGCGGTCTACGTGGCGCGCCGGGACGGAGCGCAGCCGCTACGATTAACTCTCGCTACACCAGCAACACGTGTCCCCTCCACTCCTGCCACTGCGCATTAAAATCCAACGACGCATTAAAATGCGATGGGACGACAGGAGGAAGGACGACATCGCCGCCAAGTGCGGCGTGACTCTTGGTTTGAGCTCACGGCCGAGCGATCGCACCGGCAATAACGAAGCAAGGCTTGGGCAGGCCACGCTCGCCCCGAGGTGGCAGAAGGCCCATCGGCTCAACCGCCCTGGCGGTGGACTAAGCAGTGGCCCAAAGACCACGACCTCCTCGATAAAGCGGAATAAAAGTTAAGGCAACTCTACCCTAAAAACTTTTGCTCGTTTCAAGACAAATCTCCTAGGCCTCCGAGTTCAAGCGCTACGTGGCAACCATGACTTGGAACCCACGTCTGCTTTCGGGAACTCATGCTCGAGACTCACTCTGCTGGTCGTGGTGACCCTTACGGCTACTCGCCTTCTCCCTAACGGTGGCTCTCTCGACCCAAGCACTATGGCCACGCCCTGGGTGCCTCACGGTTCGCAGTGGTGCTCTTCGCGGAAGAAGGAAACCCGTGTGGAGTGCGATCCATGGCCGGTCGAGAACACTCTTTCCTGCCGAAAAGCTGCCGAACGTTGCCTTTGGTCCTGCGTTTTCTCGAAAGCATTCCCCAAAAGTGTTAACATACCGACCTCACGATATACAACCCCGTGGTTTCTTAAGGCATAGTCGTCAAATGTTTATCACCCCGAAATGCGAAGGATAAAAATCGGACCTCATTTAAACGGCTTGGCCAGGCCAAAACGCTAAAAACAAACTTGATTCTTTACATGACAAAATTATTTGAACTACAAAAATATCTAACTTTCTTCTCACTCCGGTGGGAGGATGCTCCGTGGGCGATATCCGACGGGCAATCATCAAGCGCGCGGCTTGGTCGACACGGCACAGAGCTCAAGACCTCCTCGTCCGTCAGTTCGCTCCGCAACCCCACCTTTTGACGGCGGTGAGGTTGATGCTGTCATAGTGGGAGGCAGCGAAGACAAGCGTCGAGGCGCTCAAACTCAATTCCCACGCCACGACGCCGACGCGTGCTCACGCGAGTGCTAGCGGTGGCAGTGAGCTTGTACTCACATGCGGTTCGAACACTGGCCGAGGACCTCCCTGATCGACCCACTCAAGGGCCATCAGTTGGGCGGTCCGCTCGGACAGGTCTTGTTCCGCCAATCCCTTCTCCGTGAAGGCCACCTCTCGCTGACGCTGAACAGCATTCTCTCCACCGCCGACTTCCGGAGCCCCTCGGCCATCAAGATTCCTCCGCACTGTGAATCGGAGCAATCTCAAAGCATGCCCGGCGATCCGCGGATCACGAAGCCGAGCCAGATTGGGTTGCTTACGGTAGTGGCCGCCAGACGCTCGAGATCCTCCTCGGCTTTGGCCGGGCACACGTCACGTTCACCACAGGCGGGTCACCTCCGACCGCTGCGGTCTCTCGGCGCGGCGGCAGCTTCGGGGCGCCTTAGCTGCTTTGCCGCCGCGAAGAGACTCGAGCTCTGGATATCCTCGGCCCTAGGACTTAGTTATCCGACGCTCCTCGGCGGCGCCTTGAGGTCTCGATCTAGCTCTGTCGGAGCCCTTCCGCTCTGTCCGCACACACGCCAGGCCTTGTGTGCTTCGGAGAGAAGACGATCGCTCCCTCTGCCACCATCCTTCGGGTAATGCGGGACCCGGAGGAGCCCCGATTTCTCCACCGACGGACCCTCGGTTCTGCGAGAACACGAGCGATCTCGTGCCCACCGACCGCCTTGAGAGATTATTCGCAAGCCGGCCGAGTTTCGCTTTTGGTTTACCTTGCGAGACGAGCGAGTTACCTCGGACATGGTGTTGGCGGCCGTCCGGCGGATCCAAGGGCAAGAGGCAGACCTCCTGGATCTAGCTACTTTTGAGCCTCGATTAGCGAACTCCTCCTAAGAAGGCTCCCCATGCCCATCCTCCCTCGTCATCCAAAGCCGCCTCGCGCTGAGTAAATTGTACCGAAGTCGCCGACCCGCTAAATCAATATAGGCCAAGGCGCCAAGAAAGGTTATCTGGCGCCTCCATCCGCGATTCGACGCTCGATGTCTGCGCCCGCCCTTTCTAAGATCCGGCCGCCTCCGGTGGACCTGGCGATTTGGCGGTCGCCGCAGACCGGCCGGAGATTCTGACGGCAGGAGGTCCGCGGTGGTGGCGGAGGCTCCCTCGCCTCCCGACCTCGATCGAGGCCAGACCATAACAGGGCACTGAGGGCTTCTCGCGCCTTGTTCCTCTCGAACCCTCTCCTCCTCAAGGCTGACCCATTCTGCCTGGCCAACTTCAGCGTCGCCTCGACCGCTGCTTAGATAGCGAGGGCGGTACCGTTCCGCAGATGCTGTCTCCAATGCGGAGCCACCGTCCCGCGTGGAATTTCAACCGCATCTTCTTTGCTTCCGCGGAGACTAGCCCTCCGATTTTCTAAAGACGTCTCCATCGGGACGCCTCGCTTCACGATAACGGCAATGGCGGGCAAGGCCACGACCCTCATCTGGGCCGAGGCGTCCAAAGCCCAAAGTCAATCAGTTATTGCTCGAGGACAACTCCGAATCGGCCGTGTTAGCCATGGTCGATTCGGAGACCTCCTCGTCGTTCTTCTCGCATGATCCTTCTTCCTCCTCTTCTCCTCCTTCCGTTTCTTGGGCGGACTCCTGCGATTCGGCGCTTTATGGCCTTAGCCCTCTGCTCCTTCTCCTCAAAAGGCGGCCGGGAGAGTCATCTGCCCAACCCTTGGGCAACACGAAGGCGCTTGGTCGAGAGTGTGAAGGGTTAGAAGAAGAAAAAAGAAAAAGGAAAGGAGGGTCACCACGGCTTACACTAAGTCAGGAGGATTCTCTCTAAAAAAAGTGGGTGGCCTTGCGCCTGATGTGGCGCTCCGCAACCGAAGACCGTGGCCACTCCGGCCTCGAGCTCGACGCGTGAGCTCCACCTCCACCATCCTCACAGGTCGAGATGCCCACTCGTCTTTGGTACATGGGCGCGACCTCCTCCATGAATTTGAGCGCCGCATCTTCATGAATGCGCTGCGCACCACTCGTCGCCGCCAATCAAGCCGGTTCTTACGGGCTTTGATCTCGCTTGACAATCAACTCTACCTTGTTCTTCTCCCTTTGGTCCGGGGCCCCAAGTCCACTCGGACTTGCCAGAAGCCGGCCAGAAAGGTCGGCGCCCTCGAGTTCGAACGTAGAACCACTCCAAAGTACCACCCCGTTCGACGCAACGGCAGTCAATATGTATTTCGACAAGCGGCCAGTATGCGAAGCGCAGGCGGCACTCTATAAATGCCGTGGCGCCCGCCATCTTGTCCTTCCACAACGAGGCCGAAGAAGTACCTCCACAACGCCCGTGAGGCTCGATCCGTGAAACGCTTCACCACAAATAATATGAACGCTTCTGATGTGGAGTACCGTTGGGGTTGAGATGGTGCACCTCCACCGTGAGAAATGCAAGATTCCATGGGCGAAGGGATGGAGCGGGAGTTCGAACTCCAGGCTTCGTGAAACGAAAGCCGACACGACGATCTCCCATCCTCCCACATGAAGCTCATTTGCCCGTCGAACCCCCTCCATCGAGAGGCGCCTTGGGGAGGAACCCCTTCCTCTCCAAGCTCTGCGCACAGCTGGGATGGATGGTGCACTCCGACCACGACATCTCCGAAAGACGCAGGGGAGAAGGGGGAAGGTGATGAAATCTCTGGCTTTTCTTGCTCTCTTTTCGCAGGCGAGAAGATGAGTAGAAGGGGAAAGCAAACGCGCAGTTCGCCTGAGCCCCCCCCACACACATTCGATTTTATAGGCACCAAATAGGCACCAGCCAAAACAGGCGACAGCCAAACGCGCACCCGACCGGGCGGACGCCAGTCAAGACCTCATCTCGGATGAAGCATCGCCCGTCGCTCGTGACCGCCACGCCCGGGTGGTGAGACGACGCTCCCAATCATTTTGCTTAGCATTTAATTCTCGCCGCGCATTAAATGCTAGCGTAGCGCCGAAACATCGCTTTCGGGCGAGCATATGACCTCTCGATCTCGCCTCGGCCAGGATCGGGCCAAAGCAGTTATAGAAAAGTCCACAGGGGCGCCGCGGCCTCAAGGTGGCAGCTCTCTGACTCGCGCTTGGACGATCGATTGCCGCGCGGGTTCCAAAGCCACTAATCCACAAAGTGGATTGAAGTCGCCGAACACAAAATCGAGTGAGGCGAGACAAAGCGAGCCCCGGCAGGCCCCTAGTTGAGTTGGCGGGCGACTCAATCGCCTTAATTCGTGTCGAGACCATACTTCACGCTCTCCCGCGAGGCCCCTCGAAAAGTAGCAGCCCGATTGCGCTCGAGAATTCTGAACGGCTCCGTCCGATCGGGATCGAGTAAAGAAAAGGTTTTTATGGAGTCGCCCCAGTGATCGAACAACAACCCGACGCAGAATCGTCGTCTCGGAGGTCGCGTGATCTCTAGGGCCCGCTCGGATAACCCGTTAGTAGCTCCACGAGCACGGTGTTCAAACATATGCATAGTAAACGCTTGCTCACCCCCTCGAGTCCCACACTGCGGGCGAGGCGTATCGTGGGATAAACGGCGGCTACTCCACCCGAGATATCCTTCGAGCGAGGACTGGGGCGGGCGCCCTTCTCGCCTAGCTCGGCGTTAAACCGGCCCTACTAACTCGCCTAGCTCGGCGTTAAACTAGCCCTACTAACTCGTCCGCTCTGACGTAAAATGAGCACTCGGGGGCGAACCTCGGCCGAGGCATTCGGACATCACTGCCCAAGGCGCGTCCGGCTATGACATAAAGCGAGCACTCGGGGCGAGAACCTCGAGGAGGCATTGAGACATCACACAGCCGCAGGCCGCGTCAGCTCTGACATAAAGAGCACTCGGGGAAGGAACCTCGTTGAGGCATTTGGACACCCTGCCGCAAGGCGGCGTCCGCCTAAGGCGTAAAACCAGCGTTACGACCAATATAACCCAACTCTCCGACCGCTCGAGGCCTGGGCTACATCCGCCTGGTGCGCTCGCGCGCTTTACCGTCATATTACGACCGACCAAATTGGTCGGGCTCTCACCGACCAGCCACCTCGATCCGCTCGGGGCTCGGGCCGATGCTCACTTTCTGCGCCCGGTCGGATCTCACCGTCGAGTCGGTCGGACTCGTCGCCCGACTTCAACAAGCTTGCGGAGGGTCCAGCCAAAGCGATTCCGCTTCGCCTCACCGATCAAATCTTCACCGACCAGGTAACCCCCGACCCGCCCCGACCGCTCTGGAGCACGCAAGGGCTACACTGCCGGATCTTCGCGCGCGGCGAGCGGCAGCTCACCGGTGAGTTCCTTCACTACCTGCAGCCAGTGGCCTTGCTACGCTGGCGTCGGGAGAATAGTCCCCAAGATCACGCCATCAGACTAATTGGGCCATTGAGAGCAGCAGCGTTCGGGGCGGCTCTCAGACTCTTGTGAAAATACGTGCATCAGGTACCCACAGTAAAGTATACATCTATTTCAAGATCGTTTTTCTCTCAGTCATACGAATATGGCGGCGAGATTAGCAATCACGAGTCACGGAGGGGTATTACCAAAGACTCCGTCCTTCACGGATGGGATTATCCTTGAACATTGGTGGGAGCTCCCAATGGGTCGTCGGGGCCGACCACGTGCAATAGCCTAGTCGAGCCACGACCATGCCCCTCTGAAGCAGTCCGACTGGCCTCGGGTCGGACCTCCCTGAGCTCAGACTTGGCCTCGGGTGGGGCCTTATATAAGCTTCCGACACAGCCGCAGGTCGGCAGCGCCATCAAGCTCGGCTCTGCGACCGGCCATGTCATCAATCGACCTCAAGTTGGTCACTTGCTTGTGGACCACGGCGCGCTGCAGGCGGTGACTCCTCCCCAAAGCGGTCAAGAGGCCACGAAGTCAAGCGCGGTCTCTTCCCCGTCATGCGTAGTAGAGACGCGCGCTCGTCCCAAGCGGTGTCTGAATACTAACGTAAGCAACGTCGACATCGATAGGAGAGACAGGAGGCGGTGCGCGCGCTTCCCAAGGAGCTATCCGTTCGTCTACCAACAACGTGGGAGACGATGCGAGAACTGTCAAGTGCTAGGGCCAAGACACGGACTCCGGGAGTAGCATACCCCTACCTTTATTCTCCAAACTCCGTGTAACACCGCCCTCGCCTATATAAGGAGGCGGGGCCCTTAGGAGGCGCGCCCATTCGATTCAACTCAAGCTTATCAGACCTTTCGATGTCGGTCTGGGCGAACACCCAAAGTTCCTTCACTCGGATGGCCTTTCAGGCCTATCCCGAGTCTCGCTTGTAATCCCATGAAGACCACCGCATCACGAAAGCAATCTGAGACCACCACCACGAACTAGGCGTGAGGCGTTCGGCTGAACCAATATAAATCTTGGACTCCTTCGTCTAACCATTCAAGAAGAAGAGGTGAGCAGTAAAATTCTACAAATTTACTTGCGGTTATCTGAAACAAAGCAAGTTTCTTGATTCTTGAAGAAATCAAGCTATGAGTACATTAAGTGTGTTTAGATAAATCATTTTGTTTACATTTTAGACCAAAAATATAAAGCTACAAGTTTATTTTAGTCTACAAGTTTTAGATTCGAGGATAATTTGGAATCTGAGCTCTACCAAATAGACCCTAAGTCTTTCTTGGTGGCCAAATGCCATTATATGGACTTTGAAATGTCTTCTAGGCTATGATTTTATATTGCCTTGGAACAAGCAAAATGATAGAAAGCTAGCCATCACCAAGGATTAAAATCTCGTCGAAATTTAAGTGAGATCTAAACTTACCGAGGTGGGCGAGTTTTGAAATAAATTTGAGTAAAAAATTTAATTTACTACGATGAATATGAAAAATCTCGGCAAGATCTCTCCATATCTCGGGGTTTTTTACGGGTTTTTGCCATTTTTTCACCGGAAATTGATCGGTAACCGTTAAAAAAGTCATCTTTTATGGAAGTTATTGAAAAATCGAATTTTTTAAACATTTTTTAAAAACTGTAGAAATATTGTTGGATTTTTATAAAATTGTACATGTCTTATCATGGTGTGAAAATTTTATGGTACTATCCTAGAAGTTTAGGATCATACATAAAAATTTTTAAAATAATTTAACTTCATTTGTTATCTTTAAAAAATAAAAAACCGAATAAATATAATTGGGATAGTAACCTTGTCAAAATTTTATAAATTTTCTCAAATGTGATCATGATCCAAAATTTTTGTAAGAGCTTAAGAATTGGCTCAGGACCATTCTATAAAATTTTCAAAAATTTTAATTTTTTTTGTTTGCTTAATCAAATCTATATATGCATACTTGAACTTTATTTGTTATATTTTAAAAATCAAAGACAAAAAGAACATAAATGGTATAGTGTATTTGTAAGAATTTTATAAATTTATCGGAGTGTGACCATGATTCAAAATTTTTATGAGATGCTAAGCATTTCCTTAAAATCTTTACGCAAAAGTTTCATAAATTTTAAACCATTATTTATTATTAAAAGCAAATCTATATATTGATCATCAAACTTTTATCAAGATATAGTAGTCATAATTTTGAAACTTTTGAAGCTTAATTATTATATGAAAATTTTATAAAAACATTAATGATACATCAGGAATACTCACTAAAATTTTCAAAATTTTCTAATATGGTTTGTACCATTTTTTATTTGGTTGCAATCTACCGATATGGTTTTTAAAGCATTGTCCGAATTTTTAAAAATTGATGAAACTTGATCATCGTCTGGAAATTTTATGGGAATATTAGTGATGCATTGTAACCATGCACAGAAAATTTCAAAATTTTCTAACGTGGTTTGTTTTATTTTTTATTTGGTTCAAACTTGCTGATCAGCATTTTTTTATCAAGATAGTTACAATGTTTGATTTTTTAAAAATTCCTCTAATTTGATAATCATCTGAAATTTTTATAGGAACATCATTAATATGTTAGGAACCTCTAAAAAAATTTTAAAAATTTTCAATATTGTTTGTACCATTTTTCGTTCAGTGCAATTTTGCCAAGATCTCACCAAATATCGTCAAGATCTCGGCTAAACCAGCCAAAATTTTGGTTTTAAAATCCGGATTTGAAAATCTGTTTTTGCGGTTCGTTGGAATTTGTCGAAATTTCTAAATCTACTTGAGATTTTGTTCTCGACTTCTGACGATGTTTAGAGCAAAATGAGATTTAAATGCTTTGGCCACCACAAAGGAGGCAAACAGAAGAAACCAGCACATCATGCATGAACCAGGTAGAAAATCAATACGAGGCTCGCGCTAGCGCCATCAGCCTCGCATCAGCCCCGCTAGAGATTGTGTTCATTAAAAGTTAGAAATTGGACCGAAAACACCCAAAAATCATGCGACAGATATATAGCAAATTTGCAATAGGAATCACACAAAATTTATCAGAAAACCACAGGATGTGAGATTCTTTCTCTTATCTGGGCAAAGGTAGGGTAACGTGTATTTGCAAATTTGATTCTCTTTCTCACCGAAAAAGACAGTTAAGGTTCCTTTTGTGATACCATGACTCAATAGCAGCGAGGTGCTGTGCACCTAGTGCGGTAGCTGGTTCCTAAGCCCCACCTACCGCACTAACATAACTCAGCAACACCCTCCTCCCATGCTCTAGTGTCTGCTCTGCAGTCCCTCGCCCTGCCCGGTAAGACTAATTTGAAAAAAAAATTTTGCAAATACATGTACAAGACTAATTTGAAAAAAAAAACAACAACGTACACAGCCCGGTAAGAGAAGGATTCCGGGATGGGATGCATACAACCCAGGGAGCTACTACTTGAACATCGAGATAAGATTTCGTCATATGGGCTACTAGGATGAGGCTGCCGAGGGCAGGGCTTTCTTCTCCTTGGGCTGCGGCCCTGAAAAAAAAATTCAAAAAAAAAAAACAAACAAACAGACTCGCGCAATCAGCAACTATCTAACAAATTGTACTGAAGAACAATGGAACTGATTGATTGATTGGTTGATTACTTGAGATGAGGGCCTTGGGGCGGTCCTTGAAGAGGATCTTGTGCCGGATGACACCGATCACCTCCAGCTCCACCTCCGCCGCCGCCGGTTCTTGAACAGCGGCGTGCTTACCAACGTTCTGCTTCTTCTTCTTCCTCAGAACCAGCAGAGGCTTCTTGAGCGTCACCTTCGTCCCGGAGAGCTCATGGTATCCCACGGTAAAGGTATACCCAGCCTGGTAACATGACGCCATGAGCGTCCCTAATCAAGAAACCAAATACGAAAGCAAGAGCAAAAGTGACAATGTTTTTGGAATGGTTATTGAGTTGTGTTGCCTTGGAAGAGGGGAGGCGGCGGAGCAGAGGCGGCCGATGTGGAGGCCTTGGATGCGGCCGGAGAAGGAGCTCTGCGCCTGCACCACGCCCTGCAGCTCCACGACGGCCCACTCCGGGCACGACGCCTGGCCGCACCCGCACCTCACCCGGATCTGCATCGCCCTCTTCTTCTTGCTGGATTGGAGGTCGGCGAAGGAAACGACGGATGCCAAGGGAAGAAGAAGAAGGTGAGAGGAGATTTTTCTGGGTGTTGGCCCCAAAGACGAGGTGCCAAATTGCTGGCTTCCCGCCTTTTTTTCCTTGGGCCTGTCTAGTTCGCGCCAAGGAAAAAAAGATTATCCCTGCATTTTTTTTCCGGCCACTACAAGACCTGTGTAGTGTGTACAATCTGCATTGTACATCTGACCAAGGTTAGAAAAATCATCGAAATCTCAAAAATCTTTGCCGAGATTTTGGATTTTGGTTGGGGATGGGTTCAAAATTCTAGCTGGGAAAAAAGTTTGAAAACATACACTAATTCTAGTATGTCGACGAGATTTCACGTAATCTCGCGGAATATCATGTATTTGGATCGGATTTTGGGGTTTTATGGCGGATAACTGCATCAATAACCTTTAACAAAGTGGTCTTTCATGAGAATTTATAAAAAAACTGATTTTTGAGACATTTTAAAATTTCTACAAAAACGCTATCAGATTTTTATAAAATTGTAGAAGATTTTTCATGCTATAAAAAATTTATGATACCATCCTAAGAAGTCTAGGGTCATATAGAAAAATTTTCAAAATATCTTAACAGCATTGGTTATCTTTTAAAAATAAAAAACAGAATTAGCATAATGAGGTAGTAACAGTGTCAGAATTTTATAAATTTTGTCGAGTTAGATCACGATCTAAAATTTTTATAAGAGCTTAATAATTTCCTCATAACCCTTGTGGAAAAGTTTCAAAAAATGTAAACCTGTTTTAGTTGCTCAATCAAAAATTATAAACGGTAGAAGCACATGCTTTGAAGTCCGAAAACCGTGAAGTACAACTTTCATATTTTTTGGGATTTTAGGTTTTACCGTTGATCTCAAAATTTTATAAGAATATTAAGGATGTTTCACGACTATCCACAAAAATGTTCATAATTTTTGCGTACTTGGAACTATGCAAAAAAAAGTTGCAAAAAAAGTGTCGTGGCTAGGACTCAAACCCGAGACATCATGTTTGCAAGGTGTCGGTGTTTCGTAAAATCGGGAAGTAAATTTGTAAGTTTAAGGGCGCGTGTTCCTCTCCTTGAATGGTTGACTCGAGGAGCCCAAGATGTATCTTGGTTGGGCGACGTCCCTACTTCGTTAGTATGGTGGTTATCTATTGCTTTGGTGCGATTGGGCCGTGGAGTTACAAGCGAGGGCTAAGGGCAGACGCCTTATCGCCTCGTCCGAGTGGAAAAGCTCGGGAGCTCGGGAGGCCTAAGGGCTCGAGCTTTAGGAGGCGTCGAGTGCAGTCTGCGAGTTCATAGGCCTATGCTTATGTGTTCGATTGATCGATCGACCCCCTCCTCGAGGTCTGCTTCCTTTATATAGGCGGAAGGAGCGGAGTTACAGGGAGTTCGGAAAAAAGAAAAGTAAGTGTGCTTCGCTCTTAGTCGAGTCTCGGTCTTGATAGTGACAGTTCCTATTTATCCCATCTTTGGGTTGGGAGACACAAGGCAGGCGTTAAAATCGGGAAGGTCTTGCCCTGTGAGCTTTGTCGAGACGCCAGCAGCAATCATGACTGCTGCTCTGGTCTTTGCCTCGGGAGGCGCGTCTCTCCCACTTCATGTGAGGCAAAAGGGCCGGTGCTTGACTTTGGCGGCCCCCAGCTACCTTGGGAAGGAGCCACCTACTGCATGGCCGTCGTGTCCACAGGCGGGAGTGACCAGCTTAGGGCCGACCAGCGACATGGCGGAGGTTGCCGAGTTGGAGCTCGTTGGGGCCTCGACCTAAGGCAGTCCCGAACTGCGGGGCTCCCGACCGAGCCTGGTCGGGCCTGGCGGCTGATCGAGGAGGGATCCTCGTGACCAGGGGCCTTGGCCGAGCAGGGCCCAAGATAGTCCATTTGGTGTTAGGCCAATATTCGGTGATAATCCCATCAGTGAGGCGGAGACTTTGGTAATACCCCCTCCAGCACTCTGTGTCAGCGCCACTCTCCCGCCATTTCGAGCAGCGGAGAAAGCGATCTTGAAATAGATATATACCTTGTTGTGGGGTACCCCTGGTATAAGTATTCGTCACAAGGCTTGCCCTTTATCACTGAGCTAGAGCTGCTGGTGACTATTAGAATTGAAGAGTAAATTGTTTTATACATGTCAGCCGCACTGGTTTTAATACCCACTCAATCATTCCGCACATCGGTTCACAGACACTTCACTCATTCGCTTTCCCCTCTGCGCATTCACTTCTCGAGCCACCCAGCTTACTTCCTCTCTATACGCCGGCCAAATTCGACCTTCTCTATTCAACAGCAGCCAAATCTTGGTGCATTAATCCGAGTTTTTGTCCCTTTGCGGTGAGATCTCAGCCATAAAACCGAAATTTCGGCCTCATCGATTATTTATCGGGTGACAAAATCTAGTTTTTCTCGGCGAGATCTCATTTATTTTGGCGATATCTTGGTAGTTAGTGCCGATTAGTTATGTACATTTCTTGGTTTGGACATTTGTAGGCCCGATTAGCTGTGTTTAGGTGTATTAGTGCTGAGACAAAGAAATTTCAGTTTGGGTGGAGTGGACCATCTTGGATAGAGAGTTTTGGGAGTGGGTGGAGTGGACCGTTGAAAGCATCTAGCTCCCCAGCTCGTTTTGGTTTTGGTAATTAATGAAAATCATGATTAAATGACTAATATGTCTCCTTGAGAATGTTGAAAATAGATTGGTCCTAGATATGGCTTGTGTTGAAGTATAAAAATGAAGCTAAAGAAGATCAATGTGTCAAGCTAAATAGCCGAGGTACGAACTTAAGAACCTTTTTATAGTTTTTGCCGATCTCGGTGTTTTGGAGAAAGATCAGGTTGCTAGATTAGGTACAAACTTAAGAACCTTTTCATATCTTTTTTCTGATCTCAATGTTTTGGAGAAAAATTGGATTGCTAAATTATGTGCCGTATTATTAAGAGGGACTCTTGACTAGTAGCTTGAAGTTTAAATTATGTCAATGGCTCAAATCTATGCTCATATCTTGATTACATGCATTTGTTGAAAAAACTTCTTGAAAAACCCTCATGTGCTCTGTATTGTCGTCACTACCATATATTTAGGAGTGGTACTACCGATAGGCGGCAGTACCGACTCAAGCACGGTAGATATATAACATAGGAAGGCATTCCTGCTCCAGAGTGGCCGGCACTATTGACCACATAAGTGCGATATCGACCCATATGGCCGGTAGTTCTTTTACAGAGCGGATGTTTTTCCTATCTTGCTTGGCCGACACTACCGCCCTCGTGGGTGTGGTAGTGCCGCATGGCCAACACTACCGATCCTACATGGGTGGTAGTGCCAAATCACTAGAGCAACTGCTAGTTAGTCTCAGCATTTTATGCTACAGTCGACCGTTGGACCTAAGACTGGCACTACCGACCCTATATGGGCAGTAGTGCCAACTTTCCTGAATATTTCAAGGGAGTGATAGAAAATGCTATAATTTTTTGGTGGGACTATAAATACACCTTAGCTGCAGCAAGGGAAGCACTCTTGGACAGTTATTGCATATTCATTAGCCCTTGCTAGTCTCTCTTCTATTCTAGAGCATTAAATTCTCAATTTGTGAGTAGTTGAGAGAAAATCAAGTGTGTGCATTAAATTGAGCTATTTAGACACTTCATAAACCTCAAGCGATCGTCAAAGTTTATTATTCTTAGAGGTTACCATCTTCTAGACGGCTTGGAGGTGTTGTACACAGTGAGCTTCACAACAGAGGTTGTGAGAAGCCTGGCAAACTTATGAAGGGCGGAGTTCGCCTATCTAGTGTGGAAAAAAAACTACCAAGTGAACGATGGAGGCTCAAATTGTGAAAAGGAGCTGGCTTGAAGTTGATCAAGCTACCTCAACGTGGATTAGGGGAGACCGGCAATTCTCTGAAACCACGGGATAAATTTCGTGTCTAATTCTCTCTTATGGTTTGAATTCTTGAATCTTTTGTGCAACTTTCATTCATAACGTATTTAATGTGTTGATCTTGTGCTTAGGACTATATTCTTGCTTAGACTTAGATTGTCGGTGCCTTAGATTGTCGGTGCGCTTAGTGAAACCTAAAGAATTTAGGGTTTAATTGTCAAAATTGTAAGTTTTGTTTAGATTATTTATTTATTGTAATTAGAGCCAAAGAATTTTAAAAACTTCCTATTCACCCCCTCTAATCGGTTATCATTGATCATACAACCGTCTTGTCTGTAGAACCCTTGCACAAGATGTTGAGGTTCGTAGATCAAGACAAGTTACCAATGTCAGTGGTGTCATGATGCAGTATGCAATTATGCAGAATGAGTATAACAAGCACTTGTGGGAGCACAAAGAATACTACAGGACATTTCTGCAAATCCTAGAAAAGAAGTTTACTGAAATAAGAGATGCCACGTTTGTGCAAGCAGGTCAATGAAATTAATATGTTGATTTCTGTTGTGCTAACATACAATGTTCGCATCAGTTGTGCTAACCATACAATATTTTGTCCATTGCAACCTCCGGGCTTGACCCACAGTACTCCCAAGTACATGAGAGCGCTTTCTATTGCACTACGCATTATAGTTGATGAGGATGGTAGTGTGGCGTAGACACTACGGGAAGCTAACGTATACTGTCTAAGGAGGGGATGGTTTGCCACCCAGCTTGCACAATCCAGCACCATCGATCCCTAAATGACGGGCTGGTACGTATGTAATTTCAAGTGTTGTTACATTATTGTTGTGCACTGACTGATGCACTTTTCTTTTGTCATCTTACCTGCAGCTCAATGGTGGGTGGCGTTCGGAAATGAGATGCCAGCATTGCAAAAGTACGCCTTGCGGTTGATGTCACAATGCGTATCGTCTAATGGTTGCAAGCGTAATTAGAGCATATTTTCCTTAGTGCACGCGTAAATAAGGAACCAATTAAGTTATGCAAAGCTCGGCTTGTGTTAGTGCACTACAACTTTGTGACTTATTTGCTGACACTCTGAATCCACCCACTAGCCCTGGGGCGAAGACCCATTCAATAGCCTCATTGAGTCACGATGCATCTTTGGCGGCGAACCTATTACAAAGTGGTTCGATTAATCCAAAGTGCAGTGGGGAGCCCCTACTCGATGAGGGACGATTAAGTGCGACCCGAGCCCTCCCAGCGAGATTAAATGGTTGACACTATCCCGAGAAAGATATGAACAAGACCATAGGTAATGTGGAATTATGTTCTATTCTACATGGTAATCATGTATGTCAAAATCTCAAAATGATATATGCTTAGTTTCAATTGGCCCACAGTGGAAAGAGTCTCCCAGTTGGATCGAGTTCACGATCGGTGACAGCATATAAAGGGAAAGAGAGTGTGCCATCGGCGGCAGATGATGACATGCTAGTAGGAGCTTTAGGCTAGTTGGCGAAATTATCGGGTAGCTAGCATGCCAAGGAAAAGAAAAGGCCGAAGTGATG